>OX375870.1:73102215-73712394 GCA_947359475.1 Heligmosomoides polygyrus bakeri
AAGGAACGCATGGGTGTTAGTGAGATGAGCTGGGATGAAGCGCAGGAGTTGCCCAATGATATTGTTTAGGAACCACGCGATCCTGTCCGTGGGACCCCCCACACAGCTGATGATGGGTCTTACCTTTACACTGTCAGCTGTAATGGTGTCTAAATTGTCTGTGCTATCGAATTTATGAGTTTTAATTAGCAAATACAATACCGGACAGGATGGAGTTTCCAATTTGAGACGCGTAATGAGCGCCGCATTGAGACCCGCTACCTTGCCAACAGTAACCCACTCCCGGTTTAGCTTACGGACCTGCGCCTGGAACGCCTTGAGGGTGGATGGACGATACACAGAGGTATCTCCCAGGTGGTGCTCGGTTATAGCAATGTCGAGCTGTCTAGGTATTACGACAAACTCGCCCCCTTTGTCGCTAATAGATAGCCGCATGGATTTAGAGGTAACTAAGTTTTGAACCTCTTTGAGCCCACAGATCTGCCCTTGGGACAAATTAGGAGCTAGGCGTTGATTACGGCACTTGTTAATCGTCTGAAAGACATCGTCCGCAAATCGCCGGAATTTTAAATCCACGCTGGGATTAGCCTCCTGCTGCTTGAAGTAAGTAGCAGGAAATGGGATGCTAGGCCTAGTTTGCACTTCTCCATTTATATGAGCAGTGCCCTCCACCTTTGCCCTGTAACGTAACCGGTCCTGTAGGTCGTGGAGACTACAGATAAGCTTGCGCATAGCGACCATGGAGAGAGACTGTGATGGTGAAAAGCTGGGTCCTAGATTCAGAACAGAGCGAGCGTTGTCGGATAGAGGAAAATTGCCCAGTACGGTAACCCTGGTTGAGCTTTCACCCGAAATCGCAGCATCACCAGGTAGGTCTCCCAAGGCTCCTCATGCGAGACTGTTCGCAGCCCCTCACGCCTTCCGTGAAGACTGTTCAGCAAGCCGTGTTGGCTAGGCTCCCTGCTTTCTACTGTCGATATATCGATGACTGTTTCATCATCTGTTCTACCCAAGAGGAGATGGACATGTGCTTCGATATCATAAACCAGCAGAGTGAGCATATCAAGTTTACACGGGAGACTCCAAAGGATGACTGGCTTCCGTTTTTGAACGTCCAAATACGGCTGAGTGGAGGGAGCAAAGTAACAAAGTGGTATCGTAAACCCACAAGCAAGAACATCTTGGTCCATAGCAAATCGGCGCATCCGACACAGACCAAAACAGCTGTCGTGCGTAATATGTTCCGCACAGCAAGCAGAGTATCTACTGGACAAAACGAGCGTAAGGAATCGCTAGCGCTTGCTCATCAAATCGCTGCCAAGAATGGGTATACATTCTTTGGCTATCACCGGAGGAGCACCAGCAATCGCTCACGTAATACATCACTTGATGATAAAATCCCGTTTGTCATCCCTTTCATCTCAGACAGTGTCAGCGCTTCTATTAGGAAGTGCGTCAGAAGGGCGGGATTGGAAAACGATGTCAAAGTGGTAGATACACCTCCCGCTAACTTGAAAAGTCGCCTAGTGCGCAACCGGCTGTACGACCGAATTTGCGCAACCCCAAGTTGCACCATCTGTCCTGCAGGCAACGAAGGAGACTGCATGATTTCTGGGGTTGTCTACCTAATAAGGTGCAACAGCTGTGGAGGTGAATACGTCGGTGAAACAGCTCGCCCCTTCTATGTTCGCGTTAAGGAACACCTGGAAGGCAAGAACAGGTCACGACCATCAACTGCGTTGGGCTGCCACAGGATAAAGGACCATAACGGTGCCGACTTTGGGGTCACATTCAAAATTCTAGTACGGGAGACCCATACCGCCGCACGCAAAACCCTGGAGGGGTTCTGGATACAGGCCAAGAGCCCGAGGCTGAATCGGCGGGGGGAATGCGTCTATATAACCCGAGAGCTCACCCCGTACATCAGTCTCGCCTTTTAGCTAGTTTCGCCTTGTAGGGTCTCCTCGGCTGTCCTAAGTGTTGGGCTGTTGTTGCCTCTCTCAGCTGGAAGGGTTGTTGTTCATCGGGTCTTCGAATTCGCAAGGTCTGTGGCGCTGTTTGACCTAGTAGCTTCAACATATGTCTGGACTTTTTCAGACTCTGAAGAAGGCGAAATCGCCGAAACGTTAGTCGTCAATAAAGCGTGTACTATCTCGGTTCGAGTTCAACACCACGATAAGCAATTCGACAACGTTATTAGTAAGGTGAAAAGAAGGACGTGTCCATCAGCTAGCCACCGCAGTACGTATCCGAAATACACGCTCAAATTGCGTGCACCACTTCCCGGAAAAGTAAAATACGTGGCGCATCCAAATGACGGATTAACTATGTAGTGCCCGAATTTTATGCCTTTATTTACGGACAGATGAGTCCGGACAGAATTATTCTTGAAGGAAGGAGTGTGGGAACTACGAAGCGACATAGATGAATATTGCGACACTGAAACTAGGGTCGAACCACGCCTGAGAACAAGACCTTGGTCATTTCTACCATGCTTGCGAGATGTGAGACAATTCAGTGTTTTACTGCATCATCATCCACAGTTTGATCAATTCAGCAGGCTCAGAGGAACGAAGTTGTTCGTTACGCTGGAACTATGTCGAATCAAACCAGTTCAACCAATGCATAGAAGCCGGCGATTCCTAGAAACACCGCGACGTCTCCGGTGTTCTGCCCTGACATTCCACGTCTCGCTCAAGCACGTTTGAAAAAGAGTCCGTCGTCAATGAAGGACATCATTTTCGCGGTAACGCGAGACGTCAGGAAGACTCACGACCTAGCCGCCGAGTTACATTACTACGAAAACAAGGTCTGTTTGTGACAACTAAAGCTTATTTAAAGGTCCTGTTGTTGGTCATCATTTCAGGGTTCAGATTTCATTCTGTATATCCATTAGGCTTCGTAATCCTTCTCTTAAATAGGGGTAAATTTTGTTCAACAAAACTACACGTCACTCGATAACGGAAAGAAGACCCGCTGCAGCTTGAGGCAATCCGCTATAAAAAAAATCACTGCGAAAACTGAACCAATTAAGCTGCAAAACTCTGCTCGCCCGTCATGCTAGCAGACCTTCGTGCTGCAACTAAAACTTAACAAGTTTTCATACGAAAGGAATGCTGGCAAACAATATTGGTGTTGAGGTGGGGACCCTTATCTGGAAAGCGAGAGATGGAGTTTGACGGAACAGTTTTAGTGACATCCCAACCTATTCATTATATTTTGCACGTCGGTAAGCAGGCAAATAACAACAAACAACAATCAATTTTGATCAGACGAAGAGTGTATTGAGTAAAAAAATGGTTGGAGATAATGGGAAACAGAGTAGTCTGAAAGCTTACTCTGGTAACTTCTATTGTTCTAGATTGTGGCAGATGTTTCCGCGCTGGCGTTCCCCTTGTATACAATTTAGATCAGTCGAGAGAGATATGTATTCATTCCTTACAAGAAGGACCATGCAAGCAAAGAAACCCGAAGGAAGTTAGGTTAGAGTCATTGTAAGCAGGAAAGAACAATACTAAGCTCAAATCAGATCAACTGAGATCTAGCATCGAAGATCAACTGAGACTTCGATGCTTGTTTCTCTGGAAGAATGGACAAAAGCACTTGATCAAAACCTTGACGTTGATGTCATTTTCTTCGATTTCTCCAAAGCATTCGATAGAGTACCTTTTAAGGAGCTTATCTTCAAGCTTAAAAATATAAATTTGCATCCTAGGATAGTAAAATGGATTAGCAACTTCATCACCGGTAGGTCTTTCCAAGTCAAGGTCAATCAGTCGTTTTCCTCTGCCTATCCAGTCACAAGCGGAGTACCTCAAGGTGGGGTTTTATTTCCCATCTTGTTCATTATATACACGTCTGATTTGCCAAGCTCGATAAGACCGTTTAATATCCCTTGCCAAATGTTTGCTGACGATATCAAAGTCTACAAGAGTATTCAAAAAACTGACGACCGTGTGGCACTCCAGTCAGCTATTACTGCAGTTGCTGATTGGTCTGTTACCTGGAAGCTCCCCCTCTCTAGTACCAAAACGAAGTTTCTTCACCTCGGAAGCGTAGAAGACGACTACGCTTATTACCTCCATGGAAATCAGATAAACAAAACCGCTAAACATCGTGACCTAGGCTTCATTTTAAACGCTAGACTTACCTTTGATGAACATTGCGAAGTAATAGCGAGTAAGGCAGATAGAGTCATTCACAGTTTATTTAGAGGCTTGTCCACAAACACAGTTAGTCACCTCAGATTGGCTTACATTTCTTATGTCCGCCCCATACTCGAATACGGGACCACTGTGTTCAATCCACCTACTAAGCGCAGCCAAGCCAGGCTAGAAGCGGTGTAGAATAATTTCACTCGAAAGCTTTGGGTACGACTTTACGGTTATGACTACACGTCCATTCCACCTTCAAATGTTCGGAACAAAATTTTCAATCTTTCTAGTTTGCTACTTCGCAGGAAGAGAAATGATTTGCTCATGACTTACAAAATGATCACTGAAAGAGTAAGCTTACGTCCCGACAAATTTTACACAACATCTTCTTCAAACACGCGTGGTTGTAGGACAAAAATTCATTTTCCTAAGGCAAGGTCACGACTGCGAGCTTCCTTTTTTACCTTTTTACCCAAAGAGCTGGTTCTGAGTTTCTAAAATTTTCTAAAAAATATGGTCTACCGAGTTCCATTTCACAACTGAAAAAGCTCATTGACAGGTACATCAAAGGATGATTCATTAGGGTGGTGTATTTCTAATCATCTATCATGCATGCATGTTTTGTTCTTCTCGTTGTGTTTATCTTTTATTGTCTTTTCGGATAACTGGTTCTGTCTGCGTGAATATCCACGTACTATAAATAAATAAATAAATAAATAAATAGAAGAACCAATAGGATTTGGGGCTAAGCTTTTTTTAACGTCCAAAGGTGAAGCAAAAACCGCCTAGTTCTCTTATCAGTAACTTGTTCTCTTGCTTCACATAAAATTTGCATGCAGAGTAAAAGAAGACTAACAGAAATTCTACCTCGAAATCACGTAAATCTCATCCTATCTGCTCACTGGGGCGCGTGTAGCGCAGTCGGAGGAGGCGCAAGTGTCGCGTGCACCCGATACCAGGTTCCTGGTTCGGATTTCCCGCCCAGGCCAACCAAGCCTTCCATCCCTCGGGGGTCGTTGAATTGGTACCAGACCTGTCTGGGAAGGATAAAGCACTGACTTGTACATCGGCTGGCCACCGCAAGTCATTCTATGGCCAAATACGCATTCATGTCGCCTCCACGACATCCCGTAGAAGTAGAATGCGCTGGCGCATCCCAGAAGGGATTGAGCAACGCCGTCCTTTATCCTTTATCCTTATCTGCTCACTATCACTAAAGACTGTTTCGCAACCAGGAGAGCTTCACAACTATAAGAGTACAGTAGCCGAAATAGCACTAGAAATGCCCAAGTAGTTCTGTGAACAATTCACTGAATTAGACGCCTAAGCAAAAGAAAGAGGAAATGTAAGGCTTCTGAAAAGCAAGCGATGAAATTAAAACCGGAAATTCGTTGCACAAATTTTCGCCAAATTCGAAAAAAGCAGAACAGAACGAAGCTTACTCATTGGAAAGGCGGTTTAAAAAGCTCATAATTTCAATGTCGATGTTATAAAGCATCTCCAGACGTTCAGTAGACAGCGAAGGGCTTATTAGGGAACAGCACTATGCTTAGAAAACTCCAACAGAACACTACCCGCATTGTCTGATAACACCATTATGAACGGGTGAAGGGGGAAAGGATAGGACACTTCAGTTTTTGGCAAAACGCTTTGTATTACAAGAAAGTTGAGGTTTTCATAAGGTTTTCATTTGGTTTTAACTCCGTCTTTGGACGCAAATGCTACCGCGCTCGTGCTGCACATGGGCTTTTTGAGGACACAACTTCTACTTTTTAACAATTGCGACGTTCGCCTGGTGCTGCAGAGGTAAAATACCGTGTCATCGATGATTAGACGCTTCCTTTGTCAGCTCCTAGAACAGGCCACCCACTGTGGTTCCATCACCTTCTAGAGATAATAGTTAGAGAGCTTTACCGAACTGGAACTAAGTAAGGGATAATCTATACGGAAGGATGGACAAGAAAGTTAATTCCAAAGGATTGGCAAACCAAATCGTCTCCGAGATGGCATATACATGAGGAAAGAGTGCGTTGCACTTTTCAAAAGGATGAATTAACGCCTTCTTCTGCCCTTCTGCACAATCCTCACTGTATTGTCAGCCGTAAACGAATCGGACCAGAAATGGTACCTAACTGGAGCAAGATGGCACCGTTAACTCATGCTCGTGGTACAGAATTAGTGTATGTAATGTGTTAACGTAAGACAGGAAATGCGGTCGGAGGGGGGGGGGGGTTTGCCTGTCATTGCGTACTCATCGGACCAATGTAGTTGGTTCGGGTTGCGCTCAGGCATACTAATGTCATAAAAGTTGTGCCATATGTACTTGCCTGTGAAGGATAGAACACTGACAGGTCACAATGGCCACCAAAGGCACTGCCTAGGCAAAATGGCATTCAAATTAACTTCTCGCCTGGAACTAAAGCGCGTGGAACATCCAACGGAGCGATTGATCAACGCTCCGCTTAAACCTTTTCTTCTTGTAACCTGCTAACGTAAAGCTTGTCGGTATGGATAGGAAGATAGAGGAGGAACAGTTGCAATTATAAAGATGCTTAGAGTAATCATTCCAAAGCGAATAAAAGCTGGAAAGCATTCGGAAGCGACGCCATTGCAGCAAAAAGAGGTATGAAACACAGGGCGGTGGGAGTCACAACTGCACGGAAAAGGTCAGCGTGCGGATTCGAATCCAACCTTACATTTCCTACTTTACTCATTCCAAGACCTCGTTGTGGTGGACAGTAGGATAAGTGCTGGGGACTCTGTTCAGAAAGGAAGGACAAGCTGGTTGCTGCAGTTCTGCAGGGAGCATCCCAAGGCGTTCTGATAGATCCGAGCAGCGAGCGCTGTGCAGAGCCGTCTTAAAGTGGAAGGTGGGCGAGAGCGGAGTGTGTGGGGAAAACACAGTGAGACAAATCCTAGAGGATGAGGCAGGGGGCGACGAATAGGGAAAAACTGACACACAATCAACTAACAATGTGGTGGACGCAATCGGAAACACTGCGCTTGATACGAAGAGCCGAGATAGGCAGACGGGCTCAACTCGGGCACGGCACGAGACGAGACGAGACGACGAGGCGGAAAAGAGACAAACGCGATTAACTCTTCTATAAAGGGCCAAATGCAAGGACAACGCCGGACCGCACGGCTACCGAGCCGGCCGCTGGACGTGTAATTTTTCAGTGTCGTTTCGGACAGGACAGCAGCCGGCGCACATACGCGACGGATCTGGCGGAGGACGTTCGTTCCAGTCCTCCGTCAGATTTCCAGCAAGCACTTATGACTTCATTAGGGAAGACGTACGCGCACGTACGTGAAATCAGCCTTCGGCCTCTTCGCCGCTTCTTGTCCCGTTCGTCGTCTCAGCCTCTCCCGCGCTCGCCAAGTGCCAAATATTCTCATCGTAAAGTCGATTTTTTCGTGCCTATTTCTTCTAGAGGATATCTGACTGGGAGAGGGAGAAAATCACATAATTTTCAATGATGTATACCCTGGTTGAGCGGCCACATTCGTCTTCCCGGTCCCGTCGGCTTCTGGATAATTCTCGAGTGCTCATGCGCTTATAAACAAGGAACATATGTCTGCAGTTGCGAGAATATACATCGCGTCTGGTACATCGTCTCGTTATAATAGACAACCGGTGCAGCTGTGGCTGTCCTCGTTTGGAAAAATTCAGACTACAGAACTACAACTATATGTCGCCAATCAGTCTTGTTTCGGATGCGCCATGCACTGTACTTCCACGGGAATCGTGGAGGCAATTTGTCTATTGGGTGGGAGGCCGATGGACAAATCAGGGTGCAACGCTTGAGCAGCGGATTAGTCTTGCACTTTTTCATGACTGGTAGCTTCAATCTATCCACAGCAAGCCGAAGTGTCCTGTAATTACAATGAATACGTAGCCGTGGTTAATGTTCTAATGTTAAAAGCTTTGGGCAATTTGTTAGTATTTCTTGAACGAAGGGTAGCCCCACCTTCGCTTTAGGTTTGCATCCAAACCATTGTTCTATCCTTTCGTGACACACCTGACACTGATTTGTTGACCGCGGACGGATGGATGGCTTGGATGCACTCGACGGGACCCACACGTTGAGTCGATTCAGCGCACACATGACAGCCGACGTCTCCTCCAACTACGCCATCGCACATGAAGGAAAATACGTACTTGGGTAGAGACCTACGTATTGCACCACGACCTACCACTTGCACACATTTCTTTCAAGAGCTGGTATCAGCGGCCGGCTCGTCCCTATATACGGGTAAGTGCTGTTCGGATGTTATGTTCGATAAAACAGCGCGAATGGTGGAATGGCGTAGAGCACTCCGCCCGGTCAGCAGGAGGTGCGGATTCGATTCCAGCCTGGCGCTAGAGTTTCGACCGCAACAAAACATCGTTACTACAGCTTGCAACCTCGACACCAGCACATGAGACTTAAAAAGCTGACTTGATTCACTTACACATAATTTGTCGTTAATAAACGAACTTAAAAAGGTCTTTTAGCTCATTGAGCTAAAACACAAGAATGACGGTGTCAGGCCCGTATAGGAAAGATCACCGCTAACGTCATTCCTATGTATGTGGGATGCGCCACGCACTCCGCTTTTACAGTATATTGCGTTTGCAGCTCGAATGCGTGGTTGGGGTACACTAGACTGGACCATGTAGTTACGACGGTCAGGAAAAGATAAAATCAGTGTTCTATTCTCCGCAGACAAGTCTCGTAAAAAACCGCCAAACCAAAAGGGGATGGAAGGCGTGGTTGTCCTGAGTGTGACCCAGACATTGTATCCATATCGGCTACACGGTTTTCGTGTGTTTCTCCATCGGTGTTGTATGATATGAAAGAAAACAATGTCCGAAGCCCATCCGCTTCCGCTCTCATTTCAGCCTTACATTCTATATCTGTGAGACACTCATTGCTGTCAAAAACAAAAAGCTGAATAAATTGCCATGTCCGACTTTGATTAATCTTCGCATGGCGTTGTTTAACTGTTAGTGGTATCATTGTACTTGAGTTCAAATCTCAAGGAAAGTATAGACATTGCCTGATATGAAAAAAGGTGCGTAAAAATCATTGACCCATCCAATTACACAGGACATCAAATCGGCGGGGGTAACTTTCTAAACGAACTCAACAGCAAGCTTTTCAAATTCATGTTTGCCAAAATATTTTGAAGCGTTATACATAACTCTTGAGAGCACAAGAAAAACCCTATCTAGACTGTGAGTTGATTTTTTCGATAATAATGAAGTCGTGTACAAATTTAATTACGCCTTACGTGAAATAATAGATTCAGCAAAATGGTGGGGATGACCAGAAGGTGGTCACAATAGTTTATTATGACCATTAAGTAGGTATCGCCTTCCCTAATGGGTTCTGGGGAAAAACATACAACCAGGCATGGGCAAATAACGTTCGTCATGTGGGAACCAAAGACACTACAGCTGAAGGAGAAACAACCCGTTTCCAAGATTCTACATCGAATGTGAGAAGTAGTGCTAGCGCGTTGATAACATCACTCTGTACAAATTATTTACAAAATAGTGTAGGGCCGGGAAGCCTATCTGAGGAAAGTGGTTGCAGTACAAGATAGATACCTACGAACAAACGGATAGGCAATAATGAACTGGCTTTGGTCCGCAAGGGTTAACATCATTACAAGGGTTCATATCGTTCACGGTCGTCCCAAAGACGTCAATGCGATTGCAGAAGAACTGCCTTGGATTCGCACCTTACATCGTTGAACCAAGTTTGCAGGTGACCATTTCTTTTGACTCTTCCAGACACCGGTATTTGCATTTTAGTAGACCCACAGACCGCTTCTCCCACAGAATGGTGATTCTACTAAAAACTCAAAGCTAAACCGATCTTTATGCTGACGTCGTGTCTTCGGTGTCAGCTAGTGCAGAGGCTGAGGTGTATAAAGGAGAGTGTAAATCAATCTCTTTATGAGGCGCCACACATTTCACTCCAACGCAAGTGATATCGTTTAAAAACGAATCTGCTTCCTTTGCTCATAGAACGCGTTGCGGTGGCCAACCGATAAAGAAAGCAGCCCGTTATCCTTTACATTCAAGGCTCACCCCAGTCAGCCGACCACAAATGTGTGGAAAGGCTGCTAACTCTGGTTGGGAATTGAACGTGAAATCGATTCCTTGTTTGAACGCGCTTTTATGGGCTCAGCCACATGCCACATGCGCCCATTGCACTACTAAGAGTAATTGGCAACTAAAATTCATTGCACCGTCGCATATGCTTAGAATGGTAGGTTATTTCTTCACACAGGGTATGATCACGCGTGGTGGCGCAGTCCTGAGGGGCGCAGATTGTGGTCAGGAGCACGAATCCAGACTCGTGACCCGTCTATTCCAGCGAAGGCTTTCATCCGTTCGCTGTCGCTTAAATGATACCGAACTTGCCTAATAAGAACAGAACACCCACAGATCCACAGACTACCTACAACAGGTCACTGAAGTAGGCCTGATCCGTATCAAAATTGTGTGCACAACGTGACGTAGAAACAGAAAGCCTGGCGCATCCCGAAAGTGACTGACTAACACCGTATTTTATGCTCTCATCCTCGTAAGCGGTTTGCTAGCAAAGCATTACTTAGGTATGGTCTTTCTTGAGACCAGTCGACAAGTGATACCGATTGCTAGATCGTTGCATATATTTTGTACTCCTTTGTTTTTGCATTGTTGTATTGCGTGGTGCTTTTAATGTTTTTCTTCTGCAAATATAATAAATAAATAAATAAACAAGTAAATAAATAAATAAATAAATAAACGATATGGTGGTTGCACTGGTGGCTAACAATTTCAGAAAAAGCACATCATTTAGGTTCAAGATCTGGCAAAGTGAAAAAAGGGAGTGTGCTGAAAGTTGAACAGCCTTTGAATAAACCGCAACTTAATTCTTCTACTTTTTAACGATAGTAGCAGGATATAAGAATACGACCACAACCAAGGTTTTCAAAAAAGGTCAATATATGAAGAAATAAATTACTATGTACTATGCGACACCATACGTGGCATGATGTTCTCGGAAAGCCACAGGCCCTTCTTTCACTCCACTCTTGCATAAGATTGTAGTGCGCGAAGTACATTCACACTCCTGCCTACGAAACGAAGCTGTGCTGTGGGACGAAAGTCCTTGTGGACTTCAAGTTAATTCGATCGAATGAGACGTGTGTGTAGCCGGCCTAATGCTGTATCCATGCGATGAGATCGCTCAGAAATTTGGCGGACAAAAGGGAAACTCATCGCACTCGCCCTTCGTTCGCAGGAGGTTTGTCAAAGTTCTTCCATCATGCCTGCGACTTGTTTCTCAGGAGAGTAGCAACGTATAGGATTAGAGCGTTGTTGTGGTACGGAAGCCACGACAGACGGCCAAATCAGCATCACGAGCATCAGGACGCAAACATTCGGACAAAGTTAGCGGCGGAGGGAAAGCAACGCATTCAGGAAAAACGAGAATGGAGCGTGGGGAACACCTTGGAATAGATTATGGTCTCTGACCGGCGACAAGAGAGGAGACGTCTGCAGTGGTAACTGTATGAGCGGGCGTTGGGAGTTTGATTAATGAGATCGGGCCAGACTACGGCGAGGTGTAAGGAGCTAAGCCCGGAGGGGCCGATGTGAATGGACCCAGGCAGACTTCTGTCAAACGTAATATAGTTAGCTCGAAAGTTCTCCCGAACTCTGTTCGACTTGAAATCCGATAGTCCTGAATGGACGACGCGAAAAGAACGGGCCATCTGCTTCCTGACGTCAAACTGTTCTGTGTTCCGCTGAACCACACTGGACGACGGCGACGGGTACGAGATGACGTGCTGCTCGCCACGACTAAGTGCAGAGCAGTGGTCGAAGGCTGAGCGGATCGTCGCCGACGATGCGCTGCGCTCATCGCTTCCGCAAATACATTATTTACCTGGTGTCAACAGCTGCAATGTTCACGGAAACTATTGGCTACATCTGTCGGGCAATAAATAGACCCGACGCGACTTCTCACCACAGATTACACCAAGGGTTCCCCTAATAGCTCGATTAGTCGCTGCAGCAGTGATTTGCCGGGCTTTGAAACGAGGCATCCAGCAAAGGTGAACCACTTTCGTGAGGATCGTCGAACCTAAGCTGCATAGCTAAGCATCTACAGTGCTTATCACAGCTATACGTCCCCTCAAGAGTGGATAGTGCCAACAACCTTTTAAACTACCCAAACGCTTAGTTAAAAACTTTATATTTGTCGTACAAAAAAAATTCAGTGCGCACATTCTATTTCAGACTCCTATTATTTTATAAGCTCTTGTGACAGCGTGTTTTGACCATATCATTATATGACTCCTATTCAAGAAAACTCTTTATTTTTTCTCACATGAAAGCACAGAAAGCAAATGTGAGAACATCGATAACAAGTAGATCACTCTGGCGCTTCAAGAACTTTCGAAACGTTACTATGTACGATACTGAACAAAATATCAATTGGGATAAAAGTTTCTGCCGCTTTTGACTTCTAACTTCAAACGATTGCAACTTGGTACAGTGATAACCATTCTATTCAAAGAAAAAAACTGTCACATCTTCCACACCTTTGCCGAAGAAATATGGTAGCAACTTTCTAGCTATGAATATTTATGCAGTGGAACTCATGAGCTGTCGACAAACGTTTTTTACGTCCTCCTTATTTACATTCTCCTCTGTAAGTATTCTAAGAGGTTCATAAATAAATAAATAAGGATGTGAAACTTGGAACTGATTTTCTTTATATTCTTTGCTTTTACATTCTGGTCAGCATGTTCTGTTTCAACTTAATAGTTTGCTGAGTAGACTCCATGTCCGACTTTCCATGAATCTCGGCATGCTGTTTCGTGTTGAATTGTTTGTTCGTGGAGCTGTGCACCAAGTTTGTTACAACACTTTATTCGGCTCACGTTTCGGCGGTTTTGCCTTCGTCGGAGCCTGGAAGAGTCCAAATAACATTTGAAGAACTACTCCCCCAAAGGTCATTTCATTCTTCAGAAAGAAATTCAAAGGTCAATGGAGTGAAGAATAGTATTAGTTAAAGTTAAGGTTAAAGTAATAGTTAAAGTAATAGTTTGCCTCCCATGTTGCATTGTGAATTGCACCAGCAATATGTATTCTTATATAAAAAATATTTTGAGAGTGACATAAAAGAGGCTTTCTTTCCAATTTTTTCACAAACCTTTCTAGGCTTGTGGCCCTGAAGCGCTCTTCATTATATACAGCCGGCCTTTTAGAAATTCTCGTTTTTTCTCATTAAAGAAGAGAATCAAGGGTAGCCGTTGGCAGTCTATTTTACCTATGCGTCACGCAAGAGTGCAGAATAGGAGAACTTCTTTCTTTTACATATGTATGCAAGGAGGTGACTCAGCGGCATATTTTTTGCTATCTCAGACCTTGGACTAAATTAAGGAGAGTTATTAGTGCTTTGATTCTATCAGGTTCTCTAGACGATCGTCTATTCTGAGCAAGGTTTTTTTGCGATTGTAGGAATCTTTACCTCTAGCTCAAAGAGTATGTCAGTTCTTTACTGCTGATTTTTTAGATAAATATTTCCTTACTAATGTAGCACGTAAACTTCGATTTAATTCTGTGTTCACGTTTAAGAAATTAAAGCCGTAAAGCGACTTCTGCAGTCGGGTTCCTGGGTTCACACAAAACGTTGGCTGAATTCTTCAACCTTTTGGAGGCTCTCTCTACATTTAGATATCTTCTACGTGTTAAAACCGAATTTATTTTACTACATAACGGACCACCATCAACCCACTGATCATAAGATTTAAAGAAAGGCGGGAGCATTCTAAACACTGAAACGGCAAAAATTTCGATCCGACCTAACATTTAGTTCGACGCGCTGCGAACCGATCCATGCTCTCAAAGCGGACTTTTTCATGTCCGCAGCTCATACATTTTTCCTACTATAGCCCTTTGCTCCTCTTCTCAGCATGATTAACTTCAAATTTTCAGTCGAAATGAGTCCTGAAGAGAGACTTCCACAAAATCTTCAAAACGTACGAAAAATTCTGTAGAAGGTCGAACTACTTATGAGTATTTCAAAATTATTTCATACGGAAATTCATCAGCAAAAATGACTACCTCTTTTAGACAGAAATTTTCCAGTATTATTAGCACTTATTGCTGAAATCAGTGCACTGCAAAATCTTTTCTGCACTACAAATGAGCAATCCCCAAAACTGATAAGACTCAAGCACTGTAGATCCATAAAAAGGCCTTATCAGAGTAGCTGTGCACCGCCTAACTATCACGCTATCGTTCTTTCGTTGGCAGAGACATCCTGCAAAATTTATGATCCTCCGGGAGTTTGTTGGTAGTAGTTGTAAGCACATAGCGCCCTTCTATTCCACATATTATGTCTTGCATAGGGCTTATAGGTGGAGCAGGATATAATAGGTCATTGTTTGAGATAATACCAATAACTACGTTTGTTGTTGGTTGGTTACCAGGATAAGGATAAGGATAAAGGACGGCGTTACTCAATCCCTTCTGGGATGCGCCAGCGCATTCTACTTCTACGGGATGTCGTGGAGGCGACATGAATGCGTATTTGGCCATACAATGACTTGCGGTGGCCAGCCGATGAACAAGTCAGCGCTCTATCCTTCCCAGACAGGTCTGGTACCAATTCACCGACCCCGGAGGGATGGAAGGCTTGGTTGGCCTGGGCGGGAAATCCGAACCAGGAATCTGATATCGGGTGCACGCGCCTCCTCCGACTGCGCTACACGCGCCCGTTACCAGGATAATTTCGGATAATTGCATAGTCAGCGCACAACTCGCTTTAATTTGTCTCCATGTTTGCGAGCGGAAATCTAAGGAGTACGGTCTTTTAGGACTGGTGCAGTACTGCAGCAACCTTTTAGAAATTCCCTGGATCGGTTTTTGTGCCGTGCATCAGTTTTTTTTACAGAACAGTTTGCTAACATTTTTTTCAGCGATTTCTCCGGGCCACTCGCCGCAGTGGCCCAGTGCGAAGTAGACCATTCTAAATCGAATAACATATTATTTCCGAACTTATTACTTCCGCACTCATTACCAATCGTTTTTCTTGTTTCGAAACTCGGTATCCACCATAGTAGTAGGAAAGGTTGTCAAATGGAGGAAAATTCACGGCAGATGGTACGATGCCTAACCTAAATTCATAGGAGGCGAATGCTTTTTTTAAACAGAACGAAACCTGATATATATGACATAAATTGCATGTTGGAAATCCTCGGTGGTGATCGTGAAAAAACCACTTCCGATGTTTTACCTCTCACGTACATTTCTCAGGTAGACCCGCAATCCTGGTACGATCAAAATGCGTTTTACGAGAGTTTAAAAACACTCGTAGTCTACATAAGTTCCCGCAAAATACGTGTGCTGAGGTTTTCCTGCACGAAAAATATGACAGTTCTATCGAAAGGTTTAGAGAGTTAAAGGGACGCTTGTAATGGCAAATTTTAGGGTGAGGGTATAATATAAAGGAGCGAGGATGAAGCGTGTTGGGGATGTCCGTTTCGGATGCGCCGCGCAATCTACTGCTACTCGATATCGGGGAGCAGCGCTGAATTCGTATTTGGCAAATACACCCTTCGGTGGACAACCGATGTGCAATTCAGTTTTTAGCCTAAGTAGAGGACAAATGTGTGGTTGATGCATGCGTCATATGTTGCCGCAAGAAATTGGAGAAAAGGTGCAAATCATGTGAAAATATTGTCCAATAAACTCCAGGTCCTCTTCGCGGAGAAGAAAGGAGAATCTTTGTGGTAACTCATGTCAAAGAAATGTTATAAACATGTAAAAATGTTTAGCGTGTAATTAATTTTGAGCGAAACAAAAAATAATTTCCGATGCTACCAAAGTGACCTACAGACAAAGAGCCCAATGTTCGATTTTTCAAGGCGACTGAGTACAAAAGACATGTGGAACGGCGTGCCTTAAGATCTCATCGTCTTCAATTCATCATCATGTTGTTTTTGTTTATATATAGCTGCTATTGTCCTCCTTAGTTTCTCTTACTGTTTACTTTGTCGCATAGAGGTTTACGTATATTAAACGAATAAATAAAAAAGCTTAAATGGCTAAGCGAAACGACATCCGAAAAGGGAACAGCCAGTCGATGTTTTTGCTTTTCGAGATTACTGTTTCATGTGAGGAAGTTTTTGAAGGAGGTTGCTGTGAAGATAGAAAGTTTAACTTAATGGAAGGCAAATAAAATAGATGGACACGATAATAGTAAACATTTGAAAAAATGCGCCACGATGGCTTGCTCATATTAATGCACTACAGAAGCGGAAGTATGTGGGTGTCGAGCCGCGGTTTTTTTTACCATTCAGAATGCTTGACACACGAGAAAAATGTAGGCCCGAATTTAGTCCTAAATGTGCTAGTAACCTTACTGATTGTACATTTCACTTACATAAACCTTCGACGGTGTAGCAAGGCCAACACCGGTCCCACAAATGTCATATGAGGGAATGCACTCTGCTAGGATTAGATGCGCATAGATCTTCTGCATGGACAACATCGTGTTTTTCTGATTTAATAGAATAAAAAAATGTTTTTGGAGTGAATGAAAACGCTTGAGTTGAATGGCAGAACAGGACTCAGCCTAGACGGAGAAAGAGGCTGCGTGTAGCGACGAGATCGTGCCAGATGGCAGCTGATGCTTGGCGCTGCACGGCGTAGGCAGTGTCCTGGAATCGAGAAGAGATGATGGATGACGGAAGGATGCAAGAGACCTTCTATGGAGATAACGAACTACGAAGCGAGCGACATTCCGAGAAATGCACGAAAACAACAGCACAAGCTCGCACCTCGAGCAGACGGAAACCATTACCGCGATCTCCCTCGTGAATTATTGCTACAAGCAGGAGCATCCAGGTTTATTCAGACGAAATCATCGAGACGATGAGAGCGGGCGGTGACTAATAATTCAGTCCGCAAATACACATACGGAACCGCACACAGGATCAAGAACAACAGCTCCTCTGCTGTGTTTGTGAATGACCGAGGGCTAGCTCACCTCTCTGTGAGGGTGATGCTCGGAGGCGAAATTTCTCATCAACGCGGCTCGCTCTCTTCGTCGTCGGCGTTTGGAGTGCTTCGAGGACAGCGTTATCGCCATCCGACATCGTCATGTAAAACAGCTCGAGCCGTCAGGCTTATTTGCCTTGGAAATCTCCTGCGTTTATGACGGCTGGCTCGTCTTTTGCCGCGTCTCGCGGTATTCTACCTGGATCGCATACGCCTTCACCGAATAGCGCTGCCGGAATACCCGCTCTTCGCATTCTTTGCGACGATCTCCCCTCCCCCTCCCGCTGAGGGCATAATTAGGAGAACGGCTGGGAAACACGGGGACCTGGGGAGTGGGAAGGAAAGGAACATGCAACTAATTAGAAATGCATGAAAAACATGGAGCGAGTGAAACGCGGACGGCCAAAGTGCCCCGGTTAATGACATGTAATTACATAATGAAACTTGGTCAACGGACATCGATGCAAATTGCCCTCGCTCTCCTTCCCGACTCGGCACTTAGTTGTCCACCGGGTGAGTCGCCACCTAGTAGAGGATTCTTCGTCGCTCTACTGGTGAAAGAGCTCTGGACAGAGTAATCCATGGAAGTTGCGGTGCAGCCGTCATTTAAAGCCAACGAGACCGCCATATATTACACCTCAAATGGCCGATCGCAGCCGGACAACTTCGGACAATGTGACGGGTGCCGTTTGAGAGCCATTGACTGTCCGCTCTAACGACACATTTACCCCCACTCAAACTCACGGATTTTCCTCGAAAAGAGTGCTATGCGGACGTCACGAGCTATGTTGCTCATTCGCTCATCAGTCAGTGCCGAACGTCGAAAAGGGTAGCTTTCATAGTGACTACTGCGACTAGACCACAGCTACCCACTACTTCGGCAGTATACCCTAGATAAACCATCGGGAAGCGCTAAGAAGGTGAAATGCCAGGCTTCCACGTCGATCGCTGTGGTACCAGTCTTTAAAATCGGCGGTGTGGCGGTCTACCCCCGCCCCTTAAATAGAGGCGTGGCAAATGTCTGCGTCTCCACTATCTCGTGAGGCAGCCGCTGGACTCTCGAGCAAGCCCAGGGGTTGGGGGGTTGGCGGGCCGGGGGGGACGAGGGGGCAGAACGCTCAACCCCCTTTGAACTCGAGTTGTTATTTGATCCCATGTGATGAAAAATAGCTCTAAATTTACATATTAAAGTGACCAGGACTTAAAAAAAATTGTGCCTATCTATCCAGGTGAATTCGCTTATTGCTGAGGTAGTTTTTGCTCGTTTTTTGTAGCTATCGAAAGCTTATGCCCAACAATCAGTAACGCAGAAGTATTACATTACTTTAGTGATTCACTATTTACTGAAAGGACTGGTCTTTAGCAGTAGTCAGAAGAGATCTTTCTCCTAATCAAGGCTATCTTATAGCAGAATGTTTTCGTGAGACAGTGTGTGACTGATGGAGGTGACTCGCTTCGAGTTTTAATAACTGGTTTTGGAGTCGAATGTGAGGAGTGTATTCTCCACAGCAGCTCCGCTGAATGATATGAAATAGAGGCTGTTGAATTCATCACGGAAACAATAATGCTGGTGTTTTTCAGTGACACAGACGTTCTTTTTCTGCGTCCACCGCCTTGTTCAGAAATAGTCCTCAAGAGAGTAAAGCTAAGCAGAGTAGCGATTTCGCGATGGATGTGGCTGCTCCATGTCTGTTCTAATTTTTCCAGATTCGGTATGGCAGTAAAGAATGAGCAACTATGCGAAAGAAAATAAAATCGCAACGAATGCAAAAAGCATTCCCTTTGCCTTTAACGCAAACAGGAGCTCCCGCCTTTACTTTATTCACGGTGACGAAGTTGTAGGGTCGTGGGAACTACATATGCACCAAGACTCCGATGACTTCACAAAGAATGTAGCCCTATGCTGCTGTTTACACATGCCAGTTTTCCTGTTTTTTTTTAAATAAATCTTCGACCAGAGCGGAGTGTTAGAGGTCATATGTTTGGCAATGGAACATGAAAACTTCGGGAGCCGAGATGAGCGGGAGACGTTTTGGACGTTCTCTTATGTACATCGCAAACCTCGACATTATTTTTTTCAGCCAGGCCACATATTCGCGTGGTTTTCACCTCAAGTAATCAGCTTTAGGCAAAAATCGCATCTATCCCATTCGGGAGCGGGCAACCGCAAGGTGTGAATTTCGTATGTCATACTATGCTAAACAATCCCTTCCTCTGGATTCCTGAAATGAAAGCCCTTACATCATGGGACATCAGGTGAACTGCGGCTCTGCTAGAACGACATGCAAGGGACAGGAGAGGCAAATCACTAAGTGCCCCCTCCAATTAGGATAGATCCCAAAATTCAACAAAACGGATCAAATAAGGCCTTGCGATCTGCATAATTTAATCGAAGCAAAGACTGTCCACTGACCAACACATTTGGGTGATTTCCACCTTCGAAATCTTGAGCAGTGGTCAGCGATGATGAGCGAGATGGAAAGACCTCCCTTCAGCTATTTGTGCCACTTATAACGGACGCATGGACAGACAGGCAGACAGACAGAAAGAGAGAAGGAAGGACAGGCGAACGATTTACCCCTTGCCTATAAAGTAGAATACTATTCCGATGACGATAAATAACTAAAAGAATAACGGTCAGCGGTAAGACGTGCCACGCACACAACGCTTCTACGGAGTACTGCGGAGGAAATTGGATATGCCCATGCAACAACTAGAGACCAGCTGATGAAAAAAGTCAGCGTTCTGTATCTCCTAGACAACTTTGGTACAAACTCATCAATCCCCAAGGGATGGAAAACTTGGTTGGCAGGAGCAGGGCCTGATCCAAGCACCTATCTAGATTCTATGTGCACGTGGCAACCGGCGCCTTCAACAATTGCTCTACCACGTGCTCCTGACTAGGGCTGCTCAGGAGCCTAAACAATGACGTAACCCAAGGTCACTTATACTGAAGCCGCTCTTTAGTGAGAAGCTTGAGGACGTGTTCGAACATACAATATCGTACAAGGGTACCAACCTATAAACAACTCCGTTATCTATTCACCTACACCTAAGGGACTGATGATTTGGCTGCCTCAGGCTGGAATTTAATTCGAAATCGATTCGCATCTAGTAAACTATCGCTCAGCATAGTTGAGTCATTAATGGAGTAGGAACGACACTATGGAGTAGGCACGTCACGTTTCTACGCCCCCATAACGTGATTCGGGAAAAAGCATTTATTAGGATTAAAACAAAGCCCCCATCGTTTTTTGAACATTTTATTCCGAATTCAAGTGAAAGTTTTTTTGCAAAATTGTACACACCAATCGAAAGAAATTGATTTACTGTATTAGCAAACATGTTTCACTCTTTTACGGTTTCGATTATTGTTAATGTGGTACATGTCGCGTAGGTGAGCAGCATTGGTAGGTGGGAGCGCGCCAGCCAATAGTAACCAAACAGAGCATACGCCGAACACATGCCAGCCCATCAGGGTACCAACTGTACACGCCCTCTCTGAATGCATGCCGATTCCACGCGATGTGATTGGTTTAGGCGTTCCCACCTACCAATGCTGCTCACCTACGCGACACCGTTAATTTTTAGGTCATTAAAGTGGAAATTCAAAAAAAAAGACCTTCGACTGCTCCTTTTTGCTCTACAAAGATGTGTGTTGAGTTCCTTCGTTCACTTTGATTTATGTTAATTTTTAGAGCATTAAAGTGGAATGCGTAGAAGAAATACATTAATTTTGCCAACGGTTGCCGTACTTTGGTTGAATTTTTTTTGACAATTTTATAGGTAGTTAGAAAGAAAGTATTATGCTCTACCAGAGGGTGTGTCTTGTTTAGTTGATTATGATGATTTTTATCAAACTTTAGAGGAAAGTTAAACAATAGAAAAATGACTTTACCATTTTTCGCACAATGTCAAATGTCATTTGCAAGAGAATGTCTCGTTTTATCTGAATACATGTCTTGTTCTTTCGTCATTCTGGACTCTGCTATTTTTCAGGTGGCTAGATTTAAAGTTAAAAAATTAACCAAAGAGTAGGAATTGTTGGTAAAAATGATGTATGTCTTCTGCGCACTCCATTAATGAAAATCAAAGTGAGCGAAAAGCCCAACACATATTCTTATAGAGAAAAGCATTTTCTTTCGAATGAAGCAAAGAGTTGTGCGAAATAGCTCCAACACATGCACAGAGAAAGAGCTGTCGGCGAAGGTAATTTTTCTTTTTTGAATTTCCACTTTAGTTACCTAAAATTTGACAAAAGTCAAGACTGTGAAAAGGCGAAACATATGTTCTGATAGCACATGTTCTCTTTTGAACGGTACACAACATTTTGCAAAAGAATTCCAGCGAAAGTCAGAATAAAATGTTGATAAGCGGTGGGGATTCACTGAGACGTTTGTGATAAGTAGGAATGGAATTGTCACGCGATGCTACATTTTCAGCGAAAAGTTCCTGCGTCTGCAGATTTTTTTTCTAGCAGGCGTCGAGGAAAATCTATTGCGGCTGGGCAGAAGGGGAACACATTTTTCATACAAAAGTCACCCACATCCGTTACTTTATTTACCAATGGGTGTCAGAAAAATATGCGATGGACCGAACACTGGCTGGGGGAAAACACACTGTATGGAACATTGTGTGCGAGAACATCTCAAAGAAGAAAGGGCGCATGTCGATTTCAATGAGGCTTCTCAAATGAGACTCGCATGGTTTCAGAGCGATGCAAAAAACATATTAACTGGCGACAAGGCGACCTGATATTGAATTCTATTGCAGCTGGATGACGTCCGTCGATGTCACACAGAAGTTTTTAACCGGATTCTGCTTATATCATTTCTTTTGACGTTGACATTGATGACATTCGCCAGCAAGATCCATCTCAACTCATTTTCTGTTCTAATTTTGATGGCTATGAATAAAGCATTACTATTAATTAGCGTTTTTCGCACAAGTGGACGATGAATAGTTTGGAAATTGCCATTTTTGGTGACTGTCATCCGTTTTTGTTTTTCCTCTCCTGTCTCTATAAATAGATCCTGCCTTCCATTTTAGGCAGGTGGCTGAGCTGGATTCCAAAGTACAATGCAGGTAAAAATTGGCTTAAATATGCCAGGAATATTAACTTCAAAGGAAGAGGTTATGAGTATTATAACGGCTGCAGCATATATGTAAACTCACTAAGGGGAAGGTAGCTATAGAGGCTACTTACGCGCCACGCGTTCCACTTCTAGGTGACATCGTGGATACACGACAAGTGCTCACAAGGAAAGGTTCCCGACTCCTGATGAGCTTTTGCGATGCTATTTTGAACGGATGTAGAGCCGGTTGAGCAGAGTCCAGAATTAGAGTTAGCTTTTGCTGAACGCTTTTTTAAAGACCAGAAAGGGAGGTGTTAAAACGCTCATCTACCCCTACGAACCCCACGATGTCCCTCAGTGGTGCAGTCGGTAGTATGTGTGTAGTGCCACCTCATAGGAGCAAACCAGCGTGTTTTTGAGTCGCGTCCGCGTGCTGCCAATATTCTTGCATACTGTAGTTTGTTGTTACTACCCTTTCGCATGATCACAGGAGGCAACTTTAGACCATCAGTGCTTACAACAAACCAAGTCTGTCTTCATATGTGCCAGTTTTTCAACAATGCCTATCTGCCATACCATACCGCCACTGCACACAAATACGCATAGCTTGCGGTTGAATGTTATATACCTGAGCCATATGGGTATATAAGCGTATTAAAAATAAGGCGCAAATAGGCAACCTTGGTTTGTTGCAAGCATTGATGGTCTAAAATTGACTCTTGTGACAGTGAGAAAGCGTAATGACAACAAACTACATATTATGTGCAGAAAATTGGCAGTACGCCGATTCGAACACAAAGGCCAGCCGGTGTGCTCCTGTGAAGTGACACTCCTGCCGACTGCACCACCAAGGCATATCTCGACTGGTGGGTGTCATAAGGGTTAATGACTCTTGTGCACACGTTTTTACACCTTTTTTCAGTCCTTTAAAAAGCGTTCAGCAAAAACTACCTGTAATTCGAGACTCCGCTCACACGGCTCTACATCCCTTCAAAATAGCATCGCAAAAGCTCACCATGAGTTGGGAACCTTTCCTTCTCAGGATGATGGATAACTGTCGGACTTTTATCATCCCGTGTTGACGATGCGCCACGCACACCAGTTGTACGAAATATCCTGGAGGTGAGTTGAATACATATTTGATATATACTTTTATGATTCTCAGACAAGTCCGCTACCAATGCACTGAATCCGGGAGAGGAATTTGTCACCTAGATGGAAACCGAACCATTCGGAGTGTGCATGACAGCCGCCGTATCCTTCGACTTCGCTAACACCATATTCAGAAAATTCCTGCTGAAAAAGAGAAAATGCCGATTGGTGGGATATCCCAATATGGGGAGCAAATCAGTGACATTTCTATAGGCTGATAACCTTCTGATTTACAGCACCCTTAAGCACTGCCAGTGAAGGCTTAGCGTCTGTCTGCCTTCCAGCGGAGAACTATCTCATGAGCGAATTAGAGACCGAACGCGACTGGGCTGAAGGACGGCACTTTGGAATACTCTAGAATGGCTGAAAGCTGCTGAACACAATCGTTGAGGAAACGCACTGGAAAGTCACTGTGCAACTGTACCCGTTTTGGAAAAATGAGGCTGTGCAGAATACACCCGCTAAAGGCCGCCGCTCCATTAGAGAGTCACGCAATGCATGTCCTCAGAAACGTTTTTGAAGTTTCGCAGCCACTTCCAGCTACATGCGGAGTCACAGAAATCACTTGCTCATTAGTGACATATCTCGCATGTCTAACACGTCAACATGAGGCGCGAGTCTATCAGCGTCTGTCTTCCATACACTCAGCAAAACAACAACACCGACGAACGGAAGACGGAGCGAGATGCGCACGGAAGAATCGGAGCTGCTGAAAACCTAGGAGATGTCCTTAAGCGGGGAAAGCCGAGGAACAGGCAAGAGGAGATGGCGTGAGAATGGCGCCGATATCGTATAGCTGTGTATTTTTGTCTGTGCGCATTCGCTTTGTACCTCTTCCGTTCAGCCATAGAGGCCAGGCCGGGCAGGCGGCGGCGGACTGACGGGGGAGAGGGGCGCGAGGAGCGGGTAATTTCTCGGGGGACAAATTCGATGGGCCTTTAATAGGAGGAAATGCGGCACCGCACAACGGATGAGTAGCCCGTCACATAGTTTACAGCTTTTCGCCCCACAACGAGACCGGCCGAATTCCACCGTTACGACTGCGACGACGCCGAGGCCAGACGCGCAGAGCCCGATAGTCATGCCCGGACGACGAAGCGATGGGCTGTCGGAGGTCGTGATGGTGTGAAGAAAGGAAGACTGGCACATTCTGCCATCGGTCGCCCCACTCCTTGCTTCGACGCTCGCAAACTGCGCATTTGGTTTCGACAATGGTCGTGTTTCGAGACGTAAATGAAGTATATCACTAAACCCTTCGGCGCAACAGCTCACAGCGATTGTTTCCCCACAAAGCCAACATTAAAGAGCCCATGCGACAAGGAAAAACCGGAAATTCTCTCTTGATTAAAACCGATTCCACAGCCAACGGGTCTCCACTAGCCTAATGGAAACACATCTGGTGAAGGCGATGCGCGCATATCGGACGAACACACAATACTGAAAAGGGCAGAAGACTCCCGGACGAAAGAAAAAAAACGCCGAAGATTAAACGGCAACAGACTGCAAATGTCTCACGCTGGAAGCACAAAGGGCAAAATATGGTGACAATGCTGAAAGAAGCAGTGAGAAGCGTGTTTAGTTGCGACCAAAACTGGTGCGCCAGGCGGGACTCGAACTCGCACCTTCTGCTTTTCTGATGTCAGCGACCAGCTCATCTCGATATCACGGGTGAGTGCTCAAAGATTGTTGCTAGGAAGACATCGTAGATGTTGCGTTCTTTCAAGCAGCGCTAGTGGTGTATGGTGTAGTGGCATCGCTGCCGGAAAAACAGAAGTTTCGGGTTCAAGACTGGCCGGGCGAGCGACTTTTGATCACAACTAAGCATCATTTTGGCTGCCTCTATCTATCTACCATTATATGACTGAGTCAGCAATCGATGACGTTTGACCGATCTTACCAGCCCGGGATACGCCTCTTCGTATCCCGCGCAGGTAAATTTTTCCATTCAGCGTGTGCTGCTGCAGAGGAAGCACGAGCTCTTCGTCTTTGCTACAGTGACAACTGCTCCAGTTTCTGAGCCTCCGGATACAGAAGACATGTCACCGATTTCGCGAGCGTCTAGGTTCAGAGGGCGTGTCAACGATGTCTAGTAACAAGTGCTTTTGAGAATGAAAATGGTTGCAGAGCAACCTGGGGCATGCCTATGATGAACGTTCGGAAGATCATGCCGTAAAAGTACGCAGCAGAAACTATATGTTGGCGGATTTTAAATCTTACAAAAATTGCTTTCCGTAGGATAGTGACGCTCCAAGATCGCGCATGTACGAGGCACGCCTTTAGGCGTATCTCGTAATTGCGCGATCTTGGAGCGTCACTACATTCTGTACTCTGCAACAGCCGCTCCACGTTTAAGCACAAATACATGCTAGGCTATCGAGGGTGAACTTGCGCTACTGAACAGCTTCCGTTATTCCCTCAAAACGAATATAATTCCTCGATGCTCTTGGACGATTGTCGTAGTACTCCAGACGAAGATAAGAAAGTGCATGTTTTTTTCTCCATGAGAGCTGCTCTATATTTCAGGCACCGACGCAGTGAATATTGGTTTTGGACCGTGATTAAAGAAAAAAGTAATAAGAACCATTTATGAGCTACATAGTAGGTCTGCGTGTAATAGGTTGAGCTTCTAGAAGTCAGATATACTACGTTCAGATCGTGTTTAGATATTTACGATGGACTACTTAGAAAACCATAACGGACGGGTAATTGCCAAAAGTGAGTTAAGAATACTACGATCGGTAAAAAATAGACCAGAAATAATCTGAAATAACATAAAAAGCACACCACTAAGAAAGTTCCTAGCAGAGGAGGGCAAAAAATGCTCAACATCGTAAATGGGTGCTGTTATCTTCTTATTTTTTACACGACAGACTCTTTGCAAGAACAAAAAGCACAAGGATAAAGGTTAGCCTCTTTAGCCGTTTTAATCCCTAGGAATTTCAACATCATAGGATTGCTTGAAAGAAGTTAGGATGCACATTAGGTCTATGCAGGGACATGTGGTGGCCAGCGGAAGGACAAACCGGTGTTTTATTCGTCGTAGACACGCTTGATACTAATTCACCGAGCCTGGAGGGATGGAAGGCTTGGCTATGTAGCTTAGGCGAAACCCGAACCTTGAATCGTTTCAGAGTAGATGTGAAAGTAGACGCGTCCGGTGATTGCGCTAAAAATCTTACACATAGCGTCAGAAGACTCATATATTAGGTCCTCTGCTGAGAAACCCAGGTGGTTCAAGACGGACTGAATTGAAAAAATTGGCTTCATCTACCATCTGCTCGGACAATGATGATCATGATAGCAGCTGAATTAATTAAGCAGTACTCCAGTCCGTGCGCTTCCTTCAGTATAATAATATCCTTTATCTCTTCCGCATGCACTTATTTGATTCAGGTTCCTTATGGTAAACCTGCTCTCCTATAAAAACCGTTTCTGTCATCCTTCTATGTCTACCCCTCCCCACTACCCTCGTAAGATTAGCTTTGTACTTATCGGTATGCCGTTCATCCATCCACTATATTCGATATAGACATCCCACCAAACCATTCATTGGCGTCAGTGGTTCGTGCCGTTCCAGCACCTCCGTCCCTCATGTTGTTCTGCAACCCTAATGTCCTTAATCACGATTCCATTTTCACTCCCTTTCTCAAACGGTCAAAGTCAGGCAACAATCGATATCATAGATACACACTGAGCTCTTGATCGCTTTGGCATATTTGCTGAGAAGCGTTTCTATCCGCCCGAGGTACTCCCACTTCCGCAACTGTGACAGCATCCCTCGTTGTACAAAAAAAAGTATTCTGCCTAGGACACGATGAATGCGCGTGTGCTCAGACGTTGCCTAAGAGTATCGACAGAAAACGGAGTCCGATCAGTATTTTTCAGTTTCTCTGAAGCCTACCCCTCAGCCGTCCATCATATTAGTGATTCCAACTCCGATCGGGTCAAGTCTGGGCAAAAACTGATAATACCACCCAAAAAGGTCAATAATATTGATCAATATTGGTCGAGTCATACCATTGATGGAAGACGTGCTCTACACCTGGATGTTCGGTTCTCCACTTCTGAAGCACGCCGTTTGAATTCGGATATCCGTTGCACTTCAGCAGCGCGTGTTCTGAATTCGGGCACTTGGTGCACGATCCCAGTCATACCAGTCTTAAAAACCTGTAATATTATAAGAAAACAACTGTGACAGCACTGTGAGCTGTCGAAGCCGAGAGGTGCGAGACATGATATTATGGATTTCAGCGCACTAGTAATTTGGATTCATATTATTGTTAGCGGGGGTGGAGGCACTTCACACAGTCTTTTTGACAGCGACGCTAAAATTGTATGTACCCTGATTTAAAGAGACTACAAATGAGTTAGCGTACGAGAGGACCTTTCTATACAAATTCCTTCCTGGATGGGACAACCTGTTTCTATTTGGTTCGCTTTTCTAACGGTGCCCCTCCGACTAAGACAGATCCTCATTATTAGGCCCCGTAATTTTATAGGGCAATGATTCACTGCCCTATGGACAGAATTATACATACACGATTCTTTTCATACTTGGCCACCATGTATTCTCCCGTTGATACTCAGTACCTCAAGAGATACGCTATTAGCGCCTATGTCCAATTGGAGGCCACTGGAAAACATGCTCGAGTGCATCTACAGACCGGATTGATGAATAAGTTTACCCTGGGTTATGTGGGTGTAGGGTAGAAATTGAAGCAATGCCTGGAATTCACAAAAGCGTGAAGATTGTTGAATGATGTGGTAGAATTATATCATTCACCGATTTATATCATATCATGAATACCGAACATTCCCTCCGCCCACTTCTTTTCTCTGTTGATCGACTTATTCATTACCACTAACTCGAAGCTGACGAACAACAGATTGCTGTCTCGTTAGCGAAGTAGAGTTCATCCTACAATCATAATCATAAGCGCTAATGTCATCAGAACAAATCATACCAGAATTTTTGGGGTGTCATGGTTCGAGCAGTGGCTACATACATGTATGTTGCCAGTTGCTTGACTCCATATCGCTAGAGGTTTGAGTCCTAATAAGCCTAGAACTGTGGAGCCATGAAAGTAAAACGAAGAAGGTATTCACACAGCACAGAACACACTCATTCATAAACCATCCTGTTTAGGAAAAGTAATTTAGTGGGGAACAGTATTAGTGTTTGAAACATTCCCTCACTTATACAATTTTCATGTCAAATCGTAGACTTTTAAATCAAATTGAACACCTTTCAGACCAAATGAGACAGTTTTCTAAGCAAGCTTGACACCTTTAGAATTAAAGTGAAGATCTTCGTAATCAAAACGAGCGCCATCCAGATTGAACTAGAAACTCTCCATCACGGTTAACATAGTTAACATAGATATGAAAAGTGTGCAATTGAATGTTGAAAATGGTACATCTGGCAGATTTGACCTGAGAAAATATTTTGCTATAATAATTCAGAATATTTTTTTTTCAAGGCAGTTTTTCCACATCTAGTTACTGAGTTTTTGAAAGTTTACTAAGTTTCCCTAAAGAAAAAATTATTCCAACTTGTTGGGGTGCTCCTGGTTTAATCTTGGAGCGTTCGTTTTGTTTTCCTTCCTTTTAATATGGGAGCCATCTTCGCGTGCATCAAAACAAATAAATAACCTGCAGATGTCGCCCCTTTTTCGGCCGTAAAATGACAGAGCAGTTCTCGTAATGAGGAACTAGAAAAGACAGAAACCGAAAAAAAGACAGTATAAGCCATGCACAAAAACCGTTCGGACGCAGCTCTGGTCGGGGCGACGGTAAACGCCAGTTTATGGCCGGCAGTGACGCGAAGAAACAAAGCGAAGGCAAGCTCGGCGGCTCGGACGCATTCTGTCCGTCTTGCACTAATCCTCAAAGATCATTCGAAATGATGGAGGTCCCCCATCGCAATAATCGCTCATTGCCAAGCCGTGGAGACAAGATTGTCCGCTCGGTGAATAGATTGCCTCCATGACGACGACGATGCTGCAGGTGGTTCTTCAGAATACGATGATGAAGATGACAGTGCTCGAGACATTGAAGGAATTGGAACATCTCGCAGTTGAGTATTAGTGCCGAAGGGCAAGCAGTGCTTTTTTCTCCGGTCTTAATAGCCTCAGCACTGCCTCTTCGTGCAGCACTTTTAATCTCCACTTCAGAAAATCATGTCGTCACGATAATGATCAGAACAATATGTACAGACCGTCTACAGCGAAGAGGTACGCAGCGAGTGAGCACTTCTTTCACAAGTTTCCTTTGAGGAAACAGTTGGAGAAGCAGATGCCTTTACGTCGTTTTCTTTCTGCCTCCACCACAACTCTTTTAGGGGAGTCATTACATTTTAGGTCAAATTACATAAAGATGAAAGTCGTCAAAGATTACATTCTGAGGTGCAGCAAACATTCGAATTTCGCACATCTT
Source organism: Heligmosomoides polygyrus bakeri (assembly GCA_947359475.1). Classification (NCBI taxonomy): domain Eukaryota; kingdom Metazoa; phylum Nematoda; class Chromadorea; order Rhabditida; family Heligmosomidae; genus Heligmosomoides; species Heligmosomoides polygyrus. The sequence goes on from OX375870.1 coordinate 73,132,086, forward strand.
GAAAAAATGCAGAAGAACTCATTTCGGCCTTCACGGCAACCTTTTAGGGGCGGCCAATAAGAATAAAAAATAAAGATAGAGGTTTGAGTTAGTCAGCCCCTCTGTACTTTGTTTCCGTTTTTGAAGGGCTTATCGAAATATGACGAAGGAGCCAATCCGAACGAGATTTTATTTTTAACTTCAAATTGGGACAATCTGCAGCCGAGACAGCTCGACAAATCAACCAAGTGTGGGGGCCTAATAGTGTTGGAGAAAGCACTGTGCGCTAGTGGTTCAGTAAATTTCGGACCGAAGATTTCAGCCTCGAAGACTACCCCGTAGCGGTCGACCCAGAGCAATCTTGGACGACAAGTTGAAGAAATTGGTGAAAGCTGAACCATCCCAAACAGTTCGGGGAATAGCGGAAGAGCTAGACGTCAGTAGAACTGCTGTTGCGGATGCTTTGAAGCGCCTTGGTAAGGTGAAAAGCTCGAAAAATGGGTGCTTCACGAATTGAGTGAGCGGCAAGAACTGTAACCTTCAAGATTTGTTTCACTCTACTTTTACGCAACAAAACTGACCCGTTTTTGGACCGAATCATCATTTGTGATGAAAGGTAGATTCTGTGTGATAACAAGAAACGTTCCGGACAGTGGTTGGACGCCGACGAACCCCTAGGCATTTTCCAAAGACGAACATTCACCAAAAAAAGGTGAAGGTCACTGTAGGGTGGTAGGCAGCTGGTGTGATCCATTAAAACTGTTTGGCACCAGGATAAACGATCACAGCAGAGTCCTACTGGAAGGAAATCGACGAAATGCACCGAAAACTGCATCAACTTTGGCCAGCATTGGTCAACAGAAGAGGCCCAATTCTTTTGCACGACAGCGCCCGCCCACAAATCACTATTCGAAAATTGAACGAATTAAGGGTTGGAGTTCTTCCTCACCCGCCATATTCTCCACATCTCTCGCCAACCAACTACCACCTTTTTAAACACTTTCGAAACTTTCTCGCTGCTAAAACCTTCACCAATAAGCACCCAGTCAAAACAGCTTACGTAGATTGTGTATTGTCTCGACCACCTAGTTTTTTTCGCAGATTTAATAAGTTGACTGGTGTCCCGTTGGCAAAAGTGTGCTGATTCGAACGGTGCTTTTCTTCTGCAAAATTCGATAAGATTTGAGAAAGTTATGGTAGTTCAAAGCACTCAAAACGCTGAAAACTTTTCGGACAACCTAATAGGATGCGCAGTGCACACTACCCCTACGGAGTTTAGTGGAAGCGGTCTAGTTATAAATGTGGCGGATATACCTTAGTCAAAGGAGGAACAGCTAGAAAAATTGAATAATTGCAAGCATGACTGGAGGGCTTCTACTAACTAGGAAATTGCAAAGAAAGGCCCTGCCGTTGGCTAGTTCAGGATGTTGCCTTTGCAAAACAGGTTAATTCTATTTTGTCGATGTTGAAAGGCAGAATCAGTGAAGTGCCCCTCCTATCTCACCCCCCCCCCCATCCTCCCACACTAGTATGGGATTCATTTTGCCAACACAATGGCTTGTGGCTTAACGACCCCTTTAGCATTGTAGTGCTTTATTTCTCCAAGTAAATTCTGGTACTACATAATTCGTCAACTCCAGCAGATGGAGGCTTGTGTGGGGCACGATCCTAAAACCTTGATTACGGGTGCACGCAATAGTCAGCGCCCCTTCCGATTTCGCCGTCCGCGATGGTACAACCGATAGTGTCAGTTGACCACCAGTGTATTACAAATATCTTATTGTGATGATCAAGGAATGAAACTCGGTGGACTGATATGAACACCTTAGTCACGTTAAGCTCCCATAAGACTAAATGCGCAAACGTGGTAGCGTAGTTGAAGGAAGCAGGAACTCTTGCGCACCCGAACCAATTCTAATATAGGTCTGGCTCCTGCCCATGCTGGTGAGGCGTTTAGCCCCTTCCGTGTCCGTGAATTGATATCAGACTAGTCTAGGGAGGGGGAGTGGGAGGAAAAACACTAGTGGCTCCATCAAGTGGCCATCCCACGCCATTATCTGGGTCAAATACACATCTTAATTACCTCCACAATACCCTGTAGAAGTACATAGAGTGACTGGTTCATCCTAGATAGGGGTTAATTGATGCTATACATTATCATTGATCCTTAAATCACATGCTTCCTTAGAATACTCCGAATTAACAACATTCCTTTAACGTGCAGCACATTTAATAAAATGAGTCACAAATAGTGCAACTTTTCTTCTCGGTTGTTTTTCGTCAACCGAAGTGATGGGGAAACGCTTAGCAAATTGACGTTTCTTGCGAAATACATACCACGTATCAGAGAGAATAAAGCATTAGAATAAAAAAAATGTCGAAAAAAAAAACAGAAAAAATCTCGCTATAGCGTGATTAGGTCCAATTTCGCAATCAGGAACAGGAGCTCGAGTCAGTTGCTGATGTTTTTACTGCAGGTTTTTACATCGGAAATAAATAATGTTGCTTCGGATTGATCGTTTGATTGGCACAATCTATTAGGCATGAATCCATAAAGCAGGATAACACAAGCTGCGATATTGGGAATCCCGACTAAGTAGTGATGAATACGTTGCTATTACTCGTAGGAGGCCTTTTCGTGAAGAGACGAGCCATTGCTGGGATGGCTAAATCAGCGGATTATACGTATTTCCACGAAAAAATTGAATTCCTGGAATGGTTGTAGCGGCAATTCGGTTGTAACTGGCTATCAGGGTAGGTGCGTGTGAGAAACACGGTTCGAGTTATAAAAACCTGCAACAGCATTCGCAACACGTTTGAAAAGCTTCAGCCCGGTAGAGCTGGAGCAGTTCAACTTCACATCTGATTACGATCGACATCGCATTTGGAAAACCGACCGTGTAAAAACTGGCACATCTACGTATGACGCTATCAGAATAACGAGCTCTACATCTGAACAACATCTTTCTAACGCTAAAGTATAAAAAAGGATAAAGGACGGAGTTACTCAGTCCCTTTTGGGATGCGCCACGCATTCTGCTTCTACGGGATAACGTGGAGGCGGTTTGAATGCGTATATGGCCATAAAGTGACTTGCGGTGGCCAGCCGACAAGTCAGCGCTTTATCCCTCCCAGACAAGTCTGGTACCAATTCACCGACCCCGGAGGGATGGAAAGCTTGGTTGGCCTGGGTGGGAAAACCGAACCAGGAACCTGGTATCAGGTGCAGGTGGCACTCGGCGCCTCCTCCGACTACGCTACACGCGCCTCTCTAACGATAAAGAATTAAAACCCGTGGATGAAGAGTTTAAAAGTGCACCTGCTGCTACCGCCAACTTTAGAATGTTTCTAGCGTTCAAAAAGCCGAATATTAAAAGACGCGAAGTTAATTCCTTCCAATTGGGAAAATAATCTGATTGTAAGTTTTTACGGCGCTTGATAAGGCTATGTGCTGAGATAATCTAGTTTAGAAGAAACGGTTGATAATTTTCATTATTGGAGCAGTATTCACAGACATGTATTTGAGCAATTCCAGAAGAGGATGGGGTACCACGTTGCGGGTGATCGAGAGTTGCTCTTGAGTGCGCGTCGAGTACTTAATTTTGTGGCGATACGCAGTTTCGGGCAACAAAAATTTTGACCAAGTTTCTAAATCGCCTAATTTTCACGTGCTTTGTGGTGATCCAAGTGCCTCCGGTCCTGTAGAAACCAAGAGAGCAGCGCCTACAAAGGAGACACAGATACCATCTAGACAGGGGAATCGATCACCATAGTTGAGGCAAACAACACCAGAAACAGCATCTAGGAGGAGATAGCACTGTGAACATGATGTGAATATAAAGTATGGATAGGATATCGAAGGTATTGGAAGTAGACGTGAATGTGCTGGGACAAAATGAATTGACGGCAGATTCAAAACACTGCATTATTCTGGACCAAAACTACAGGAGCACTTTCCGGCACCGAAGAACGATCATGTACTCATACTCACATTATGTTCAGTAAATGGTTTGTAAGCAGAACAACTACATACAACGGTCTTCTGAGGCATTTTAGTAAACTACGACGTTCACGAATCGTTACATAATCAAAATGGCAAAAAAAGCAATGATGTTGTATCATAGTTCCGTCGTTCAGAGTGAGCTTTGAAGACGCCTCGCTTTCTCTTCATTTTAAATTATCAATTAAGTCTTTCCTCGTTGTTGCTGCATTGTTTTCGATTTGCGTCATTCGTCCCAAGCGAAAACTGCAGGTGCCTTTTCTTGCATTTTAAATTGAAAAGTGAGGGATTTCGCGTGAGAATCACGTACCTTCTGCGCGACCGTAAATCTATTGAGCAAACGGAACGTGGTGTTTGCCGAAAGCTTCAATCGCCAGTCTGAAGTGATCATCTGCTCACTATGCGAGCCAGCTAAGGTTAGACTGGAGGGATCGGCGAAATGATTATGGTGTGTGACGGAAGAGGAGGTGGCAATTGGCAACGGGAGGCGCATCCTTCCTCAATTTTCGGCCTCCTAATGAAATTCTATAGTGGCGCACTCACGCTATTCACTGTAGAAACATTTTCATTAGCGCATCGTTAAAGGGTTGCTTACCGCATCGTGCCCGCTGATAACTTCATCTGCGATTCAGCGGAGTAAAATTGAAATAGGTTTCCTAATGAATGAGCAAAATCCATATAATGCTTTTCTTTATCATCTTCGCCAACAGGATGAGAAGTTTCGGACTGGAACTTACGAAGGTCCTGCGTAGAAATACTCGAACGATTCTCAACAAGACCTGTAGAACATCTGACAAAGAGCACAATGGTGAAGTTTGTTTTTGCTGTGGGCCACTATGTTTTAGATGGCCTACAAGACCATATCAGTCTAGTTGAAAATCGTTCGGGGAAATTCACAAAGTTCCTTGTTGTGTGGCGAACGTATAGCACCTCCTTTGTTTGAAGTCCCCATGAGGACTCGGGATCCGCTTCAGTTGCCTTTTCGTCCATTTGTCGTGTTGTCTCTTCATGATGTGATCGACCCATCGGCATTTAGCTCTCCAGATTTAATCCGCTGAGTCGCGAAGATAAGACTTTTTTCTCATGTCGGAGCCGCGAAGTCCGGCTCGTAGCTGGGTTCCTCGGTTGTACTTCGAAGGACCACTACCCTATTGCGCCGCTGTTCCTGGTCCTTAGCGTTTTTGACGTGACGGCAGTGTCGGCCTACGTCTCCGCGCCGAAACAGAGCTCACACCACAGTCGAGTCGATAAGTTCGCTCGGAAATTGAGTCCATTCGATGGTCTGTAGCCACCTTGATAGATCCAGAAGCGGTCCCTGCAGCTTTTTGCCTCCTCTTCAGCTCGTCTTCTCATTGCTCTCCATGTTCATCGAACATCCGAGGTACAGGTAGCACGTCTCAGTGTGTTGCAGCTTCCCAGTTGAACTCCAACTTTACAGAAGACGTTCTTCAGCAGCTGTGTCTTCCTTAGGAGTGCAGTAGGCATTCTTCTCGAAATGTGTCCTCATTCTTAGTCCTACCCTACTCCCTGCTTCGTTCAGCTCAGCAAGCATCGCCTCTGTTTTAATGGTAAAAGTCGAGAACACTAGGATGTCGTCAGAAAAACGAATATTTGAAAGGAGTCCTCCATCGACACGTCTTATGTGGATGACTCACGGAGACGATGTCCAGTTGGCTGGGATGTTGACGAGCTTGCTACAAAGCATTGCATCGAGCAGGCTATGTATGTATGTAGATTCTGCACTATGAGTATATCAGTACTCTGCGCTGTGATGCCGAACTGCGTTATCCACCATGAACTCCTGAAATAGCCGCCTTCGCAGATGGTTTCGCCGCTTCAGTAGCTCGTATCCGGTCTGTAGTCTTGAGCTCTAGTTGAAATACAGACATAAATCGCTATTTACTGCCTTCTTGTGCTGGGCAAATCTTTGAAATGTGAATAGTACTGGAAAAAATATGTCATTTTACAAATGCGACGGATTAATCCGTCGCAAAGCGCCCGCATGCTCATAACTCCTCTATTTTTAGGTTTTTTTTTGAGAAAATATTGGCACCATTTGATTCGTCTCTTCGTGTTCTACAAAAAGAATTTACGAGACCACCGCATTTTCGCCATTGGTGACCAATAACGACTGGAGCACGCTTTTTGTGATTGGAGCAGCTTATCTCCCAGGACATGCATGTTTTCGGAGAATCTCAAGAATGATCGCCAGTGCTCTCTTATGCCAGGAATGCTCCAAGAGCGCCCCGAGAGCAATGCATTTAGGATCGAACCTATCAATCGAGTGGGCGAAAGCATGTTCACTCCGCTTCTACCTTCTCTTACTGGAAAATGTAAAGCCTTCAAGACTTTACTCAAAAGTGTAAAGCCGTCGTGTACATCACGTCGACTTCTGCTGCTCAGCAAGTTGGCTTGAATCAACATTTTGAAGCCTTTTGGCTTAAGCCCACTACTGTTTACTAGTCATCTGCAGGCAACACATAGATTCTGAACCGATTTTCTTACAAACTTTCCTCACGGAAGAACAGCTTCTAAAGAAGTGGAATAAATGGAAGTCTCAACAAAACATGACTGACTGCAAATTGAACGAGGAAATTCATTTTCGAGTGAATTTGGTGACTGTGATTCGGGATATACGAGCACTCACCTGTTTAAACCAGCGAGACTTGTAAATGAAGGAAAGATAAGCATGTGGTCACCAGTTCTACCCCTCGGTCAATTGATGCGCTTCAATATATACAAATCACGATCCTTTGGCACCTAGTCGGATGGCCGGTCGGTGCAGTGATTTCTTCTGGGATCCGACAAACGCATAACTCCAGGGAACTCCAGAGCAACTGACAGCTGCCAGATAGCCCATACTTCGACCCACTCGTTCAAAAACAACGTTACGGTTTCTAAACATCTGGAATTATCTCTAGATTGTTTCCCAGGGTTCCATCTCTTGGTGTATCGCAGCCGCGACATTGCTGTGAGCAGCGTTGTTAGGACATGCAGGAAAGCGCAAATACTGCTGCATGTACATAATGCTTTCGTGAAGGTGGAAACAGAGCTGCGGAACGGTCGGAAAAATTTCACAGTCATCACAGTTTATGAGACAGAATTTTCAGAACCCTGTCTCAGAATGCTTAATGCAGCCTAAAAACATTGATTTATGACCGCATTTGGGTTGTTATTTAGCGATTTTGAGGTTTATGTGAACAACAAAGACCTACCCAAGATGAAACAAGATGAACGTCGAAAGTCCTTGACAGGGCAAGTGTAGATTAGCCATGTAAATGGACTGTAATTTTCTTGGAAGAAAAACGCCGACGGGCCAAAGAAGTGACCTCTTGAAAGGGTATATTCACGGTTGCTAAGTGAGTAGGCTACTTTAGGTAGGCAATTCAGCAGAGCTGTCTAATTATGTAGATGGCCAGATTTTTTGCTTGGACTTGTGGTAGACTAGGTACAACCGGATCCGAACTGGAACATCCGTTCACAACAAAAGTTTGAAAGGATGAGCTCTTGCTTCTGAACTGAATAAAATAAAGTGCTAAGAAAAGCCATAATTGCAAAAATGGATGTGTTGTAGCTTTTTGCGCTACTAATATATGCAAACATGCGTATACTTAGGTCTATTCCTATCCAACATCCATCTGTAATCCATCAAGTATAAGTGGATGTAGAACAGACGCTGACAGCCTCCGAACGAACTGAATTTGGAGTGAAAAAGTAACCACCGGCGTTGACTAGTCTTGGCTTAGTTCGAGAGAATATCCTTCCTCATTTTGGTGCTCCACAACGACCCATTTCTTTGGCTTTATCACTTGCGTTCTGTAGCATTCTGAAAAAGTAAGCGCGTCTAACTTAACCACAGCGCGCAACAATACTTTTATAAAAAGAAAAAAATGAAGATCACAAGAACTTCTTTTCTATTTATCAGCTTTTATTTTGTAAATGATAGCTCGCTGCTAACAATCAGAAGCGAAATACGGATAGAGCAAGGTGGAAGATAAATCAAGCACTGTAAGCGGAATGAACTTTTGGCGAATCTTGTCGCATCTCTAAAACTTGCATCGCATTTTACCGTTTTCGTACACCGTTAAAAAGTTTGCGTCTGCAAGATTGTCATTAGCTACACCATCAAGATTTGACTTCAAACTGAATTAAATAGTGCTAGTCTTGTGCTATGAATACACCATTTATAAAATATATTTCCTTTTTTGCATGTGGTGAGCTCTAGCTATAATGCCATCATTTCACAAAGTTATTTATACGGAAAAGCGAGAAATGTGTCGAAATCTTACAAACGTTATGTGGAGCAACTGTGGAAAGGGGGTACACTGTCGCTCTCTCATCCACTGAATCTCTTCAGAACCTTTAAAATTGGAAACGGTAGGCATGGACACGCCCGCTTTATAGCACTGGAAGGGCAACGAAGTTTTCCGCGACCAGAGTAGGGAGTAGGTGTGACGGAGTTATCTTCTACAAACTTGTAACTGTTATTTCATAATAAAAGAAAACACCAATGCTCTGCCCTTTTCCCAGCATTTCTCTGCAGCCGCTGCAGTACCTGCTAAAGGCTACGTACATATAAAAGGCGCTAGAAAACATTGAAAGATTCAGTGTACGCAAAACGAGAGAATTCTGCTAACGCACACTATTCATATAGTATAATAGCTTGCATATGTCTGGACCCGCACTAACAGCTCCAACCTGAACATTGAAGGAACTACTTAAATGAATCTTCGAAGAAACGCTGAGCTTCATACTCCACAGCGATGAAGCGAGTGCCATGTTTTAACCATCTTAGCTTTGTCGGTGATAACATTAGCAATAACGAGTTCTGAAGTTTCCGCGGCAAGCGCAGCCGAAGTATTTAACAATCCCTTCGCTAGAGTGTTTAGTCAAACTCTACCATAAGCATGACATACTATCAACTCGATTTAGGAGACGTCTGTGGGAGTTGTGGGAGCTCCAGCCCAGACGTCACCCTTAAGCCTCTCCGAAGCTTTAAGTTCGGCGAAAGGATTAGAGCTCCGACAACTCTTCAATGTACAAGAGAAATACTACGGTAGAGCGGCGCTGCTGCAGCGTACTCTAGGAAGGGCACTCATAAGTTCTGGCCCTGAATTTTTCAACCCACTGCTTCCCTAACCTTCCTTGAAATTGAAACCAGAGGGGAAAGAAGAGTCAGGTACCGACTCTGAAACTGGTACTTACCTTTAAATGCTATGGAGGCATGACTTGGAAAGAACGGAAGAAAAATGGCGTTTACATACAATTCTAACTTGCACAGTTCATTGAACGAATAGAAAGTATTGCACACTTTTCACGCAAATTTTCATTTACTCTTGAAGAAATTCTCCTCTGATGCAGGCACTAAATAGTAGTCGAACCTCTTTGCCTACATGTTTCACAAGTCTCATCGTAGGGCAGCCATTCTTGCATTGACAATGGTAGGTAAGAGAAGTTTGGAGGGGCGGTGTCACTGACGACATTCAGAGCAACATAACGAGTGAGTGAGGGATCCAGTTATGTCATTGAACCAAGGGCAAAGGGATGGGGTACATACAAGACCAAACTTTTTCACAGCACCATCCTTATAATGTCGGGTAACTTAGGAAGAATAGTAAATGGTAAAGTTCGGCACAAATAACCCCCTTTTAGATGCGCCGCAAACTCCACTTTTTGAGGATATTGGGAGGCAATTTTTAACGTGGTCTAGGCAATGAGATGTAGCTGCCAGCCGTTTCTCCTTCCCATACTATTCGAGTATTCATTCATCGACCCTTGTGGGACGGAGGCTTGGTTGACTTGAGAGGGATTTGAACACTGAATCGTTTCAGAGTGCCCCGAATAGCCAGCAACCCTCCAATTACGCCGTCCGCGCCCGTCTGTTGCAACTGCCTTCCGGTAAAATTAACTTGTTCAACTTCTCGTTTAAGGGAGTTATGGTGATGGAAGTAGGGAAGTAGCGGGAGATGTTCGGATGAAGAAGAATTCTACCAGTGCCTCTGCTTAAAGGAAGAAGATATGCTAAAGGTTCTACTCCTACCAGGAGAGTAAGTTTTCGGCGTTAATGTAGAACGATGGAAGACAACTACGAACATTTGAGGGATAACTGTGAGGCAGGTCATGAATTAAGATGGCGGCTTAAGGTGGTACGTAATTTCAGTAATTATGTAAAAGAGGAGTCACATTGCACGCACCGTCCCTGAAGCGAATGCAGTGCACTCTCGCTTAAAACTTTTGCGCCGTATTTTATTCCACATCAGTTTTTTTATTCCATTATTCGTTTAATAGGTAGGCAAATCCTATTGTCTATCGGTGAACTTTTTATCGAGAATTTGTCCCTCCACTTCACCGAAAGTCCATCCCCAGTTCATTCTAGATGTTTCAAGATTATTCCAGCCACACCTTGCCACACCTCCATAGCCACACATATGCGCCAAATCTCCTTCAATCATCAGTACCCTTACTTGCCCATTAACATCCAATGACAGGGCGCATCATGTCCTTTAAGAAACACGTACAGCAGTACAGCAGCTGATACCGTAATCCGAGATGTACAGTAGGCATTTTCAATAGGTGTTTTCAGATGGTAGCGCTGCCGCTTGATAAGGGAGCATTCCAAGATTAGAAACACCTGGGTAATGCCCAAAAGCAAGTTTTTCACCAGTAGCTAAGCAATGGCGGTTAAGAAGAAATTGGAGTGGCAAATGAGAAGCTTGAGGGTAGAGAAGCGTCACACGTCCGCCGTCCGACGGCCGAGCGATGTCACTCGGGATACAATTCGTGTCAGATCAGATAGCTTGTCACCGTCGTCGCAGCCTTCGTGACATCCACACTCGCTGGCCTGCTGCCGCTTCTCGTCTCATCCTCATCGAAGCGCGAAGCTCGTCACACGCCGCCTGCGCACGTCTCTCGCCCGTCTCCTCGAACAGACATGTTTGCCCGTGTTTGACTGGTCCGCCCGGCCGTCCATCCGTCCGCTACGTCGTTTATAATATTGATGTACACACTTGACAGCAAATGAAAAATGACCGACGACTATAGAATACGCCATCAGAGGGCCATATGGGGAGCTTCTGACGAGAGCAACTCATGCCGAGCAGAGCCAGCACCTCCGCATCTGGATACACAGAACCGAGAAAAAAGCAGACATATTGCAAGTCCTCCACAGAAAATAGCAATAACTGGTAAGGACACAGTGCAACTGTCTCAAGTGATGTAAGACTTTTCTGAAAGGCAGAGTAACTGATATTTGCATATTGTTATGATGCACTTATTCACGCTTTACACTTCCAAAGCCCTATTTTGAGCAGCAACTAGCAGCTTACTCAATAAAACGATAGAGAGTCGAGGATGGCGTTAGTCAATCCCTTCGGGGGATAGGTCACGCATCCTCCTTCTGTAGGATATCGTGTGGACAATTTGAATAGCAGTTTAAATTGTCCATACAATCGTCCTTCCTCCAACTTACTAATGGGGGAAGGGTACGTTCTCTTTTCGGTTCTCGTCTAAGGGTCCTGTTCATAAAAATCAAAAACAACTCTACGATTAATTGTAAACTGTCATAACAATGCTTTATTGCGATCGAAACTTCTAGAGACAAGCGTGACTCAAACCCACACCTCCCTCTGACCGGGCGGGAATGCTCTACGACTAACTATTACTAATACTAATTGCTTTACTAATACTAACACTAATATTAGTTGCTATTACTAATTACTACTAATTAACTCTCATTCTTTATTTTCATTCTTCTACAAATACATTTTAACGGCTTCATCCTTTCACAATTTGCCCTATCCAACGACCGATGAACAAGCTATGCATCGTCCTTCCTAAACAGGTCTGATATCAACTCACCGCCCCTCGGATGGAGGGAAGGCTTGGTTGGCCCAGGCGGGAAACCCAACGAAGAACTCACATTCGGGGTACGCGCAACAACCGGTGACACCTCCGACAGCGACGAAGTCCGTTTACAAATTACATAAACACGTATTGAAGTACTGATTTGAGGCTAGCCTAAAGTTTTCCTAAAAGCCAATAAACCTTATTTATCAATTATGAAGAAAGTTTCGTGTCTGATACAGTTTTCAGCGCTACTGGACCGCATATCTCCACATGAAAAATTTTCCGGTGTGTTAAAACAAATTCTTGAAATTGAATTTCAGCTTTTTAGGTTTAATTGAAAATAATGCTAGAATATTTCAATTTGAAAGATGATTAGTTTATTTTCAAAAACGAAGATTTTTATTCGAAACGTATCCTGTTTGGCCTGACGTATCATTGGCGACCTCAACACGAGACGACGAGAGACTCAATATGGCGCAAACGAGAGTTGCAACACAACAAAGGAGTTCGATGATTTAGGACTTGCGAAGCCAAAAGACGTATTGTGCTCTATTTGAAGACAACACTCAGCACTAAGCAGAATACCGGCGAACGGGAAATATTGCGCACCTTGAAGGAAGCTTTAAGCTATTAAAGTCACCCTGAGATACTTTTTCCGACTTTTTCTAACGAAATACAGTGCTCACAATATATGACTATTCGAATTCCAATAATTTCACCACAATTTTAGAGACAGCAATTGGTTATAGCTCGTTTTGAACCTTAGGAAACCAAAAATTTACACAGCGTTTGACGTTGAGATCGCGCCGAATACTATATACATATACAGATACATGCACATACACATATATACACGCATATATATACATATACATATGCTCGTCACTTTCTTCAAAGCGTAGCGATTTTTACTTGATTGCTGATTGTAGCTGCCCTTGGTCTATTATATAAGCTGTTCACTCAAGTCATTCTGAATAGGATCAGCAGAGCGCTGGACGAGGGACAGCCATGCGAGCAAGCAGGAAGGATTCAGCGATCGACCATATATGCACCGTTAGCAAGCTCATCGAAGTATCGCGAGAGTACAAGCTACTGCTGTACCTTACGACCTGAAGAAGGCATTCGACTCCGTCGAGACTGAAGCGGTCCTCGAAGCCCTGCTCACTCAGGGTGTTCCTACTCAGTACACCAGAGTCTTCGAGAGCTGTACAGTGGATTCGCGACAAAGATCTCTCCATTCTACAACGACGTCGTTATCGACGTGAAGAGAGGGGTTCGGCAGGGGATACCACATATCCCCAAAGCTCTTTATCGCCACTTTCGGAAAACGTCATGTGCGAACTAGAATGGAAAGACATGGGAGTGAAGGTCGACGACCGGCAACTGCACCATCTTTACTTCGCTGACGACATCGTGCTCATAACACCGAGCAAGATCCAGGCGACGCGAATGCTGACCGACAGTGTGCATACGGGAACGTTGTACTGCAGCTCAATCTTAAGAAGACGGTGTTCATGAGGAATCGACGGATTTCTGATGCCACATTCTTGCTCAACGGAAGGAACATCTCCGAATGCTCCAGCTACGTGTATCTGGGTCGCGAAGTCAACACGGTCACCGACCTAGCGCCAGAGCTAAGCTGGAGGAAACGAGCGGCTTGTGGAGCTTTCAAGAGCGTCGAAAAGAAGCCGTGAAAAAAAAAAACGAAGAACGCCCGGCTCCGTGCCCACCTTTTCTATTCCACTGTTCTTCCTGCCCTGTTACACACCTCAGAGACCTGGGCTATACGAAAGCAGGATGAATACGCGATCAGCGTCGCGAAGCGTGGAATCAAGAGGACGATGATCGAAGTGAGACGATTCACGTAAATGAGAGAGGGCCTCCGGACTTCCGAGCTTTGTGGACGTTCGAAGATCAGGGACGCTGTCGCATGGGCCAAGTTGTCGAAAATTAGGTAGGCCGGCCACGTAATGCCCTTCGCAGACACCCCGCTTGACAGGAGCCGTCACCGACTTGATTCCGCGGGATGTCAAGAGAACACCAGGACGCTCACCAACGCGTTGGTCGGACTCCTTCGTGAAGGCTCTGAACAAACAGTATGACGCTTTTCGTGTTTTACGAGATTGGAATACTGTGGCACGCGACAGGGAGGAATGGAGATGCTGCTCGAGTAACAAGATGATCAATGGGACCATAGGTGGTATAGGTGGCGATAATTTAATATGCCATTTGCCTAGAGTTTTGCAGATGAAAAATGTACGCTTTTTTAGTCTTACTTTTTCACAGCTTCAAGGCAAATCTTGAAAAAACAAAACTGAAAACCTAACACTAGCCCCAAAATTTGGAGGTATTAGGTTGTAACGAATTAAATGGCACTGGCTCGCGCCATTTTTTGGTGCATCTTTACGCGTTTGATCATGAACAAACCGTAACATGTGGCATATCATTTAGAAGCGCAAACTTTGCTCTACCGGCGAGTTCCAAATTTTCTATGCAAAAGTAGAAAAACTTTAGAGTTTTAATGACTTTTTTGCAGATGGACAAAAAGTAATCCGAGGCATTTATTTGTATGAATTCAAGCTGGGCACTACAGCTAAGGAGGCGGACGAGAAGATCAACGCTGCATTCGGTCAAGGATGTTCCACAATTCGGACCGCGTATCGTTGGCATCAGAAGTTCCGGAATGGAGATGAGAGCTTGGAAGGACATGAAGGCCGTGGGAGGCATAGTGATGTTGATGAGGACAAGCTGAGAGATGTGGTAGAGGAGGATCCACACAAAGGTACCGGAGAGATAGCGAAGGTTCTTGGCGTCAGTCACAACACAGCTGCCCGGCATCTGAAGGAAATTGGAAAGACCAAAAAGCTGGAAAGATGGGTGCCTCACGAGCTGTCTGGGAAGCAAAGAAACCGACGTCCGCACTGCTTCTACGGAACGAAACGGACCCATTCCTTGATCGCATCGTAACCTGTGACGAGAAATGGATAATGTACGACAACAGGCGACGATCGGCACAGTGGGTGGACAGCGATGAGAGCCCCAAGGTTTTTGCGAAGCCGGAATTGCACCAAAAGAAAGTAAGGGTGGCAATATGGTGGTGTTCGCTGGGAATTATTCACCACAGCTTCCTCCCTTCCGGTGAATCCATCACGGCAGAGAAGTGCTGCATTGAAATTGAAGAAATGATGAAAAAGTTGAAGGATATCCGGCCGGCCTTGGTAAACCGAAGGCGAGTTCTCCTTCTGCACGGCAATGCTCGCCCCCATGTAGCACGAATGACGTTGCAGAAATTGAATGAGCTGAGCATTGAAACTCTACCACATCCTCCGTTTTCTCCCGACCTCTCCCCAACAGACTACCATTTCTTCAAGCATCTTGGCGACTTCTTGGTAGGGAAAATATTCAAATACCAACAGGATGCCGAAAGTGCCTTCGAAGATTTCGTCAATTCCAGAACTTCTGATTTTTATGCTACTGGGATAAAAAGGCATGTGTCACGTTGGCAAAGATGTGTAGAATCAGATGGTTTTTATTTCGATTAATAAACTTGCCTACAAGCCGAGATATTAACTGTTTAAATTTACAGTGGTTCAGTGCCATTTATTTCGTTACAACCTAATATATCACTTTCTGCAGTATAGTGAATCTTTGGACCTATGCCAATTTTCTAGAATAATCTTGACACAAAGGGCCTTAAAACTCGAAGTGCACTAGAGTACAATGATCTATTTACGTTGCGACAGAGTATTTATCTGCCTCCATTTCCTATGCATTGTCATGAAGAAGTTTCCTTCCTACCTGCAGTCTAAAAGGTCACAGCGCGAAATTTCCATAACGTCTGAATGTGTGGTTAGATTTCAACAGAGTGGGGAAGTTTTCCAAATCCACAGTTGCCTTCAACAAGTAGCATCTACCGGTGGCAACTCAAGTTTGAGTGCAGAGTTCTCCATCAGCAAAATCAACGAACCCTACAGAATACACCGTCATCTCATTTCTTGCTAAGCGTCACGAACTATCAAGCTCATCTTGGGAATCAGCGAAACCGACGTTCTTCCACGCCCACACTCGACCCCGTAGCTATATAATGCCATGAAGAGGTAAAGCGAGAAAAAACCTAATTTGGTACTGGTTTCTTCTGCATCCTCAGTTGCCTACCTACATATTTCAGGGAGATGGCACGACAATGCAAAGGAAGGGATAATTCCGGAACCGATCATATGAAAAAAATGAATCCTAGGAAATGACAAATATACCATAAAGCTCCAAAAATTCGAACGGGTCCCAACAAAGCGGTTAAAACCAATTCTATTTTAACTTACAGACGCTTGATTCCCTACAAACCATTCATAACCCCTTCAGTGGTTGTGACTGAAAGAAAGATATCGTAGCAGTCCAGATAAATAGAAAAAGTGGAAGTCTAAAGAAGGCTAGTATGTAAGATGACGGAAGTTTACGAAAAAGGCAACAAAATATAAATTGAAACAGATAACGCTTCGACAACCAGACATCAGGAAAACCAGCACGAACCTAACATTTTATACATACTGATCGGTTCACGTGTAAGAAGCTTGAGATTACCAAAAGGAGAATTAAAACGAATTAGGACATAAAAGCAGAAGAGCAGTTCTATATCGGACCGTAACCAAGAGCAGAAGGCGTAACCAAACCCACCCCTCAGCAAGCCAAAAAAGTCGCTTGCTGAGGGGTGGGTCGCTTGCTCGTCGCTTGCCACTCAGAAGAAAAGTAGGGACTCACAAACTAGGCTTCACCAACAAAAAAAAGCTAAAGTAATGCAGTGGCGTACAGTTGTGAAACGAGCTAGAAAAAGCCACGCTATAGCCAAACATCGTAAACACTGAGAGAGGCGTACCCATACGAAAGCGACGGATGGTGCAGAGAGTAACGACAGAAATAATTAGGTTCTTGAACAGCTGAGCCGGCTCACGAAAATACGAACACATCAGGCCCAAATAAACTACGCCAAACAGCTGGAAAGCACTTGGCGAAAGAGGAAGTTAGATGGTGAAAGAACGACGTGCCAAGTCAAACTTAACGCTTCAGATGTCGATACGCATCAAGTTGGGGCAAGACGAAATGTTGAATTCTAATGCTGATCTGCAAATTTGTACAACAAATTCAACCATCGCCTTATTATTCAGCACATGTAGTGGCGAAATCATAAGAGTTTTGCCTATGAGAGACAGGTATTCTTCCTTGCACTGCAAGCCAGAATATTCAGAGTAGCGCAAGCGATAGGGCAAAGGGGGCGTTTCTTCAGAGAACCTCTCACTTTATAAGACTTCTCCGACGCTAGCTGGATGTGGCGGTCATCGAAAGTCTTTCGCTGTCCAAGTCATAGTTACCTTCTACTAAGTTACCTTCTACTAGGTAATGACCCCAACGAGGTGTGCCACTTATTTTCCAGTGCTCGAGCTTGCTACGAAGTGTGGAAATAGAGTGCATGACACGTTTTGAAGGAAATTCATGGACTTTGGCCTTGACACTGGAAAATTTTGGCAAGTTTCGGAGTCCGTGTAGGATGACGGTAGTGGCGGCAGTACCAATGCAGTACATAATACCTTTTCAAATGTGGTGTGTAATGCTAACGTAGGGGGTTGGGGAACGCTTATACCTGATGCTCACAGTAGTCGTCAGTGGAAACGAGAAGCATAATACTGAAGAAAATGCTGAAGAGAATTAAGCGACGCTGGAATCAGTGACCTACTAGTAATTATTCAACAAAACTGTAAATAAAATCTACCTCGATTTGATGAGCATAGTAAGCATTTACACGAAATTACATAAATCACCCTTTCATTCTGACGTTGCGAATATTATCCGCGCAAAGGTAGTTTGACTGCCCGAAAATTGTGTGTCTTCCTGTAGAAATATGCTAAAACGGATTTTTTAAAATTAGTTTTAATATATTCGGCTGGTCTTAAAACCGCGTTATGCGTTTGTATTAGGAGAGAAGAGCGAAAATATTACTGTTAGATGGCGTCCTGTACTTGTTCAGTTTGTTCAGAACTTCGCAATACATACTGTATTGATTTTCAGTCTAAATGCCGTTTACAGAAAGCTACAGAAGTTTTGGGAGCGAAGGGCGTATGGCTTTTGAGCCTGGCTCTCGAATTTATTTATTTTAGATATTTATTATTGCATCAGAAGTACGCCTTTAAAACATAACGAACAAAGAGAACACAATGTTAGTCAAAACAGTCTAATTCAGTTTCAAATAAATGACACAAAAAATATTGGGAGTGGTAGGAGAACACTATGAGCTGCAGCTAGGTAAAAGAAGCTCTGTTTGCAGCTATCCAGCAGACTCTGTGCAGTGAACTAAGAAATACTGTACTCAAAAAAAAAAAAAAACGAAAGTTAAATGAAGTATAATACTACAAAGAGTTGTTACGGTAGCTATAGTTGAATAAATAAATTTGGTACCATCATCAAATCAAAGGGTGCAGGCATTAGCATTCGGTGTAGCTATGGCATGACTCCAAGTGGAAGTGGAAATCACTTTCGAGCACCTTGAGGAGAGGAAGCACCTAGGAAACCAGACGTATAACCGGTCATACCCAGGTGGTCAGTAGCAACTTTAAGCCTCCTCTCCTGATGCTTCCATAGGAGCTGAACTATCCCTAAGCGCATTTGCATACATAATATATCTAGCTACGGAGATAGAACTAGATTCAAACAAATTAAATCACAAATCAACAAACAAATCTACATATCTAAAAAATTAGAAATGCCATCAACCAGAAATAACGTTTCAAGGAAAACCAAACAGTTTGGTATTTTCACAAAGAACAAAGGAGTTTCTTGAGCCAGACAGTGTCTATAACATTGTGAGAATTGGAAGTCATGGCTCACGCTACATTCGCTCATTTGCACATCCTTCACCGACCAGTATGGTGGCACCGAACATACATATGTAGTGGGACTAAAGGCATGCTTTATTGCTAATGTGTGGGTGATTGAGAGATAACAGCACAATCATCTGTACTCCGCTGTGACTAACTGTGTTTGTCTGTTTGAGTCAAAAAACTCCTCCCTTGATGGGCAACCAACCTCAAAACCAGCGTTTTAGGATTATATTGAAATGCGACTTGAGCCTCGAAGTCTCACAAGTAATAAGAAGAAAATTCCTCTCGACATAAAAGTTGGACGTAATCGGACACAAAAATGGCGCTTTTTCTTCCTCGAAGGAAAAACCTCATTTAAGCAGCACCTGCCCCACCATTGGAGTACTCGTCGCAATACCCTGGAAGCACATGGTGTGATCTCAATACCTAGCATGCTATATATTTGTCGCTTTCTTACTCTTTGAAATAGACTAGAGTAGGTAGAGCTTGCTCTACATATGTAGCTAGCTGAAGGGGAAGAAATATTTTCACAACTGTACTTTCAACACTCCAGAGGTCGACGAGAGGTCGGAATATAATTCTGCTCAAACTTTGACCAGAAGGGTTATTATATTTGGGTGCTGATCACGAATCTGATATCTGTTTTTCGCATTGCGCTGAAGAACAGTAGGTTACGGTAGGTGCGGGTGGTTAAGGTCATGGTCACCGATTTCGTCCAGACTTCGGTATTAGGGGTCATCTGGGGTGCTGATCACGAATCTAGCATCTTACAGAAATGACATATACGGTAGTAGCACACCATGCAAGCGGTGGATCCAGTGGGAAAAATACTTCCATTCTGAAGTGTTTCTTACCCATAACTACCGTAATCCAGCGTAATACGAAAACCGAATGTCAGATTCGTGCTCCCCAAATAACTCCCCTGAACGAAGTTGGGGCGAAAAAATTTTTCAACCTCTCCTAACCTCGAGTCGTGAAAGTATAATACAATAGTGCCAAAAACCATTGTTCCTATTCCATACAATGGAAGAATTTTTTGAAACACACTATTGACGATGACTCATACATGCGTAGAACATTTTTATAAGAAGGCACTCTGTCAGAATTTTAGTTTCAAAATGCCGAAGATGCACTGATAGATAAGAAAAAGAATCTATTCAGGAATATCTCGATGCCTTGCAATTACATCGTGACTGTGAAAGTGAATTAGAAAACACTCGGCACATGTTGGACGAATTTTCTCGTCGATGGCAGCCATGCGCAATCACCGGAAAAAGTGAAAGGTTCACATGCGAAACATGAGAAGTCTTGTGTGGACGGAGATTTCGGCGCAGCTGTTGAGCGCTCACATGAAGTGCATACATCCGTCCGTGTCCTGGACTCTTTACCCGAAACATATCTCTTCATGCAAATACTTGAGACTTCGCTTTGACAAGTACTAGGCATAACTGACAAATACACGCGCTTAGAAAGCTTTAGAGGAAGAGCTCCAAAAAACTTGTAGCAGATGGATTCGTGGATTTGTCAGACACAAGCTTCTTTGCAGGGAAGGAAAAAATCTGAAGAGCGAGGGAATCGTACAACGCCGCGGAAGCAGCGGCGTAACCGTGACCTTAGCTGGATATTGAAACTTTCCAAGATTACGCTTCAATAATTCAAGAATCCAAACATTTTATTGACAAGCAACCGACTGCGATAAAAAAGAACTTGCAGAATGGCAAAACTTCATTGAAACGGAGATTTACATACGAGCCTGAAAACATCCAGCGAGTAAGCGAGCAACTGTTGTCTTGAATCTCGATTGCACCGAACGTTCTGTTCCGATCTCATTATTTCCTAATGATGTCGTACGTTACGATTATTGTCGACCATTGTTGGCCCTTCGTCACGGCTTGGCCAACAACTAAAGCCCAAGTCTTTTCGTCAAAATAACCTGGGGAAGGTTCGCCAGAGCATCAATAACATGAACATTTGAGGTCCTATCCTTTTGCACAATGAGCGATCAGAACGATAGTAGTGGAAAAATAGCTAGTTAAGAAAATTTTTTACGCCTATTTCGTCCTCAGTAGCCGTTATTCAACAATCAAATATGTTCAACATTAGAAAAATTCTTCTGGATTTAGGAATGCAGTGAGGGAATCAAAGTGCGGGGCTCTACAGCAACGGGCTTTTTTGCATTTCTAACTTTTTTCTTCCTAACTATTGATTAAAACAGTCAGAGATGGTCGCTCATTCCTAAATGATTTGCGCTCAGTCTCTATCCCATATTCTGAAGTTTTCTGGCGTTTGAGTTTGGAGGAGAGCAGATCAGACATTGGTCAGGAGGCCGTATTTCGTCTTGCGCTACGTAGGCTTTTTCGATCCTGCACAACTCAACAAACCCCTTCGTATTTCCGAGGTCGGTACGCCGAAGGGGAAACACAGCAACGATTTGCCAATGACTCCCCAGACTGGGCCAATTATGCATTCGAGTCGCGTCCACAATGTCTCTTAAAGGAGGGAAGCGTGGTACATCTCATAGAGATCAACTAACGTCCACGTATGACGCTTACTACACCTTTATATGAGGGACCAGGCCTATTGGAAACTTCATAATCCGTCTATTTCTGACAAAGTTGGAGTCAAGTAGCCGAACCCAGGAGAAGAGCACTGCTGGAACTCGGCACCCAGACGAACCGAAGCGGACAAATTTATGCGTTTGCCTTCAACGCTCCCTGTTTGGGCGAAATACTAAGATAATGGTAATCAGTCCTACGGGAAAACATGGAGGTTAATCTACCCTATACGTTGAATGAGTGGCGGGAGCGACTCAACGGACAACGCAACTTGATATTTCTGGAACAAGGCTGCATTTAGTTCTGTACACTTGATGAGCATTTGAAATTCCTGTACACAGAGTAATAAAAATACGCAGTTAAAGATGGATGCGCACTACAGTTTTGCTCTCAATTTCTTTCAAATATTCGAATGTCTCGAATACCCGCAAATTCGAACTCATTCGAGAACTGCGGTTTTTCTGAACATTTGAATTCGAATGCATTTGATAAACGCGATTTTTTGCATATTCGAATTCGAGTACATTCGAAAAATGGGATTTTTCGAATATTCGAATTTGTGAATTCATCTTCGAATGAAAATCATTCCAATACCTATTCGAGTAGGCCATTCGAGCACAACTGTAATGCGTATACAAAGAAGCCCCGGAATATAATTAGAATGTGTAAGCCGCTAAGGAATGACTTTAAACTATACGCTGTAGCCGTCCCACACTTTTCTCTCATGAAAGTCAGTGTTTTGAAGCATTCCATAATATAGTAAGCAAGCTCATGTGAACCGAACAACACGGTAAGGCTCAACTTTATTAGAAATTCCGCAACCCTAATATATTAGCTTGGAAAAAAGTCTCTTCACACTTCGAAAAGTTTTTTACCGTTCTCCTTGTAAACGCACTAGCCAATATTGATTGCTGACTTCGTAATCCTATCACACTTTTCTACCGTTCGCGCGCGGACATTGGTCAGGACTCTTCTTGTACTTCGTTATCTATCCAGTCTTCCGGGCTCAATGCCAGATCTACCTCATGGCCATTTTCGGCACGGCATTCTTCATGAATTCATTAAGGGATCTACAGCACGTCAGACAGCCGACCGAATTAACCATATATATGGCTTGGGACCTACTACTCATCGCGCCTGTTATGAGTGGTTCGGAAAGTTTTTAAAGGGAGATTATTCACTCGAGGACAAAGCAAGGTCAGGAGGGCCAACTGAATTGGACGACACTGAACTACTCCATCTTCTTCGTACCGATAGTGGGCAGACGACATGTCAGCTGGCAGAGAAGCTCGAAGTGTCTCATAGGATAGTGGGAATCCATCTTTCAGATGGGTCCTGGATTTGCATGGAAATTTGAAGCTTGGATTCCACATGCCCTGTCAGACACTCAGAAAGGTCAACGGCTCTGCATCGCTGCTGCTCTTCTGTAAAGATACGAAAGAAAATCGTTTCTGCCGCGGATTGTGACAGGCGATGAGTCCTGGGTTCTGTATGCCAACTTCCGAAGAAAAAGGCAATGGGTACAGAAAGGAGAGACCCCTAAGCTTGATCTCAAGTCAATGTTTACGAAAGGAAGATTCTCTTGAGAGTTTGGTGGGATGTCAGAGGAGTGATTTGCTGGGACTCTATCAGAAGTGGAGATACACTTACTGCTGCAACATACTGTGATCAACTCCACAAAGTCGTCCCAACTCTCCAAGAAAACAGGCCGGAGAAGTCAAAGGTGATGATCCTGCATGACGATGCAAAACCACATGTTGTAAGACTCACAAGAGAAACAATAAAGGAGCTGGGCTGGGAGGTAATGCCACATCCACCGTATAGCCCTGACCTCGCCCCCCACCGACTACCATTTCTTCCGTGCTCTCAAGCAAGAAATTGGAAAGAAATATTTTGAAGCGGTGAAGACCTCAAAAATTGGATTCAGCAATGGGTCGACTCCAGAACTGCAGTCTTTTAAGCGAAAGGAATTTGAAAATTACCCAGTCTTTGGAGATGTGTAGTGGAACAAAATGGAGTTTATCTCAATTGATTTGACTTTGTAGTTGTAAAGTAATAAATCTTTGAAAAAAATGAAAAGACTTTTTTCCAACCTAATATATACTCAAAACTTTGCAGTACATGTATTGCAATTTCACAGTTAATAAAACAATACCCTTGGTGCAAAATCCTCAGCCACTACAAGCCTCTCAAAGCCTCTCAAAAAACTACGTTCATGGTTCACCGGCTGCGAATGAAATTGATCTGCTAGGAAGGAAAAACTGCAAATCAGGCTGAAACCAGAACAACAACCACTTCTGTGATGGTCCTGCACAAACTATGAAGCTTTACCCTTGCGCAGATGAATCCAAGAAAGCGGGGGGGGGGTTGGCTTGGTGCCTGATCGGAAAGGGGAATTGTCCTCAGTGCGGGACACTCATCAAACGAAATTGCAACAATGAAATGGATCGCTGACGCACATTAAGCTGCGGGCGTAATGCATTCGCTTTCGCTTCTAATTTGATTTGCTCTTCGTAAGGTCAACCGAAGATGGCCAGTACAAAACACTGCCTACTCAAAGTGTCTGCAGCACTAGTAACAGTAACGGATGACATGTCGCCAGCGACTACCAGCCCGCGCCCTCCCCCCACCCAAGTGTATATATACATGGGGGAATAGTTTTGGAGTACGTACCACATCTCAGTTTTTCTTAGCAGCAGCCAAAATTCAAACGCTGTTGAATGCGCATGCCGTTTCACATTGGCTATGCAAGTCATGGGCTTCTCAATGCTCAAAAACTGCTAAGCTTCACTGGGCTGATTTTCAGTACCTATCGTGACACTTAGAAAGTTCGGATATATCCTAGACGGAAGGGGTGTCGCTAGAAACGCGAAGCAAACATGAACACGGTGGCGGCTCCCGGCTAGGAAATTGCAAAGAAAGATCTTCTCGGGAGCCAGTTTACGGTGTTGTTTTTGTAGACTGGTTTGCTTTCAGCTTTGCCGCCTCTGACTTTCAGACCCTACTAGTTTCTGAAAGTTTTGTCAGTTCTCACAGGTGATATTAACACTCCAAACCCGCCTCAGAACAGGCCTAACCAGAAAGTGCCCTAATCTTCACGACTTTTCCTTTAATGGGATGCTTCATAGAAACGTCACTGCCCCATAGTTCCGATGATTTCCGTCACTTGAAATTAAAAGAGGATTATAGGCGCAATGTTCCTTCAAAATCATTAATTCGTTCACGAATGTATCCCAATGTTCGGAAAAGAGCAGGCAGCGCTCAACACGTCCGACAGACTGTCATCTGAAGAGGCCAAAGAAAAATAGACACGTTGTCCTCTGAGCCACATACAGCTACATACATATGAACCTTACCTAATGGATAAACTAATAAATAAATAAACGAGTGTGATCTATGTTATAGAATACCAATCAATAACGGCAGGATTCGTTTCAAAAACTGATGTTCATGCTTTCACTGTAGGCCTTTTGGAGCTTTCCGAAAGTGCTCAAAGGACAATGGGAAAAGCCATTTGCAGTCATTTTCTCGAATGAAGAGTAGTGTTCATTATGGAAATAAAAATGCGTAAAAGAGGATAGTTGTTACCACCACAGCACACCTATTTCACAAACATCTCCCTAAGTATGGGCGAAAATACTGGACGCCAGAGAAATGTATGTAAGGCGAAGGAAGAATTCGGAAAGGATGAATGGCAGTCGATGGTGGAAAATCGCCATCGACGATTGAAGGCAATCATGATCGTCGGCATCGCTTGCCCTCCCAAATCGTTATGACCACGTCCGCGTCCAAAAAAGCAACATCGCACAAGATCACGTGGTTGACTTTAACTAAATCAACGGTTTCCGTAACGTAGATGCTGGACCGTGAACTCGTGAACGAAAGGATGTGCTCATAACATCAAGTGCTACGGCTTTTCCTACGAATCAAAATGAAGCGTTTTGTGGGACTGACGAAACACAAGCCAATATCCGAACTACAAGATAAACAAGACTGGCGCAGTTCGAAAGAGGTCTTGCGCACCTCATTTGTCGATATTATTTTGAATTGAGTCCATTAGTAACCATGTTTTCCATCCGTATAATATTAATCAACCAAAACCAGACTTTTCCTGGTTGAGTATATCACTGGTAAGTCCATCAGCTACCAAGGTCAAGCCTACAAGTCATTGCATAGGCCGAAGGCGCACATAGAAACTGCAAAGTGCCTCTGCAATATCATCTAGGAGGAGATGGGTATTTTGATTGTATAGAGAAGCAACGAACCAAAATCCTGAACCGGAGTGAGGTCCCGCCTGCCGCGACATCTGCGAATGTCTTGCCCTTAGTGCTAATGACAACACTTGACACTTATTGGCACTATTACTCCCACCACCTAACCAAGCCAATTGTGGACTAGTGATGCGTTACAACAAAACAGCATACGAGAAAACTCCGCTGAATGATGAGCCACTGTAACCTAGTTGTATAAGGTTGTCCTGAAAGTTCTCAGCGTTTCGTGTTACTAATTTTCATTCGTCTATTATTAAGTTAAAATTCAACTTCCATTGCGCACTAATGCTACTGTCGGTTCAGAAAGTTTCGCACTATCTGACTAAATGAATTATGCCTGAGCGTTGTTTTATATTTCTGTTCTTGAATTACTTATTGAAGTATGTCGAACGAGCAATTCCGAACGATATTTTATTTAACTTCAAAAATTCGCAGCCGAGACAGCTCGACAAATCAATCAAGTGTGGGGCCTAATAGTGTTGGAAAAAACACTGTGCGCCAGTAGTTCAGTAGATTTCAGACCGGAGATTTCAGCCTCGAAGATGACTCCCGTAGCGGTCGACCTAAAGCAATCCAGGACGACGAGTTGAAGGAATTGGTGGAAGCTGAACCATCCCAACAGTTCGCTGGATTGCGGAAGAGCTGGACGTCAGTAAAACTGCTGTTGTGGGTGCTTTGAAACGATTTAGAAAGGTGAAAAAACTCGAAAAATGGGTGCCCCACGAGTTGAGTGAGTGGCAAAAATTGTCACGTTTCGAGATTTGTTATTCTCTACTTTTACGCAACAAAAATGCCCGTCTTTGGATCGAACCATCACTTGTGATGAAAAAAGGATTCCGTATGATAACAGGAAACGTTCCGGACAGTGGTTGGACATCGACGAACGCCCTAGGCATTTTCCAAAGGCGAACCTCTACCAAGAAAAGGTAATGCTCGGTCGGCGGCTGGTGTGATCCATTATAACTTTTCGCACCAGGCCAAGCGATCACAGCAGAGTCCTATTGTAAGGAAATCGACGAAATGCACCGAAAATTGCGTCACCTTCAGCCAGCATTGGTCAGCAGAAGAGGCCCGATTCTTTTGCGCGACAACGCCGCCCAGACGCTTCATAAATCACTATTCAAAAATTCTCCTGAGCTCTCACCAACCGACTACCACCTTTCAAACACTTTCCGAACTTTCTCGCTGGTAAAACTTTCACCAATCAGGACCAAGCCAAAACAGCTTTCGTGGATTTTGTCGAATGTCGGCCACACAATTTTTTCGCTGATGGAATATGTCGATTGGTGAGCAGTTGGCAAAAGAGTGCTGATTCGAACGATGCTTATTTCGACTAAATCCGATAAGATTTGAGAACGTTACAATAGTTCAAAGTGAAGCCCTCAAAACACTGTAAACTTTCCGGACAGCCTAATATTTAGACTTTTTAGGCTGAAAAAGAATAAAACATGGCGTCAAGCCTTTCATTTGGAATGTTTCTCACGTCCTCTTTAACGGGATACTGGAGTGATAGATTGGATGCGGGTTAGGGATGTACACAAAATTTACCATTTTCTAGTCTTACTGTGTCTTGCAGAAAACAAACAACCCAGTTGTGATTTCGTCGAGGTTTCAATGCATTTCCTAGCGAAGAGGTGGGTATTGAAGTAAGAAATAGGTATGCACACAAAGTTCTGGATCATAGAATTTTTTAAGGATTTTTTGACGGAAATTTTTTGTAAGTTTCCGTAAAATGCAGTTGACTGTGAACTGCTAGTTAAAAAAAATCATGAAAACTTCTTATGTTCTAACTTCAACAGGTCAACGGACGCTACATGACATGCAACAATGTATGTAAGATAAAAAGTTCACTACCAGCAAAGAGTGGACAGCAAAGTAAACCGGCTTTGAGCCAAATTCAAATTTTTTCAAATTATCTTCAGAGTGTGGAACAATGGCAGGTACACAATTATCATTCAAGTGAACGGTACTTCGTGGGCTGGTCTATGCATCGCTCGGCAACGCATCTAAAAAAAGGAGTAGGATCACGCAGATCCCGGAGTTTTCTCCTTTTCCCAGTTCGTGTGTGAAACCATTTTGGACGACTGTTCTGGCATGTACAATCGCGATGCGGGCGCCACAATTACCGAAGGAACCAATAAGAATGAAAAAGCCTACCTATGGATTGTTGATATTTAGGAAACGTAGCTTTCTAAAAATTTCCGTTGTTCCCATTTTTCGCAAATCGCCTGAAATACGCCCACCAGCCGAAAACATCAACTCCTTCTCGACTGTTCCAGGTGGCGAACAACCTATTTTGGGGTAATTAGCGCCAAGTGCAGATAGGCAGATCTTACGAGGGTCAAACCACTGTTTTAGTGGATTCGTCGACGTGCTTGGCGGCTCGGCGAACAACTTTTCTAACCCCTATCTCTAAAAATTCGAATGCTCTATAGAATGTAGATAAATGGCATGAAAATGAGAATTGAAAAAGGATTCGTACGCTGTGTCTGATGTGACGGGAGCAAACTCAAACAGATCAGAATTAAGGCTGTGCTAGAGCGGATTGTTTTTGCTTTGTCTTGCTGATTTCAATAGTTTTCAAGACCAGTCCTAACCTGGAGTGTAGGCCCGTCATAGAAGTGAAGACTAAGAGGAAAATAAGTAACCTTATTGATAAAAAAATTTCGTTATAAAATCCGTTAAGTTTTTGAAAATTTTCGTGAAGTCATTTAGCACTATTTTAACGAAAAATGCCGTTTATTCTTTTAAATAGGCAAATCTTTAACCATCAGATGTGCACCCCTGATGCAAACTTGTTCCAATATATGATAGAGGGCGGCCAATTAATAAGTCGTATTAACAAACTACGTACCTCTTTCTCAAACACACCTGGTACCAATTCGAAGGGGATGAAAGAGGGCTTTATTCAGTCTTAAGCTAAACGCAGGTATAAGGAGAAAGGAGAAATGTCCGCGTTATTCAAGCCATGTGTAGGACTCACCACATATTTCACGTCTGTGGGGTGATGTGGAGTAATGTGAGCGCCTATTGGGCCTTTCTCTATGACATTTCGTGGGCAGCCGACGAGTAGTTCATCGTTGTATCCTATACGGACAAATCTGGGACCAATTCATCGGTCAGACGAAATTATCCGTCACGGAATACGCTGCAGCATGATGTGTATTTATTTTAGGAGAGGGGATACTACATTATCCAGTACAACTACTATTTCTCTACTTACCATTAGACATGTGGCATACGACATAGTTCTGTGATGGATTTTTTTTTGATCAGGAGAAAACACCGGCTGTTCAGTGTCCAGTCCCATCTTTACAGATTTGACCTGCAAGATGCGTTATCTGATGTTGGGCGCCGTACAAATGATTGCCCAGAAAAAACTATTCCATTAGGCTGATTCAAATTTGCTTACCATTCATGCGACCTCGCGCATGTAATCACACTAACAGGTTCCAGTGTTTTTCCACTACTTGATGCTCATTTTTACGATTAAGTATCAAGTTGTGGCCATAGCGATTGAAAAGAAATAGTGTTAAAAGTTTATCTATCAAGATATCACACTTTGAAGCACATAATCGAATACGTGTGGAAAGCTGGCATGTGGAAGCTTCTCGTCGATAAAATGTTGAGTACAACACACCAATGAACAAAAAGTCCTTTAAATCACTTCACTTCATATCGGAGAGAAAATACCGACAATAATACGATGAGCACTTTCGGATGGCAGGGAGTATTGGACAGCAGTAGATATCTTATACAGAATGAACAACTGCTCGAAACTCTTCGTTGAAATTTAGGTATCTTTCAAAAACACTTGATATTTCCGTGGCGAAAAGGCAAGCTGATGGGAGGAAGCAACTGAGATCTAAGCGGCTCTTCTTTTGGGAAACGAATGAAGTACGTGGACATTTTTGTAGCATATTGGTCAGGTTTCACTTTAATGACCTTATGGACTTAAGAGGAGAGCATCTCAACGGCAGTTCTAAGCTTCCGAAATTGTGCATATGGAGGAAGTGCTTCTGTCGGAAAAATAGAACAACACATGTATCTCGACTTGCCCTATACTGAGCACATTTACGGTGGATCAACGATGGAGTGCAGTAACTTCTCGCAGTCAGGCTTAGCACTCCATGCCGGTGACTGGCGGCATAATGGGTAAGGTCGCCGACTCATAGACGCGAGGTCGAGGTTAGAATCCGCAGATTGTCACTCAATTTTGCATAATTATATAAGCAAAGGTAACCGGATTCGCGAACAGTATTACTAGAAGTTGGCTAGGACGACGGACTGGTGAAGTGGCTCCAGTTCGCCTTCTGTACAAATCGAGGAGCTTTGCTAAACGTTCTTTGAAACATCATGTATAAATGTTAGCTCTGTGAGAAAGTCTGTACGAAAAGGGTTCACATGGGACCCTAGTCGAAACCCAGAAATGCGACAATGCTGTGGAAAAGTCAGTGTAAATTTTTCACTAATGGCGCACTTGTGGTAGGTGAGTGCACACCTTGTATAGTTCGTAGACGATGCTATGGAGCTGTAGGACAGCTGTTTTATGTTGTTGATATGCACTGCGATTGTTTACCATTTCATGCATTTCTACTGTTTGACATGGGTAGTGCTTAAGTTGAGGGCTCGTATTTCCACGAGGTGCGAAGTTCTGAAAATCCATAAGAGGATTTTTCCACACCTTCAACTCAACAAAAATCAAAATGAAGAGAATAACAGAATATTGTACGCTGTAAATGCATCAATAACGTTGGTTAATCCATTGACTCTAACTTTATAGGCATTCAAATAACGGCCACCGGGATAAATCAAGCTCTTCGCCTCGCGTCTATGACAGGGGTGCACACAAAGTTTTGGGCGTCAAACTTTTAATAATTTTTTAACTGAAAATTTTCGTCAAATTTCCGGTACATCATTAAATTTCGTTAAAACATATTATTCACTATGAACTACTAGTTGAATTGAGAAAACACCTTCAGTAACTGACTGGAGTTCAATTTAGATAAGGCGGACCTCGGAATTCCCTCTTTTTCCTGGTTCTCTGCGAAACCGTTTTGTGTGACTGTTATACGCAAAGTACTGAAGGAACAGCGGCCCCATCCGAGCCTATTCACGCCGAAAGCTGATAAAAACACAATTAAAAGCCTTTCATTGGAATGTTCACGATCAGGCAAAGCAGCTTTCCAACATTTGTTAGCGTTTTCGCAAATTATTCGAATTACGTTCAGCGGCCGAAAACATTCTCTCCGTATCGACTGCTCCAGGTGTCGAGCAAGGGTGGTTTGGGATAAGCACTGTTAAGTGGGGATAGGCATCTTACGAGGGGGTCAAACCAGTATTTTACTGGATTCCTTGACGCGCTTAGCGGCTGCACGAAGAATTTTCTACTTCACAAATGCATGTATAAAGGACGGTCTTACGACCATACTCAATCCCTTTTGGGATTGCGCCACGAATTCTACTTCTACGAGATGTCGTGGAGACGATTTCAATGCGTACTTAGCCTATACAAAGAGTTGCGGTGGACAGCCCATGAACAAGTGAGCGCGTTATCTTTCTCAGACAAGATTGCCACCAATTCTCCCACCCCGAAGGGATGAAAGGCTTGTTTGGCCGGGGTGGGAAATACGAGCCAAAAACTTGGTATCGGATGCACGTCACAGCCGGTACCACCTGCACTACATGAAATGCGCCATAGAAGGTATGAAAGATAGCAAGGAAGTAGATATAGAAAAGGATCCACGCGCTCTACGTTATTTCAATAGTTTTTTAGAAGCAGAGCTGATCGGAAGGATGAGGACTGCAAAACTAGAAAAGACTAAGAGAAAAAGTGATATTGAGAAAGCAGTCGGTTTAAAAATTTTGGTAAATTTCTGAAAACTTCCGTTATGTCGTTAAGCAGATTTTAACGAAAAATGCCGCTAATTCGTTAAATTCGTTAAATCATTAACCGTTAAATGTGCACCACTGGTCTATGAGTCGCCACAATACCCACTAGGCCACCGACATTGAGGGCAAAGCAATCTGATAACCGAGGGAGGCTACTACACTCCATCTTTAATTGGTAGCACTGCTCTGTGCAGGACTCGAGTCGAGGTGCTCGTCTTTTCGTATTTTGAGGCAGAGGTACCTCAGATCATTCAGTCCCCTCAGATCTGCCGTTGGGGAAGGTGGCGCAGATAGGGCGAGGATCAAGCGAATCGGCCCCTACAGTGACGAATCTGTTATCTTGGGCGTCTGATTTCGAGGAGGTGCGGGTTGACGGCGTCTGACATTCAGCATGCTGTTCGGCCAGAACCAGCAGTATAGGAAGATGAGCACTGAAATCGAAAATATGTCGACATTATCTCCGCACTTGAAATATGGCATCGCTGGTCGAGATATCAGGTCTTAAGGTAATAGACAAACAACCACAATGGAACGAAATGGTGGTTTAATGAATCTGTGCCTGAAGAACGAAAAGTTTCATACTTACGTAGTAGCAGCACGACGGCGCTCAATATGTACGCTATCAGAAGGCCAGTGTAGATTGGAAAGCGGCAGCAAGTCGGGTACGTATCGCCAAGGAGGAAGAAGAACTGACAGCAATACACGTATTCATCGGAATGCGACGGCGAAGGGCAGAATGGCAGGTTACCTGCAAATGAGCATCAAAACACTTCTTTTAAAACAGGCATTTTGGCCGAAACGTTTTCACACCCTGCGCTTCTAGAGTTTCCTTACTTCCACGATGGCCTAGAAATGCACAGACAATAAGGAAAACTTAAAAAAAAATCAATGCAGCAGTTATGTTTGTTGCCCTCAAGTCCCCAAAAAGCACAATCAGAACGTCGAACATGGAACGTAGAACCGTTTTAAAAGAAGTACAGCATGGAATACAAAACTGAACAACTTCAGCCAGCTGAGGCTTAGGTGCGAAGAAATTGCTCCAGAGTTCGCGAATAATCTTCTGGAGCCGGACCCATCAACGATTGCACAAGGGGACACGGGGGTGGGTGGGAGTATGGGGAGGTGCAGAAGGAAGAAACGGAAGAAAGATACATGCGATGTCGACCCTATCATATATCTTATCTGCCCATTCACGGTTATACTTCTTGGTGGAGGATGATTGACGATCATCGTGGGTATCTCCGCATACCCATGAGAATTTCTTTACTTTTCCACGAGTCTGATTGACCCGCCCCTGCAGTCGTTGCCGAGGGTATTCTAGGCTTTAATTGTCGTTTATTATACTTTCGGTAGCCTATGTAGCTGTTTTTGGATATACGTAGTTGTGTTTTCGCACTGATAAAGACTGACAAATTGTGGTGTATTATATGTGCGACCTGGAGAAGCTGGGAAATCGTTTGATTGTGATTTTTAAAATGTGTTGAGCTCGAAGGTTGACGACTTTACCACGAGTTACGCAACATACTTGAATTTCACTCAATTCGGTAAAATTTTTACAAAGGCAATGAATGGAAATGTATATAGATGCTATGGTGCATTCAAATAAAGAATGTGGCATATCAAGAAACTTTCACAGCATTTACCCTTTTAGGAGCCGACACACACATCAGAGCGCTTGCTGGTCGATGCGTTTAATCGCGTTTTCTCAAGCACAAGCGCTCATGTAGGGTCTTACGTCTCACCTATTGGACTAGCTGAAAAGGAACCATGCTGTAATTTTCTACTCTTATGTAGGACCAGCCTATGTCATGGTTTCCTCAGGAAGTGCAAGTTAGAAAAAAAACGAAGAAATGAACGACATACACAAAAACGCTTATTTGCGCAATATCGATTGATGGCGATCGACAGTTCAAAAACGAATTTCAGATTCGTGTTCAGCGACCTGGATTACCCCCAGGGTTGAAGTTTCGTGCCGCTCGAACGACATCCACAAAATTCGATAATATCGACCGATATCAATTGATGGATTTCAGATTCGTGTTCAGCGACCTCGATTACCCGGAGGGTTGAAGTTTCGTGCCGCTTGAACGACATCCAAAAATCGATAATATCGATCGATATCGATTGGTCGACTTCAGATTCGTGTTCGGCGACCCCGATCACCCCCAGGGCTGAAGTTTCGGACCGCTCGAACGAAATCCACAAAAAATCGATAATATCGATCGATTGTCTCCTGCTGTGAAGGCCTTCCGTCGATGATCACCTAAATGCCTATGCACGGCTGCCGACGTGTTCGGCACGCCTACGGCCCGCCATGCACGGTTGCCGACGTGTTCATCACGTCTACTGAACCGCCAGGCGCGTTTGGCGACGTGCTCAGCACAACCCCCACTCCAGTTGTGATGGACGCACATCTACTGAACCGCCAGGCAACCCCCACTCCAGTTGTGACGGACGAAACACGCATGCACACACACACACACACACTGCTCCTTTATATATAGTAGGATAATGGAGTGGGCGCGTGTAGCGCAGTCGGAGGAGGCGCGACTGTCGCGTGCACCCGATACCAGGTTCCTGGTTCGGATTTCCCGCCCAGGCCAACCAAGCCTTCCATCCCTCCGGGGTCGGTGAATTGGTACCAGACTTGTCTGGGAAGGATAAAGCGCTGACTTGTTCATCGGCTGGCCACCGCAAGTCATTGTATGGCCAAATACGCATTCAAATCGCCTCCACGATATCCCGTAGAAGTAGAATGCGCTGGCGCATCCCAGAAGGGATTGAGTAACGCCGTCCTTTATCCTTTATCCTAGGATAATGGAGTCACGCCGTTGCGAGGATAATTACGAGATCACCGATTGACGATATGATTTTCGCCCAATTGTGACCAGGTTTCTCCGGCAGTTCCTGGTAGGTTTTTATTTTTCTTTACTTGTATTTTTCCACTATTTTGTCATTATGCTCTACAAAATCTGTAAACATCTATCCAATAGAGGGCTTAGCCGATTTTGGTAAATTGCTCGAACGCAGTAATCCAAATTATGATCCTAATTCTTATGTCATACTTCGGCGGCGCTGTTGTCGGCGAAGTACAACATAGGCTTAATCTGAGCCTAAAGGTGTATCTCCTTCATTTTGTGAAAAGACAGACAGTGCGCCGTTGGTACGGAACTTCTGAAACAAGTAGAATTCTAAAACGCCCCATCATTCTAATGCTTAGACATCCGAGAATCGAAACGAGTCACCATACAACCTCCAGACTTCAAATGCTTTCCATTGCCGCCTTTGATCAGGACCTTCCGCAGAGCATGCCTGGGAATACGGTTCGCTTATGCTACACTGCTAAAGAGACGAAATAAAATTATCTGCTCAGTTGCTAAGTTTTGGAAACTTTCTAATTTACTAATTCTTATAAAGCGTGCATAAAAGGAAAATACAGTAATGCAGCAATGCAAAATGCCATTCTACATTTCGCAGAAAATGTGAGAAATGTCGTGCGTGATTCTGATTCGCAACAGAGCATGTACAGTAAGAAATCAAAGGGTACAACTCTGTGAGCAACATAAGTCTAAAGTATGAAGAACGCCCTGAATCCATTCAATGCATCACTATTTCTAGTTCTACATGATGTCGTGGGGATAATTTGAATGCGTATTTAGCCCATACAATGAGTTGTGTGGTCAGTTTATGGACATGCCAGCATTTTAACCTTCCCAGACAAGTCTTGTGCCAATTCGTCGACCCCGAAGGGATGAAAGGTTTATTTGGTCTGGACGGGAAATCCTGACAAGCACCAGGAATCAGGTTAACGCTGCAGCCGACGCCTACACCGAATACGCTGTAGACGAGGGGGTAGAACGCTCGATCCCCGGTTGTTATATAGGGTGTCTCAAAAAAATGTATTCACTGTTTGAAAGGTGATAACTTTGCTAACAGTAAAAATACTGAGATAGTTAAAAACTCATATGAAAGCTTAGGAAAAGGGAAATTTTCTAACGTATTAGCCGTATGGAATGCGCCATGCACCCGTCTGAATTCTTGCATTTTACACTCGATTGACTGTGTTTTACTCGAATAGTTGTTGTAATTTCTCAGCCATACCGTTTGATTTGTGTTTCGTTTAACGTTAAGACTTGAAAACGGACTACAGTTTGCAAAAATGCAGGGTATCCTAAAAAAATAATTCCTGTTTGAAAGGTTCTAACATTGCTGCTGCTGAAGCTTTTGAAGATGTTTGAGACTAATATGAAAGCACAGGGTAACAGGATTTTCGTAATGTATAAAGTCAGGTCAAGCTGCACCATGCGCACTCCTGAAAAGTTGCATTTCAGACTTGTGCATGGGCTGAATGCGTGTCACAGTCTTGTTACTACTTGGCCAGATTAATCTGCGCTGTACTTCTTTTAGCGTTTTCCGTCGCCCATTAGCTGCAGTTACGCCGACTAACCTCTCCTTTCAGCTTGAATGTTGCTTCATCAGTCCACAGAATCCGTCTTGAAAAGTAAGGCTCCTGCTCACTTTTAAATTGCGCAACCAATAAACTATCATGTCACGTGTCTTTCGTCTTTGTCTTTGCATGTCACATGACTGTCAACTTCTAAACGTTAAAAGAAACACGCCACAGGTTAATCTGTTTAAAAAGTAACAAGCGTTCAGTCCATCCACAATTAATCGAGTATGAATTCAAGATTTCAGGGTGTGCATGGCAAAATATTGACACCTACACGCCACAGGACTCCATTACCCTGTGCTTTCATATGAGCCTCAAACATTTTCAAATACTTCGCTAGCAGCAATGATTGAACCTTTTAAACAGTACCTCATTCTTTAGAATAGCCCGCGGTTTTCGTCAGCTGTAGTGTGTTTTTAAGTTTTAAACATTAAAAGAAGCGCAAATCAATCCAAACGGTCACAGTGTATTCATGCGAAACACAATCAATCGAGTGTAAAATGCAGGAATACAGACGAGTGCATGGCGCATTCCATACTGCTAATACGTCAGAAAATTTCCATTTTCCTAAGCTTTACCATGAGTTTTTAACTTCTTCAGTATTTTTACTGTGAGCAAAGTTATCACCTTTCAAACAGTGAATACATTTTTTGAGACACCCTGTATAGTACGACCTGAATTACTCCAAGAGCTGAAATTTCGGACCGCTTGAATGAGTTCCACAAAAATCGATAATTTAATCAATATCGATTGATGGCGATCAACGCTTCAGAAAAGAACTTTAAAATCGCGTTCAGCGACCTCGACAGAGTTAAAAATCCCAGGCACCTAGAAAAAATCTGGGTATTTTTTCGCGCCCCGAAATTCCCCTCCCCGCCCCCCCCCTCTCCCCCGCCCGAGTCCCTTCTCCCTTTTTATGACTCATCCCTTAACGGATTATTACATAGCATGATCTTCGCTGTGCCATTTTTCAATAGATTTTCTTCTAAAAGCTCGTAAGTGAAATTTGTGCTTTTCGTGTCACAGTTAAGAGCAGGTCGTATTGCTGAAAAAAAAAACTTGTTTATTCGGATTTCTACTGAAGTCGTTTTCTTGCAGAACACTTTGACGAGAACGACGGAATATCCCAAGCGAACTGAGATACTCCGTTTTCAGGTGAATGTTCTATACATACGGTTTTCTTTTCACAACAAATCTTACTAATTAACGTTAACACAAAAATACGAATTGATTTTCCTTTTAGAATAATTGATTTTTCTAAGTAAAAGATAAGATCATAGCTGATAGCTCTTAACGGATCGGAACTATGAGGAAGCTCTCCTCAAAACTAACTGAAAATATCTTATCCAGCAGAGCAAAGGGGCCGCTCGAAGCAAGTCTACGGGTGAGGTTTTGCTCAGAAGCTGTCTTCCTTGTAGTTATTATCAGGCTAATACTAGGGATTGCTACAATAAAGACCAAAATGCTTACGAAGAAGTAAACTGATATTATTACGTTCAATTTTTTCAATTTTTTTCAGAGTTATTTAATTCAAACAAAACATCACTGGTGAGTAAATTTGTGTAGAATTATAAAAACGTACCTTCTCCATCAGGGCACCAAAATATAGGCCGTCCACTAAGAATGCCTGGTTGGTAGTCCATATCGCTATGCTGCACAAATCCTGGAACGCTTTTCTCTGGAATGTTGTTGATTCTAATTATAACGATGAGGTCAAATGGGTGGGGAGGGGAAGCGCTCATCGACGTCTGACGACGGCAGGTAGCTAGCCAATATTTGCTTAAGAGCAGAGTCGACGAAAAACAATAGTGACCAGAGCAAAAAACATCCCATTGTCTGAACAGCGAACCGTTCTCTTTCTTACTGCCAGGCTTAAGTCCTATACTGGCAAAAACCTTCACTACGTACGCAGAATTCGCTGAAGCAATTCTGAAGAAAACAGAGTGAGAAGAATAGTCGTCGATGAATTGTGCGAGTTATGATTTTCGATTAAAGCAACAAGATTCATTCGAAAACGCCTATCACCGCGGACGTAGTCCTGCCAAATGTTTGTCAGTGACGCGTCGCCGGGGATGACTCCAGCCGTCCTGGCCACCGTCGCATTATAGGAAAACATTCGGCGTTCTGCTAATTTGACCGGCTACAAGTATTTGGAATGCAACATGTCTTAAGCAAGAGGACTCGAGTTTCGAATATTTTGCACATACTTTTGAATTTGAAATATGAACAACAAATAAAAGTGAAATGAAGACGAAATGAGAATAAAATGACTTCGTTGAGTAATTTGCTACCTTATCCTTAAAAAGGCACAATTCAAATAAAGTTGGGGCTGCGGATAGCTTCCACCAAACAGATTGATCACGTCGGGCGCATTTCTTCTCTACACTTTGTATTGATGCATTGTTAGGGCCCTTTGCGTAAGGAGTTCACCACCTAGCGATGGACACACCATAGCTTTGGGCGAACGCGAAACGTGAAATTATCAATTTCAAGGTGGCTACATACTTTTGAAACGCATTGTAGCACGTATCACGTATTGATGTTTTGCTGTCGAACCATGCCCAGAGCAACTATTCCTCTTCAAACAAACACGAAGCTCATTACCGCTGTCGATGAAGAGGAATAGTTGCTCTGGGCATGGTTCGACAGCAAAACATCAATACGTGATACGTGCTACAATGCGTTTCAAAAGTATGTAGCCACCTTGAAATTGATAATTTCACGTTTCGCGTTCGTTTCTACGAACTGGCGTTAGCCGCATTGGATTCCCTGTAGACGAAAATAGCTAGATTGCTCTTTCCAGAAAAAAAAGCTTGACCTCCAGCAAAAACTAGGCGTTTTTGAATTTTTTGTTTTTTTTCCAAAAGTATGTAGCCACTCCAGGATATCGGACATTTTTACACTCCTATTCAGACTTTACGCACTTTTTGGCGGGAGCTTCTTGTCATAAATAGTCAGCTTGACCTGTTCTTCAGAGATAACCACTATGGCAGTCCGAGGCTGTGTCTTGACTATGGGGGAACAAGCTCAGATCTGAGCGCTCAAGGATGCTGGCTTGACAAACCGCGCCATTGCTCGTCAGCTCGGACGTTCGCATGGATGTGTCGACAACTTCCTTCGAAATCCTAATGGTTATCGGCCTGCCTCTGTACCGGGTCGTCCGCGTGTGATTTCGAGCAAGGATCGTCGACGAATCAGCCGCATGGTGTCGAACTCCACATGGAGCGTCAACCAACTTCGCGCTGGGACGGGTCTATCTGCATCAAGAACAACGATATGGCGTTTTATTCGATCGAACGAACACATCTTCAGACAGACCATGCAGAAAGCACCTCGTCTCGCGAACTTCCACAAGCAGGCGCGACTGGAGTTTGCCCGCAAAAACATGGCGACGCAATGGGAAAAGGTAGGAACTTTCTGGTTTCGTCGGCGTCATGAATTTCACACGCTTATTGCTTCAGGTCATCTTCACCGACAATAAAAAATTTAATCTGGATGGTACCGATGGTTACCGGTATTACGGGAGAGATCTAGGACAGGCTCGCATCACGGAACTTCGGAGGCGGGTCTCTGATGACACGGGCAGGCTTCTGCAGCAGCGGGAGGCTGACGCTCAGATTCCCACCGTGTTGAGTGGACAGTCTAGAGTATCAAGCCGTGCTCGAGTTCAGCCTGCTGCCCTTTCTGACGGGGAGAAAACGGGAGACACATGTTCTGCAGCAGGACAACGCTGCAGTTCATGTGTCCAAATCGACCACAGACTGGCTCCAACGAAATCGGATCCGAGTAATAGAATGCCCAGCTTGCCCACCTGACTGCAACCCAATGGAGAACATGTGGGGTATTTTGGTCCGGCAGGTCTACTTGAATAACAGGCAGTTCAACAATGTTGGAGAGCTGAAAACCGCTATTTCGACTTCCTGGGGCACACGAAGTGATCCAGAAACTTGTCAGTAGTATGTGCAGTGGGGCATTTGATGTAATAAGTAATAATGGTGGTCCAATTGACTATTAATTTTTAATAAAAATCGTATTTTTTGAGAGTGGCTACATACTTTTGAAACAAACAAAAAATTTCAAAAACGATCTGTTTTTGCTAGAGATCAAGCTATTTCCTGTAAAAAGCAATATAGGTATTTCCGACTACGAGGAATTGAATGCGATGAACGACGGTTCGTAGAAACAAAGGCGAAGAATAGAACTGTTGAATTCAATGTGGCTACATACTTTGAAACGCACTGTTGATCAGCACCTCCTGTCCTCCGGCCACACGTTCACTCGGCGTTCTATTCTCAACGAACGTCTGCCACCGGTTTTTGTGCTACGAACTAATTGCAAGTGTTCTGCTCACCGTGTTCAATCCTGAACGGCGTGGTCCATTTCGCAATCTACAAGTCCCATGAATAGGCTTGGAAAGAAAAAACTTCTCCTGTGGATAGCACAACAAAGTAGCGTCATTGTTTCCATTAGTACGTCTCCATGATTAGGAGAATAATAAAATTTCTCATAGTGGTTCAGAAGGTTTGACTAAGACGACGTCCGGGTAATGCCGTCCTGTGAAATTAGTTGAAACGCAAAAGTGATGAAATATTCAGTTGGTGCCAGGATTATATTTCAGCCCTAAAATTAGAAGAGTCTCCGTTTAAACTAGTTTTTGTTGCAAAGCTTTTACCCTTTCTGATTTGTCGCGCAACCGTAGTCAAGAAACCAACAAACCGTGGACGGCGTTTCCACCAGCGATCCCGTCCTCCAGTAAAATGCTTTTATATTTGTGCTAGAAGCCTTTATTTGAGGAAAAGAGAGCGCATCTTAGCGAATCCAAGAATAGCATTGTGGTTCTATGATTCACAGTTTGTCATGAACAAAAAAATCCAAATAACTGCAATAGCCTGCTAAATGCTGTATTTTTGTTGTCATTGACTTCAAGAGTAGATCGACCGGGAAATTTCGGAGATTTCTGAAGTCTGTTTTTAAGAGCTAGAGCACTTTTAGTAATTTCATGGTCGATGCATACTTCCGGTAGGACACGGTATAGAACTTATGCTGACTCGATACAACACTGACACCTATGCAGCTGTTCACAACACTCTCTGCCACCTGTTTGTTCACAGATTTAGCCAACAATTACAGCAGCACGTTCTGATCAGGGAAAACGAGTAAAATACTGAATTCGATTTTGAAGGCGTTTTCGGGAGTTGAAGGGACGTACTACAGACGCCGCTGTTTAAAAAAATCGATCAGAAATACGCGCTTTATTAATGCAGCACATTCAGAATTGCGCTTCGAATCTAGATGCAGGAGCGGAACAGCCAAACTTCGTAAAACGACTTCAGGCTCGCAAAGTCAACCGTAATCTATGAATGAAGGATTTAGGAATATGTACAGCATGGGGTTACAGGAGTTCAAATATTTCCCAAATCTGCAGTCAAAATTGCATTGACTCGGCTGGCAAACCTGTTTATTGTTAAAATATTAGAAAAGAAGTTTATCTTGAAAACCACTCACTGTTGCAGGGTTGGACACACACAGTGAGTAGGAGCTAAGAAGTGATATAGCCCGGTAACTCACTTCTACTAGGTTGTACCGAGGGCCTCGGCCATTTTCGGCTTCTAATTTCCACACGACAGCTTCTAGCTAAGGTGAAAAATATTACACTTGCTATATCACTACCATAGAAAGTCGATGGTAATATATTTCTATACTTGAAAATAAACAGCTCATAGAGGGTATTACATGTCCTCTTTTGTTCCCCTGACCATCGAATCATTGAGTTGCTCGACCGAGCGCCAGCAGCGCCTCCACCCGTCCCTGTCGCGTGCCAAAGTGCTCCAATGGATCCTCGTCGCTCGAGGAACACGTCCTCTACGATTCCACGATGCGCGATGCTGATCGCGTGTTCATCCTGTTTTCGTATAGCCCAGGTCTCTGAGGCGTATCTTGCCGCAGGAAGAACTGTGGAGTCGAATAAGTGAGCACAGAGTTAGACGAAGAACGTTTTTCTCAACTTCCTCAACGCTCTTAAAAGCTCCCCAAGCCGCTCGTTCCCTCTTGCGCAGTTCTGACACTAAGTCGTTGGTGGTGCTGACTTCGCGACCCAGATACACGTGGCTGGAGCGGATGTTCTTTCCGTTGAGCGAGAATGGGGCATCAGAAACTCGTCCGTCCTTTATGGACATCGTCTTCGTAAGATTCAGCTGCAGTTCAATGTTCAAAATCACTTAAAATTAAAACAATTAAACAAAATTAACTAAATGAATTAAAATAAAATTCAAAATCAGCATCAAAATCATTTAAATCCAAAGTTCAAAAGCTCTCAAACTATCAGAATACATATGATGAGATTTCCCCTCTAAAAGCTGTTTGCGAAATCCGGGAAAACATCATTGAGAAAGTGATATCTTCTTAAATTATGTAGAACAAAATACAACGTTCAGATCCAACGCCTGCAGTATTGCAAGGATGATGAAAGGCAGGAACACTATCTACAAAAGCAGGACAAATTATCAATAACTCTTCATGCTATTAGGTTGTAACGAATTAAACGGCACTGGCTCGCGCCATTTTTTGGCGCGTCTTTACGCGTTTGATCAAGAACAAACCGTAACATGTGGCATATCATTTAGAAGCGCA
This sequence comes from Heligmosomoides polygyrus bakeri, assembly GCA_947359475.1. Lineage (NCBI taxonomy): Eukaryota > Metazoa > Nematoda > Chromadorea > Rhabditida > Heligmosomidae > Heligmosomoides > Heligmosomoides polygyrus. Next base: position 73,174,574 of record OX375870.1, read on the forward strand.
AACTTTCCTCTACCGGTGTGTACCAAATTTTCTGTATGTATGTAAAAGTGGGAAAACTTTAGAGTTTTATTGACTTTTTTGCAGATGGACAAAAGGGTAATCCGAGGCATTTAATTGTATGAATTCAAGCTGGGCACTACAGCTAAGGAGGAGGACGAGAAGATCAACGCCGCATTCGGTCAAGGATGTTCCACAATTCGGACGGCGTATCGTTGGTATCAGAAGTTCCGGAATGGAGATGAGAGCTTGGAAGAACATGAAGGTCGTGAGAGGCATAGTGATGTTGATGAGGACAAGCTGAGAGATGTGGTAGAGGAGGATCCACACAAAGGTACCAGGGAGATAGCGAAGGTTCTTGGCGTCAGTCACAACACAGCTGCCCGGCATCTGAAGGAAATTGGAAAGACCAAAAAGCTGGAAAGATGGGTGCCTCATGAGCTGTTTGAGGAGCAAAGAAACCGACGATATGAGATCTCGTCCGCACTGCTTCTACGGAACGAAACGGACCCATTCCTTGATCGCATCGTAACCTGTGACGAGAAATGGATAATGTACGACAACAGGCAACGATCGGCACAGTGGGTGGACAGCGATGAGAGCCCCAAGGTTTTTGCGAAGCCGGAATTGCACCAAAAGAAAGTAATGGTGACAGTATGCTGGTGTTCGCTGGGAATTATTCGCCACAGCTTCCTCCCTCCCGGTGAATCCATCACGGCAGAGAAGTACTGCATTGAAATTGAAGAAATGATGAAAAAGTTGAATGATATCCGGCCGGCCTTGGTAAACCGAAGGCGAGTTCTCCTTCTGCACGACAATGCTCGCCCCCATGTAGCACGAATGACGTTGCAGAAATTGAATGAGCTGAGCATTGAAACTACCACATCCTCCGTTTTCTCCCGACCTCTCCCCAACAGACTACCATTTCTTCAAGCATCTTGGCGATTTCTTGGTAGGGAAATTATTCAAATACCAACAGGATGCCGAAAGTGCCTTCGAAGATTTCGTCAATTCCAGAACTTCTGATTTTTATGCTACGGGGATAAAAAAGCTTGTGTCACGTTGGCAAAGATGTGTAGAATCAGAAGGTTTTTATTTCGATTAATAAACTTGCCTACAAGCCGAGATATCAACTGTTTAAATTTACAGTGGTTCAGTGCCATTTATTTCGTTACAATCTAATATGTACCTGGATTTTCAGACCTAGGGAGCAGCCGGCTTGAGTACTGTTGGGATCCGATCAAGTGGACCAAAACTCAAAAAGCTTTATCGGCCACGCACTCATGAACGGTAGGTCTTTCCGTTTCCAATACATACGTTACTCATAGCACGACATGGTGTAAGCACCCAGTTATCCTACAATCCCCTCCGTTCCGATTAGGATAGAGTATGCAAGCAGTAGAATTGGGTAAGAATTCCTTCCTGGCTTTTCATCTGCTTGTAATATGCTTGTATTGAAGTCCATATTGCTTACTGGCCTCCATATTGGGCGGCTGTGGTCACATTTTCATCCGTTTCTGGTGTGCGGGTCATTGGTGTGTCGTGGGACGGAAGGGACCACCTGCTTTTTCAAATTTTCTCGCGCGTTTATGACGGCTGGTTACCAAATGATGACATTGAAAATGCATTCTGATGCACCCCTGTCGGCGACGAGTCGCCGCAGTATAACCATACCAGCGTCGGTCGCCGGCTCCGCCGGCGCCGACGCTGGAGTGTGCGGGCCACGCCAGGCTAGCCGGCTTCGCCGGCATCGCATCCACGGGCCACGCCAGGCTAGCCGGCTCCGCCGGCGTCGGGTATGGCGGGCCACGTTAGGGACGTAGCCCAAACCTAGCTACGGATGCTTCCTCACCCAGTGTCGGTCGCCGGCTCCGCCGGCGCCGACACTGGAGTGTGCGGGCCACGCCAGGCTAGCCGGCTTCGCCGGCATCGCATCCACGGGCCACGCCAGGCTAGCCGGCTCCGCCGGCGTCGGGTATGGCGGGCCACGTTAGGGACGTAGCCCAAACCTAGCTACAGATGCTTCCTCACCCAGCGTCGGTCGCCGGCTCCGCTGGCGCCGACGCTGGATTGTGCGGGCCACGCCAGGCTAGCCGGCTTCGCCGGCATCGCATCCACGGGCCACGCCAGGCTAGCCGGCTCCGCCGGCGTCGGGTATGGCGGGCCACGTTAGGGACGTAGCCCAAACCTAGCTACGGATGCTTCCTCACCCAGTGTCGGTCGCCGGCTCCGCCGGCGCCGACGCTGGAGTGTGCGGGCCACGCCAGGCTAGCCGGCTCCGCCGGCGTCGGGTATGGCGGGCCACGTTAGGGACGTAGCCCAAACCTAGCTACAGATCCTTCCTCACCCAGCGTCGGTCGCCGGCTCCGCTGGCGCCGACGCTGGATTGTGCGGGCCACGCCAGGCTAGCCGGCTTCGCCGGCATCGCATCCACGGGCCACGCCAGGCTAGCCGGCTCCGCCGGCGTCGGGTATGGCGGGCCACGTTAGGGACGTAGCCCAAACCTAGCTACAGATGCTTCCTCACCCAGCGTCGGTCGCCGGCTCCGCTGGCGCCGACGCTGGATTGTGCGGGCCACGCCAGGCTAGCCGGCTTCGCCGGCATCGCATCCACGGGCCACGCCAGGCTAGCCGGCTCCGCCGGCGTCGGGTATGGCGGGCCACGTTAGGGACGTAGCCCAAACCTAGCTACGGATGCTTCCTCACCCAGTGTCGGTCGCCGGCTCCGCCGGCGCCGACGCTGGAGTGTGCGGGCCACGCCAGGCTAGCCGGCTTCGCCGGCATCGCATCCACGGGCCACGCCAGGCTAGCCGGCTCCGCCGGCGTCGGGTATGGCGGGCCACGTTAGGGACGTAGCCCAAACCTAGCTACAGATGCTTCCTCACATAGCGTCGGTCGCCGGCTCCGCCGGCGCCAACGCTGGGTAAGGAAGCATCCGTAGCCTCGAGCACGTTGAAAGTTGCGCCTACTCCAGACTGATTTCTAGCTTGGTACCACTCACTCAGCATAGCACGCAGAAGAGTGTTCTCAGCACTCCTTCATCTAGCGTTGTATTCTCAGCCTATTGCAGCTTGTCAAGCCTAAAGGCCCCCACAGACTTCTGCAGCGCCGCCGAGCGAAATCGCTGAGCGGCGCCGTCGAGCGGCGACGGCGAACGGCGAAACCGCTGAGCGGCGCTGCTCAGCGGCTTGACTCATCATCAGTAGGAGCGGTGACGGCGAGGTAGTGTACTGTTTCTAGTCGGGACCGACTGGTGCTTAACAATAACGCGCCCCGATGACGATCGCGCGCCCGCATCGACCGTCTCCGCTCTGGATCCCGCCGCGAAAGGGCAGAGCGCAGAGCGCAGACAGACAGACGCTGGAGCGGCGCAGCCGGGTGGAATGATTCAGGTCATTTCCGCCAGCGACGCCGCCGGTGCCGCCGGTGCCGCCGGTGCCGCTGGCGGCGACCTCTGCGTCCCTGCCGTATGGTTAAGCATAGGGCAGCGGCGACGCCGCAGAAGTCTGTGGGGGCCTTAAAGAAATGTCTGACACTTCTGTCCAGTCGTCGTGCTTGTCGTGCTTCGAGCTGCTAGGTGTGGCGAATTCCGGAGGTGACTTCATTAGCCACTAATTTTGAGGGAACGTACGGGAAGAATTATTCCGAGAGTCTAGTGGAGTCGAAAACTGGGGGTGGGACGGGAACTTGGTTTCCGCTGTTGACGAACCACTACAGACAGTGACTTATGCCTTCCTCCTTTATATATATGGTGAGATTTTCTGTCTCTGATTTCCCTACCTCCAATGTGTCAGATAGAAATCGTGGTCGGTTCGGTTTGAGAGAAAACCGATAGCACCACTCAAATGATCGATAATATCGATCGATATCGACTGCCTGATCAAAACGCCCAATCTACTGCGGAACGCTCCCGTCGGCCAACATAATCAGGCAACTCTAATCCCGATCGGTTAGGTCTGAGAGAAAACCGATAGCACCACTGGTTATTTGATTGATAGCGTAAATGCCTCTTAATTGAACCACCAAAGTGGGGGTATGTGTGCTCCTCACTGTTGTATTTGTTGTTCAACTTCTGCTATCAGTCGAATAAAAATCGCTCAGCCGAAATAACTTCGAATGGGAGAATCTTACAGCCCGCAGCTAAGATGCAAACATATAGCTTATTAAAAGATGAGATCGCACTCCAAAAATGCCACCTAATTGATCCACCAAAGTGGGGGCATGTGTGTTCCTCACTGTTGTGTTTGCTGTTAAACTTACGTTACCAATAAATATCGCAACGTCTGAAGGGGGTCCAAGCGCTAAATAGGAATTATGAGTGGGCGGAAGAAACTGTTGCATGCGCTCGAATGGAAGAATCTTACTTACAGCCTATGAGCAAGCATATAGCGCAATATAATACGAGATCGCACCATGCCCTCGAAAAGTTCACCGCAGCCTTTAATCGACTGATAGTGTAAAAGCCACTTAATCACAAAGGTGGGATATGTATGTTCCTCACCGTTGTGTTTGTTGTTCAACCTCTGCTATCACTCGAATAAAAATCCAACAGCTTGGAAGGGTGTAGGAAATAGGAAGTTTATGTGGGCGGGAGAAACTGATGGGCTCAATCCAACCAACTTAGAATGGGAGAATCTTACTTACAGCCTACAGAATCAGGCATAAAACGGCTCAGGTGGACAGGGCTCATCGTGTTAAGTGGTTGTCAGCCTCTTTAAGAAGCACACGAGTGGATATAAGTGCTACAACTTGCAGTGGGGATCAAATAGGCTGAGGCGGGAGGGCCACGATGTAGGAACGCCCAATCCGTCGTTTTGTGTTGTATGAAATTCAAAATTATCAGCAGCACTGGTGGGTTCTAGCCCTATGGTGAAACAAGTTAGTTCACTTCTGCTGTAAATGGGCATACATGTGCCTTCCTACCAAGGGGCATACTCTAACGTGTAGAGCGAGGAGCACTAGAATAGGGCCGCACTGACTCAACTTAAAAGGCCGAAGAGAAACAAAGTGAAACGGTGGCAAAGGCAGTAACGAAGAGCGGCAGTATGGATTAACACAGCAGGGGCTGTTTTCAGAAAAGTGAAGGCGGAAGCTCATACACATCAGAATGTTATGCCCGAACACAGAGAAGGTAGCAAGAACAGGAATGAGCAGTGACCTCGGCCATGCACACAGGCGGCAGAGCTGTACCCTGCGGTAACAACTGTAGCAGCACCTAATTGCAAGCACTAATTGACCGGTAGCAAGGACAGGAACCTTCAAGGGGGTCAGTTCGAAGCAGTAGCCACCCAACACGTGCGCGGGCAGAGCCGCGGCGCCGGCCTATTTCGCTACGCCTCACGTGTCCTCCTCGGCAGCGGCGATTGCTCACCTCCCTGCGCTTCCCTTCGGAGAGAGAAGTCGAGAACCTGCCTCAAACTTGGGTGATTAAACCATCGAGCCCGCGGAGTTTACGAAGTTTCCCACGGTCACGTTGAGACAAAAAAACCCTCCTCTATTATATATGGTGGGATGCCTCATTGAAATCTCTACCATCTCTAAGGGAGTCATTTTCAAATCCAGGTCACAATAGTACACCTACCTGCATGAGGGCAATGTAGCACTACACCTGTTTGAAAATATCGAAACAGTGAGTCCTGTTGGTGGATATCCTCTATAAGTTACTGCAGCAAGCTCTCACGATGCAGATCAAGTGCATAGAATCCCCTCCCGTTATAACGCGTTTGAAGGGATCGAAGAAAATCGTGTCCTGATCGGAGCTGTCCTTTTTTGGACTCTTTCACGCGTAGAATTTATTTAGAATCGCACACAATGGCTAAATATGGCGATAGTAATGAAATATGGGAGAGTGCGAAGACAAACAAAGATAAGGATAAAGGATAAAGAACAGCGTTATTCAATCCCTTTGGGATGCGCCACGCATTCTGCTTCTACAGGATGTCGTCGAGGCCAGTTGAATGCGCATTTGGCCATACTTGCGGTGGCCAGCCGATGAACAAGTCAGCTTTTATCCTTCCCAGACAAGTCTGGTACCAATTCACCGATCCCGGAGGGATGGAAGGCTTGGTTGGGGGGGGGGGATCCGAACCAAGAACCTGGTATCGGGTGCAGGCAACAGGCAACCGGCGCCTTCTCCGGCTGCGCTCCACGCGCCAATGAAGGCAAATTGAATCTTTAAATTATTGATGAAGTCCCGTCCTCAGGGATACTCTCTGCTATACGCATAAGTATGACAGATGTGCGAGCAATAAGAGTGTCAGGGGAAATTTAGAAGCTTATCAACAGCCAAACTGTGTAAACTGATGTCACAATATCTTTTGCCGCCATCAAAACTCCCGCACCAGGCAGGACATGGACACGCAGTCTCTACCTTTCAGGCAGGATGTTAACCCATTACGCCATCAGCTACTAAATCGCGCGCCGCATCTGCTTCGTTACAGTTACAGTGACCTCTCAGCACTCTTCCACGATATCGTGATATTGCATGTGATCAAGAAGCGCTGTTGCTGTAATCCTGCCTGGAAAGCCGAAGGTGCAGCGCAAGTCCTGCATGGTGCTTGATTTCTGATCGCAACTAAACATCACGTTGAAGCGTATGACCACTATACCAGATATTGTCTTGAATAATCTGAGCTTTAATCCACACCTTCTGTCGTTTCTGATAGAGGAGTCTCCCAACATACGACATCTTCTAGCGACCACCGGGAGTCTTATACTGTGCTCGACATATTGCTGACTATGACCACTTTTGTGAACCGCGCATCCATGAAAGACGTCTATATGCATCTAATTCATTGTCGCACAAGTGCTGGTCGCGACTACGAACGAGGATATAAGAGCGTAGACCTGATCACAGACGCGGGCAGCATCTTACTTTCCTTCAATTTCCGTGTAGGACCGGAAATGAGCCCGGGTCGCGTTATAACGGGACTGATTTTGAACCCAGACTTCCTCCCAAAACCGTGCTATAACGAGAGTAGTGTTATGTCCAACGCGTCTTAAGCGGAGTTGATTTGTACTGGCGTAAAGGCAAGCTGGCCATGACCAGAGGAAATCTACGTCATATCGAGAGTCGGTCTTATCCGGAGGCGTAATAACGGGAGAGGACTGTGTATGTTCCTGCATAAACATGTACATAGTAGTGTCACAAAGAACATATGTACCACTATGTACTCAGAACTTCCGGCGCCTATTCTGCTTAGGTCTGTATTTAAAAATTTCCAAAATCATTTAACGAGTATAATAGAAGCTCTATCAAACTTACAGAAATTGAGTATTGACAGGAAAGAAGCATTCTTCGAGAAGAGACCATACGCGATGTTCAAAAGGGAAATTTTTGAAAAGCCTACACGCCGGACAGTAGACAGAACAGTCGAATGTCAAATGTAGTAAAAGCACGACATGTTGACTAACTATGGGCGAGAACGGACTCATAGCTTCGCATGCATTTACATGTTAAGAGAAGCGATGTGGGCAAATTCTGGGATGAATCAGCACCACTACAGTCACAAACGGTAGCACCATTCAACGAGCTGCTGGAAACAGACAGCTTCTTCCCAGGTTTTATTGCAGATTCTGCTCGGAATTCCAAACATTCGACGTGTATCATCAATATTCAATTGACGGTGATAGTTACTGAACACCGTGATATCCACCCTGAAAATTTTTCGCTTAGTTAGCAGCAAGTGAAAGCGATGCATCCATCAAACCACAGCAATCTATACATATATTTAGAGATCCGCCTACAAATCTGACTTTTCTAAATTCCCCTTTCAAACTCCCTGCGTCTCCTCCAGTTTTGGTTGCTTGTTACTAGATTTTAGTGCTGCCAAACCATGGGGTTTGAACGAAAAAAATTCTAACCACCGGTAAGTACTTCCGCCTGCTCTAGGAAGCAGTCTTTCTGCAAACAGCTGGTTTTTTTTAGTAACAAGACCCGTCTACAATGATATACGTGCACAGTGAACTAATATGTGTGGCATGCATGCATACATACCTGTCGATTTGAGAGCAGAATACCAAGAGTTAATTATTTATTTTAGGCTGGAAACCTACCGATATATCGCTGTGACGGAACAACTTTAAAGTTCTCTACTGAAACTAAAATCCTTACACCCTTACGAGTGAGGTCAAAAAAATTCCCGTGGAGTTTTTCAAGGTGACCTAGGAAGAAGAGAGGAGTAGATAGAGTTCAACTGTAGAACGCAGACTTGTCTGGGAAGCACCATAGTGGTTTTCGGATTTCCTGCGACCATCTGGGTAGATCAAAAACGGCGAAAAACTGTAGCACTTCAGTGAAGTCTGATAAGGCTTGGCTGACGCCTAGAATGGCCTTGTCGTCTTAGAAACCAACTCGCAAAAGGTATAGAACTTTAATCCTACAATTAGTCTATTCATAGCATTCTTACAATTTGATAATGTTCTACTGAAGGCTGAAACGGCACATTGGGGTGGTTCACCAGCAAGGGAGCAGCGACGGGGTGGCCATGGGAGACCTCATGCATACTTCCCGCCGCCGCGATGGAATCGCGACGATGAGTCTTGCAGAGCGACGCGAAAGAATTTGAACTTCTCAATGCTCGTCGCATCGCTCATTGCTCTGCAAGACAGCGCGACGACGATCCGTCCAGGACCAACGCTAAACACCGCGCGCGGCGCGAAAAAATGTGCCATGCCCGCGATGGGCGCGGGAAGCCATCGCACATTCCGACCGCCACTGTTACGGCGGCCGTGGCGAAGTTTCCTTTGACTATTCGATTGCGTGCGGCGGAATGGCCATGAACTGAGCGCCGCGATGGCATCGCGGCGATGGAAGTGTGCCCCCGGCCTTACGGACGGACTGCAGGAGAGGGGCCCAGGCTTTGATTCCTTGGGCCGTATGCTATTCTCGCCCAACTCGGGGATGGTATCCGGCGCGAAAAAGCCGGGTACCATCCCGAGTTTCGACGCTCCCACACCACCTTATGCACATCTACTGGCGTCCCCCGGGGATGGCAGGGATAGCAGAGTAGGATAGAAAAGCAGAGGACTCCGGCGGAGTTGCGTTCTACCCGCCGCCCTTTAAAGAAGCTCTTCACCGATTGTAAGCGTCGAGCGCTTTGACGATCGATTGTTGAAGATCGTTGTCGCCGCTAAGGAGCGACTCTTCCCCTTCTTCTCTGCGTATGCTCTGCAGACTGGCTGTTCCGATCAAGCCAAGGATGAGTTTTGGAGCCTGCTTGATGAGAAGACAGCAGAGGTACCGTCGAAGGACGTCATCATCGTCGCTGGTGACCTCAATGGGCACGTAGGCGCTACGAAAGACGGGTACAGCTGTCACGGTGGATTCGGCTATGGGTTGCGTAACACAGATAGTGGGCGTATCCTTGAATATGCGGATTCGCATAACCACACCATAATGAATACCGTGTTTCGCAAACGCAACTCCCACCTAATCTCGTTCTATAGTGGGAACACCAAGACGCAGATAGACTTCGTTCTTGTGAGAGATCGTGACCGAAATCTCGTCACAGACGCGAAGATCGTGCCGTATGAAACGGTTGCTCCACAGCATCGTCCGCTGATCTGTACTTTGAAGATCGCTCCTCCCAGGCTGCAGCAGGTTGAGCGATGCGGGGCTGCAAGAATCAAGTGGTGGCGAATGAAAGAGAAGGAAGCAGCTGTGATTTCTCGTGTGCGGTTACCGACAGTCACGACTGTCGACGAAACTTGGAAGAAAGCGACCGACGCGATACATACTTCAAGCTGCGAGGTCAGAACTTTGCACTACTAAGCCTGTACGACGAAAGGTCGACATGCAGGCATGGCTGTGGACGAACGATGTGAAAGAAAAGGTTCGAGAGAAGAAAGCGCTTTATCATGTGTTTCTCGGCCAGAAGACCGCCAATAATTGGCAAAAGTACCACGAAGCGAAAAAACTGCCAAGAAGGCTGTGGCCGTAGCAAAAGCCACTCATTTCAATGATGTCTACGAAAAGCTTGAGTCGCGCGATGGTGAGCGGTATTTGTACCGACTTGCGAAAAACCGTCATCGCCAATCCGAGGATATAGAGAAGTTCTTTATCATCAATGATGAGAACGGTCATCTTCTGACAGAGCGCAAAAAGGCCTTGAAGCGATGGTGCGATTATTTCGAGGGAATTTCGACTGAAGAGTTCCCTCATCCGGCCGCCCCTTCTGTGGCTCCTATCCACGGTCCCGGCCACAAAACCACTGTGGAGGAAACTGACGCGGCTCTGAGGATTATGAGACCGGGCAAGACGACTGGTCTAGATGACTTGCCAGCTGACTTATGGAAGTCGAAGTTCTGGCACTCTGCTGAGTGGTTGGCCAAGTTTTTCAACCAGGTTGTAGCGGAGAAGAAGGTGCCTGATGTTTGGCAGGAAAGTACGACGATCCCGATTTGGAAGAAGAAGGGCAGCCCTGCAGACTGCTCAAATTACCGTCCGATTCGGTTGCTCTCGCACAGCATGAAGATCTTCGAGCAAATCCTCGATAGCCGAGTTCGCGAAATCGTCAAGCTTTCCAGCAATCAGTGCGGCTTCATGGCTGGTTGTGGCACTATCGATGCCATACATGCCGCCCGTCTTCTGCTAGAGAAGCATCGCGAGAAACAGAGGCAGGTGCATCTAGCCTTTCTCGACTTGGAGAAGGCCTTCGATCGCGTACCGCGTGAGGTTGTATGGTACGCCCTACGACAGCACGGTGTTCCCGAAGAACTTGTAGAGTGGGTGCGAATGCTATACTCTTGTCCAAAGAGTCGTGTGCAAGCGGCAGCAGGAACCTCGACGGAGTTTCCCATCTCTGTTGGGGTGCACCAAGGATCTGCGCTTTCCCCACTCCTCTTTGTTGTCGTAATGGATGCCATTACGCGAGATCTTCAGAAGCCCGTACCTTGGACGTTGCTTTATGCTGATGACGTGATGCTCGCTTGCGAAGAGAAAGACGATCTCGAGCGAGAGGTGCAAGCTTGGTGCGACCGTCTGGCGAGATTCGGACTCAAATTGAACGTCAAGAAGACCGAGTATTTCACGACTGACGTAAATGAGTCCAGCTCCATTAAGATGAACGGTACTGAGCTTGCATGCACCTCGGTGTTTAAATACTTGGGATCAGCAATAGCCTCTGATGGCAGTCTGATGGTTGAGGTGAACTCACGCGTCAGTGCAGCTTGGTCGAAGTGGCGCTCGTTGACTGGAGTACTCTGCGACAAGAAGATGCCAGAGCGCTTTAAGTCGAAGATCTACAAAACCGTTGTCCGGCCGGTTGCGATGTACGGAGCTGAGTGTTGGCCTGCGACAAAGGAAACGGAAAGTCGCCTCAGCGTAATGGAAACGAAGATGCTGCGCTGGACGGCTGGAGTCACGCGCATGGACCGCATAAGAAATGATGCTATTCGGCAGAAGTTCGGTGTCGCGCCGATAGCGGACAAGATGCGCGAAGCTCGCTTACGATGGTACGGCCACGTTCTGGAAAGGAAGACAGCGTCCGTAAGATAGGCCTTAACTTCGTAGTGTCTGGAAAGCGGCCTAGGGCACCCGAAGCAGCGCTGGGCTGATACGTTACACAAGGACTTTAAAGTAGCTGGTGTCCACCCTGATCTAGCACGGGATCGGGAAAGATGGCGACATGGCGCCAGAAAAGCGGACCCCGCCATGAAGCGGGACAAAGGCTGAAGAAGAAGAAGAAGAATTGGTTGAAAGTGGTGAGGATGCAGACATCTTTCACATTAACTCTCGTGCAGCTTCCCTGATGGTTTGGGCCAGAGTTTGCGCCACAGGACGGACACGATTGGTTTTTGTTGAAAAGGGAGGTTAACACCAATGTCTACGTGAACGACATTTTGATAAAGGTTGCTTTCCTGGGCTCAAGAACACTTTGGAAATACAACGTGGACCTTTCAACAGGACAACGCACCCGCTCATAAGTCCAAGAAGACTCAGGAGTGGTGCGCGAGGAATCTTCCCAATTTCATTCCTGCCTCTGAAGGGCCGACAAACTCGTAGGATTTGTAGGTTATGGTTTACTGTGTTGCTCAATTCTGGAGGAAAAGTCCTGCGCTAAAAGGCGCACTACGATTCGAGGAATGAAATCTTCGCTGAAGAAAACATGGACAGAAACTCCGCAAGCAACCCTGCGTCCCGCCGTTGAGTCCTACCCTAAGCGTCTACAGGCTGTCATTCGTGCCAACAGGGATCATATTGAATGAAATCCATGCTGCGTGTTGACTAGATTGTTATTAAATTGTTGAGGAAGTTTCGCTGTTCCCTGATAAATTCCGTGTGAGTAATTCGCCTTTTATTGAATAACCATATTTATGGCGCACTCTGTAGGTGCTTTATTGGGCCGCCTTTGTGCATTTATGCTCAGCGTAGTCGGGGAGACCTCGGCTGTCCGGAGCACTCCGAATCGTGGTTTTAGGTTCCGGTCCGCCAAGGTCAACCAAGCCTTCCCTCTTTTCCGGGTTGGCGCATTAATACCAAACTTGCATGGCATTAATAAAACACTCCGATTTTCAAGGGTCGTCACCGCGCGTCGCTGTGGAAACCAAATACGCATTCAAATGGCCTTTTCGACATCCCGTACAATTGGGAGTCGTGGCGCATGCCAAACAAGGAATGATTAATGCCGTCCTTTATTCCTAATCCTTTGTCCATTTCTGAAAAAGAAAAACTCACTTAGCCGTTGGTATTTAGAAATCTGAAGAATCGTTTACCGCTCATCTATGCAAACGCTTTTCTACACCTCTTCAATGTTTAAGACACGTGTATGACGCTCATAGACGATAGATACAAATATTTATTATTAAAGTTGCTTCAAAAAACTGTCTGTATAAAGCCTCAAGACATGCGCGTCAGACGCGCACATGGTTTGCCAAGAAACAGGTGAAACAGTCCTTAAATGATATGTGAACGCAAATCTTACAGTCATATTCGTTAGCATACGGTGTCTCATATACAGTAGTATGACACACTGCGTGAACCCTATGCATTTGTGTCGTGTAACGAACGAAACTAGTCAAACTACGACATCACGATGAAATAGAGTTAATAAGACTAAATAGCATTAAGCTCGAAACTTTACAATTTGGTTACAAAATTATGCATATCACAATGATACCCACAACATATGACAAAAGTGCATGTTAAATACACACGGGAGCAAATCTCATAGAATCTAGCGCTAAGTCTCTCCTCATTCAGTCAGTCCCATCCGTTCTATCGGGGAACAACTGCCGTTGCCGTACTGCGATGTACTTCGGCTGGGCCGATGGAGTCGTAGCTCTCGGCGGACACGTCGCTTGGGTTGCGCTGAAAATGTCGGATAGATGAATGGCAAAAGACTGTACAGCTGAAGAAGGAAGGATCCCCAGAAAACACCTAGAATAGGTAAGGGTACGGGGCCAGAGATAGGGTGCACACGCTTTTGCCTTCATAAATTCCAAGGAGATCATCCACTCAAATGGCAACGTTCAACAGGTGTACATATACAAGGTGTCTCAAAAAAATATATACATTATTTGATAGGTGATAACCTTGTTCACGTAGGGCGCGTGTAGCGCAGTCCGAGGAGGCGCCGGCTGTCGCCTGCACCCGATACCAGGTTCCCGGTTCAGATTTCCCGCCCAGGCCAACCAAACTTCCATCCCTCCGGAGTCGGTGAATTGATACCAGACTTGTCTGGGAAGGATATAGCGTTCATCGGCTGGCCACCGCAAGTCATTGTATGGCCAAGTACGCACTCAAGTCGCCTCCACGACATCCCGTAGAAGTAGAATGCGTGGTGCATCCCAAAAGGGATTGAGTAACGCCGTCCTTTATCCTTATCCTTATCCTAACTTTGTTCAAAGTAAGGGTACTGTGGAAGTTAAGGGCTCATACGGAAGCTTGAGAAAATGGAAATTTATTTGGAATATGAGCAGCACGGAATGCGCCATGCGTGGCCGTTTCGATTAATTTGTGTGTTTTTTAAGGTTTAAAACTTGAAAACACATTATGGGTCTCGGAAAATGCAGGGTATCCCAAAAAATATAGGCAGTATTTGAAACGTTCTAACATTGCTGCTAGTGAAGCATTTAAAGATGTTTGAGACTCATATGAAAGCACAGGGTAACGCGATTACTATGGCGTGCAAACAGTCACGATTGCGCCATACTCCCGCCTGAAATCTTGTGTTTCAGACTCGATTGATTGTGTATGAGCTGAACGGCTGTTATAATCTGGTTATCACTTGGCCAGACTAACCTGTGCTGTTTTTTTATGCGAGTTTATTTATTAAAGTTTATTGATCACAATTTAAATATGGGCAGGAGAGGAGCCCGATTTTCCGAGCGAATTTTTTGGACTGATGAAGCAACATACAAGCCGAATGGAGAGGTTACTCGGCATATCTGCAGCTACTGGGTAACGGGAACGTCAAAAGAAGCACAGCACAGGTTAATCTGGCCAAGTAGTAACAAGAATGAAACAAGTATTCAACCCGTGCTGCACAATCAATCGAGTCTGAAATGCAAATTCAAACGGGGGCACGGCGCAATCTTGATTATTCCCACGCCGCAAAAATCTCATAACCCTGTGCATTCATATTAGTCCCAATCACCTTCAAAAGCTTCACTAGCAGCAATGTTAGAACCTTTGAAATAGTACCTGCATTTTTAAGGATACCCTGCATTTTTCGGAAGCCTAGTGAGTTTTTAAGTTTTAGACACTAAACTAAGCACAAATCAATCGAAACGGCCACTTTAGAAGAAATTATAGCAAGCATTCAAGCGAAACACAATCAATCGAGTGTAAAATGCAAAACTTCGGACGAGTGCATGGCGCATCCATGCTGCCATTTCCCATGCTTTCATATAAGCCCTTAACTTCCTCCGTACCTTTACTATGAGCAAGGTTATCTACTTTCAAACAGTGTATACAATTTTTTGAGACACCCTGTATAACGCATCTGTACAAGGATACTTAAGATTGTTGTGGATGGGAAAAGATATCAGTTAGGAGGTGCACGATGAACCCTAGACACTAGAGACCAGAATTCCACCAAAGTAAGGTATGCTTGAAACGATTTTGTTCTTCTTCCCGCCAATCTCTAAAACACAAGTTTCCTTTCCAGCATTTCCTGGGAGGAAGGTACCGAATGTAATCAACCACTGCAGATACTACAGCACCAGATGGATGACGCAGAATAAACGAGCAATACTTTCGATTATTGAGTCACGTGAACTTAATTGAACGACTCAAATCGGTTTACTTAAGCCTCAAGTGGCTGGTACCGAGGATGTAAGCTGTTACAACGATGTTTTGTTGCGATCAAAACCCTAGCGTCAGATGGGACTCGAACCCGCACCTTTTGTTGACCTCGCCGGAATGCTCTACGCATCGCTCTATCTTTTCTATCAAGACCTTCAGCTTAACTGGTTCCAGATTGATATCAGCGGCCGACTCCCCGATACACGGGTGAGTGCTGATGGGTCCCATGAGGTGTGGATGCGTTCGATAAAACAGCGCCGGTAGTGCGATGGCATAGAGCATTCCCGCCCGGTCAGCAGGAGGTACGGCTTCGAGTCCTACCTGGCGCTAGAGTTTTGATCGCAACACAACATCGTTGTAATAACTCGATGAACGCTCTAGTCAACCGATTGTAAAAACCTACAGTCATGAGCACCGTGGCACGAGGACTGAAGTGCGACATAAGGTAGTTGACGGGGTGTTTTCTATAGCGTTCACCGTTACAACAAAAGCGCTCCAATCGAACTTCGACATTTTGCAATTATGATGGAACACTCGAGTTTATTGCTGCATTAAAGACTTTGAGCAGCCGGCAGCGCAGTCGACATTTTTTAGGTTAAGCACGCACCCAAATTGCCTCCACCATGTCGTGCAACAAAGGAATACGTGGCGCTTCCCACGTGGTTCGTTTGTACAAAAAGACATTCGTTAACGCCACCGTTTATCCTCATCATTATTGTTTATTCAGGACCTTGCTACAAAATAATGATTTCCCAAAAAACTTTGTTCTCGTGCCGGTTGTAGCGTGAAGACAGAATCGATTCAAGGTTGGTGTTCGCCCAAGTCAACGGATCCTATTCGTCCTTCGGAGCCGGAGAATTGGCACCAGACATGTCCTGGAAGAGCACGTCACTAACCTGCTCATCGGCTGCACCAGCTACTCACTATATATGCCAAATATGCGGCAGAACTGCTTCCGCAGTATTCCGTAGATCTAGTACATATACGTGGCGCATCCCAGAAAGGGGTTGACCAACACCGAACTTTAGCTTTTATCCTTATCCTGTAATTAAGATCCATCTGCGAAATACTATAATAGCTTTCAGAAACCTTTTTTTCTCCCATGGCGGGTTATAAGGTAGTCAAACTGGACACTGGTTGTCGCCTGCACCCTGAATCGATTCATGGTTCGTGTCCTCCGAAGCCAACGAAGCCTTCCATCCTTTCGCAGTTGGTGATTGAGTTGAACAGTAAACATGTTCGAAAAGGACAAAACCCTGACATTTGGGCACCGTTAGCCAGGGAAAGTTCGCATTCATGTTGCCTTCACCATACCTTGAAAAAGTAGAATGTGTGGCGCACTCCATACATGGACTTGACGCCGACCTTCATCGCTATTCTATTTTTCCATACAACTTTAATCTTCATATTTTCTGTGACTGTCAGGAAGAAGATGAGAAAAAAATAGACTAATTTAACTGAGCATGCTATGGAGAAGGAAGTGACTTCAGGCTAAATTAGGGCTCTGGTTTGAATTCAGGACGAACCCACATTACTCATAGATCTGACATAATGGCGTCAGATGTTAAGAACGAATAAATACGTATATGATAAGGATCAAAAACATACTACGCATACTAAAACTGTCGAAAAAATCAAAACTCACTTCACTCTTGGCCTGACCAAGCGGTGGACAAGTGGCAGCCACGTGCCGCTTTAAGATTTCATTCTCTCGAATCAGCCGTTCTATTTCGCGCTTCTGATGCTCAATGATTTCCTGAAAGAGCAGTTTGAATTGGATTGGATTTGATGAATTACTCATCAGCAGTATATGCACACTTCAACGCTACTACCCCTACTATTATTCACTGATGATTTATTAGAAGTAGAAAAAACGAACCAGATGTTTCTGTTGTTCATATGATGGACCGTTCCAGTTTTCGCGCACGTTAGAGGATCTACAAAAACTTGACGGATTAGCCAATTTGAGGTGCTGTTTTCCGCCTGGTCCCTCGAACGAAAACAAATTACCTGTCCCAGTCATCCGGCACGACATCGATCACTGTTGGCCTCAACATAATGGAATTCCGCGTGGCCCTGGGGTTTGTCCTAAAGATTCGTTTCAAGAATTCTGGATAAATAATTATTTTTTAAAGCACATACGGATGTCTCAGCTTACCTGGGTAAACTTGTCTTTCCATTGAGACCGTTATGTTGCGCCTCGCAATCCGGCGGAATAGCGTAGACCTAAACGGCATTTAGTCAAAACATTGAGGAACACTCGGCATCTAAGTTGTCGATCCACCTACCGGTTGGTGTGAGAACCCATTGTGGAGATCCGAATGATACGGTGGTGGGCTAGACCGTCGGTAGCCGATTCCGGACGGGCCAGGGTGAACATCAGGAAATGCAGACGAGGCATGCATCGAGGAACTGGCATTGAACGCCGGGTTTGAGATCGATAGTGCCGTTGTTCGATCGATAGGCGATGAGGAGGAAGAATTACTGTAAAGGCAGAACATTGCCTTGCGCGTAGCTGGCTGATTTCCATCTTGATGCATTTACTACCTGCTCTGGTTATTGCTGTGATATCCACTGGACGCCGGTTGGCTGCCAGGAGGAGAATCGTCGCAGCGTCTGCGCGCTTTTCGAGCTCGGGCTCGTTCAGAGAACAACTGCAACAAAGCACGAATCAATTATTGATCAGTTACTGACTAGTCATCACACTGATAACCACGTGCCTTTCCGCTGCAAGTAAATAAATGACAAAGGACAGCGTTACAGAATCCCTTTTGGCCACGTAATATATGTATATACTTCTACGAGCTGTTGCGGAGGCGACCTAAATGTGTATTTGGCCTCGGTGGCCAGCTGATGAAAAAAATCAGTGTTTTATCCTTCCCAAACAAGTCTGGTTCCAATCCACCGACCTCTGAAGGATGGAAGTCTTGGTTGGCCTGGACGAAAAAATCGCACCAAGAACCTGGTTTCTGGTGCAAACGACAGCCGGTATCTCCTCCGACTGCGTTCCATACGCCCTTGCAAGCAAATGCAAGAGAACAACGGGGATATATGTCATCGTAGAGAAATAATAGGCGCCACTTATTCGTACGTTCATAGCCATGTGAGCGTTCGACTCCGCGACCGGTGACCAGTAAATTCCCCAACAAGTTGGTCAGTGGGCTACCAAGAGCTACCGAGGTCGTGCTCATCGATCTACACTCCAATCGTAATTATACCGATGTCGGTGAACTGATAAAAGCCTAACTGTAGCAGGTAAACGAACAGTTCGCCCATCTACTAGCTCCATCCCAAATAAGCAACCAAGGTGCCTCTACAATCTCTCGTAAAACTGTAATGCGTGGCGCACCCTAAGTGGATTAATCACTAAAACCTTCACAGTTATCCACTACTCACAACACCTACGCTCAAATCAAGGAATCTGAATATGGCGGCGTCCATATGGGAAACTAGAGGACTCATATTTACGCATACGGAAGATAACGGATAAGAGAAGAAGTGGTTCCTATCGGGGGGGGGGGGGGGGGGGGGGGAGGAGGGTGGCGGAGATTAGTCGAAGGTGACGACGCGTCTTTGTTGTGTTCGACGTCACACGCAGAATAAGCCAAGCATGGAATCCCGAGGTACGTCCAGAAACCGTTTCCTATATTTTCAGGTTACTAATGCGCGTCAAATGGATCTCGTGACTGGGTGCTGAAGAGTTTTCGTCATGAACAACGACTTGAGAGAAACCACGTTTTTAGTGCTCAGTATTAGGTTCCAAATCTCCCTAGTTATAAAAACCGACAATAGTTCTACGTGAGTTGCGAGCGATTCCATTTATTTCTGCACTTTTTTTATGACGTGGAGGTACACGGAAGGCTTTTTTAGGCTCTAGGAAGACCGCTAAAAACATATTCACATCTCTACCCTTTTAGCGAACTCCACCGCTTCCCATCGCTGGCTGAAACCTATTTATTAGCTCATCACCTTTAGAAACAGAAATGGCATGGTACTGGAGACCAAATCTTGCACAGAATCGAATTGTTCACGAACGGTAAATGAAACGAACAGAACGAGTAATTTGAAACGCTCGAAGCAGATCCCTCACCCCAACGGCTTCCGTATCGCTGTCAGTGTCGCGGGCATCCCCGCTACTCGACGTCGTTTTTTCACTGACGTGGCTACTTGAAGTGCCAGTTTCGTCGCTCAGTCTTGTCAGCTGTCGCGCAGAGCTCTACAAAAACAGTGATGGAAATGAAGCTACCAAACGGCGTCTAGCAGCAGGACGTCAACGGAGAGCAATCTCACTTCACATACTTGAAACGCTGTGCTCAGCACGTAGTCGTCGTTCGTGAACAAGTGATGAGCAGGTCTACTGCGCGTCATCACCGTGGCTTGACCTGTTGGCGGAGTCGAACGATACGCGGGAACATTCTCATTTCGTGGTCTGAAAATCGATAATTGATTTTGTGTCAAAACTTCTTCCGTTGAAGGAAACAAACCTCAGTATCTGGTTCGGGCTGTTTTCGTAGTCACTGCTGTTCTGCTGACAGACCGGGGACTGTAGCGGTCCGGATGATGAAATCAGCGAGCGCCGGCTGTGTTCGTGCAAATCCAGGAGGATTTCTCTCAGTTCAGCCAGTCGCTTGTCAGAGCTTCTGGCTCGCTCATGCACCTCAGGAGTCCAGGCTTCATCGAGGTACGTGTTCAGAAGACTGAGGTCTTTCCCCATGTCGATAATCACTTCAGTTGGTGGTCGAATCGACTGCCTGCAAATGCCTCACAGATTATGTCGAAGATCACAGGCAAATTCAGCTCCCATGGAGTGCTATATACTCACAATGATTATTCACAATTGCACAAGTCGCTTAGTAAGCGGTAAAATAATAATACTAAAAAAATCATTAAGAAATAAAAAATCAATGAAGAAAAACCTCAATAAAAATGCTGAGATGTATACCAATCCAGGCAAACGTCTCCGTGTACTTAACGTATTTTAATCCATCAGGATTATCTAATTTAGTCCTCACAAATTGCCTGTACGGGCTTCGAAAGATACAAACATTTCAACATTGCCCTTTGAGTGAGAATGTGAAAAAATTAAAAGCAAGAACATGTTTCAGTCAATGTGATAGTGGCTCAAAAATCCAGCGCGGATCGTTTGTGTGTCTTGTTAACCTCAAGTGAGTCAGGAATAAATGAGCCGCCCAAAAAACTTCGAACAGTTCGGGTCAACGCAAATCCATTCCTCCATGGAGTGTGCCACGCATTCTTCTAAGTGACATCGTAGGGCAATTTGTATACGTTTTTGGTCTACACAATGATTTCGGTATGCAGTCGATGAACAAGGCAGTGTTTTATCCCATGCAGGCCTGACATCAATTCACTGAACCTGAGTGAAGGAAAGCTTAGTTGGATTGAGTGGAATCCGAACAAAGAACTTCGACTCGCGGTGCACCCAACAGCCGGCGGTGCTCAAATATAAGCAACAATACTGAAAATGAATTACCCGGTGGATATCCGTCGCAGGAAATCCTTCATTCGGTGCCACTCGCGCTCAACGAAGCCATTCATGAACTCCATGTAGTGCTCCTTTCCGCCGAATTTCGTAAAGTTTGCCAAATTCTGGAGCGTCTTCGCGATCAGCGTCAGATTTCTCGCCGTCACACCACTGGGATATTCCGTCACCTAGAAACCGAACCTTTGCTGCTGACTTTGACAATAGGATCGATGAGCATTTAGAAAATGAACGAACCAAGTTAAACAGGCTTGGGCTGAGGATCGCCGGACAGAGGTAGCGGAGAAATATCGACGAGGAGATGAGGGTATCGGCCAGCGAACTTCGCCCTTGTGTCTCCAGGCGGTCACGCAACGATCCGAACACCGTGCGCAGTTCCATCGGAAACGACGACGTACTGAAAACGCTAGTATTCAGAGGATCTTCATAAATCTATCTGTAACTGCCATAGACAAACACCTGGGGCTTACCTGCTGATAATTTTCTCCCAGGCTAGTTCAACCAGTCTAGTAAGGTGAACTCGATTCTTATCCAGTGAAGAGGAAGAGGCACCGTTCAACTTGAGCGGGTCGACCTCACACGACTCGTTGGACGATAGAACACTGTTCACGAAGTCACCGAGCACTGACTAAAATTTGAGGCATGAAATTTCTTTTTCTAGAAGGTAACATGAGATATGTTTCAATAAGAGCTTGCAAACCATTAAATGAGGCTAGCTCAACAACTTAGGATTGCCCAAGCATACTCCTATTTCATAGGCCAACTATGGTGAATCTCGTGTGGCCAGGTCAGCGCCTCTCTTTAACTTCTGCTATTCTGACTAAGCTTCGAAATGCTCCAATAGGTTGGAAACTGTAATCTACGTCATTGTTGAGACCGTGCCAGTTTGCTTTTCCTGAAGTCAAGGAGTAGAAAAGAACTTTAATTCCCTTCAGCAGCCGGCGACAAAAATTGATGTGGTACTCTTCAAGAAACTGCTTTTAAGCAAAACCAGCACGGCAAGTTACTTACAGCTTTATAGATTAGCCATTCATGTAACCCAACTCTGACTTCCACCCTGAACTCCAGGCCCTCGAAGCCGAATTCCCCTAGTATTGGACGAGAAACCCAATCACAAGTTCAACACTGATTGAAATCGAAACCGCTGATGTTTTTCCCACCTGCAAATACTCGTCGGCAATCAGTTTCATGTAGGCCTCCATCGCTTTCGTGGCCAACGAGTTTCCACGGAACATCAAATGGTCGTTGTCTGAACAGAAACAGTTGAATGATTCTGCCTTGAACGACGGCCACTTCAGCAGCCCGCGCCGTCGCCCTTATTCCTATTCTCACCGAGGGAATCCACTTCCGACATGACTAGTTCACACAGGAAGTCGTTGGCAAGTTTCTGTTTGTGCAGCACGCGGACGAGAGCGGTCGCCAAGTCCTCCTAAAGAGGGTTTACACAACCATTTCCCCTTGAATCCCGGCGGTCAACACACGTGCGAACGATCCCTACCTTCGCTCTGACGGAAAGCACCGGTTCGAGGTGATTGCACAGCGGTAGGTAGTTGCATGAAAGGTAGTGCAGGAAGTCATCGTACGCCCGCAGCGGGAGGATGTTAATGCTTTGCCATCGAGCCTGAAAACGGCCAATCGATTGACATGTTTTTGATGGTGTTTTTCGAAGAAAAAGTTTCATGCATGTAGAAAAAATACTTCGAGAGAATTTCAGGAATTCACTAGGAACGAGAACATCAGTAAAATTATTAGAGCTGTTACCTTTTTTTATTTTTTTTGTTCACTCCATTTCGATAAATCAAGGACTGACGGGGATTATGAAACCACGGCTTTTATTAATCACTGACTCCATTAAATGTCATAGTTAGACTAATACAGTTCACATGACCAGCCGTTTTCTTCCCACTCTAGTGTTGTGAGGGAGAGGGGGGGGGGGGGAAGCACCGCTAAAGAACTGAATCAAGTGCACATATGTAGGAAGGCGTGAACGGAAAGGAGACAGTAGAGCAGTATGTATTAATCGCAGTGCAAAATATTTTACTTTTAAATTTCAGTTTCAAGTTTTCCACCGTTGCCGAACAAAACGAGTGAAATACATAGCCCTCTACTAGAATTGATTTCTTCGGCCCTCATTACATAATGACATATTACAGCGCGGTTTATTTCCTTAAGGTTTCTTTCCCCTATGCTACATACATCTGCTACAAGTTGCTGCTGATTCTCTTCTATCCCCACCAGGGGTGTGCGTAAATGAAATTTGAAATTTCGTAAATCGTAAATCGTAATTACGAAAAAACCGTCGTAAATCGTAAATCGTAAACCGTAAATCGTAAGAGTCACCTGAACTGTAGTGCAGTACAACTAAATTTCGTGAGGCTTTTTCTGCTAATTTTAATCGAATGTGATCCAATATTTATTTAACTGTCGTGTTACTTTCAACTTCATCTGAACAGTTTTCTTACCGAACTATTTCTTTTGTCACGGCTTCCTAATAGTAAAACCTCGTCCAAACCAAACTTTCCACGTTTTAGAAAAGTCGAAAAAGCTGTAAATTCAAAAATTTTACTTAAGCCTATGCATGGCATTCCAACAAAAAGCTTGCATCGTTTGAATATTTATTATATTCCTAACTCACTACCAATTGTTTAGCTTGAATAAAAATCTTGGATTTAGCAGAAACAACTGCGAAAAAAATCGCTGTCAAAACCAAAAATTAAAAAAAAGTTTCACCACTGACTAATGCGCCGGTTTCCTGCTCTAGCCTGCACCTGTAAGATTTCGAAAACTTCATAACGCTTTCACGACACGCGATTTTCAGGTGTATGCCGCGTGGGACAGCGCGCTTTTTTCCCGCGCGCTGATTATTTCTTTATTCTATTTGTATTATTTGTTAGGTATGAAAAACAGTAACAAATAAAGTTTTTCATGGATCATCTTGACTGTAGCTATTAGCGGACTCATTTATTAAAATTGTTCAATAGAATGTGTGATAATTTTCATTAACTATTTTTATGATGGTGTCCGACGACATCGTCGGACAATGTCGTGAAAGGGATAATATTGCTCTACCATTTAATAACTCCCAGCACTTGCACGTGCTACCCTTCGCCAGCTCTGCAACGAACGTTTGCTCTCCGAGAGCCTGCAGCATCGTAAGCGGATTAGATAGGCTGAATACGATAAGCTCAATCACATCACCGAAATTGGAGATCAAAGCTGTCAAAACCAGTTCGACCCATTCTTGAAGTGCTACGCGCTCGATTTTACCGCATTTTATCTTTTTATGTAAATTTGCTCAACCCTATAAAGCACAATGCAAACCGATAGGCTATTGGTACATGCCGCGAGGATGAGCAGCATTGGTAGGTGGTAGCGCGTCAGAGAATAATAACCAGAGCACACACACCAAACACATGCAAGCCAAGGGTTCCAACTGTACACACACTCCCTCTCTGAATGACATGTCCATTCAATGCGGTTTGATTCGATGGGGAGTTCCCATCCTATAATGCTGCCCGTCCTCGCGACGTATAAAGAAACGTTAGTGGTTTATCCTTTCAACACGAGTGTAGCAACCCCCTAGACTCCGCTTGCAATCACGAATGATGTTCGATTGTGTATTTGTGTCAATTCTATTCGATGGGATTTACATGAATATAAAAAAATAAAGGACGGGTTATTCAATCCTCTTTGGGATGCGCCACGCATTCTACTTCTACGGGATGTCGTGGAGGCGAGTTGAATGCGTATTTGGCCATACAATGACTTGAAGTGGCCAGCCGATGAACAAGTCAGCGCCCTTCCCTGACAAGTCTCGTACCAATTCATCGACCCGGAGAGATGGAAGGCTTGGCTGGCCTGGGCGGGAAATCTGAACCAGGAACCTGGTATCAGGTGCAGGCGACAGCCGGCGCCTCCTCCGACTACACCCCACATGAATATATTATAAGCAAATTGAGTATACGTTATTACCAAACAGGGCACGGGTCAAAGAATACTCCCTCTCTTTTCTAAGAAACTGCCTCCAGTGGCTTCCTGTGGGCTGGAATGGAACAACCTTCGCCAGTAGGAATGCTATGTGCCTTGCTAGCTCTGGACCGGTAAAGGAGGACCCGAGCCTCCCCTGCCTTCTAGACATGAGCTTATCATCATACTATAGAAAAATCCGCTCACCGATGACTCATAAATTAGTCATAAAATCGGAGGAAAATATGAGGAAAATCGGGGGAGGGAGGAGTTTCGGGCAGCGAAAGTAGCGAGAAATATATAGACGACTTTTGCATGTCAATGGAACTTCAGCCCCGGAAGTAATCGAGGTCATTGAACACGGATTTGAAGTACGTTTTTAAAGTGTTGATCACCATCCATCGATATTGATCAAATTATCGATCAGTACCAGTAATGGGAAACGAGGTCCAGTCACGTTGTGCCAGTAGTGCTGGACCAGTACAAATAATGGGGAGAGTGGTGAGTTCTTTCGTCATGCGACCAAAATCGGTAAGATCTATCGAAAATGTCGATTTTAGCCTGAGGTTGATCGCTTGAGGACGAGAATTGAAGGCGTCTGCAGTCAACCTGGCACTAGAGTGTTTAAATATTGCCTTTTGTACTGCTAGGAAGGGAAAGAAGCTGGATAAGCAGAGCAGCTAGCTTGGTCTAATTCTCCTTAGCTTAGTGATACTGCAACATCGCGGGAGACATGCCGATTGGCCTGTTTTCTATTATTGTATTGCATTGGTTTCTCCTCTTGAACATGTCCGGTTCCAAATGGGAGCCCTTTTCTCCATGTCAGTGAAATGGAAAAGTTGGTTAAGCGAAGAGAAAAGTCGGATTCGAGAAGCATGTGCACAGAACGATATTGTCTAACACTGTAATACATTAGATCATCAGAAATCAACCCTAAAGGGACGTGGGAATGAGCTACATATAAGAGGGGACCATTAGAGTGGGCATATCTTTATAGCCCCCTCCACATAAATTTGGTTGCCAGTTGGTTTTTGATCGAAGATCACATTTACGAACATTTACGATTTACGACCAAAAATGTCGTAAATCGTAAATCGTAAAAAATTTTCCAGAAATCGCCGTAAATCGTAAAATCGTAAATCGTAATTACGCACACCCCTGATCCCCACATCCACTCACCTTAATTCGCACAGCCGGTTGGTCCTGGCTTGCACTCTTCGTGCTCAACGCGGATGTGAGACGATTGCCGGTGTCGCTCGTTGTCGTCACCGTGTACCTGAACACAGAAGTGGAATTAGCTCTCATGAAGCCAGTCGTTCGTTCATCTGGTCGGTCAGCCGGTGGATCGTTCGGTCGGTCGGCGCTTTGGCTGATTCAGTGAGAACCCCGTTTTCAGAGAGATGCGCGCGCGAATTCGAGTACATGGCGAACAGCGCGGGTTCTGTGCTCCAAAAACCATCCATTATCCTTCTAACCTCCACCTAACGATAGCGAATTTGGGACGCCTGGCGCGGCGCTGCGCTGTGCGCGTTCGTTTCGTTGTTGTGCAGCTGTAATTACCGACGAACACACAACACATTTTTTCCGTCTCTCGCCAGCACCAAACCCGACGATTGTTTCAATTTTCCGCACAGAAGCGATCACAGCACGACCTTGGGGCAGCGCTAGGCTCGAGGTTATGCGGCGAATGCGGTCGGAAAGGGAGGCGAGAATCAGCACCGTGTTCTACCTGCAATAATTGCCAAATATCGAGCCGACCCTCAGGTAGTTCGACTTGATTCGAATCGTCCACATGAGCACTTTGAGCAGCGACGAGCGATCGGCCGTCTCTGACGACTGGCCTCGATCCACATCTTGGACCACCGACACTCCAACCAGCTCGGCGGCCGCATCAGATGCCCAGAACGCGTGCTCGTCACAGTGGCGAACTCTCATTCAACAAACTGCACCAGGCTTGTAGATGACCGCCGACGTCTTTCTGATTACGCGATTCACTCTAGCGGAGCGTTACCGGTGCCGCTAGGACTCTGCTGACAGCGAATATTATTCGAAGCGATCAGCGTTTCGAAAAGATGCAATACTGCATAACGATAACGTGGAAATAGAGGAGCTAAAAGAAGTCATAAGAGAAGTATAATGCTTTCAGAGACTTCACCTCCTGAAGCACTACGTAATGGCAGGCTTATCCTAGGCAAGCTACATGCTTGTGCACTGCTTAACGGCAACTGCATAACAGCGCCAAAAAATGTAGAACAGTTCGGAAGATTCAGAATGAAACATTATGACACTACGTATGCAAGTATAAGCGAAGAATTTTACTATAAAACGAAGGATCTTTTCTAAGAGTAATTCTGCGGGTTGCCGTCCATGCACGCAACTGTCCATTTACCCATCAGATGTGCGCTTTTCTCAAGATAGAGAGGAGAGCTTACGTTAGCACTGAGATTTGCTTCAAGGGGAACTGCTACACAGTGCGAAGATCGAGGCGAAAGAATAGGTCTGTGAAAAGCCTGGGATGTCGAAGCTTGTGAATAGACAGTGCGTTGTAGGTCGTTCTTGTCTCATTTTACGTTCTTCTATTCTACTCACGCGAAACTACATCCCGATACATTTAACAAATAAAAATGGGGTTGTTATCCTGAACAAATACATCGCATAGATTAACAGATCATACCGAAAACAGCGCAGAACTATTTATGCGTCAATAGTGCCATAGCTATCTCGAACTGTTCAAAAGTCTGATCAAAAAAATTGGTCGATGGAGCCTGATATACGTGGGTGTCAAAAAATTTCAACTAACCTACAGCAAGCCCCCCTAGCATAACTGGAGAAATTTAGTATGGGGCCACCCCACGATTGGGTCAAGCGTGTGTAGAAATAGATTCACATTCACGAGTAGCTGTGGTCGCATTTCGCCTCAACCTACAGGAAGGATTCTGTGCTAAGGAAAGACAACTAAGAAGTGCTACAGGCGTAAGAGGAAGTTACATTGAAACAAATGCTCAAAACTCTAAACGACGATGGTGTTAATGATAAGGCCGGCTAAGAAGGGAAGCGTCTTGCAAAATCGGGAAAATTGTCAGAAAGTTGGAAAATTAATGCTTCAACTACATTTTAAAAAATCTCTAATTAGCACTTCTGAATGAAACACTTCGCACGGCTATGTAACGTTTGATGATACAATTGTTTGATAGTATGAACTTTAAAGTGTTGAGCAAGTAAGCCCTGCCCCGAGGACAGTAGTTCCTAATTTCTCTAGTTAGACTAAAAACGCGATGACAGAAGGACAAACTAACCAAGAAGGAATTCCTTATAAGAGGTGCAAATGTGTGCTAACAACCCAAATTCGAAATGAAGCCTCAATACTGATAGAAGGTGGCAAAACGTAAGAATAGCAGAACAGCCAGACTGAAAATAGCTGCTCGTGGACACCTTATATCACCTTTTTGTTGTTGTTTTTTTCTCGCAGATCACCCATACGGGTGCTCTTGAACAACGCCTTCTCAGACGTTCTGATCAAGCTTTTCCATGAGATACACAACACGAACAGTTCTCTTAACCAGTGCTTCGTTCTATGAGAACAAATTCAAGAGCAAAGGGAAGGAAAGACAAAATGAAAGTTGTAAAGTTAGGAAAATTGAAGAGGTGAATGAACAAGAGGAAAACAGAGAATCTCCTTAACAACTAAAGAATATATAACTAAGACGGCTCGATTTACTATAGAGCGGCTTGGACACAATCTAACACATCTCCCAACACAAACGGAAGGCAGTGAGGATATCAGGAACCCCGAAAAGCCAACTCCATATGTTGTCCTCCTTGACAGTAGTCAGCCTATGGAGGCTGTCGTGGCAGAGCAACGGATTGAGCTCGTCGAGTGACCGTGTGAAGGACAGACCGGACCGACAGACGGACGGAAAGGTCCACGCCACGAGCGAGTGGGGGCGGCGGTAACGTGGGTGGCGGTGGTGACGGTTGGTGGGAAAGCGCGGTCAAACACGGTTTGACAGGCCAACTTCAACCTGCGACACAACAGCCGCTATCGGACCTCGTGACTCGTTTCGCTGCCCGTCAGGGACTCCCCAAGGGGTATTTTCCGCCAGGTACGGGAACCGGAAATGGACAGGAAATGAAAGCGAAGATAGCGTAGAGTTTGCTGCAAGGAAGAAGGTCTTCGCGAAGGAATGGAGAAGTCAAACCACTTTGCAAAGCAGCTACAGTTCCTTGGAACTGCCCACAATGATTGTTTGAGCAACCTTGTTCTACACCAGTCTCGCCGGTTTCATCTACTTGGACCTCTATCGGAGTTTGAACGAAGGAGGTGTATACACTACATCTGTACATCTTACGACGGAGCAGAATCGCTAGCTAGAGAGAGAAATAGAAAATAGGGACACGAAAAATGAGGGAGAAAGAGTAAGAGTATAGAGTGAGAAGAAGATCTTGAAATGGTGAGGAGGTATGTACATAGGCTGTTGCTTTTGAAAGCTTAAAACATCAGCTCTTACGATGAAGTGGTGAAAGTGATGACAGTTCAGGCGAAAGGTAATTTCAGAGCCAAACACTTGAAAGAGGACCGCAATCCTCGCTTACTGGTAACGATGTAATGAAGCCGTCGATGATCACAGCATTTATGAAAAAACAGGTAAACAGCCAACATCCCAAAAAGAAGGTCAACGAAGGAAATTTCGCACACCAACGAACGGAATAAATTGGACGGGATGCGAAGCACAACAGCTCGATGACACATCACCTACGGCGCTAGAGTAAGGGTTACAGAAGATAAGACGGGCGGAGATGAGTAATGTGATGAAACGAGCGAGTCCAGTCATGCCCGTGGGCCATTCGCTGGATTTAGAAGGATGGTATCGTAAAGGAGATCCAGCTAATTAACCGCGAAGAAAAGATGCATAACTGTGCTGATACGATCAACAATCAATGAAACTAAAGAAATTAAACAATAAGAGGATGCATGGGTGTAGTGTTCTAATGATTCCTAAGACCTTTTTCAAATTTAGAAAGGGTTCCGCATAATGATAAGATTTTTTGGAGTGAAGGGAAATGTTGGACCACATATAAAACACCCACGCTTCGATGACTCACACATAACCAACAATGCCGTTAATAAAACGATTAATGTCCTCCAGTGATAAGAACTTTTGTCCTGCAACAGAGTTAGGCAACAGATTTCGAAGCTGAGCATGGCAAATGCGAAAGTGGGGCACACGAAAAGGTACGTAGGCGTTCGTTCCAGAGAAATTAATCAGTACGTCACCTCAGTAGGGCTAAGCAGCTCTCATCAATCTTATCGTAGCCTCTCCAAGGGTCACTTTGAGACGCATCGGCGGCGATCAATCGGCGTGACAGTGTTCTTGGGTCAAACATCGGCAAATATCCTTTTTCCGAGTTGATAGAACATGACACCGGCAGAGAGAGAGAGAGAGAGACACGTGCACGTTTCATCGCTGTCAACCTGGCAGACAGCAAGAACTGGGCCAGCTAAGCGACAAAAAATGTGGCTGATGAACTTGTTGGGGAGTAAGGAATTGTTTCTCAAAACAAAATTTAGATAATAAAACAAGGCAAATATATGGATGATAGATGTTGAACATCCGACAAGAAAATTAGCCTCGAATTTCAGGATAAAGCAGTCTCGCAGCTTTTGTAAAATTCTTTGCGGTCTCTTCTCAAATCAGATCTCAGACAATTTTTCGCAGCATTCAAAGTACCTCAACATCGACTTCGCTTCAGCTCAAATCAAACGATTTGTCCTAGTCATTTCGCATGGAATCCCGACTACATGTGCCAGATCTCCCTTAAGCAAACGTTGGCCACTATGTCCTTATGCAACTGTAACTAAAAGGATACTCTATCATGATACTTCACCAGAACCAGTATTCTCGAAGATGAGACGGAACTGGTGATAAAACGCGGAAGTCTGACTCACATACTACTACCATTAGAGAGATGCAAACAAATCACCATGGTCAGCGACCTACAAAATAGATGTGCAGTGAAGAGGTTGAGGTCTTTCAAGGCCAAAACCATAACCCTTGGAAGAAAATGTACGCTCATTATAGGACATGGAAGGGATTGAGCAACTGTGTGGACATATTAGCGAATATGTTGCTTCGCCGTATGACTTGAAGCATGTGGATCCGGGATATTTTGCCGACACTATTTAGTCGGTGCATAGAGCACGGTGGAAAGAAACGAGATATAGAGGACAAGAGGAAAACCCATGGATTTTTAGAAGTCGATTGGATGAGGACAAAGCTCGGTGTTAGTGACCCCGGGAATCGCCAGGCGCAAGACCTCTGCGAGTATATAGAGGCAGTCTTAAGGACTACAGTGGCTTGCGAGGCCATCCGACTGGTCTAAGAGCTCCATCCTTTCCAAAGAAAATCTGCTAGCATTTCAATGACTAGGGCAGGGAGAAGGTATAACAGAAGGCTTGATCGAGTTTTTGTGCCCTGTTTTGATTTCTGTTTTTCCTTTTTTAAAGGGAAAGAGCTGGACCAGTGATGGAAATAAATCCTCTCAACAAAAGACCTCCCCAAGCCAAACTGCTTTAATCATGCTGCGAGCCAAATACTAATGGAATGTTCCAAAACATCAAGCTATTTTAGGCTTATCGCGTGTTACTTACGTTAGCTTTCAACTTTGCTAACAACAATATTATTTGAAATCGTATTTAAGCAGGGGCCCATTTTATCAAACCTTTTGTTGCTGACAATGGAAGATAGTACTAGTCTACTCGAAAAAGGAGCGCACTGTTTGATATGGGAGCACGGTTCAAAGAACAGCAATACCACCAGAACTGTTTGCAAGGAGTAGAAAGCTAGCCGGTTTGACGAACGCATGAAGAGGAATTGCGGAAAAGTTTCGTATTCCAGGGATATGAATTAAATGAAATGTAGGTAAACTTATAAATTTTGAAAAGTAAGCTACTAGCACGTATCTTCACATAAGGACTAGCCTTACACAAATAAAGGTTGACATATGATAAAATCTTCTTAAAGGGTTTTAAGAAGAGGGTGAAGACGAGAGACTTAGCGTCTACCTCGGGAAGACCGGAAGTCGGAGGAAACCAGTGGAAGCGCAGCCCAACGTCAAGATCCCGCATATGCCCAGTATTTGCAAGTGATCTTGCCATCGTCCCAGCCAATATGTTTGGTCAAGCTGTTTCACATCATAATGGACGACGACATCACTATCGCGACCAGCTGACCACAGGCGAAAGTGCTTCTGCAGCCGGCCAAAGCCAGATGGCGCCGGCACCAAGAATCATCTTCAGCCGACTGGACGGCTCAGATCAACAACTTTTAACAAAGAGAACAGCTGTTTGTTGAGGCGACGACGAAGTCCGGATGGACGGATGGTCTGACGGGCTGAGTTCGATTTGAACCAACGCAGAAAAGCAACAGATGTCTTCCGCCGCTACAATCACGCCGCGCCTCCCATTACGTCTGCACTCACGACGCGGCTGCAGATGTTCAGCGCTGTGCCAGCCAAAGTGAGTCGTGGTCGAGTACGACGGATGCAGCACTTTTCCGGCATGCCGCGTTGTGAGAGCGTTGGAGTTCTCACCGAAAATTCGCTACACAGCGACGAACCTTCCTGATAGACAGGAGAGCCGACCGACGACGATGTCACCACTATGTGTGACCAGTAAAAATGAGGCAGATTTTTGGCGATTCAGACTCGTTGGAACTCACCATCGTTCTACGGGGTGTCGACTGCTGAGCTGTTCTATGGCAATCAATATGTATCCAATCAACGTTGAGCGCTCCTTTTTCTTCTTCGGGTCGCCCTCGCGGTACAGATTAATACAGACCTCGTCCATCTTTTGCAGCATACTGAAATAAAGAACCCGCTGCATAGACGGAAAGGCACGACTGTGGAAGACAATTCTAAAATCAGTCAATACCATGAGTTTACAAAGAAAACTCACGTGAAATCAAAATGCTCTCCCCAAAACACGTTGTCAACCAGCGGCTTTGACGACGTTCTGGCGTACAGTGTCTTATCCAAACATAATTCGCAGTAATATCTGAAACAGCGTGGCATTCGAAAAGGAGGATCGAACTTAGCGTTATACAATGAGAGTCGAGCCGAAGTTCACGAGCAGTCACTACGAAAACGTTCGTTTTCCTATTTTTTTGCGTCGTTTACGGTGCATCAAAAAACAGGCTTATCGGAAGTACTCGAAGATGTAAACACGCGGTATTCGCATTACTTTTCATCTAACTCTATTCAGTTTTGTTCTTTGTGTAAGAGACTAAAAATAAAAAGTGGTAATGGACGACGATATGAACCCAACTATTGGGATGCGACACGCATTCTAGTGCCAAAGAATACTACTGGAGACAAGCTAAATGCGCATTTGACCCATAAATGCAGAGGCCAGTCGAAAGGTAGGCCAGCTACCTGTCTTTCCAGGCAAGTCTTGTACCAACTCACCGACCCAGTGGGATGGACGGATTGATAGGCCTGGGCGAGACACGAACCTTCGATTTCAGGTGGAAACAACGCCTCACGACTCCCTGCGCTAACACGCGCCTGCCCTAGGTAAAGCCCTAATTTCCCACTTAACTGCCTTTCTTGGGCGCATGGTAGCGAAAGAGGCGCTGAGCTTGCGTATACCTGATCCCAGGTTCTTCGCTCGGGTTTTCCGATCAAGCCAACTAGGCCTCCCATCCCCCGGGATCGGTGAATTGGTACCAGACATGTCTGGGAAGGATAAAGCATTAGCTTCTTTAAAAGCAAAAGCAAAAAGCACTCACTAGCGCTACCGACAGTCATTGCATAGGCTAAATATACATTCAAATCGCCTCCACGACATCTCGCGCAACTAGAATGCGTGCCGAATCCCAAAAGGGAATGATCAACGCCGCCCTTTATTCTTTAACTCCCTTTCTGAAAGCAGGATGGATGCTTTAAACAGCTGTTTCAGCGATGTTCGATTGCTACCAAACTTCTAGCGCCAGGCTTGTGTCCACATTTGCTACACATCCGGGCAGAATGCTAATGTCATTGAATCACCGGAGCTTCTTCATCGGGCACAACCTTCACAAGGCTTTAAACAACGTTTGCAGTAGATTCAATAACAGATAAGACAATTTGAAAGAGCGGTCGCTTCTTCAAGCCACATAGCCATATTCGGATCAACTTATGCCTTCGGCATTATTAAGCGATATATGGGGGGATGCTTTCAGGTAACCTATGTTCAGTTTTATTTGAACAGAAAATAAAAAATAAACAGAAAATAGAGAGGAAATACTCCTAACGGCCTGAAAAGCAATCGCTGTCTCGCTAATAAGTAGCTGTCTGTAATGAGCCACACCTTCAGCTTTTACGGAACATCGCAAAAAATGTTGAACATGTACTTGCTAGGATACAATGACTTGCAGTGACTAGCTGATAACTAGGTCAATTTCCCATCCACCTCAAACACGTCTGCTACGAATTCACCGACCTTGCGCGAATGGAAGGTTTGGTAGACTTGGACGTGAAACGAGTTAGCAATCAATTCGAGGTGCCACGTTAGATTTTGCCCACAGTTAGCTGCGCTACACGCCGCCACAAGATGCAATTAACTGAACTAAATCTGGAAGAAATTGATAGGTACGTCCATACGTAATACCTTCGCTCCTGACCAGCAAAAGGTTTCGGACATATGTATGAACGGCGAAAATCAGCACCTCTGCGAGAAACTCCACCTCCCAAATAGCAGAAAAATATGTTCCGTTTTTGCAGTCCTTCAGTCTACCGAGTTAGAGGTGGTGGGGGGGGGGGGCTGAAATTTTATTATGGAATCAAACAATCTCATAACGCAGTAGTTTCCAAACATCAAATAAAGGATACTACTTTTACTAAGATGTTAACTGCATGTTCGTTTTATTTCTACTCTTCTGAGTCATCTTATTCTGTGTATTTATGACGTCTACATGAAATAGCGTAAATAAATGAAATGAAATAATAATAGAGGACAGCGCTATTCAATGGCGATGTCCGTTCCTCCACGTGGTGCCACTGGAAACTGCTCGCTTTGTGAGCTAAGCTAAGCACGGACACTCGAATGCAGGCGACAGGCCCTTGTGACAGGCCGGCCTACGAAGACCCATGTCACATCACATGGTGTATGAATAGTCATGTTTTTCGAGATTGTGCTACGGCGTCCGCGGGAGCCGACGCGCACTCGCAGAGCCCGGCGAGTGTGGAAAGTATGCGAGGGTCCCTGATGCGAGGACGGCATCGGGGGGCAACTGAGCTAGTCCGAAAGTCCCGTAACGTAGGCAGGACCCGCGTAGCAACGCTGAATGTGGGTACGTTAACGGGCCGCTCGTGCGAGTTGGTTGAAGCACTGGAGCGTAGAAGAGTTGATTTCTGTGCGGTGCAGGAGACGAGGTGGTCCTGCAGCAAGTCAAGGGACATAGGACGTGGCTTCAAGGCCGTTCTATGTGGAAGTCCCAGGACCACCAGTGGTGTCGGAATAATCGTCTCCGAACGATTTCGTGACTCGATTGTAAGCGTCGAACGCTATGACGATCGGTTGATGAAGATCGTTGTCGCCGCGAAGGAGCGACTCTATCACTTCTTCTCTGCGTATGCTCCGCAGAGTGGCTGCTCCGATCAAGCCAAGGAAGAGTTTTGGAGCCTGCTTGATGAGAAGACAGCAGAGGTACCGCCGAAAGATGTCATCATAGTCGCTGGTGACCTTAATGGGCACGTAGGTGCTGCGAAGGACGGGTACAGCTGTCATGGTGGTTTCGGATACGGGTCTCGTAACGCCGATGGTGAGCGCATTCTTGAGTATGCGGAATCGCATAATCTCACCATTGTGAACACCGTTTTCCGAAAACGCGACTCCCACCTCATCTCATACTATAGTGGGAGCTCCAAGTCTCAGATAGACTTTGTCCTTGTCAAGGATCGCGACCGAAGCATTGTCACAGACGCGAAGATCGTGCCGTATGAGACGGTCGCCCCACAGATCGACCGCTAGTCTGCACCTTTAAGATCACCCCTCCGAGGATGCAGCAACTTGAGCGATGCGGTGCTGCGAGAATCAAGTGGTGGCGAATGAAAGAGAAGGAAGCAGCTGTGATTTCCCGCGTACGGTTACCGACAGTCACGACTGTCGACGAAACTTGGAAGAGAGCAACCGACGCGATACGCCAAGCTGCAAGGTTGGAACTCGGCATAACGAAGCCTGGGCGACGCAAGGTCGATAAGCAGACATGGCTGTGGACGGACGATGTGAAGGCAAAGGTTAGAGAGAAGAAGTCGCTCTATCACGTGTTTCTCAGCGATAAAACAGCCGACAACTGGCAGAAGTATCAGAAGGCGAAGAAGGCTGCAAAGAAAGCCGTGGCTGTTGCGAAAGCCACTCATTATAGTGATGTCAACGAAAAGCTCGAGTCACGCGATGGTGAGCGGTATTTGTACCGACTTGCTAAGACCCGCCATCGCCAAACCGAGGATATTGAAAGGTTTTTTGGCATCAATGATGAGAGCGGCCATCTTCTGACAGACCGCAAAAAGGCGCTGAAGCGATGGCGTGATTACTTTGAGGAAATTTCCACTATGGAATTTCCTCACCCGGCCATCCCTTCTGTGGGTTCTGTTCACGGTCCCGTTCACAAGATCACCGTGGAGGAAACAGAAGCGGCTCTAAAGAAGATGAAGCCATGCAAGGCGACAGGACCGGATGATCTGGCAGCCGATGTTTGGAAGTCGAAGCTCTGGTATCCTGCTGAGTGGTTGGCTGAGTTCTTCAACCAGGTGGTAAAGGAGAAGAAAGTACCGGAGTGTTGGCACAACAGTACGACGATTCCGATTTGGAAGAAGAAGGGCAGTCCTGCAGACTGCTCCAATTACCGTCCGATTCGCTTGCTTTCGCACAGCATGAAGATCTTCGAGCGAATCCTCGATAGACGAATCCGTGAAATCGTCAAGCTCTCCGACAACCAGTGCGGCTTTGTGTCTGGTTGTGGGACCATTGATGCTATACACGCCGCCCGCCTCCTGGTGGAGAAGCATCGTGAGAAACAGAAGCCGGTGCATATAGCCTTTCTCGACTTGGAGAAGGCCTTCGACCGCGTACCGCGTGAGGTTATATGGTACGCCTTGCGACAACACAACGTACCTGAGGAACTCATAGAGTGGGTGCGGATGCTTTACTCTTGTCCAAAGAGTCGAGTTCAAGCTGCAGCTGGAACCTCGATGGAGTTTCCCATCTCTGTCGGGGTGCACCAAGGTTCTGCGCTTTCTCCACTCCTCTTTGTTGTCGTCATGGATGCCATTACGCGAGATCTTCAGCAGCCTGTTCCATGGACGCTGCTCTATGCTGATGACGTAATGCTCGCTTGCGAAGAGAAAGATGATCTCGAGCGGCAGGTGCAAGCTTGGTGCGACCGCCTGGCGATGTTCGGACTCAAATTGAACGTCAAGAAGACCGAGTACCTAACGACTGACGTGAACGAGTCCGGCTCCATTAAGATTAACGGTGCTGAGCTTCCACGCACTGCGGTCTTTAAATACCTGGGATCAGCAATAGCGTCTGACGGCGGTCTGATGGTTGAAGTGAACTCACGAGTGAGTGCAGCTTGGTCCAAGTGGCGTTCGCTGACTGGTGTGCTCTGCGATAGGAAGATACCAGAGCACCTGAAGTCAAAGATCTACAGAACAGTCGTGCGGCCGGTAGCAATATACGGCGCTGAGTGTTGGCCTGCGACTAAGGAAGTTGAAGCGCGCCTCAGCGTCATGGAGACGAAGATGCTGCGCTGGACGGCTGGAGTCACGCGCATGGACCGCATAAGAAATGATGCTATTCGGCAGAAGTTCGGTGTCGCGCCGATAGCCGACAAGATGCGCGAAGCTCGCTTGCGATGGTACGGCCACGTTCTGCGTGGGAAAGAAGACAGCGTCCGCAAGATTGGCCTTGAGTTGGAAGTAGCTGGAAAGCGGCCTAGAGGACGCCCAAAGCAGCGTTGGTCCGATACGTTACACAAGGACATGAAAGTAGCTGGTGTCCACCCTGATCAAGCGCAGGATCGGGAAAGGTGGCGTCGTAACACCAGAAGAGCGGACCCCGCGACGATGCGGGACAAACGCTGAAGAATAAGAAGAAGAAGAAGAAGCGCTATTCAATACTTTTTGGGATGCGCGGCGCATTCTGATCCTATGGGATGTCATGGATGCGATTTGAATGCGTTTTTAGCCATACCAAACCATCCCCTTAGGTAGCTTGCCGATGAACAAGTCAGCGCTTTATCCTTCCCAGACAAGTCTGATATAAATTCACCGACTCCGGAGAGATGAAAGCCTTGGTTGGCTTGGGCCGGAAATCCGAACCAAGAATCTGGTATAAGGGGCACGCGTCAGTCGGCACCTTCTCCGACTGTGCTACATGAGCCCCTCCTAATAATATCGAAAACGCAGAAAAAACAAAAATAATGCTCGGGACCACTAATTCGCTAGGCTTAAGACTTTGAAAAGATGGAGCACACTCTACTATTTGAAAAGTGGAGATTCCTGCTGTGGTATTTATTTGCGTCGTTCAGGCATGTGCATGAGACCCTTCCCTGTTGGTAAGTGTACTAGGATAGTTAGAAACAATAGAAATTCTAGAGAAAGGAACAGAATGCAATAGAGCTATCGCAAGAAGGCAAGAAAGATGTGAACAATGCGCCTCTCTGATAATTTTTATAGGGCCTTCGGTGAGAGTCTTACGGCGAACTCATAGAAAAGCCAGAAAATGACAAACAGGCTTCAGTAAGGAAATGAGCACCTCCGGTGGAAATTTGGGGTTCATATCCTCGTTTAAAACAGTTATGTCCAATCGTTTCGGTGGCGAATTTTGAAAGGAAAACAAGGCGTAGCACCAACGACACGAAATCAGTACGCTTTTCTTGAGAATTCTGAGAAGAATAGATACCTTCTTTTCGCAGGAACTCCTTTAGCTTCCAGAACCCATAGTTGAAGGGCGTTCTCAACTCGGCGCTGGGCGTCACGCCGCGGGTTCATCGTGCGGCGCAAACTGGAAACAAAGGATTGACTCTTCAGAACCTCTAATGACACCTAGTAGAGATCCAAAGAAGTGATACCACACCCATGAATTCAAAGGTAATGGAGACAGTGATAAAGACGTGAACAAATGAAGCACCGAAAAAAGGAAAGGGTTGAGGCAAAGAATGAAAACGTCGACAAAAACGAGTGCAAGTCGGATGGATGTTGCGTTCGACTGAAGACTAGTCACCCAACGACGGGCTATCACTATTAGGACACAACGATGGGATGAGTCACGGTCGGCCCGAAGCCAACGTCAAAAGCCGAGCGAACGTTGTTGTCGGGCGTCATACGTGAGTGCCCAGGATGCATAATTAGGTAATGTGTCCCGATGAGAAGGCCAGGTGGTCCCCAGCCGACCGGCCGACCGACCGGGCCTCCGGTCTGCGCACATGCAAATAACGACCTCACGTGCACAATGATACCAGCAGGTTGTCGCTAACCACCCACACGAGCGACCAAGGCCAAACGTCCTCGAAATTGGGGGTGAAATTGGGTTGAGCCGGGTCATCAACAATTTCCATTCAAGGAAGTCGCCTTCAAAATCGGCGACTTACAGTTTCCTAGGGCAGAGGAGTCCTAGTTAATGGGAATGTACGGAAAAATTAGGCGTATTGAAAAAAAGGTAAACCTACGACAATGCTCTATCAAAGCGAATACAAGCTATTTGCAGCTGTTTACAGCTCTCTTTATTTACAAAGAAAGCTTGTTTTAGAACACCAGAACAATGAATCCATCGAGTTCTATCAGGAGCAATGTCGAGAAAAACAGTGACGATGAATGAAGCAGAAGAGATCACGTTGACACAGTAGAAAACTGTTTTTCTCTATAAATGATAGAAAAGTTAAAGCTTTGGTTAGATTTGTATTGTCGACATTTATTTGCCCTTCACTGTAGTCATCCTAAAAATACATTAGTTAAATTTAGCATAAGCAAGAAAACAACAGGGCCAAGGACGCTCCAGAGTAACCATGTCCGAGCTTAAAAACAACACGCAAAATTCGACGAAAAACAAAGTTCGCGTAATATGAGCCTTTGATATTTCTTGCACAGGCTTTCCACTTTCTAGTCCGAATCAGCACTACTTCACACAATAAATACCTCAGCGCAGCTCTAACCCTAAATAAACAACTCAATAACTACAGAAGCCCTTGTTTTTTGAGAGCCTCGTACATTTTTCGGGCGATAACATTTCCTGCTGAGTCTTCAAATTCTCTGCCCTGTTCAGGATTCCACTTCTATCTCTCCTTGCCTCCCTTGATTTTTTGCCAATGTCTTCTTCTCATCTTTTGAGGGAAGATTTAACAGAGCTAGTCGGAAACGGATCGACAATTGCCGAAGTGTTCTTAGCAAAGTGAGTCGAATCACTTGACCATCAAACGCATGTCTACGTATGTTACACTTGAAAAATGCGTTAGTGGTTGGGAGAGCAATATGAATACAAACTACAAATTTGGCCCAAATTAATAGGTGTTCATACTGTATGTTGAAGCCTCAATCAGACGTTAAACAAGCTAGGGGTTTCTAAAGAAATGACTGAGTAGGGGTCATCTCCCCCATTCCCTCAAAAACTAAAAACAAAAAACGAACCGGAAAAGAACGAAACCTCAGAAACACACTGCGCGGAGGGTTAGAAGTTGGGGAGGTGCTTACTATCCAAAAAGGAATGGATGCATGGGAAGTGGTCCCAACGGGGAGATCAGAAAAAGTCATATACAAGATTTGAAGGAATAATCATATAACACTTATAAGCGAGACATAGTGGAGAGAAGGTAAGTGAAACTTCAAACTAGCAGGACTCTTAAAAATCAAATCTCAGTGATTTAGGTTACAACTTCCGCCAATTAGCAGCCAAATGTCCACCAACACCAGATGGAACCACAATATCGATGAAAAAATCTCGTTCCGAAAGAGTTGAGCTAACTGAATGAACGTTGCAAAAAGAAAAGTTTGAGGGTGGGTTCTTTGAAACGAACGTGCACATTTTGGCGCGAAATCTCCGAAAGTTCAAAAAATCCACCTCTCGCCGTCAGAGGAATAGGACTTCACGTTCTTCGAGGGCAGTGTCGGTGAGCATTTGCTGGTTCGCGCTTAAGGAGTGCACAGGCGGACAATGACGCAAACCCATTCTGAACATGGCCAAGGTCGCGGACGCGTCCAGGCCGGGTGGAAAAATGGGAGCTAGCCGGCTGGAGACGTGCATGTGGCCGCGAACGAGTGCGCGCCTGATCCGCAAGTGCTGTCGGGCGGACTGAAAGCGAGGATCAGCGAGGTAACAGGGCGAACGAGACCAGAGGCCACATGTTCGTTAGCTGTTATGCGACTGCAGGCCATGAAGCAGACCAAAAGCCCGAGCGAACAGTCGGCGACACGGCACGGATGGGGGTGCGCACGGGTGGGAGGTCAGGGTTCATGGGCAGATCCCGCTCAGCAGCCCACTGTCACTCCCTGCAGTATCGCCTCGTCGAATCAGCGCCAGAAACACAGAAACCTCACACCGCGCCGGCCGGCGATAAATCTCCTGTCCAGTCGCTAATCGGCATATAATGAAGAACGACGGACTGGATGAGCCTGAGGCCGGCGAGTGCGAGACGGCGGTCGTCGGTGACGAACATTCGGTTCGAGTGTCAGACGGACGCCATCGAACGCTGGACGTTCAAAAGGCCTTGAAATGTCGCATACACTCACATCGATCCAATCAATAGCTAAGGTCGTCGAAATTGGCACGATTGGGCTCCGAAAATTAGCCAGATCAGGCCCTCAACAATAACCCCCTGTATCGGCGCGCCATAAGATTGATGAGTTACAGAGGCCGACAAGGACTGCTTGACCAACCAGAACGGCCAGGTGCGCTCGGAGTTGACCCTGCCTGATTCCAGAATAATTCGCTTCGGCCAGAAATCCTTACCAGTTACTAGAAGCAAAATCTGGCAGAAGCTGGACAATCTAGTTGGCCGACTAAAAGAGGACACCATCTAAAGAGAAATTCTAGACCAAAACTGCTTAAGGAACTCCACGAAGCTTGGAGCAACGCTTCGAAAGGACAACATTTGCATTTGGACGAAAATCTTACGGTTGTAAGTTTATCTAAACATGATATAACGATTGCCGCAGATGTCTTAGACGAAGCAGCCATAAGTAGACCTATTCTGGCGGAATAAACAAATCTAATGAAGTTCGCTGTTAGCGCTAAGACATCACACGAAACTGTACAGCGAAATCTATTCCAAACTTCTGCACTGTGCGGAAAGATTTTTCAGACTAAACACACATCACTTTTCCAAACGTTATCGGCTTGAAACCAGTTAGAGAACTCCAAACGGTTTCAGCTAACGCGGGAAAGAAGCGAAATTTAGGATAAAACATTTCAGAAAAAAATCGAAATAAAAATGACAGCTTTGCTACCTTTCAACTGCCCGGGAGAATTAGTTAGAAACGTTAAATACGCACCGCGCCGCACAGGAGGAATGAAGTGAAGTGTAGGGTATCAAATAACCACTAAAAAGATAAAGTGCATTCGATTTTACGCTACCTTACGCCTAGCCTCCCCTCGAACGATTTAATTGCTGACTGCACAAATATGCAGAAATCCGTTAATTTGTGCCCAGTACAGCTAAGCTTTGATTTTTCCCCCTTTTCTGCCGACAGTGACTTGGTAGCAACTTGTCTGGAAACAGCAAAGCACTGAAGTTTTCTATTAGCCGGCTGGTCA
Source organism: Heligmosomoides polygyrus bakeri (assembly GCA_947359475.1). NCBI lineage: Eukaryota > Metazoa > Nematoda > Chromadorea > Rhabditida > Heligmosomidae > Heligmosomoides > Heligmosomoides polygyrus. Next base: position 73,217,068 of record OX375870.1, read on the forward strand.
CCGCGTTTCACTAAATAGGCCAAATACAAAGCAAAAAAGCACCACTCTACCCAGCAAAAGCAGAAAAGGCTGAGCTTCTCAAATTGATTGGTTAACGACGACTGGATCCACCACTCCTTTCAAACAACAAGACTATTTGGTAGTTTTCGAAGGTCTTTAAATGTTTTACTATAGTAATGCTGAATAACCTGAATCGCTATTTGCTCTGACATTCGCTATCGAGAGGCCGCACAATCACTTGCTATTGGGGTGAAAACCTGTTTCTATGTATATACATGTATATACATAGGTATATATTAGGGGGGGGGGGGGCCAAAAGTAATGAGACACCCCATGCCGTATCCAATATCTCGTGGCTGGAGTCTGGATTCGTACTTGTTGTATTTGTATGCTTGTATGCTACTTACTGAAGCCCATCTGAGAAGTTACCACTTCTGCCCTTTCCAGAAGCATGCCAAAAACCCCAGCCTGTCTCATGCCGAAACCCCAGTCTGACGAGTCGACCTGTGTCGCGAAAATCTCCCCCAATTCCCAACCCCGAGCAGCCTGGGCTCAATATTCACGCAAGATGGGAAGTACGTCTTCTACCTTAACCCTGCCAAGCAGCGAGTCTGGGTGAGGCCTGGTGACCTGTTACCGACCTTCGTTCGGCGAGATGTTCACGGCGAGAAGCATCTTTGGAGCTTTTGGGTCTGCGCCTATGGACCGGTTTACCGGAAGCTGTTTCCCAAGAGCACTACGATGAACTCCAAGGTCATGGTAAACGAAATAGAAGACATGGACCTGCGACTCGAACTTATTCAGTCACAGCGCTTCAAGAAGGTTCTCCTCTTCGACAACGCCGCACCCCATCGGGAACAAGTAAGCACGGATAAGCTTGGCCAGCTGGGCTACGTTCACATGCCTCATCCACCGTATTCGCTGGACATCTCTCCATGCGACTACCACTACTTCTTGAGCCTACAGGACTTCCTGGTGGGAAGGAACACAAGAACCCAAGCAGTCCTTGACAACCATATCGAGCAGTTGATAAACACCAGGCTCAAGCAGTTCTGTAAGGATGGGATCAGGAAGTTGACTGAGCGATGGCAGCAAGGTCATTGCCCTTAATGGCAGATACATTCCTCAGCATCGTTGAGTTGTGATTGAGTTATAAGGAGATAAAGATTTTTTTCATTTTGTCTCATTACTTTTGGCCCCCTAATATTAGGGTGGGTCAAAAGTAATGAGACAAATTCAACAAATTTCTTCATCTCGTTATAACTCAATTACAAATTTCTTCATCTCTTTATAACTCAATTAAAACTCAACGGTGCTGAGGAATGCATTCGCCATTAAGGTCAATAACCTTGCTGCCAACCTAATGATCCCATCCTTCCAGAACTGCTTGGGCCTGGTGCTGATCCACTGCTCGTTATGGTTGTCGAGGTCTGCTTGGGTCCTTATGTCCCTTCCGACCATGAAGTCTTATAGGCTCAAGAAGTAGTGGTAGTCGTATGGAGAGATGTCCGGCGAATACGGTGGGTGAGGCTTGTGAACGTAGCCCAGCTGAGCAAGCTTATCCGTGGTCACTTGTTCCCGATGGGGTGCGGCGTTGTCGAAGAGGAGGACCTTCTTGACGCGCTGCGACTGAATAACTTCGAGTCGCAGATCCATCTCTTCTATTTCGTTTACCATGGCCTTAGAGTCCATCGTCGTACTTTTGGTAAACAGCTTCTAGTATACCGGTCCATGGGCGCAGACTCAAAAGCTCAGAAGGTGCTTCTCGCCGTGAACATACAGCCGAACGAAGGTCGGTAATAGGTCACCGGGCCTCACCCAAACTCGCTGCCTGGCAGGGTTAAGGTAGAAGACGTACTTTTCATCTTGCGTAAATATTGAAACCAGACTGATTGGGGTTGGGAATTGGGCGAGATTTGGGTAGCACAGGTCGATTCGTCAGACTGGGGTTTCGGCATGAGACAGACTTAGGTTTTGGCACGCTTCTGGAAAGGGCGAAAGTGGTCACTTCTCAGGTAGCCTTAAGAAGTAGCAAACAACCATACAAATACGAGAAGCACAAAACCGGACGACAGTCACGACATATATGGGCACGGCATGGAGAGTCTCATTACTTTTTCCCCCCTCCCTCACCTAACACATGAATATACCTATGTATATACATGTATATACATAGGTATATACATGTGTATACACGGGATATACCTACTTATATGCGTATGCACATATATAGGTACGAGCAGGACATATGTGGATATATGGCTGCACAAGAATCCTGCAACACCCTAGCAATAGGAGCCGACCCTTAAGCCTAATGGTCTACTTCCACAGGTGCGTCAACGAGGTGCAGGTAATCGCACCGGGGCCCCTTACCTGGCCAATCGGCGCAGCCGGCCACACCCACTGTAACAGGTTCTCGCCGCAATAGCAAGTGGTTGTGCGGCCCCTCGAGAGAATGTTAGAGTGAGATTGGGTTACCTCAAACACAACGCACAATGGTTAGCACATCGAAAAATGTATATCTTGTGATTTTAGTAGAGTAGATCACGCTCCAAGCTTAGGACGAGGACATCAAATTTCTGGTCTTTGGACGTGTGGCTGCGTAACGTCACACATTATTGTTTTTAATGAAACGTAAAAAATAACTGCTGAACAAAAAAGTCAGCGTGCAAGCACAATCTGCAGAAAATATTGGCAGAAATTCAGACTACAAGTTATGCTACAAACGGAGAATGTCTTCTTCAAAAGCATCACCGCTCGCGTCTACGACCAAAGCTGACAGCGCTATTTACGACCGGCACATACGAGGAGCAGCATTGATAAGAGACGTTTGGTGGTTGGTCTTGAAGCCTGAACTCGTCGAAAGAAATTCATCCCAGCAACTTTGGCAGCACTTAAGCAGAGCGCAGTAGCTCTTCAAGCTGACCTGAACGGCAATGCTTCTTGGGAAACCTAATAGCTGAACAAATTTTACTAGTGAACGAGAGGTTTCATGTTCACATGATGCCAGTGTTACAGAGAAACCAGCACGCTGTAAGGGCAAACCGAGTCAAGAGCTCGGTATGTATGTGTATTATTATTTTGGAATATCAATTGCATAGGCAACCTTTGCGGAAATTCCTCAACTGGCTTGGAAGTGGGGAACGAAAACTGGGTAAACTGGGTAAAAGCTGTTGAACTATTAGAGCAGCATCAGTCGGATATAAAAATACTCCAAGCTAATCAACTTGTTTTTTTTTCATCGGTTGGAAGATCAGAAGCATGACCAACCAATTAGATTATGCTCTGCTGGGGAACTATACAAGACTGTAAGATTTAAAAAAAAACATAAATAAGAATATATAATATATGATGTAAAATGTAAATAAACATAAATGAAGCGTATTTAGAAACACTGCCAACGCGTTTCGAACCAAGGAAAGCAGAAAATCATAATTTTCAGATTATTGGGGTGTAAGAAGTGTGGAGTATAGGTAGATAAAGCTATGCGAAGAACAAAGTACATGACTACAAAATAATCTTCATGAGATTAGTACAAAGTGTTTCAGCAGGATGCAATGGAACCCCAGGCTCACACGTAGAACTCTGCAGATACGAACGTCCGAACAGTGAGCGGCATATCAATTTTCAGTGAAGTTTCGTCAAGGCTACTCTGCGGGGATCGGGCAAAAGGCAACGAACAAGCGAGAAGGAAGTCGGCAATGAACAGATCGCTTTGTTCGTTCTATTAAACGTTACGGAGAAACCCGAGCACTGTTATTCCGCAGCTGCAATCAATCTCACCTCAGGTCTTCTCCATTTCAAACACGTTTTCTTTCTGGTCTTGCAATCTTCCCAAAGCAAAAATAACTGTCTATTTTCGACATCAGTAGCAGTAAGAAGAGTGATCTTCAAAAGTCTTCAATTAATTCCAGAAAAGCAAAACACGTTCCCAACACGAGGAGATTAATTGCATACTTTCAAGTACTGCAGATTTTTCATGTTGTTGCATAACATATGTTGCAGCACTATAATTAATGGGATGTTCTATGAAAAAATAGTACAACAGGAAGAGAATGACCACCGCGAGTTCGTTCCCCTTACGCCTTCAAACTGTTTTTTTTCGTTGTTGCAAAAAACCGACCCAAAAACTGAAGAGGAGCTTGAGTAACGAAGATGATGCAGAATTTTAACCACGCAACTACCTGTACAAGGAAAAAATACACAGAAGAACAAGGAAATGTTCGGGACGTTCTAAAGGAAGAATCTCCTAACCGCAGAGAAAACCAAACACTTCACAACACGGCGGGAGAGCCTATTGAGTTCCAACTCCTCTTGAGGTGAGTGCCGGTGAGTCACAAGGCAAAATCCAGCAAATACTCGATCGGGAATGAACCATTTGGAACGACGAAAGGACGAGAGCGGTGTGCTGGTGGAGGTGTAGGTGGTTGCGGTGGCGACTGAACAAACATCAGCGAGACGCGCCGGAGTCTCCCTGCTTCGCAGATAATGTGTGTGTGTACTCGTTCGTTGCAGTAAATCTTCGTGAGCAACTCCTTTGTGGGGCGACTCCTCCGTTGCGAACGAGCACTTTACAGTCGCTGATGTAGCCTCAGGACACGGTAGGTGATGGGTAATTGCTGTCGCGCGCGTTGACGGTGCATCATTCTCGGCTATTGTCGCTTGACCTCGAACAGCGCAGAAGAAGTGGCACTGGTAAGCAGGGATGTGTGCAAAATACAGAGGAATTCAGCCGAGTTCCATTTTCTCTATAATCGCCAAGATATGGCCAAAGTGCAGCGGAACTCTTGGTTGACACAAGACGATGAGACTAGCTATTTCTGCCTTAATAAACTCCTACTTTCATCGCTTTACTCGAGAACCTCAAAGAGCAACCGTAACCAGTCAGGAATTATTCTGATGGGTGACGGTGATCTACTATTCGACTAACTGACGAAGAAACCGAACAAACAAGACATTGCGGTTAAAAGAAAATTACCCTCAACTAAAAAACTGACAAACTGATAGCAACAAGCGGGAAGGTGCCCCTTCTCGAACCAGAAATTTAGTAAAAACTCAAGTCTGGGTGGAAGTGGGACAGTTGTAGTATGGGTGAGCTATTAAGCGTACAGCTATTATTGTAGTAGCATATAAAAACGATGAGGCGAGGGAATTGTATGAGAGGCTGAGCTACAACGAGAACAGTAGTCGCAGCATGACTAGGGTTCTCAGCGCTTATGGGTCTAGACATAGCTCTCGTTAGGCCGTCGCCACAATGGACAACATGAGTGCTGAACCTCGGCAATGCTAGACTCTCTTCAGAAACGAGATTCATTAACTTGAGAATGGAAACCAGTTGTTCTCCTCCAAACTTTGGCACTAGGAATCCCTTGATGTCACTCGTTTGTTGTTGTTTTCAGACGAAAATAGAAATTTTTTATGTTAACCGGGAGATTTTATGATAAAAGGTTCGTGTGATGGTAGGGGCGAAATGAACCTTGTTTACTTTATTTAATAAATAAATTACATCACCAGTTTGTAGGGAAACGACCCGTTTCACGGCTTTAAGATGCGGCGAAGAGATGTAAACTTTTATCTTTTCTTTAACTTTTATTTGCTGAACTTTTCGAAATTTAGGTGTTGCAACTGTTTAGAAGCCAATAAGCTAATTTTGTTTCGTTCAGAAAAGACCTGTAACAAATCCATATAGAGAGTTGAGAAAGCGAAGAAAAACCTGTTTCAAAATGCAAGGAAATCAACCGAATGCATTAAAACTTCAGCGGCATTCTAATAAAAAGGACGAGTTGTACTGTAGGAGCGGCAAATCCCAAGGCAGACCTCAAAGCTGCTTTGAAGCCATGCCTGCAAAAAGAACTTGAAGGAACATTCAAGGAAATTCAAAGAAAAAAGGTGAGATGAGGCTGAGGCTCCATCACGAGGCTCATGGCCTTGGGATGAGATAGAAAAGAGTTTTTCATTGTCTTAAGGTCACGGAAACGTTTTACTCCTGCATACAGGCATTAGTCTTAATTTCACGCCATTTCTTTCACTACTAAACCGGTTTAAAAGGTTTAAGATCTGAGAACAATCAAGCACCATGCAGTTCAAAGGGATGTAGGGAAATAAAAGACTTCAGGGAGGCAGCTTCTATCTTGTAGTATAACAGCCGCTGCAAGCTCAAGCAAAAACGCAAAACGGTTCTAAGAGGGCTGGTGCCCGGTGCACACCGGCAAGGCGTTTTAAAATGTGTAGGTTAGATCAGCTAGACCCCAAGGTTCCTTCCATTGCTTAGTTCTGTGCCCCTCTCCGCGTCAGCGGAGGAGAGCACAGAAACCGTGTTTATGTGGGTGTTCCACGAGCATGTGCAATCTCGGAGCGGGCACCAGCCCGCTAAGCACCGCAAAACTTCATAGAAAGTTTGAAAATAAATAAGAACTTCAGAAGCTACGAAGCAGGAATAACTTTGATAATTGCAAGCGACAGCCCAATAGGAACACTTCAAAAGAAAGTGAAGCTCTTCGCTTTCGAATCTCAGGAAAACAGCACTGAACCTCCTAAACACCACCGCCCATGAACTCACTTAAGAACAGCAACACTTTCTTTACGAGTTGGGAGAGTTTTTGAGAGGGCTGGAGAGGAGACGAGGAACGGTACCTCACACGAAGAGCGCCGGACAGCGGATTCTGTGCCGGCGTCGGGTCACAAAAGGAGCGTAGTCAAGCACTCGAGACCGGTCTGCGTGCATGCGTCTGCAAGTACACAGCCAGACACACAACAAGACAAGCATCGGCATGGAAAAAGCGGCGGCGCTCGTCGCGAAAGTGACTTCGTCAACGCGACGACGACGACGGCTGTTCGGTCACTGAGCCTTCTTCGGACGAGTGCTACTCACTCGGTCGGCGGCAGCCACTGCAGCGTGTACAGCGACGATGCTGGAGACCGGTGATCGACCCTGATTGCCCGGGGATGGAACCGGACCCCTTAGCAAATAGGATCACGGGGCTCTTTAAGCGCCGGTGAACGCTGCTGCCGCCGCCGCCGTGCTTCGGGTCTCCGACACTCTTCGCGGTCAGCGTCGCTTCTTCGGACGAGTTTCTTTGCAGCGACGCGACAAACACATCACGGCGAAAAGGCAGAGGAGGCAGATACTTAAGGAATAAAATATGTTTATGGAAAACGGAGAGGGTGTGGCAGAGGCGAAAGAGCACGGGAAGGAGGAGGAGAGGACAGGACCCGAACAACGAACATATGTAGCCCCTCGTCATCTCCACCTCATGACCATCACAAAGCAACAATATATTTCCTACAGACAAAGCGATGGAACTAGCTGCTCTGCACGTCATACGACGGTTGGAAGGAACCAGAATAGAATACCATTAGGCATGAAAAATACGTTGCTTGCAACCCCGTCGCTTTCCTGCCTTCGTCTCTTCGACTTTTCAAGAGCAACGCACCTGTGCCGATGGAGATGTGATGTATGGTGTCCAAGAGAAGTACAGAAACGACAGACGAATTTCTTCTGAGGGCCCCGCACCTCTGCTGGCCAAGACAACTTCAAAACATTGCTGGTTTGTGGCCGGAAGCCACCGTGTTTTTACATTCGTGCGCTCCTCCAATGTTTACAACGCGCTGGTTTTCTTTCGGTGATGGACAACTTCGCTCTTGCTGCAGTTAAGAATTTATGTGTCCTCGATGGGGCAAAAGTGGCGCAGTCCAGAGGTAGGAGAAGGTGAAGCGCGCATCATGCACTGATTTTGGTTCGAACTACTTCTAGACCAAGTCACTGATCTCTACGGAATCTGTGAATTGGTGAGAGACTTATTTAGGAAGAGGAATATGATGACGTATGCCATTCCCATCGCGTGACCACCGCAACTAATTGGTTCCAAAGCCTGAAAACGGTTTAAAAACCTGGTTAAAATTGGAAGTTTTATCCGACGATTTTCACTGCGATACAGACCATAAACCAAATTTTTCCCGAAGAACATTGCCTAAATGGAATAAATACGTTAATAATTAGGTGAATAAAATTTTGGAGCCATTAGCCCAAAATTTCCGGAATGCATTTTGTCGACCGTGAATTCTAATAAAGGCGATTTCACGATGCTGCTCGATGGGGGAATTTTTTATTAAGTAGAAGGACAGCTATCAAAAGTCGACTTTTGAAAAGGCAACTGTTTGAAGGGAAGGCCACACTGTGAAAAAACATATAAAGACAAATCAAACAAGGACTTGTGGTGGATGCGAATAAAACGAGTAGGATCACGGTCCTACAGCCAGCTACAGACGCGTTGACTACGACAGCGGCTTTTCATAAGCATCTGCGAAGACTTTAGTTTTCGGAGCTTCTTGCATATATGGATATTCTACTGTCCAATGAGATTTTAAGACTACTATGTACTATGTATTATTCAGAATTATAATAATTAATAATTATTATGTATTCAGAAGAAAGTACAGTCGACGAATAAACGTTAGTCTGTGTTTCGATGCCGGTACACCTTTTGAGGGGTTCTAATAATGCTGCGGAAGCCTAGTTTAGTGAAACAAAAACTTTTGAGACGCATGTGAGCATCTGTTTTTAACGGATCGTGCTAGCGCAGGTGGTGAGGAAGCCCTAAACGGACTAACTAGTACAGAAGGCCTTTATTCGTGGTGAAACGGACTACTGCTGCTGTTGAATCTAGGAGCGATTCTCGATAATAACAACGGAATTCCACACTACGTTCATGAAAGCCGAAGCAATATAAATCAAAGCACATCACAGCTGTAAAAGCAAGTCGAAAGCAACACACACGACAGGGTTAGAAGTATTGATGAGTTATGAGCCGAAGTGTTGCCATGAACTACTCAAGAAATTATTTATGCGCCTTTTAAGGCACCCAAATAAACTCAACTTGTACAAGAATAAATAGCGCGATCACAATCCAAGACTAATTAATCAGAAGCGAATCTTGACCCTAGACTCTCACACACACGCCAAGACCGCAGAACGCCTCAATAAATGAACGGGTCAGTGGAGGATCGTGGGCGGTGGATTAGGAGCGGTAGCTGAGCGCCATAAAGTCCGTTTATGACTCCACTCTTTCAGTGTCCCGAACAGAAACCGGCGCAGTGCTGCTGCCCGTCCGTCTCCCTTCTTGCACTCGAAATCGTCTCGAAAGTTTGGGAGAACAGCTCGTGAGCGGTGCAGCGCTGCCCGACCCCGCACGAAACCTCTAATTACTGTTGTTGAGAGCGCGCCGGAGGAGACGGTGAGCGCCGAATGAGAACTAGGCTAACGTAACCAAATTTCGAGCGACTTCTTTGCCCCTCAACTCATTAGCGCTGTTAGACCCTCTTGCAGCGACGCGAGAGGATACGGGAGGACACAGACGAAGTGGCTTGAGCAGGAAACTGACTTTTTGATAGAAAACTGGTGAAATGGTTGAAGACAACGAATAAATGCTACACATTCTAGGAATCTCCATAAGGAATTTTAGGACATTTAAAACTATGAGTCACAGTAGTTTGTTCCGTTTTTTAAAACCGATTTCTTGTAGTTTCCACCTCCTAAAATGCTCTTAAGTCTAGCGTTGTGCACACCTCTGTGTAAAGTAAATAAATAAATAAACATAAGAGCAGCACTATGCTTGTCTTCATGTGATTCTACAACGGGTCACTGCTCTCCAAAAGGCCAGCTTATGTGATGGAAAAATACCTCTTTTAAGGATTCCAGAACATGTCATTAAAGATTTTCAGCTCTGTGTCTACTTTTGATCCACTGATCCAGATCACAAAACAAACACAAAAATCAATAGTGGCAATATGGCTGATACGGTGAGCAATTAAGCAGTGTTGCGCACACATAGCAAGGAGTGTTTGCCGGCAGTGTCCGTGGTCATTTCCGAGATGCGCCACGCCCATGTCTCTCTAAGTTAATGTAAAACTCTGTGGCTTACAGCTTGACCGGTGATTCGCGTAAGGAAACGGTCACGAATCTGGTAACATAGTTCTTAAAGAGCAACCGTTGTTTGTAAAATACACTCGAATCATTTCAAGGAATGCTGATGTGAATCAGCCAAAAATGAATCAATAGAATACCAGAAGAAATAGGTGGAGATAAGGGCCGATGATAACCGAAATGTTTTATATCAACTCTACTAACAAGGTACAACTCGAACGTCAGTTTTAGATAAGCCCTACCGTGCTTCGTAGTTTGACAGGACAAGCGTTTTCTTTTGTCATGACAGGACACAACCTGATTTTGAATTCATGCAGCATTCACGGGACACAGAATATTGTTCTCGTCACATTCCTTCTTGTTCACTAGCATTACATTTGTTCGCTGGTATTCAAAACTTGAACACCAAATTCTTTTTTTTTCTGCGTGCGCTCTAAAATGTTCTGGCGCGACTCGCGGTTATGCATGGAGTTTGCGTGGAGTACTTCTGAATCCTGCCTTCAGAAAGCCATTCGTTGACGCGTTTCAGGAAAAGTATGGAGGGACCAATATCTTGTCAAAAGACAAAAATTTGAAATATGACAAAGACAGAGCTGGGAGTAAATTCGTGAACCACAGAGCGTGGCAACGCCTAGTTTGAAAAGTGATCTTTCACAAAACGGAAGGAACTGCCATCGACACGACGTGGTCACATCTGGGACCATTCTGCCTGAAAAGCCGAAGACCGACTGTCCTTATCAAATAAGTAGGATTTCAGAAGCGAATCGCTCATAGGGGTCACTGATATGGTAACATAGAAATAGTACTTGCGATTACGATTAGTAGCGAAGCACCTTCATAAGAGGATAGAAAAGGCCGACAGCTCTGCCAGATTCGACCGGAAAGAGTGGGTAAGCCAACACAGCTCCTTATAAACCTTTGCAGATACGAGCAAATTGCTACGATACGAACAAAAGGAAAGGAGTACCTGGGCAACTTTCAAAATTAGGGCAGGATTACAGGAGTTGTACGCACTTTCCATTAATTCGTTCATTTCTTTGCAGTCAAGGATGTACTACAAAGGAAATATCAACCCCCTTATCTCGAATGCATGTATGTAGCAATAAATTCAAACAAAACAATCAAAAACTCAAAAGGATGTACCACCAACAGAAGTTGTATAAAAATGTTTTTTCCTCTTCTGGGTATCACCTGGCTACAGCGATATTGTTGAGCCTCCAGTAGCAGCGTACATAGCTCTGCCAAATAAAGCATAAATAAATCTACAGTATTATGCTTTTTGCATGATAGCAAATCATAACATCTGCGAAGTTTGCAGTGCAGATCAGGTTAAGAAGTGCTGCTTGAAGTCCTATTATCGATAAAATTCTGCTCGATACTGAAGTTAAAAGACGAGTATGAGTAGAAACCTGTGACTATACACCTGATGACTAAACCCCAGGTGCATCCGAAATTATGAGCTGCACTTTATAGTGAAAAGTGCATCCAGAGCCATCCAGATCTCCAATTTGCAGCAAATTCATCGTCCTTCGCAGTGGACGGCTCGAAACTGAGCCAAATTGAATTTCCGACGGCGGAAAGGGGAGAAGGAGCGCGAAGACGGTCGTGCATCGGCGGTACCAGCGCAACAGCGCGATTAGGTTAGCTGTGTGCGTAAAGTGGTCGCCGACAACGTCGCTCGGCCACGATGGAACTCCGAGCACGACAAGCCTGAACTCCTCCTCGTCGTGTCGCCTTCCCGCTGCAGCTCCTCCTACGCGGTCAGTACACGCGACGTGAGCGAGCGAGACCTAGGCGCACATTCCAGCGATCGGTGGCCATAAAAACGATGCTCTGCTCAGCTCAGCTCAGCTGCAGCACACAGAGAGAACGACGAGCAGTGCTAGCTGGCTAAGCATGTGCTGTACTAAATCAATCGATAGTAATAGCTTTGAAGCGTTTTTAACTCGCCGGCGTATTCATCACACACGACACGACGAATAGGACGGCGTGAGAAAGGACGCAGCGACTGAGAATGCGAATGCTAGAAAGGGAAGAATTCTTCTTTGATTACACCGCCGAGACCGTCTCGAGTACGTTTCTTCCAGGGTGGATCTAAGTGATCTGATCTTATTGTTTATAACACTTTGAATTGGTCAGGAACTTGTTAATGTTACACCCCACATCCTCTTACGTACACAGTGTAATGAGTTTCAAATAGTCCCCTTTCGTTCCGAAATTTGAAATATGTGTATGTCATTCAGTCAAGAAATCCTTTCTTGACTGAATGACGCAAGATTATGAGCAGGGGATAGACCACGATTACAATTTCCTATATTATTTTAATATTTTAAAATGTTCAAAATAAAAACTCAATATGAGCATGGGAAGCCTAGCAACGTCTAGGCACTCACAACGATGCTATAGGTTTTGAATGAAACAATCTAAATCTTGTCTATAGGAGTATCGGTAGGAAACTTCGCGCCAACGGATCAAGATTGTTGAATGAATACAGTTTAGCTCGTGTTCCGAACTGTAATTGTTTTTGAAAGAGTAACACCTTCTATTTTTCAGGCTCAGAAGAAAACGGGATTGCACGTACACATATGTCAGCTGAACTAAATTCGGTTAACAGCCTCACAGATTGAGGTTTCCTACCATCGTTGGGCCAACATCATGCTATGATCGAACGACAATTGAACATGGAGTATATTAGGTATCTAAGATTAGAACCAAAAGATTTAATCACAGAATTTTAAAAAATTTTAAAAATGAGAAATTCTAATGCAATGAAACCGTAGTGTCACTTATAATGAACATGGCGGTAATAAGGGCTAAAATCAGTGCGTTTTTCAAGGAAAAATTTTTTTCGAAGTAAAATAATTAGTAGAAGTCACGGACGACGACGGGTTCCGGATTCGAATTTAGCATTGATTACCATACAGTTTCTCCATCTATCCTAAACTTGCGTCTGTCATATAATTAACTCTTTAGAAAAACCAAACAATTTTTCCCATTCGAGACGAAATATAATGTTAATAGCCTAAAATTGTGACAAAAACGTTCGCTGGAGACGTGTATCTGGTAATTTATTCCGCTCTAATTCGTGAAGAATCCTTCCTGGAGCGCTTATGGAAAAGTCGAAGCAAATTAAGGTTTTCATTCCTCCGAGCCCCTTGACTTCCTGTAAAGGTAACCTGTAAAGGTTCGTAGACGGCACATACTTAGCCCTGACCTGGCCTCCTTTGAGCCTTCGTAGTGGCGAACACACATTCAAACGTAACTATAAACTGAAGACAGAAATCGTAGAGTGCTCAGTAACGGCTTGGACTACAAGGCTTTATGCATTTCGCTACATATGTACCACGAAAACACTATGCTCAGATGTTCAATAATTCCCTCTACCCTCCCTAATAACACTCAGTAAACTTTTAAATGAGATCTGTAACAATTTTTAAGTCAAAAGCAACTAGTTCCTTCTGTATAACTATTTCTGCATTCAAACAAGAACCTCGACTATAATGAATGACAAGTGTCGGGTCCATCGAGAGCACTGGATTAAGAACAGCTTGACAAATTAGCATCTCGACTCTGGTAAGTGGAAACCGAATATTGGGGCGTGCCCCCATCCTCTTTTCTTGACTGCTCTCAAAGACGTTTCGAATAAAGGTCGAACGGCAAAACACATATTTTATAACAGCAGGAGATCTTGTAATACATAGGTTGTGCCCAGGGTAGAACTGCCAGTTACGAAAGAGGTATATGGTGGTCACCATATGTTCAACTTGATGTGCTCTAAAATCACGTGTGAAGAAAAGACGTGTTTCAAGACTGTCCTATGGTCTCAAGGCACTCCGGCAATTTCAAAGAAGGGATGGTGAAGTATAGGAGACGGAGGCCAATGCTCTCATTGTGGGAGGTCCTTTCGAACTAGGACGCACCGAAAAAGCATCCATATCAAGGAATCTGATGTAGGGGCGATGCAAATCGAACTATCTTGAACTCATCAATGTTCTTCCTTGCTTCTTAGCTTTGCGACTTTCCAGCACTACTGGAATTACTGTTAGTAGAACGTGGGAGGAACTAACAAAAAGATGTGAAGAAACACCCTACATCGAGCTAGATCTACCTCAAGAGTTGTTTGACCTACTGGTGAGAAATGTTGAAAACCATGAAAACGACACAGTTTTTTTTGGCGACACATGGCCAGAAGGAGGCGTAGAGTGGTGTCCTGCGAATGACGGGCTTGGAGCTCGGACAAACTAGTTAACGACACGAGGCGCCTGGCGCTGTATCAAAAGCGCGCTGGGCCGGAAAATCGAACCAAAGAGAATATTCGGCCGATTCGAAACAGAGCCAGACATCCGCGTGGGCCACGGAAGGCCAAAAATGAGGACCACGGGGGTGAGGTGCTGTGAGTGAGGAGGAAAATAGCGAAGACTGAATGAGGGCACTGCGCAGCTACCCATTAGACAGAACCACATCGATCGATACTCGTCCGTCGCACAGGTGGGATTCGAGCAAGGGGTCAGACCACAACGACTGTAAGCTGGACGCACATGTTCGGACTTGTATACGATCGGAGACGAACCGGCAACGGCACAAAGGCGGACGGAGAGCCAGATGTCGGCTTACCAGCAACGGCGAGTCAGTCCGGAGTGACCAGCTTTGTAAAGAGGAGAAAAAATCGCTCTCGATTCGGATATTCGGAGAGAAGAACCGGATCGATTACTGCTGTCTTGTCGTATAACATGATACGCTTCGGAAATGAGCTCCACGCCCACCGTAATCGAGTCATGCGTAGGAAAAATGAGCTTGGTGCCGCATGAGCTGCGCCGAGTGACATTTGCACCCAATGACTGCACAGTTCTGCAGCGTTTGACTCGAAAATTGGTCATTATTTGTCCGAGGAGGAGCGGAAAAATTCTAGTATTCAGAAAATACTCTGATGATGAAGATGCCTGTCTAAATTTTAGGTTATGTCATATAGAAGTTTTCCGTAAAACGTCGGGAATGCAATCCAAAAACGGCTACCATGTAAAGTGGTTGAGCTATTTAGAAGTTGTTGTTTTCCTTGATTCTCATAAAATCAAACAATAAAGACAAAACGTTGAATTTGCCATGAACTGCTCGAGCTAGACCAGCCCAAAGTGCCGTGGTTTCTTGATGGATGAAATAAAGGATAAAGGGTAAAAAACGCCGTTATTCAATCCTCTTTGGGATGCGCCACGCATTCTACTTCTATGGGATGTCGTAGAGGCGTGTTGAATACGTATTTGGCCATACAATGACTTGCGGTGGCCAGCCGATGTACAAGTCAGTGCTTTATCCTTCCCGGACAAGTCTGGTACCAATTCACCGACCCCGGAGGGATAGAAGGCTTGGTTGGCCAGGGCGGGTAATCCGAACCAGGAGCCTGGTATCAGGTGCAGGCGACAGCCGGCGCCTCCTCCGACTACGCTCCACGCGCGCGCTGTTTCTTGAAAAATAATTTATTTTACCTCACCTCAGCAGGATAAAGCTTTTTTAGGCCTTTATTGAACTACTCCAAAAAAGCGAATGACTTTATCATTCGCGACAATTCTAATGTAATTTGGGGTCACCATTCTGAAAAAGTACACCAGAAAAGGAAGACGCAAAAACATCCACCACACATCCATTGTGCGCGTGCCCTAATCTCCTAGATAAGTTAACTAGCGAAAAAGACATTCGTTTTCAAGAGAACAAAAGAGATTGTGAGACCGTGAATTTTACAAATTGCAGTTTTTTTTGAGAACGTTTAAAAACAAGAATTAAAGCTGATAGTTTTTGTAATGACAAGGTATCGTCAGTGTGTTAAAAGAACTGGTCGCAAAGTGTCCCTCAGTTTTAAGGAATAATTTAGTTTATTTTGAAGCTTGCGAGCTACAAAATACGTCAAAAGCAATGTATGTGAAGACTCGCATGCACATTATACTCCTCTTCAGCATAAGCACAGGCCTAAAAATCCGTAATGAGGCACTCGAAATGCTTTCCGCTACCCTTTCCGTTAAGCCTTTACGATAACATTGACTGCGTGCACAGGTCTCCAAACGTCTTCGGAAAAACATATCGGGTTTCCCTATTAAACCGAATCGCTTGGCAAAAAAAGTGAAAGTGCCGGAACCCAGATGATGATAGCTTATATCCCCCTAGTTTTTACACATAAGTAGAGACGGTACAATAGGGTGCAAACGTGCAAGACGATTCGTAAAGCTCTCCCATACTCCACAAGGAGAAGCAAACCACTCTGTTAGCAAACTGTTGTACTTTTCGCTCTCGTTGGCTTCACAGCGAACTGTTAATGAGGCGCTGAAAGGCTGAAATCCAGTTTCGAAACTACTGAAAGATGACGGTACTAAACTGAGCTTTGAGATAGAACGACTCGTGAAATACTTTCAAAACTGGTACTGCAGAGTGATCAGCATGCTCAGCATATATGAAACACTGAAGCCAGATGAAGTTTGAGCAGGCAGGCATACCAGTTCTGGTAGAAAGAGCAATAGGACGGATGCGATAGGATCTGTGAGGCGTATTACAAGAGAGGACACTGGGGAAGTGCGACTCACTTCTCGATCCATTTAGCTCGTTCCAGCGGTGTACGACAAGCGTAGTAGGTGTTGGCGACGCGAAAACAGTTCGGCACGTCCAACACCGACGGATGAACTGGATGCAGCCGCGCGTCCTCTCCTGAAACAGAACGCATCGAAGACCATCGTCAGTCACCGCCCGAAGAGCCAAACACGATCTCCAAGTCACAAAGGCCATCTAACATCTGAAGACGGGCGCCGACACCGAACGGGGTCAATGGGATCTCAGTTCATCTCAAAACACCTCGTTAAAATTGATCTATTCCCTGCACTTCATTTGGAATGGATGGCAACGCTTGTTGACTTATCATTGAGTATGGTGTGAAACACGGATAAGGGTAATGTCGGCCTAATCAATCCCTTTGTGATTCATTAAGAAGTCTTCCCTCTGCGTGATAATGAGTCTGTTTTAGCGTTTTTGACTTAGACAACGACCTCTTCAAAAACTTTCAATAAAACACCCAATGTTTTCTCCTTTCATCATGTATTTTGGTCTTGAGCGAAGTAAGTTTTAGTCGTCCCTGTTTCGGGACCTCGTCATTTTCCTCATCATGGTATCCTGTCTCTTGTCATTTAAAGGTTTGAAGATGCCAAACATGAAAGCTACAAACGTAAGAAAGCTCTAAAGTTTTACATTTGAATCGAAGCTTGTCGCTTCCTTTGCTTCATTCACCTGATTCGAAAAAAAGATAATTAAACTGCTTGTTCTCTCTTTGAATAATATAAGCTGCTCCATGCAAAAGTTTTTCTAGACGTCCTTGAAAAGGATCACATAGAATAGACAACTACAGTCACAGTAAAGTGTGAATTGAAACGAGCCACCTTCTCTTCCGTTCAATTGCTTCCAAAGACGAAGAATTGAGAAATACGCTACAAGCTTCACATGAAGCAAACGACCACATCGTTACCAGTAGTTATGTGCTATTCATAAGGATAAAACTGCGTTATCCCCTGTCACGTGCAACGCATTCTCTTAGGCGGCTAACCGGTTCGACTAGGTTTTTCAGCGTAAGCGTGCTGAAAAGGAAAGACATCGTTCATACATCGTTTCACTGAATAGTTTGGCAGAAAATTTAGGCAACAAGGCAGCTGCTTGTTCACGAAAAATAACGGTTGTCATAAGTAGATAAGAAGCTTGCAAGACTTGTTCGCCTTCGCTCAGGCATTTCGCCCAAAGTTCCTCTTCCACCAAGCAGGTACACTATGAACGGTAGCACATTGCGTTCCTTACATTAAGTGGCCAGGACGTCCAGGAATGGCATTTAAGTGAAATACGCAACAAGCCGAGACATCATTGCTCAGTGAAGGGGAAGCCTGAGCGAGGTGTAAAAATGCCTAACGCTTGAGCACCACTTCACGCTGAATAACATCAACCGGAAAAAATCACCACGCTCGTAGTGGATGAATTTCTTGCAATATTCAGACTAAGTGAAGAAATAACCTTTATGGAAGAAGCCACGTGGTTTTAACGAGTACAAAATTCATTTACTGTTGGTAAAATGAGTATTTCAATTACAGACGTAGTCCTCTCAAGATTCACTAATAGGCTTGGGGCTATTCTAATCAGAATTTTGGGCAGCAAAAACATCAACAGTAAGATTATATCCGACCGTTAACTATCCGAAATCGCAGAGCCCTATATGATCCCCAAGAACTATCAAGTAGCGATTTCTGTGTGATTCCGAAACGGGAAAAGGAATCTCCACCGTTAGAAGAGTGAACGAAACCCAACAGGAGCGGCTTTCTCAGTCAGAACAAAGGAAGATTTTCTGGCAGGATTTTCAATTTTACCGTCGTCCTCAAGAACAAAGTGAAGGACTCCCTCCCCACACATTACGACAGAAACGAGAAAAGCTGTAATCAAAATCATTGACATACGAAACTTGCGCTTTCAAATCCCAATCAAACTCGTACTTTTCCACCTCATGGTATTGCGCTTTTATAGTGCTACTTAAGGAAGCGATCTTCCTTATGCAAAGTGTCTCAAAAAGGCATGCATTGTTTTCTGGCCTAGGGCGCCATTCTTAATGGAATGAGAAGCTATGTGGCTAGGTTTCTTTTTAGGGCCTTTTTTGGAAGCAAAACAATTTTTCGAAGGCTTCAAGAATACTGCAATCATTAAAAGTATAACTGCTGAATTCTCTCGTATTGCGATAATTATTGCGATAATGGAAAGTTGCTGCGAGCTGTTTATTTATATTAGTGCTAGCTTTATTCATGCTTACGTTTCAGAGCTACCGTTCCTTTCAGAGCCTCGAAAACTCGAACAGGTGCTAGGAAACTGCCCGCTCAAATACCACATCATTATAGAGTGTCTTTCATACTAACCCTCAGACCTAGGACTGAAAGTGATAGAGGATCTGCCTCGAAAAGCGTGGAAACACGTTCCATTCTGCGCACCTCTCACTTCACGTCTCTCCTAAGTGGAGGAACCTCTCACCAGAGAGGAAGATTCACCGGACTGGACCTGAACCGCCATCGCTGCTGATTATTCCTAATGCGTTACGCAAATGCGTTGCTTTGTGATGCGATGCATTACGTCGCTGTTTGTTCAGTGTGTACGAGAGTGGGGAGGGGGGGGGGGACGAAATTCGAGACCGCTTTCGCGGTTTAAGTGTCTCCTCACTCGCGCCCCACCCACGGACCATCCTCCACGAAGCGCGTAAAAACCGAGGAAGACGACGGGGCGATGTGGTCGATCATCTCCGATCTCCAGCTGCGGGGATGTCGTATAATTGCTACAACATCGGGGCTGAATGACGACGAAGGCGTAGGCGACTTGATTAAACCACTGGGCGAAGCCGACTTGATTAAACCACTTACTGCTCCGGACAGGCTAGTCTGGAATTGGTAAAGCACACCAGCTGAGCGAAATTTTCTTTCCAATTCCTCGTTAGGATAGTGCAACCTGAGCACAGTTCTTCAATGATTATACGCACTGGGTCTTGCAGAGATATATGAAGGACAGCTTCAATCAATCCTTATTTAGAAGCACCACGTATTGAGCTTTTATGGGATATTAGGGGGGCCAAAAGTAATGAGACAAAATGAAAAAATCTTTATCTCTCTATAACTCAATTACAACTCAACGATGCTGAGGAATGTACTTGCCATTAAGGGCAAGGACCTTGCTGCCATCGCTCAGCCAACTTCCTGATCCCATCCTTCCAGAACTGCTTGGGATCAACTGCTCGATATGGTTGTCAAGGACTGCTTGGGCTCTTGTGTCCCTTCCCACCAGGAAGTCCTGTAGGCTCAAGAAGTAGTGGTAGTCGCATGGAGAGATGTCCGGCGAATACGGTGGGTGAGGCATGTGAACGTAGTCCAGCTGGCCAAGCTTATCCGTGGTTATTTGTTCCCGATGGGGTGCGGCGTTGTCGAAGAGGAGAACCTTCTTGAAGCGCTGCGAATGAATAAGAGCGAGTCGCCGGCCCATCTCCTCTATTTCGTTCACCATGGCCTTGGAGTTCATCGTAGTGCTCTTGGGAAACAGCTTCCGGTAAACCGATCCATGGGCGCAGACCCAAAAGCTCCAAAGATGCTTCTCGCCGTGAACATCTCGCCGAACGAAGGTCGGTAACAGGTCACCAGGCCTCACCCAGACTCGCTGCTTGGCAGGGTTAAGGTAGAAGACGTACTTCTCATCTTGCGTGAATATTGAGCCCAGGCTGCTCGGGGTTGGGAATTTGGGGAGATTTGCGCGACACAGGTCGACTCGTCAGACTGGGGTTTCGGCATGAGACAGGCTGGGGTTTTGGCATGCTTCTGGAAAGGGCGGAAGTGGTAACTTCTCAGATGGGTTTCAGTAAGTAGCATACAAACATACAAATACGACAAGCACGAAACCAGACTCCAGCCATGAGATATATGGACACGGCATGGGGTGTCTCATTACTTTTGCCCCCCCCCCCCCCCCTTATACCGTGTAGGCAAACAGAATGCATTGTTGGCTTATATAATGACTTGCTCCGGTCAGTCAATGGCCAAGTCAGCGTTGACGCCTTCCTAGACAAGTCTGGCACCGATTCACACACCTCGAATGGATAGAAAACTTGGTTGGCCTAGGCGGGACTTGACCGAACAACCTCGATTTGGGGTACACGAGGTATCAGGCATCACATGCGACTAAGCTACAGCGTGGCAAGCCTGCGTTGGATAAGATACAAATTAAGATAAAGGATAAAGAACAGCGTTCCTCAACCTCTTTTAGGATGCGCCACACATTCTACTTCTACGGGATGTCGTGGAGGTGGTTCGAATCCGTATTTGGCTATACAATGAATAGCGGTGGCCAGCCGATGAGCAAGTCAGCGCTCTATCGTTCCCAGACAATTCTGGTATCAATTCTCCGACCCTGCAGGGATGGAAGGCTTGGTTGGCCAGGGCGGGAAATCTGAACCGCGAACTTGGTATCGCGACAACCGGTACCTCATGCGATTGCGCCACACGTACTCATGAGATGCAAATATATACAAAAAACCACTCTATAAAGATAAGTCGTCGGATAAACGCGGGAGGGAGTCAAGGATTACCTTAAAAATAAGCACGTGTACAATTGAGGACGTGCTTATTTACAATTACAACTGATTGGTGCCAATTGACGGAGCAATATAACATACCCTAAGAAAGCTCTATTATTCCGAAAGCGAATATGAAAGATGAAGGTTGATTATTCTTAGTATGCGCCATGAAGCTTACTTCTTCGTGCTGTTACAGAAATGCCTTGAATGTGTATTTAGCCTACGTAATGAGTGGCAGTATTCTGAAGTAGTTAGAAGAGGCAGTGATTTTGCCGTGCTTTAGAGTCAAGCTTTAAGGTGCGGGTTTCGCTCTGGCCAACAGATCCGCGTCAGAATTGTCTATGAAGAATGAAATATCAGACTTGTCCATAGTATCGCCAACGCAGGTCACTGTATGGCCCAATGCACATCCAAATCGCTTTCAAGATAAGCCGTAGAAACGTAATAGAATGTACGACTTCTCTGGCAAAGGGGTTGACTGTCTATTTAGCCTTATATCCTTTAATATAGTGAAAACCTGCAAGACAACTTTTGCGTTTTCCTCTCATACAATCTATTTTCGGTTCAAAGAGTTCGCCATGATGAAAGGTTTGGTTGCCTTTGAAGAGAATCGAACATAAAATCGTTTCGACGAAATCGATTTGCAAACTACGCAGGATCATCGCCTCCTGCAAGTTGTGCCACTAGTGAAAAACCAGGGTAATTATCCAGAGATGACATCAATCCCAAAATTACGAGGAAAGGAGGGAACACTTCCTTATAGGGGGGGGGGCAAAGTAACGAGACAAATTGAAAAAAATCTTTATCTCTTTAACTCAATTAGAACTCAACGATGCTGAGGAATGTATTTGCCATTAAGGGCAAGGACCTTGCTGCCATCGATCAGCCAACCTAAAGATCCCATCCTTCCAGAACTGCTTGGGCCTGGTGCTGATCCACTGCTCGTTATGGTTGTCGTGGTCTGCTTGGGTCCTTGTGTTCCTTCCGACCAGGAAGTCCTGTTGGCTTAAGAAGTAGTAGTAGTCGCATAGAGAGATGTCCGGCGAATACGGTGGGTGAGCGTGTGAACGTAGCCCAGCTGGCCAAGCTTATCCGTGGTTACTTGTTCCCGATGGGGTGCATCGTTGTCGAAGAGGAGAACCTTCTTGAAGCGCTGCGATTGAATAAGAGCGAGTCGCCGGTCCATCTCTTCTATTTCGTTCACCATGGCCTTGGAGTTCATCGTTGTGCTCTTGGGAAACAGCTTCCGGTAAACCTGTCCACGGGCGCAGACCCAAAACTCCAAAGGTGCTTCTCGCCAAGAACATCTCGCCGAACGAAGATCGGTAACAGGTCACCAGGCCTCACCCAAACTCGCTGCTTGGCAGGGTTAAGGTAGAAGACGTACTTCTCATCTTGCGTGAATATTGAGCCCAGGCTGCTCGGGGTTGGGAATTGGGCGAGATTTGCGCGACACAGGTCGACTCGTCAGACTGGGGTTTCGGCATGATACAGACTGGGGTTTTGGCATGAGACAGACTGGGGTTTTGGCATGCTTCTGGAAAGGGCGGAAGTGGTAACTTCTCAGATGGGCTTCAGTAAGCAGCATACAACATACAAATACGATAAGCACGAAACTAGACTCCAGCCACGAGATATATGGACACGGCATGGGGTGTCTCATTACTTTTGCCCCCCCCCCCCCCCCCCTAATAGAAAGTTCAAACCATGTTATGTTATACATCTTGCAAAAAATCTTTTTACTAAGGAAAAAAAGTACTCAGTTGTTTAGTAAATTTCGATGTTGTAAAAGTTCTTATAGGCTCTTGATTACACTGGAAATGTTTCAACAGTCACATCCAATCATACATAAAAAAAACAAAGTACGAGAGAATGCCAGAGACGAAGTGAGGCATGAAATAGTCCTACTCGAAGTTGGTGGAAACTTCCGAACAGGTAAATTGCAAATTTAAGTAGACTTTTTTGCATTTTCGACAATTCGAACAAGTTCTTCGTACGCTTTCTTACTTCACTAAGAGTTCCATGATCAACTCTCGTAGATGGCACATGTCGTATCGCTTTCGACCGTCACGATGAGCAATTTTACGTTGGCTTCTTGGTGTTTAACAAATTTTGGGCGACAGTTGGAACACTCGAATGGGCGTGCTCATAATTATATCTGTCAAAACAAGGGAGCGATAGGATTCTGCAGGAGTCGCACTACTAGCCGTAAAAGTCCTTTCGAAGCTTCCCGTGTTCTACCAACGACAAGACCCTCGCTCGTGGCCTTGAACGTGAGCATTGAGTCAATTCAATCCGTTCTCAAAGAATAGCAGCAGTTCGCCACCTCATCGCAACTACAAAAAGGGCTACAGAATAGAATGACCGAAGATACTTACCAAGGTCGATTAGACAGGTATTGTAATTGAGGAGACTCTCGTGCGAACGACTCGACCTGTAATTACGTGTTCTTCGCAGATGCTGTAAAATCGCCACTCTCATTCACTCTCTGGGACTTTCCCGCCATCAATTCGAGAAACGATGGGACTTGAGCAGCGCACACATCACGAGTGGACATATGTTCAGGGAACTGGGCTTATATTGCATAGTCTCATGGTTATGAGAGGCTTTCATATCCCGAACAGATAAGGAAAAACCATCCGTAAAGCACAAATAGAATCAACACTAATCATTGAGTGAGTATTAGTTGTCTATGGCTTCCACTGCACTAGAGAATGGTTCAGTAGTCCACTAACCTGAAGGGGAAACTAGAATTGGTCGGAATAGATTTGCCCTCGATTTTTTCGGGCTCTGACGAAGGCGAAGACTTGAAGCATTGCCGTCTTCAACTTGGTTGTTATCTGACTGCTAAAACCCGAACAACAACCAGAATTTAACAATCATCACGGAAATCTCTCTACAACTACATGTTCCACCTTGCCCATTCACAGCACTGAGCTCAGTTTGCCACTAGAGATCCATTCAGAATCGCTTTGCTTAGAAGTAGGTGTGCTGGTACAGGATTTCCAAAACTCTGCGGCTAAACCGCAGGTGAGCATGGAGCAGTAATGGCAGCAAGCTCATTTAAACGTTAAGTGGTCCAAATCCGACATCGTGTCTAACCGGGGCGGGGTGTTTCCATTCAAATGCTGTCGTACTCTTCTAGAAAGATAAATTTTTAATCCGTTTAACGACCAAAGGCGCGTGTTAGCGCAGTGGGAAGAGTCGCCGCCTGTCGCGTGCATCCAGTTTCAGAATCGTGGTTCAGATATCTCATCAGGCCAAATATTCCACCCCTTCGGGGTTGGTGAATTGGCAGCGGAAAGGAGAAAACACTTTGTTGCCGATCGGCTGCTCATCGCAAGTGGTTGTGTAGGTCAAATGCGCATTAAAATTGTCCTCACGACATGTCGTGGAAGTTGATTCCTTGGCGCATCCCAAAAGGGATTAATTAACGCCGTCCTTTTTCCTTTATCCTTTATAGCAACTCGTTCCCAATCGCCACTCAGTTCCACACGGAACTGGCAACGAGGTCTCTCTCGCTTCTAAATAGACATTTCAAAGGACAGAAGAATAGTAACACGTGGCGTACTTGTAAGTCAAATTCCGACCTCACCATTTTCATTCCTCGACGCTGAGCTCACAGACGGGGTTTTATTTAGCGTGTTCATGGCGGTAAAAAAAACTGTGCGCTACATGCTTTATCGTCTACCTTCACATAGACATGAACAACGTTGGTAGCTGAGCCGAGAAGGATCGGCTGTATGTACGAACATACGATTTTTCGCCTCGCACGCGGCGGTCTCGGCCGCATGCTTGGCGAGCCGCCGCTGACATAGCGCTCCTGAGTGCGCTGTGTTGTAAAATTTGAGCTCTAGCAAACTCCCGGGTTAAGCTATATTGTATCTAAATATGTGGGTTTTAGCAATAAAAAAATAGAAAATTAGAAATGAATACTTCGGTCATGAAGAAATCTTAAATCTTCACAATGGAAGCATTCCTCTATTTCTTCGGCCAGGTCATCCAATTCCCTCTCGAAATAATCGCTTTCTCTGATTAAGTGAACCAAGGGTTCTCAGGTAGCCGAGCAGAGCCAGCAGAAGAGGATTACGCAGTTAAAGGAACCGCAGACGTCGAGAATGTTCATCGACTTCTGCAGCATCGCGCTTGCCGCAGAAGTCGGCCGCCGCGCTTTCCTATGTTCAGCTTATTCCCCTAGGTACACGCACCAAAAGGAAGAGCTGGTCACGTACTGGATTCGAGTTTACGTTCTGTTTCGGGCCCACGCCAACTAGTCTTCCATTGCGTGTTCCAGAAAGCGATTCGAAAAAGATGTGCGTTTTTGAAAACTGAAATGGTCCGGTCTTGCCTAAAAGTCAGTGTGCCACATGACCTTTACCACAGTTCCCCACTAACTGTTTCAGAACTCCCAAAAATTCGCCGCTTTAGATCAGCTTTGACTATATATTCCGTTTCAGCGAGAATTTTTGTAACTACTATTCCTTCTGCTGTGGTTGATTCCTGCAAATAAAGCACAGGGAAAGATGATCGTCGGTGTTAGGCAATCCCTCTAGTAGGATGCATCATGTATTCTACACCTCCGGAGTGTCCAAGACGCATTCTGAATGTTTAGCCTACACAATGACAAGCGTTGTGAATCAGCCGATGTGGGATGATTCTCAGTGAGCTATTCTTCCCAGATAGGTTTGGTTCAAATTTGTTGTTCCTACTAAGGCAGGCACATTATTATCGAACTTCTGAAGAGTAGTCTTTTTAGGTCAGTAATCATGAGTACAAATTGATAGGGGCTTAGAAGTGAAGCTATTTGGATCGCCTGAATGCTGAATTTGAGCCTTTATTAACCAGCACCGCTGTTTAGGGAACCATAACCGCATGTTCAAGCCTGTCGATCTGCCTTCATCCTATGTCAACTTTCATTACCTTACGAGAAGTGGGTTTATACAGTTTTCCTTTTAAACGGGGGTACTTCTCGTTTAGAAGAGGATACCTACAAAATAAAATATACATGTTGAAAATCAAACTAAAGTCGTCCAAAGATCAAGCAGTCACGCTTTAATAAAGTCAAAACTACATTTTTGATGAAAATTTACATCAAAAATTCACTACGCTCCGACCTAAGAAAAAATATTTGAATACTGCAGAGTTTGAATAGACACAAAATTATCTTCGCTTGACATCAAGCAGTTTTTTAAGCCTAACGCTAAGGAGATGGAAAGCAAACAATTTGCTGATGTGTTATATAGAGAGATTGCGCCACGCGCTCGTCCTGTGCATAGCGTTGCCTGTTGGAATGGTAGTTTAAATGCTGTTTATGCCTGTACAAGTTTAGAAGCAGCAAAAGCAATCGAAATAGAAGAGACACGCCTCCATTCTCCACTGTGTAACATCAGGTATGCTGTTGCATTTACACTATCAACCAAAGAAGCATTGCCAGGGTTCAAGGCGAGTGCACATCACATTGTTATCGAATAAACAATTCTTTGTGTCCGAGCACTTCAGAATTAACCTAGAAACACAGTTTTAGATGAGGCGGTAAGACGTTTATGCTAATCGAAAAAGTACATACATCTGTTCTTAAGGCATACGGCATAGGGGTTTTAAATAAAAGTTTTCTTAAAACAAAAGATTATCTTGCCTTTTTGTTGTTTGCTTCGCTACAGAGTGTGTACTTTGATTTTAGGTACGTTTGTTTTTGTAGGAAAAGGGTTCGGCTAATCTTTATATTTTGTGATTGCAAAGCTTCTGGTGAAGGTTGTTACACTGTAGCAAACATCGGAGACCCCTTTTTTGCTTTCAAATTTTGTGAAACACATTCGGCTTGTGGAAAAAATGGAAGGGATAAAACTGAGCGGAGGTCCCGCGGCAACGTGCTCTCCCACCCACTTCGGAGGGCCGATACGTGCTTGCCACAAATCAGGACGGATCCGTTGGTCGGTGTTCGGATTGAGTGCGAGTGAAGTGATTTATCACCTGAGTGCCGTCTTCGCAATCGCCGACGACCTTCCGCCGCCACCGCCGCCGCCGCCGCCTGCGCCACCGCTATTCGTCGTCGACGACGCCGTCGTCAACAGGTTCTCCTGTGATCGTTGTGGATCCACGCGACTCAGAGTGCTAAACATAACGGATACGAATATTTACGACGCTCTCGATTTCTGTCACCTCGCTCTCTCCTTCCCTGGCTCTCGCTCTCTTTTCACGCTCTCTTTCACCTAACCGAGACCGGCAGTCTCCATAAGCTGCCTCGTGAACTCCTACCAGGGCGGTTCATCCTCCGAGTTCACCGTATAGGTGCCACACATCAGCCGCAGTTTGAACATCGAAGCCTCTCACACTGTTCAAACAACGGCTAAGATCTAGCCTGAGGGTTGTGAAAAATGAGGGACTGAAAAACTTCCATCAATCCAGACGCAGACGAGTAATGAATGGAGGACGCTTAAGGAAAAACATGTAGAGCCAAGATGGAGTCCATAACAATTTTCTTCAGAAAAAGAGTGGCCTGAGATGGCTATTCGGAGAAAGAACCCGTCTGCGCAGAGAAGGAAAACGCCTGAGGAAATTGTCTGACTGAGGGCGCAAAACGCGTTCTGTTTACCTACGGATTACTAGTAATTACCGAGATGACACGAAAACTCGAACCAAGGAATGTTAGCGGTCGATAACTGATTTCAAGCAACTTAGTGGCACGAGGTATGTATGAGATAGGACTTCAGTAAAATGTCGCCAACAAACCTAATTGAATGGGAATTTCCGCTGCGCTTACTCAAACGTAATTAACCTTCCATCTTATCAACGCTGAGTTCCACGACGCTCTTTTATCTAGACAATTATCTTAACGTAATTTTGCGTAAAACGAGGGTGCAGCTGAATAAAACAGATAAAAGAGGGTAACGGGCAATTAATAGAGAAACGGTTAAGAGGAGTGTAAGACAAATAGCTTTGTAACAAGGACAGATAGCTTCTTCTGCAGGCCATTGTTTTCTGTTACAAAATTACATTTATACGTCCTATTGTATACGTTTTTGGATAACAAAGCAGAAGCCAGTTCTTAAAGCATACTCAAATAGCTGCCCAGGCAAACTCATGGAGCTGTGAGTTCTTCTCGAAAGTTATACAATCTCTATAAAGGAAATGTGAACAACTCTGTACGCGAAAATAGGTGGAAAGAATCTTGTAGTTGTCGGATACAAACAATATGTATTGACCACATCTCCTTGGCATGAGAACTTTCCTATAATTCTCGTGAGAGACCTACAAAAGGAGCTGTTGTAGTAAGGGAACGATGCCGATAGGAGTGGCAGAGTATGCTACAGTTACATATGGTGCTTCCCTTTCTTCCTAATAAGTACAACCAACACTATTGTAGGGCTGTATACATACGCTAGTGATACGACAATTCGGGTTATAGATTAATGAACAATCGAGAGAATAGCCTTTGAAAAAATAAAAATTGTAAAAATCATGGTCTGGAAATTCATGGATACAAATTGGACGCATCCTGGGTGCAATATCCCTTATATGTAACCATGTACTGCCGCATTTGGCGTCGGCGACGCCTGCGAGCGCGGCAGCGACGAAATCGCTGCGAATCGAAAGAATGGAAAACTAAGCACACCCTTGGATCCGTCTTTTTCACCTCGCCATTCGAGATCAGACTCTTGATGAACTCCACGCCCTCTCATCTTGAAATCTCGGCATTAGTATTGACGTTTATAAGACTTCTATGCTTTCACCTTTCGGGTTTATCGCATTGTGTTCCCGGGTTTAGGTTGGGAACGCTAATCTACGCAGGGTGCTTGTGATCGGGTAAGTTGCAAAAATAAAGCCTCGATCCGTTTTTAGGCCTCTAAAGACGACGAGACGGCCGAAACGTCAGGCCAGTAATAAAAGTTCCACCTAATAACCTTGTGGCACTGAAGTTTTATAAACGTTATCAACACCAAACGTCTAAATATATTTTACCATTCTTCAAATTCAAATCAGTTCAAGTTCAGAAGCGCTTTATCAGTGCACCTGCAGTGTTGACATTTAATCGTTTCCAATAAAA
This sequence comes from Heligmosomoides polygyrus bakeri, assembly GCA_947359475.1. Classification (NCBI taxonomy): domain Eukaryota; kingdom Metazoa; phylum Nematoda; class Chromadorea; order Rhabditida; family Heligmosomidae; genus Heligmosomoides; species Heligmosomoides polygyrus. The sequence goes on from OX375870.1 coordinate 73,246,141, forward strand.
ACTTCCTGCCATTCTCCTTACCGTTGTGATTTATTCTTCTTAATCTCTTACTGTAGTGTGATCTATTGTAGCCAGTTCTTTTGCGTTCTATGTTTCTTTCGCTTATTGTGGTTCTTTTAATCCCACATGTGGTTCCACATGTAATAAATTGAATTGAAATTTGACCTGGTTGTAGAAGTTTTCAGGATGGCGTCGATAACTGCAGTTTTGGCTAAATGCTACCTCACGTAGTAGTCTATTTTAATAGCTAACACAATTTCTGCAGCTGTCGTTCGCTGATCTTCGTAAAGACGTAGGAAATAAAAGCAGCATCTGAAAAAAAACTACTTAGGTGACCTTCACAGTTCATTCGGCCGTCGTTTCTCATCCTCTCTTGAAAAAGCTGGTCAACAGGATAGGTCTGGTTAATTGTCCGAATACGCAACCTACGACTTCAGATTTCTCTACTTTTCATAAAAGATTCGAACTTAGAACGCAAGAGGAATAATTTTTTCAGGATGCAGAGCCCTTTGTTCTACACCTTTGCTTTGAAAAGTGTAGAAACAATTCCAGCGCAGCAGTCCGGATACTAGGAAAATACGTACTAAAGTCGATTAAATAGCGTCTTCGTCTCAATACTAGGATCTCTTCAACTAATCCAAACTTGAAGTTGCTAGTAATACAAATAGGTCCCAGCTACATACATACTGAGCTCGAATCCAAGAGAAGTAGAAAGATATTGATTTTCACGGAATTATTTATAATTCAAATTTAATAATTATTATTTTATATTTTTATTTTATAATTATAAAATAAAAAAATTATTTAATAATAATTATTATTTTATTTTTTTATTTTATTCTTTTTATATTTTGTAATTTAATTTGTTATTCGTGAATGGAACATTAAACAATTAGCGACAGTGATCCTGTGGAGATAATTGTCTCAAGCGATGGGAGACAGCGGTCGAGTGTAATATTTATGTAGGTCACCGAAGTAATTTCTCGGAAGCTGCTAATTACTTCCTACATCACTGAAAGAAATGGTCACTGCAAAAGTTTTGTTCATCCAAAACTGCAGAGAAAATTGCAATCAACGACCCTATCCTAGAAACGCTTATAAAAATTTAGTTAGATTTTCAACTCGAATGAGGATGCGAATCTAACGGTGTGTGGCTTTCCATACGTTCTATTCCTGAAAATTCCTGCATTGTAATGCCAAGTTCGAGATGAGTTATAGCAGTGCATATTGAAGGCGTAGCTCCACTAACTACGGCAGAACGACTTTCTGGTAACTTGACACCAAATGACCAGGCGAAATAAGATAAAAACTCCGAAGTTGAACTCGTCATAATTAATCGGAGAATCTAAATATTTTTGAGAAAATGAAGGCAAACAGTTGCTGCAGCTACTGGAGAGCTCCGTCAGGTGTATATTCGTGGAAGCCGACCATAGATTGAGAGTGAGAGGTCATTAGAGAGAATGATGTGCAAAAAGCACTCGGACGGCATAGTAGTGTAAATTCGCTTATACGAGCAAGAAGTTGATTGACGGAGACGTGAGTAGCAGTGCGAAGAGCGATGAGGCCACGGACGATTGCGGTCAGACATATTCTCACAGGAAGTACGCCTTGCCCCTCTCAATAGTGAGCAACAACAAAGCAACAACGCGGCAGGAAATAAGTGAGTGAACAACGCCGGGACAGTGATCGACAAGTACTCGGAGCAGAAGAAGGGGTGACTGACTGACTGTGTCTGCCAGTTGGGCTATAGAGATGCCGAGGCGTCGTGCGAGCGCTAAGCGAGCGAAATTATCGAGAACTGGTCGGCTTTTGGAAATAAAGAACTGCTTTCGAGGTTCGATCGCGAAGATGGGAGGCTGGTGGGTGGTGAGGTGCGGCGGCCGAAGGAGGATCAGCAGACGAACGATGAGCACGACAACGGCGACGACGAGGAGGAGGGGAACCCGAGGATAATGGTGAGTGCGCAGCAACGACTTCGTTCAGCATTTCGCCTCGACGACGCAGCAGCCGAATGCAACGGACGGATCAGACCCGACAGTCGGCTGGGGTGGTATACCAGTTAGGTCACCACCACCGCTGCGATTTAACCTATAAAGATCGTGACGCACACCGTGCGGTGAGTGGTGAAGATTTCGAATCGAGTCAGGAACCCTTGGCTCACAGTCACACAAGCTCTCGTCCTCATAAAGGCCTACCAGATAGGAGCACAACATGAAACAGCCTTCGAGTAGGAAATCCGCACTTACCGCTTTGATTTGTATACAATTCTGCCACGAATTAGACGTGGATTCGCTGGTCGACACTTGTTCGGTGATAGACAGTACATTCTGCAGTTAGATACAGACGAGCAATATAACGCGTACAAAGAATACTTCAAACGTACACTGCAGAGCGATCCTCGAAGTCGCAGAGGTGATGTGAAAAGGATACAAAGCAATCTGCGAAGTTGGAAAGGTAAAAGAAGAAGGGTAGTAATAAAGAGATAGAATAATACTCTATGGTGTATGAAACCGACAATCACTGGGAACAGTTCTTCAAGTGTTAGTATTGTGCCAAAACGAGGTTATTATGGTGAATCTTCTTTATTTATGCGTGGCCCAACGTTTCGACGAGATCGTCGTCTTCAGAGGCGATTCGATCCACCAAGAGTGCCGATGCCACTCTGCGTTAGTAAGGTTATCGAGGACGAGGATGCTCATACTTCTCGACCGCAATTATCTCTCCGCTACTTAGGCGACGCGGTCGCGTCGAACAGTCAGTCGAACACTGGGAACAGTCATACTAAAAACGGTGCAAGTTGCCTTTCAAAGGATTCTAAACTGCGTAGAAGCAACATAGGTATTACCGATGCTCTCAGTTATACTCAACAGGAGATGCTGAAAAAAGTAGGCGATCACACATGCTTCCAGTGAGTGCTCATCCAAATGATGTCCACTGCTTTTGCATTAGAAGATTCATCCATAAGGACTGCTCAACTTTGCTAATCTGCAGAAAAACAGCCACTAAATAACAAGGAGACATGCTCATACTTCTCGACCGCAATTATCTCTCCGCTACTTAGGCGACGCGGTCGCGTTGCGTGCATACACTTTCTCAGCAAAGCGCGTTTTCACCTAATGAAAGTAGCATGCTCACTTATTCCTCGCCTTACTTCCTTCTGAAGTCCACAATTGTCGTAAAATACTTGAGTAACAATACTAAACAAAAAGAATGACCCAGACAGCAAACGTTGTTAATGCATGTTAAGGTATGAGATTAAATGAAATAGACAAAGCAATCACGACGCTTATAATAGCGAAGTAACGATTAATTATATGGATAAAGAACGGCGTTAATCAATTCCTTTTGGGGTGCGCCACGCATTCTATTTCTACGAGATATGGAGGCAATTTGAGTGCGTACAGCATATAGTTCATACAATGAGTTCCGGAAGTCAAACGATGAAAGAATCAGTCCTATAGCCCAAGTTTGGTACCATTTCACCGACCCCGCAAGGATGGAAAGCTTAGTTGGCCTGAGCGGGAACTCTGGAAACGGGTGCACGCGACAGCCGGCACTTCATCCGATTGCCCTCCTCCAACGCGCAAGGTGTAGGAGATACAAATTCCGCAGATAATAGAGGTCATAAAACGTAAAGAGTAAAAGTGAACGTTAATCAGCCTTTTCATAGGATGCGCCAGAAATTTTATTCATTTAGGATGTGGTCGAGGCAATATGAGGAACTATTCGGCGTATACGACTTATGATGAACATGCGAACAACTCTCGCCGAAGTGTAATATCAATTCATCGACCACCAACAAATGGAAAGCTTGGTCAACCTGAGCGGGACCGAGCGTCCCCTCATTACGGGCAGAATCCACTGTTCTGCGTCTGACCATAATGGCTCGATTCATTAACGCGTAGGAACTGCAACGCTTCAAAAACTTGCAATCTCCCTTCAACCACTAGAACGAGCGATCTGCGCAGTTGTTTTCTCTCATGAAATCAAACCAAAAGCCATAAGAAGTACCACCAGTAGGCAGAAATGCCAGACAAGCAGAATGGATGACGAAGTCGCTCAACTCAGAACTCCTCCACCTTTTTCATTGTAATTTTTGAGCAGTGCCGCGTAGTGCTGGCTGGCTGCTGTGGCACTCCGCTTTTTTTCCGACAACCGACTTCAAGATTCTCAGTGATAGGCCTTAAATTTCGTATAGAAATAGGCTTCTCACTATTTCGGAAGCTGCAAAAAAATGCCCCTTGAAATGTAGGTTTTTCCAATTTAATTCAGTTATCACAACACTGCGACGGTGCGGCACGTAGATTTAACTTTGATGAGCACCTAAATTAACAGTTCCTTGTTCTAGAAGTCTTCGTCTTATGACGTCCATTGAACTGAAAGCTCGCCGGAAATGATTTCATTGCTATTTGCACCTGACAACGACCAGCTGTCGCAGCGCATGAAAACGCGCTTGTCTCTCTGTGCCTCAGATATCAGCTGAGTTTAAAACAACAGCCGACGTCATGGAATAGCTTTGAGCTTCTCCGGTTAGTACAAGGCAAACTGATCTTCAGATTATTTTTTTCTGCAACTCGAAACTTTATGTAACTACTCGTTACACATATATAAAGTATTCAAAGTATCAAGGACGCGTGGTCCGTAGTGCAGTTGGGTGAAGCCCCGGCTGTGAGGCTCAACCGATTCCAGGTTCCTGCCTAGGCCAACGAACCCTACCACCCTCAAGGGACGTGGATTAATCTAATTGTAAGACTTGTTTGGGAAGGATAAAGAGCTGACTCATCCATTGACTGGTCATGCGAGCTACAGCTTAGAGGAAATACACATTTGAATTAAATCCACGTAGATGCAGAATGTGGAGCGCATCCTAAAAAAGGATTGGTTAACGACATGCTTTACCCTTCACCCTTTTATCCAAAGTGTCAACTAGTATTGCGGTTTCTCTAGTTAGCGACCTCAGAGCCTTCAAATGGAATGAAACATGAGAAGATGTTGATAAGATATGAAGCACTGAAAGATGTTCAATAGGAAGAAAAAGCTTAACTACAAGTACGAGCCATGGAACCTCTGTGAGTGGAGTGAACGCGCAAAATATGAGAAATCAAATACTGGCTTTAGAAGAGAAATAAGGAAAAAATGAGCCTAGCCAGAACTTGTTGAGGACATCGGTGTTCTACAGAAACTCAGTCTTTAGCAGATTTTTCGCTCAAATGCTTTTTCGGCTATTTCTATAGGAGTAGTAGACTCGACAGATATTTGTTCGCGTAATTAAGTGGATTGACACGGCTACGTGTCAACTATTTAATTACACTTCAAGCCTACATATAAGCAGCACAACAGCACAGTTTAGGCTTTTCTCAGAATTACGTTCGTTCAGCCAGCGTGCCGCAGATTTCACAAATTTTAGAATGCAAGAACCAGTAGCTTACTTACCCTAGAAGCAGAAAGGAAATTGCCGTGTTACCGACAGAAGTGAATGAGGTTTAATCTATTTCTGTTTTGGAAGAAGCTACATGGTGGCTGGAGTTAACGCTGAATTTCGCGTTTTTCTGAAAAAATCTTAATATTGAAAGCGATAGATGAGAATAGGTAGAGAGGAATTAAAGCAAAACAAAAAAAGGTGTGCATAAGATCCTAGATTAAGTGGGATACGCTGTTAATTATGGTACATCTTCGCGACATGTGGAGACATTGTGAACTTCAATTTAGCACGGAAATTGCCGTGTTACCGCTCTGTACGTGTTACTTCATACCACTGTCATAAAGTAGATTGATTAAGAATACTGTTGCTTCTGCTTTAAGTAGTGCATATTCTTCACTCTACTTACAAGGAATGATCCTACGATCTGACTCTGTTCCGAGCGCAAGCCAAGAGTTTTATAGAAAGGGTGGATGAGATTGTTCAAATCAGTGCTTTGAGACGAGATTCATAGGCACTTTTCGTAAGACTAAACCGCGACCCAGGAATGGCACTGGAAAAGGTGCCTGGCACAAGGATGTGTAGGGATTTTAAGAACCCAGTAAATTCGACTTGAAAAAGGATCGCAAATCTTCATCCACTTGAATAGTTCTTTCTACATGCAGCAAGAGCGATGGCACAACGAATTTCTCATTGAATACGTCAATTGTTTTCATGCGGCTCGTGCGGCTTAAGCGCACATAGAGTGATAACTACATCGCAAACTGTTGGAGTTATTCGTTCAGTTGTGGCACTCACCTATGTGGGCGGGCAGTCAAGGAGATGGATGAAGAGTCTGCGGCTATGCGGTGGAAAAAATCACGGACCTTTTAACGAATTACCATTGCTCACTACGATGGCCTTACGACATCGGGAGCGAAAGGGACTTAAGACCGCGATTCGAATTGCATGCTCTGAACGCAGCACTTCGAATTTGCATACGAAGAGCCTCGAGACGTGCGCGAGGGCGCGGAGGAGATCGGCGGCGCGTTATGGATAACGCTGATCGTGGATATGTGGTTGAATGGATGATCGGCTGGGAGCGGACGTCGGATGAGCGGAGAAGAGAAGAGGAGCGAAACGCGGAATTTCACACGGCGGTTTCTCACATCTTACTCGACCATCACAGTGCATCTGCACACGCGCACACATACATACACTCGTCGGAGTCATCCACACTCATCACGTGGCTCATTCCGTCCAGCCCTCCTTTTTGCCGGCTGCCCTCGGCTGTAACACCATTGTGCTTGCACAATGGCAGTTATCGAGCAGACTGTGCACGATGAAATGTGGGCCTTCACGCCAAACTGTAGAAATCAAAAAGCTCATGTCGATGCGACATTCACACGCTAGTGATAGGGGTATATCCATTTTCACGCTATTCAAACCAAATGGGACTGTCGTCTAAAGTTGACGCTTTTGAAATCATACTGAACATCATCCGTATTATAAAACTTCCACAATACGCTAAGGACCTTCAGTGGAAGAATAATTTTTTGTCCAAGAAAAATGTAGTACGACTTTTTTGGAACTTTTTAAATCAGCGGCCCCAATATGCAAGTGCTCCACACTTTCTATAGAAGCTCGTCACGAGGTTGTTATACATCTTCATTGGCTGACGTTTCGGCTGGATCGCCTACTTCAGAGAATGAAAGGGTCAAATTAATTAGGAGTTACCCCACCAAATATCCCCTTCATACGGTAAACAGAGTGCCAAAAGAGTGCTATTCTATAAAACTTGTATTTTTGAGGAAAATTTGATGTTCGAAACGAGATTTAGAGAACAAAAAAGCAGAATTTTTATCGCAAGCCAAAGAGAAATCGCGCGATGCACTCGTCTAGCTCGTTGCGATTTTAATTTGATTGATAGAGAAAATGCTGTTTGCATGGAGTTACACGTTTGTCAACGATGTAACAAAAAACATTTGTAGAATACATACATATCTTCACTTCGATGTTTCAAACAACAGCATTTTCACTACCAACCAAATTGAAATCAAAGCCAGCAAGGTGAACGCGAGCGATTTCTTCTTCCAACATGCAAAAAGCTAGTGTCTCTCTGAGCTCTAGAATAGCCTTGAAGCACAATATTTTTTGAATATTTTAAAATACAAAACTTGAAATTTTAAAAATAAAATTTCAAACACTGCGATTACCTAATGGGGCAGCGAATTGTGTAAAATTAAAACATTACTATTGGCCCACTGGATAAATAATAATTGCAACTGTTCTGGAAAGCCTCTACTGCAATGTGGAGAAAGCTCCTTTGAACTTGGAAGATGTTCAGTTTGATTATAGACGCACGAAGCTTGCTTAGAAGAGTTTCTAGTTCGATTTGAAAAGGTATCAATTTTGTTTGAAAGATATCAAATTTAAACTGAAAAATATCCAGTTTGATCTTAAAAGTGTCCAATTTGACAGGTCGCCAAGAGGTTTCGTTACGATAGTTCCAGTGTGAAGCTCAACGGGCCGAAAACTTGTCCAATAGGATGGATAACATTATGCCAGTAGCTGCAACTGCGGCATCGTTCCCCACTTTGGGCGGAGAATGAAGAGGTCACTTAGAGTGAGTTGATTACGGTATGGAGTAACCGGCTGTCGTTAAGAATGAGAAGCGATTGGCTTGATTTCTGCGCTCTGGGACATTCTCACACTTCTGTTTTTGTTTTCGAGAAAATCGTGTTTCCTGTTTCTGAACAAAAACAGATAACCGATCGATATCACCTTTTATAGCACTTCATCAGGGTTTGACGAATTTGGAGGTTCGGACCACCGATATATGGATTTTCGGCTCCACAAAAAGAACGCGAATATATCACCACAGGATATTAGCCCGCAACAAACTTCGAACTGGCGTGGACGTAACTGACGATAAGCACTATTCCATTAGTTCTCGTCAATTAACAACACTAAGAATGCTGTTTCAAGAACAAAACTCCCGCAGTAGAATTGCTCCGCCGAAGTCTAAAAGATGACGTAAATCAGCCTCCAGGCACTCCAAACACTCCAAAAATGTTTGCTAGGAAGTATAACTTTCCAGCCGCACTCCGATAGTGAGGAAGGGTGATTAGGGTTGATCCACGAAAGCAATTATAGGCTTACGTGCACAAGAAAGCTGAGAAAAAAGACCAAGAACGAGAGCATGGATCAAACTCCATGAAATATAGGGGCAGTGCTTCTCGGCAGCGGTGATGTCTGTGGTAATTGAATTCGGGCGCATAAGCCTGAAGTGTATCGCACGTCATAATGAATTTTTAGTCGCAAACAAGGCAATGCTAAGTGCTGGCATTTGAATACAAGGAAATCGCCTCCGCTTCTTTTCTCTTGCTTGATTAATCCTGATTTGCAGAGCTTTATACCACGTAGATGCAGTAGCGTTACCTGCGGCTTAATTGATGACCTTTCTATCGGAAGGTGTAGAATGGAAATATCAAGTATTTGTAGACACTGCAAAAGTTACTGCTAAAAGTTACTACCGCGAAAAGAAATGCCACGCAGGTACACGAAGGAATATGGTAACAGATACGAATTTTTTTTATAGATCTAAACCTCAGAAGCACAAGACACTTTATCAAAATTCGCTTCTTTTTGTGATTATGAAATACAGATTTGCCCTTTGCATAGTCAGTTCCGTCTTTAATTTTCAAATCTTAAGCCCGAAAAATCCCGGAGGTTCCGTGGCCATGATTGCAAATTGAGGAGAGGTTTCCTTGGCGGAAAACCCTTAGAACAAGGCCCGTACTATAAAAAATGTGATTGTATCCAGTGATTACAAGATAGGGGATAAAGGTCTGCGTTAATCAATCGCTTTATAGGGTGCGCCATGCATTCCACTTTTACGAGAAGTGGAAACAGCTCGAACGCGTATATGGCCTGTACAACAGCTTGCAGTGGCTAGCCAATAGACAAATTAGTGTTCTGTCCCTCCCAGAGAAGTCAGCAGCAAATTCAGCGATGCCGGAGGAGCGGAAGGTTCCGTGGTTGGCGTGGGTGGAAACTGAACCATGAACACAAAGTATGCAGGCGACAGCCTCCTCCTGCTGGCTTAGACGGTCCACAGTTTTTGTTTCTGTTCATCTAATGCTCCCTACAATCGATGCACATTGCACAGAGGTGAGCAGGCTCGACCTTGTCAGAATGGATTTTTAATAACGAGAGGTTTCCTATAGTCGCCACATTAGATATATGACGACAAATTCAAATGTCATATTATTCGCAAACGTTACTCCACTTGAAACGTTGTTTAAATATTATTCACTAGGCCGTTTATGTAAACTAAACAGCAAAACGAGGGCCACCGACTGCTGCAGGTGTCGCTGAACGTTACTGTGATATGACCAACCAATTCGTAGATGTGGCATGCCCAGCTCATACTTAGTCGTTTACAAGAAATCCTTAATTAAGGTACGGAAAGTACACAATTTTTCTCAGCACTTGAGTGGAAAAGAGGACGCTTAGGCAACGTGCAGTTCCTTGCGGAGTAGCATTCCAAGAAGAGAAACCTGGATATAATCCACCGTTTGGTGGCTCAGAAGGAGAGCAAGTTTTTGTGGGTGCGCAACATTTTATATGTGGGCGTTGAACGCGTACATATTTGTGCAACGTTTGAGAGGATTTGCACAGAAGTCCGACAAAAGTGGTATGGAACGGCAAGTTCTTCGCATTTCGGCAAAGTGCACTGGAAAAGTGTCGGCTAAAAAAGGTTTATCGAGCGTGGTTTCCCTGAAGGGGTAGACAGATGTGTCTATGGCAGAAAATGGAGAGAGAGACCGCACATCACCGCAGACGTTTCGGAGAAAAACAAGGCATCAGAAGAGATAAGCGAAATCCAAACCTAGCAACTAACAGCAAAAGCTCGACTGATTGACGGATTTTTTCGAAACTGCTGATCACTATCAGTTGACAGGAGCACTTTCTTCTGAATGGGACAAAGGCCAGCGACGCACAGAAACAGACACACTGGCGTACATACACAAGCACACTCGCTCTCAGCCGCTCACGCTATGTGTAACGGACTTTTGCTCGGATGTCCGACAGCGCAGGCGATTTCAGCGGATGCCGCCGGGCAGACAGCCTGGACAAATGGCGTTTTAGCCGTCAAATTTACGACCTCTCACCTCATCCCTCAATCACTAGTGTTTTTTACGATTAGCCGCAACGAGAGCAGGGGTTGTACGACATGAATGCGCGGAGCAGGCGCCGATGTACTTCTCGCCAACCTTTCACGTCTCCTGCGCGCGACGACGCCGTGCGCTACAAACGGCTTAGTCATCGAAACAGGTGACATGGCACAGACCTGGTGCGAAAATGTGCGCACGACACGTTCCCCACAAAAATCGAGAAATCTTGTGCTTTTTTTGCTAAAAAAATGGGGTTTCGAAAAAGCGATGGCCCACGGACATAGCGGCCTGAAAGAGATTTTGGTTCTTATAGGGCAGAGGGCCCGTGCGCGTACAAAGAACTCCAGGATTCCATTATACTACAGTTGTGTCAAAATTGGTCACATTCTGGAGTTCCTTCCCTTGCTGAGAGTGTGCTTTCCTCCGCGATAGTGGGACCATTCAAATCAAACTGGAAACTCTTCAACTCAACACCTTCCTACTCAAAACTAGCTTCGCCGACAATAAAATACGTACTCTCCGAGACGGTTAGAATAATTTTCGTTCACGGAGCACTTGGAGTGACTTTCTTTGAAACTTTTAAATTCACCTGCCCCGACGAATAAACCCGCAATTTCAAAATGTATAAAATTTTTCAATTTTTAAAATTCATGAATAAATGTGTAATATTTTTAATTTCAAGAAAAATGAATTAAAATTAATCTTAAAGCAAATGGAAGCAACAGTAAGGAGTGTTTTACAAAGGAGAGATCGCGGCTAGATCGTCGCGATTTTCATTTGATTAATAGTTTAAATCTTGCTTATTTGAAACAACGGTGGGAGAAATGTGTTTTATAGTTTTTCTTGTACTATTTACATCTTTGTTACTACCCGCAAAAAGAATTTTTGCTTTCAATCAAGTGAAAATCGCGGTGAGCTGGACGAGCGCAGCGGTCTCCTGTTTTAGCATACTTACCAATTGCTTTACTTTGCACCACAAAACAAATTTTTAAATAGTTATTTTAATTTTTTATAAAATTCCAAACAGCAATTTGAAATAAAGTCATACTGATTTTTCCTGGCGAGTAGCAAGGTCGTGCACTGGTACAAGAGAATTTGAAAAAGCAAGTGGAGTTGTCGCAACCACTGTAACATGTTAGAATCGGCAATCCGCTTGGAAGTCTCAGACAACTCGTCGAAAGTCGGCCGATTTTGAACGAAAACAGGGGCTGCAAAATTCACTGCGATGTGTTTCAGACTGAAGACTTGGAAAAAGTGAATTGATAGTAGAACGCATCGGGGAGAAAAAAGGAAGGGAGCGAACAAGAAGGCGAAAAAAAGATGAAGGTTCTGCTATTTGACGTCTGCAGGGAGAAGATGTGTACAGCTTGATTACTGCCCGAAACAATAAGCAAAGCAAACAATGACCTCTGCATACCTCTACATATGTGGCAGCCCAAAGCTCTCCCTTCTTGCTTGAGTACTTCATATCTCATGGTTAGTACTCAAAACTCAAGCTGACAGCAAAAGACTGCAGTGTTCGGAGGACATAAATTCCCTTTTGTTTCCCCAGAACGCAGGAGTGGCCATATGGGTAAAGCACGCACATGAACCACGCACATCCTCAAGATTCTGTAGAAATTGTACGACGGCATCGCGGAAAAGGATTCACAGAAACACTTTTGCCGTTTCATTGAACAATAAAATCAAGTTCGCTTAAAGCTTCCTTTTACGTGTAACTCATTGACTGCCTACCTCTACTATAATATAAAGTGATATAAAACATGTTATCGCTATCTGAATAGTCATAGTCACAGTCACTCGTAAGAAAAGCTTTGTATGTAACTCACTTAAAGGGGAAGGAAGGCGAAAATCTCATGGCAGTTTAATGCTGAGGTCACGCTGAGCGCTTATTTACATATGTTAGCTAGCTACATATGTTTGTTTGATGTATGACGTAGATAGAGTTAATATGAAAGGTTCATGTCGCGAAAATGGGCAATATTGGGAGTTGGTAGCCCGCCAGCCAATCATAACCAAGCAGAGAACCGGCCGAACACACGTCAGCCAATCAGAACACTCACCGCACTATTAATCTCTCCGTGGGTGGCGCGCCGATTTCATACAAAACGATGGGCTGGCGCGCTCCCATCTTCCAATGCTGTCCAACTTCACGACATGTACCAGATTAGGTTGTCACTTCAGGAATGGAGGTCTGGATGCCTTACGCTTTGTCTTCCAAGGCCTCACTTTGGGCAAAGAACTCCTCTACAGAGGATTCCATACAAAACTCTGAGACAGAACTGCTGAGCTAGAATGAGCATGACCCTATATCCTCTTCTACGAAATGGTTCTTGGTTCAAATGGCATCAAAACTTATTTTACAGTTGATACGGTTGAAAATCGTGACTTTCAGTACGAACTGAATATTGCATCTGTTTTCTATCAACTGTATCTTCAACCCGTGAACGTATTTTCTATGACAGGGTGAATCACATGGTTTCTGTACGAATATTTGGCCTACGATGCCCAAAACGTTGTGCCAAACATTTTATGTTCACCTCTGAGCATTAGTAGTGACTGAAAGTTTTACATGTAATCTATCGCAATTCTTGCTTAAAATAAAGGTCCATCAAGGCGTGCTGAGATCGCAAAACGTTTACATTTAACCTACCGTTTTTTAGAGATTTTCGTCTTCCTTCTCATAACAAAGAGCTACAGAACTTTGCTGTTGCCAAATGGATAAGAATCCTGTGATCACTCAAATAATGATAGCATTTCTGATACACCGCCAGTAGGAAGGTGTATAGTGATGAGTACAACTCTAATTAATTGTCATAATCTCAGAAGCAATCCAAATAGAAAGAAGAGAGGACACCCCAGTTTGAAGGAATATATTCTTCAAAATGCATGACGAAAGGGCAACTTGAGGGTTGGTAGCTTTCCAAGACACCCACAACTTGAACAAGGTAACTCCCTATTTGGTATGTTGCAAAGATTAGTAAGAGAGAGAGAGAGAGAGGGAGAGAGAGAGAGAGACTGTACTGAAAAGGGGAGCCAGCACAGGCATATGAAGGATGCTGCAGTAAAACAGCCTTAGACTGCCATCCGTCAAGACCTACCCTTCTTGCAGCCGATTTTTCAGCATGGACTTGATAAAAACATCGTAAAAGTGTGATAAGATAAATCGCAGTGCTCTTAGAGGGGAAAAGAAGAATGGCTAAAAAGGATGTTCTGCGATGGGGGGGGGGGGGGTAGAGGGTGAAGATTCACGAAAGAACGGCACAGAAGCCTCTCAAAGAATACCCTATACAGAACCCGCTGAGGACGCCAGGGAAAGTGCTTCGCAACGGGAAACCCATTGGATTCTGCGGAAAAAGTGCGTTTCAAATGGAGTTGACGACAGGACCTCGCACTCGCAGCTGTTCGCTCCTGTTGCGTTGAGGACGCGGAACCGGAAACGCGAACTGGTTGCAATACAAGCGCTCCGACACGTTCGACACGGTTGCGCAAGCCGTGTAGAAGAACTGCTCTTTCTCACGGCTCAATGCACTGCCCATATGATGGCCCGCCAACAGTAGCAGCACTATTTTGCGCACGTAACGAAAATTCAGCACATTCTGCTCGATATGATGAACGTGCATGTTCCTAATTTCGAAAAAAATTAGAAGAAAAAAGACTAGATAGAGAAAATACCAAGAAACGAGGGGAAAGGAGGGACACCTCGTTTCTTGGCATTTTCTCTATCTAGTTTTTTTTATAAGACAGAAGAATCTGAAACAGATTTTTAAAGCATAATACATACAAATGGAATATGTAGTACTTATAAATCATAATGGAGAAGAAAGGAGTTTGCAAAATCGCAAAAAATTATACAAGAAAACGAAGACTTCTATTCCACAGGGATATTACCTATCTTGAAATGATGAAACCCTGACTCTGCTGGCCACTGTAAGCCATATAAGCCATATACATTTGTATCTTTATGCCTTAAAATTAATGTTAAATCAAATATGACTTAAACAGTTTAGGCAAAAACGGCGATAATCCAATCCTTTTTGTATGCACCGCTGCCCACGCATTCTATGTACTTATGTATGTGTGATGGCCAGTCCATGGACAGGTTAGTGCCCATCCAAAATAAGTTTGGCATCAATTCATCGACCCCGGGGGATGCAACGCTTAGTTGCCCTTGGCTGGAGATCCGAACGAAGAATCTGAAATCGGATGCACGCAACAGTCGCCGCCTTCTGAGACTGCGCTACTACGCGCCCTTGAGCAAAGTGAATAATAGGTGCATATCAATATAATATATACTCATGAAGTAAGAAATGTGGCACTTAATTTTAGTATTAAAGGCTAACGGCCGTCGCATTTGCTCTGGTAAAACTTAGTTTGAATCCATTTTTCAAAGCAATGATATATATATATATATATAAGATAAACATGAGGCTGTTAGATTCTGATTACCAGCTGTTAATTTAAAATACTCTGGTCTAGTAGATGTAATGCATGGGGATGTAAAGGCACTCAAAAAGGAAAGGATTATCGGTTTCGGAAAAAACAAAAAAAAATAGATAAAAAAGGAAAATAATTCATCTTGTATTAAATCAAAGCTTCTCCCTTTAGCTTCCCTGACCGTGCCTCCGCTCTCAAAATTTTGGTCAATTTCTGGAGAAGTAGATCACAACGGTGGAAGCGGCCAAGAGATTAGATCACCAAAAATCCTGACATCTCTGACATCTCACAGCGAACTCAAACCGTAGCCCCTAACAAAGCTGCTCAGCTTCATAGGCAATTAGGTATTCCTTCCAGCCCATATATACGTCGTAAACCCTTTATAATAGGATTGTGGAAGTCCGATATGGTGTGGGAGACACCAATAGAAAGCCTCAACACCTGGATGTTCAAATGGAACACAAGTTCGATGAGTGTGCTGCATTTGAAAAAATATAGCCAGCCAAGAAAGGGAGAGAAAACGTGGGTAGCTGTATTCTTTCATATTTTTGCGAATGTTTCAATATTCAAAAAACTAAGCCGTCGCAGCTATCTGCCGACTATGAGAGCATCGCCCAATCATTGTTAGGCCGCCTGAGTTATACTCCCGCGGGAGCATCCGCGGAAGGGCGGGAATCGCGCCGAGACTCCTCACCTGACCAATCGCCGCGCCTCGCCACGCCCGCCGCCCGCCGTGCACCCTTGGTCCGCGGACGTTCCGCGGATGCTCCCGCGGGAGTATAACTCAGGCCTTAGTCAGCTAAAAAAATTAGCAGCTATGACAGTGCACTGGATTATGAATGAAAGAGAATTCTGGATCTAATCTCGTAGGAAAGGAGCACGGCTATGAAAGCGAAAACAACAGGGACAGGATCTCCCAGGGAGCTTGCAAAAGAATGCTCCTCTCAATGGATGGTTCGGCGAGTCTTCGCTCTGGAACACTTCGCAATCTGATTTTTTTCGTTGCCGTCAGAGAGAGTGAAGAGCTCCACCCACCCCTCTAGGATTGATCCAAAAATTCTTCTCTTGCACAATGACAAAATAAATAAATAAAAAACTTCCCTACAACTTCCCTACGACTGGATGACTGCATTCCACTGAGAGCAATGTAGAGAGATGCGTACAGAATGAAAAATCGTCACAGTCAACCCGCTTTTCTCATTACTTTATGGTTCAGCGAAGGGATAACCACAGTGACGAAGTCTGCCATGCTTCTGGCTATACAATACCAGCTACGCATCCCTAGCATTGGAGGATTCAGAAGATCAGGAAGATGTGTTGGGTCATCTAATGGAAGGTGTGGTTTATCGTTGTCAGAGTGATCTGCTACTCACTCAGCTATTCCAAAGAAACGGGCTACTTTGTTGGCGGTATTCGGATGGAATGGATGGAACCGAAGACCAACCGGCATTGAAATTACAACCACACTGGAACCCTCCATAGAGCTTGTTGTTGGTTTTACTGTAAGATAAGGGTGACAGCCTCTAGCACAATAGCAAGGAATAGAAGTCAAATGTTCGGTGCTTTTACAGACTCTCCACACGCCTTTATTGTGCGATGAATAGCAGGCTTTTCAACGAATTGGGGAATCAGCTACTCTTGCAGAAGTATTCCGAAGCGACGTGAAAAAAGAGACAGCTGCAGCGATTGTCGTACACTGGTTCACCAAAACGTCGCTTTGAGCAACTGAATTTCTAAGATCTAGACGTTTTGAAGAACAATTAGGAGCGCTGGAAGTGCTGTGGTGGCTATACTACCGTAGCATGGAAGCACCTAGGGAACCGAACGACATTCGAGTGAGACTAAGAGCAGGCATAGACACCGTACTGGGCACAAAACTTGTGTAATGCGACGCTATTAGAGGTGAAATGTAGGCGCGGAAGAAATGCAGTGTCAACTACAAACGAAAGTAATCGGAAGTCCCTTTCGTTCCATTTTTTCAGTTCAGTTTTGGAAGGAATCGTAACCTTTAATCAATGCCCAGATTTGTGATCCGGAACAGCTCCTTACAAATGAGGTCTTTAACTCTCTGTAGAAGGCCATTAACGTTTCGGTATAGATCTAATCAAAACGACACCGCTGTGAGACGAGAAAGTGTAATAAAACGTCAAGGTGACTAAAAGTAGGTCTGCAGGCATTCTAAGTGAATAAGCGAAGGTTGAGACTTATAAGACCATAGAAAAGGAGAACAGGGCAGAGAAACTGGCCAATAAAAACACTAAGCACGGACATAAGTGGAAATTACGAAAATTTTCATGGAGAGAGCAGAGGCTCACGATGACAAATCACCACGAAATGCCTCGTACATAACACGGAGCCCGTCCAGCTGTACAAATAAAAATCTTCAGCGTGTTTCTCTGAAGGAATTGAGGCTGTAGTAATAGGAGCCGAAAAGGATGAGCACCAAATTGAGCTGAGTTATGAGTGCGCAAGAAGGGTGAAAAAACGCAGTTTGTGCTACCACTTTCAAAGAAAAAACTGCTAAGAGATTCTAATATGAGAAGCCCGGTGGAAATGGATTTGTTGGGGCGTAATTTCTCCTATTTCAATGTAGCCAAGCACGACGTTGCAGTGTTTCAGCGAGCTGTAACACATTTTGTTTTCGTCCTGCTGCTCCATGAACATCACATGTGTGCTATATGCATGTAGTGGTTCGGTTCTGAAAGCGGTAACTGTGCCGATTCAAGGACTCCTTCAGAAGGACTTCTGAGGTTTAAAAGCGATACCAGGAGAATAAATTACGTGGAAGAATTCTTACATTCAAAAAGAACCACCATGTTTCTGAGTCTTCGCTTCTGTTTCTGCATCTTGACAAAGTGGAGAATTAAGGAACGCTTTAATGTATTGACGATGGGTTCCATGAGAATGGTTGCGAAACCTTTAAGGAAGCTCTGAAAAGGCGCTGGGTTCTGAGTGACAGGTTTTTGTTTCGGGTTCCGCTTAGGCTAACCAAGCCTTCCATATCATCGGAGTCGGTGAGTTTGTGTACGACGCACCCAAGATAAACCACTGACTTCTCCATCTTCTGACAATCACAAGTCGATATATAATCCAAATGCGCATTCAAATAGCCTCCACGATTTCTCGTAGACAAAGAGTGGGTCTGCGTCGCAAAGTGCAGTTGATTAATCCTATTTACCCTTATTTTATCTAATATTTTTCGGATGCTATGCCATACTGGGACACCAGGATAGGCGACAACTTGCGGCTTCATTTTTCAAACTTCACCGGAATAAGATTCCAGTGCTCTGAAGCCGAGCTGTGAAACTCTCACGAGAATGCACCGAGATGGTGGTGTGAGTGATGCTCAGCTAGACTGCTGGCTGAAGTTAAGTTTCATACAGGAATCCCTTAGGCTTCTCCAGATCCTCTCCTAAGAAATGCGGTGGAGTACAGAGTTAAGGTAACCATGCCTACATAACATACCTTGTTCAGAAAAGCGAACCTCAAGTTCGAAGAAATCGTCTAAGGTATTTGAGGAATGCATGATGAAATAAGGGCCGATGACACCAAAAATATCCACTAGACCTTCAGAGCACTGGAATCAATGAGCTCCTGAGAGGCATTCGCAGCGAAACCTTGGCCTTGAAGTTTTTCTCCTGTAATTGATGCCCAAAGAACAGTACGCCCAGTGAATGAGACGTATACAGAACACAATGGGAGAAATGCTTTCAGAGCACTGATGCGCGGAGTTCTGTCCCTGATGTAATCTCTCCGCAATACGAGCGCTTAGGCTGATGTCGGACTGTATGAAGTGAAGCGAACTAGTGTGGCGCATTTGTAGAGATTGCGATGAAAGGATAAAGTACGGCGTTAATCAATCCTTTTGCGGGATGCGCCGCACATTCCACTTCTAATGGCTTCATGGTCGTAGTGCATTTTTGACCAACGACAGCAGAACGACTTACGATTGTCAGCCGATGAAGAAATCAGTGCTTTACTCCTGCCAGACCAGTCTGAAGGATAAGGATAAAAGATAAAGGACGGCGTTACTTAACCCCTTTTTGGGATGCGCCACGCATTCTACTTCTACGGGACGTCGTGGAGGCGATTAGAATGCGTATTTGGCCACACAGTGCGGTGGCCAGCCGATGAACAAGCCAGCGCTCTATCCTTCCCAGACAAGTCTGGTACCAATTCACCGACCCCGGAGGGATGGAAGGCTTGTGGCTTGGGCGGGAAATCCGAACCAGAAACCTGGTATCGGGTGAACGCGACAGCCGGCGCCTCCTCCGACTGCGCTACAAGCGCGTAAGACCAGTCTAGGAAGAATAAAGCACTGACCAGTTTTCCACCGGCTAAAACAACAAAACACCAACTCCAGAGGGATGGTTAGCCGGAAACGAGCCAACAACCTCGATTTGGGGTGAGGCGACAGCAGGCGTCTCCTTCCGCTGCGCTACCACACCGACCAGGAGATAAATATGAGGTTGGGAAAATAAGAAAAGCCTTACTGTCATCTGTGAGGATTGTGCAAAAACATTTTCATTTTGGCTAAACCCTTTTAGATGATGTAGGGCTATTTCAAATCAAAGTGAACCTGTCTCAAGCTCTGCAGAACGCGTTTTTAGAATGCCACATTATTACGTTTTTAATCTAGTTACAATTTAAAAATTCTTGTGGATCAACTGCAACATTTGTTGCTTTGTAGCAGACGTTGCCGGAAGACGACGAATATGGGCTTTGCCCATTGAGGCTAGTAAACTGACGAAAACAAACGGGTTTAGGAAGTTCGGATTTAAAGGCGTCCTAGGTGTTTCGCAAGCTGCCCGGTTTAATTTAAATATGATGTAGAAACCTCAAACATTGCCCAGTTGAAAATGTCTGGAGTAAGAGATGAAAGTTGTTTTCGAAGACTTTAGCATTTTGAAAGCCAGACGATGAAACAGACTTATTGGTTCGCGTGCAATGTCAGTCGTCCGCGGAAAGGATGTGAGGTTTGGTCTTCAGTGGATTACAATGCGACTGAAAATACACTCGCCTAGCAAAGAAGGCGTGCGAAGAATGAGATGAATAGCGGAGGCAAACTCCTACATTTTGAATTAGAGTCGGCTAGGGCAGCGGAAATTAATAGAACAAAGTCACAAACGCGCAATGCACTTGCGCGATCTCGATCGAAGCACATGCATATCTTGACTTTTTCAAGAGTTGAAGACAAGTAGGCCGGCATGCAGCGAATGCGCGCGACACCGTGCTGTCGCTCGGCACCGTTTCCCAGTTCTTGCGACCGAAAACACTCAGATCCCGGCTGGCTGGTCAAAGTATTATGGGGCTGGACTGATTGATGACACCGTTTAGCTCTCGCCTGTCTTTACTGGAGTTGAGACAGCGGAAGAATGAAGCGAGGAGGGAGACGGGCGATAGTTAGCTAGGACGAGAAGGACGATGTAGGAATACGAAAGACTTTAGAACAAATGAATAGACTGTTATCGCATCGCATCCATTTTCAGCAAATCAGACTCACCAGAAGTACGAGTAGAGAAGATATTATATCGTGGACAGATATGAAAAGACTATACGAACCTGTAGAGGGAAAATCGAAGGGAAGAACAAAAATTGATGAACAACGTGCTAAAGAGGTTCGAAACTGAGCCTCAAGCAGGAACTAGGATCTGGACGGCAAAAATATGAAGAACTTTACAGCTCACCTTTCTCTCTCTCTCTCTCTCTCTCTCTCTCTCTCTCTCTCTCTCTCTCTCTCTCTCTCTCTCTCTTTCTGAATTCACGCTTCTCATTGCTCACTGGAAAAGAAAAACTCACTACGGTTGTGAGATCTTCTCGAGTTTGCTCACGCTTTTTGTCCTCTTGAGTGGTATACCTCTAAACGGACGCGAGAAGAACTGCTGAAAAGCATTGACCTAAACAAACGCAATATTGCGGCAACACATAAATTGTTCCAATAACCAAATATTGAAAATGTTGTAAAGTACACCAGAAGGAACAGCTTTAAAAAGCAAAAGAACCGCGACACAAGTGGATGCACAAGGCTGGTTATCACAAAATGAAAAGTGAAAATGAAAATTCCTCTTTTGTGTTCTCTTCAATAACAACGCAGGCACTATTATCATGCAAGATCCCCTCAGTAACCGTTGAGCAATAAAATATGTCAAACAAAGTAGCTGCATATGAACATTGTGGTCCATCTTGCTGCGGTAACAGCTGAATAAGATTTCGGTTGTCAGCTGTGTTCTAATTTTTTAAAGCCAACAAACGAATATCATGCTAACAGTGAAGCCTCCACTTCGCCCAGCAGTCTGTCTGCTTTCTTAGAAAGTCGTTTTTTTTGTATCAAAATTCGATGAGAAAATAGGCAGGAAGAAGGGCTTTACGGAGGAGAGGATATCATTTTAGGGAGAAGAATATAGAGATCGCTAGAGAGAGCGTGAGGAAAAGGTTTAGGTTCAATAAACATAGTACAGCGTATGAACTAGGAAAACTGACCGCTATTCGCTGAGGTCCAGTGGAAGATATGTCCGATTCAATCTGAAAAGTTCGATGATTGCGAAAATGCTGCTATAAGATCTATCAGGACCTTCTAGGCGGCTTCTGCTCCCCCAGCTGAGTAACAATGGAGGAGGAGTGGTGGCTTTAACACTGTATACATATTGTATTC
Organism: Heligmosomoides polygyrus bakeri; assembly: GCA_947359475.1. NCBI lineage: Eukaryota > Metazoa > Nematoda > Chromadorea > Rhabditida > Heligmosomidae > Heligmosomoides > Heligmosomoides polygyrus. The sequence goes on from OX375870.1 coordinate 73,267,808, forward strand.
TATTTCATTTAGAGAAGGGGCAGAGGATTATCAATGAAACGCGAATACAGAGCAAAATGTTCGATATCAAAATGTACTACGCTTTAGTTTGAGGGTCGGGATACTGAATTGGAATAGTGAATTGGCGCCCAGATCTCCTACAGCTACCGCACTTCGACCCCCAAAACGGTGACTTTTCGACTTTTCGGAGCTAACTGTTTTCCGAGAATGAACTGAGAGGTCCTATATCGCTATGATCCAATACAGAGGTGATAATTCTAGATAAGTCACCTTTGCAATACGGACGTGCATAGGGAATAGAGCGGAGGAGGTGAATGTTCTTGCCTGACGGGGCCAACCACCATGCAGGAATGAATGCACAGCAAGTAACCGCTTTACACCCCACATCCCGAAACATTGCAGTAAGCTACAACACCGGTCAGACAGCCGCTTCGAAGCTTCAAAAAAAAGGACGCGGAAGCGGTCGGATTGCTGAGGTTTTGACATACGTACAAGAGTATTCGTGTTTCTTACGCACGTATGAAGAACTGAGCACGAAGCGGTCAACCTCGTGCAACTCCAGAATCCATTCCGTTCCAAGCTTGTTTGAATAAGGCTTTGTGAACTCAATTAGAGATTCTTACTGAGGAAGAGAAACTGATCCGGTGCCTGAGTGCGCAGTAGCAAGGGCAGATGAAACATCATAAATGAGTGGGGTAGACTGAAGCTACAAGGAAAAAAATACTTTAGCATGAACTGCGCTAAACTCCGTTACTACTCTTGTTCCGCTTTGAATTGAGACTCTAACAAGGTCGCGAAATGTCTTGCGAATTTCATGACTTCTAACCGTGACAGCGACCTTGAAAGCGATACTGGCCTGTACAAGGACTATTTCAGCGCCAGACTGAAAGACATGTTCCTCCCCTATACTACACAAGCAAGCCTGGGCCCCATCCTTCCTATGATTCTGCGAGAATGCAAGATTTGGTTAGCCTGAGCATGAATCGAATCACAAAGATTAACAACAACAACAACAACAACACAAATCGACGCCTTCTACCAGTCGTGCTACATCCTTTCCACACGTATACCCAAGGCGTGCAAAATCCATTAGCCCACCTCATCCCAGGCTACGTCAACATTCTACAAGAAGGATTTCAAAGACCTTGTCGTAAGCAGACGGAATACTACATAGCACTATCTGCCGATAACATCAGTTAGACAAGCACAACGAGAAAGGTTGTGCTTTCATGTGTCATAGTAGATTCCCCATGAGATGGTTTTTTTGGAAACACGCACGTAGAACCAAAAGTATGTTTAGCACTTTGAATATTACGAATCGAATGCCTTGCTCTTCCTTATAAGAAGTTACAGTAGCATGTAAAACGTTGTTAAAAAACACCCCTACTCTGGTTTCAAATCTAGAGCTTAAATACTCATTGTGAGGGTAGTGAATGTTACATTAAAACCGTACTGTAGAGTTTCGACGTTGCACTGAGACATCAATAAGAGAGAAAATATCCTAAAAATATTATTGAAGGGTTATTGAGGTGACTATGCATATGCGTTGCGTCAATGTAGAACGAACGACTTGAGAGCGATCCTTTTGAAGAACTGTTGAAGAGGGCGTAGAATGGTAGCGCGGATAGATTAAACGCCGGCAGTTGCATGCACCAGATTCCAGCTCCATGGCTCGGGTTTATCGCATAGGCCAACCAAGTTTTCCGTCCTTCCGCCGGCGATGCATTGGTAGCAGACAGGTAGCAGACAGTTTTCTGGGAAGGATAAAACACTAACGTGTCCATCGGCTGGCCACTGCGTGTCAATGTATAAATCGAGTACGCATTCACAATCCTGTTGCTGCTCTAGAAGCAGAATGCGTGGCGTATCCCACAAACGATTGATTAACGCCGTCCTTCTCCTCTCCAGCGTATTTGGCCTATACAATGACTTAAAGTGTCCAACCGATGGACCAGCCAGTGTTTGCCTTTATTGGGCAAGTAACGCGCCAATTCACAGTACCGGCGGAATAGAAGGGGTTTGATTGACACAGGCGATGTCCGAACTAAACACCTGAATTTGGGATTCACACGATCGCCAGCGCTTCCTTATGCCATCATTAGAAAAATTCGAAAAATGTCGAAGTTGTTGGGGCGCACTCAGCGGTCGTTTAAGCCTCTGTATCTACTCGTTCAGGGACAGTCTTTCACATAAGAGAAAAAACAGGTTGCAGCCCCATTTGTGTAAAGAGAGGAGATAAAGGGTTTACTGCTCATGAGGAAAGAAGAAGAAGGATTTCGCTCGGAAATACATCACAATATCAAGATGTGGTAACTAATTAGCTTCGAGTCAAACAAAATTTGTTCAGATCGCTGTAGTCTTGTTGAGCTGGTAGCCAAAGTTGTTATCACATTTATTTTAGCTCGAAAGAGTGATGTATCGGCGCGAAGGACCCTTGAGGCGCTCTGGATCACGGCTTAGAATCCCCAGGTCAACCGGAAGGAGCAGTGTCTGGCGGTAACCCAAGAACTGACACCCTTCATCGAGCTCTGCGGGTTCCGATCTATCTGGTCTGAACGGCTCCAGGACCTATCTCCAACGCGACGTCGCGCGCTAGCCGCGTGCGACTTCGCGGCGCTAAAACGCGGATGTGCGCTCGGTGACGCATGGTTAGCCGCGGAGCACGAAACGTTCTCAGTGTTTAAGCTCCCAGACCATATTTCTAGCGAGGAACTTAAGGTTCCACAGAATGTGGTAGGCAACAGACTGCAGTAGGACAATTGATCCGAGAATGAATGATAGTGACCTTTTTCCGTAGTATAACCATAATCACGGGTAAAAATTAACCGAAGTAGTTGTAGATGGCAAATACTGACGCAGGAAGCCAACCACATGACCAAGATTCCTGTATAAACTGTCGCTGATCGTTCTGTTGAAACCGCATTCATATACTATCTCCAAGAAACGTTGAAATAAGGCAAAAGCGTGCCGCATGTCCCTGCAGGAGGCGTTTCTAGCCGTCGGAAGCATCGGACCGCGACAACTCGTCCAATTTCGTCGCGCAGCGTGCGCGACGCCAGGGGAGTTCGTGCGGCGTTGGAGTTATGTCTGCCCCCCCCCCCCCCCCCCGGTCTGAACATCAGGGTATTTAGGTCGGGTCGTCCTGCTGGGTAGACTCATTCACCCACGTTCATGTCTATCTTCGGGTGACTGGTGGTCCTTCTTGGCATCCACCTATAAGGTCAGTCGTTCCTTCATAACCGTCATGTTGGATTTTGTCACTATCTCTCCTTAAGATTAGTACTCTGTAGGATGAAGTGGTGCTTGGGAGGACAGTTTCATAAGTGTTTTCGACCTTTCAGGCCCTGACGAAGGCAAGGTGGCCGAAACGTAAGCCGAGTTAAATAAGTGTGCTAACAACTTTGGCTACCAGCTCAACAAGATAACATCGATCTGAAGTCAGTATGCCAAAATTTTTTCCACTTGGGGTCGGCTTTGCAGCAAGGCCAACGACGGATTCAGATTTCCTGTGCGAGTTAGTCCCTCCAGCGCCTGACATAGACAGAACACGTCACAATTCAAAAAGACGTTCGAGGCATTATCTTATCATTTACGTCGCCTTCAGCTTCTACCGAATCATCCGTCCCTTCTTGATATGACTTCAGCTATACAACCAAACGAACCAATCACTGCTTCGACACATGGGCAAGTAGAAAAGAATGCCAGTGAACTTACAGCCTTCTCTGAAGACGTCCTTGGTGTGGAGATGTCATGGCAGGACCTTCTGGCAGTCAGCATCAGATGTTGCGTGTCGCTGTCATTCTCCTGCGCAAGTCCGCCGCCGACACTACTCGTTTGGTGCGTCAAGTTCAGGTTGTAGGCAGACGCCGCAAATGGTTTTCCACGTCGCTCCAGCGATTCGCATGTCTCCTTGTGAACGACGTCTGAAAATGTAAACTTCAGTTTTTGTGCGCACAGAACAGTTCTCAATCCCGCCTTTAAGCGCTGACTCTGTCAAGCATTCAGAATTGAAGCTGTGCGAAATTTTATGTTTTCTTTTTGTAAAGTCATTTTTCAATTCCGTAAAAAATTGAAAAATGGTCAAAAATAAGAATAACTCTTTTATATATCACAAAGATAGCGGAGAAGAAAATACTTAAGGAAATGAATAAGGTGAACCCAAATTAACAGCAATTTTCACACTCAACATCCCAATTTCACCCCAGAGAGTGGAAACATATTATCTCTGTATGCCCCATTCTGTAAAAATCCTCAAACTTTTCGAGCAGCATTCAATCCTTCCTGAGACAAACTTGAATCTGCTATCTTTCTTCTCGTTGACGCCGTTGGACTTTCCTTTCCAGTATCTTGAAGGAAATTCTTTGCGTTTCCTAAAATTTTTTCTTCATTTCAAGGCCCTAAGTAAGACAAGATTCCTACGCACTTCCATATTGAGTAGCTTTGGGTTTAAAATTATGGTGTCTTGGAAGGATTATCAATAGTGTAGTGCCAGCAGATAAGAGTATTTTGTAAATAAGATTTTCTATGATTGAAATTCCGGCCGTAGACATTTCTAGGTGTCATCTGAATCTATTAGGTCATCCAATAAGTAACGGCGTTTTTTCACTACGGTTTTAGCCCATTATTTGTCGACTTGTGTATTTCGAAGGTCACTAAAGTGATTTTAAGGTAAATGAGACTTGCTCTTTTAGAATCTACCATTCGTTGAATTGTTAGCTTCTAAGTTCAGGTGACGCCTCCAGGCCTTGCTCGCTCGGAATGCCAAAAAACCGAATACTTCTTATACGAATAAATAGCACAGGGAATCCACCAGCAGTTTCGATTTCCACTTGTTGGTAAAAAGCAATTAAATTAGTCGCTCAGCGATCCAAGACATCGAATATAAATCAAAAGAGGGCAGCTAAAAAATCAGAACGCGAATGCGTGTGGTATCAAATGGTCCGTCGCAAGCAGGTCGGTGCTCAGTATTACAGGGTGCGTAAAAAGTATTGACGCACCTACATTTTGTTTCAGCTCCAGCTTTCTCTTTCTACCCCTCTAGGTTTTTGTGTGTTATTTTTGTTGTTTGTATTGTGCTCAAAAAACACTCACGAAAAGAACTGATGAAACATGACCATCGTCGCTACGGTGGCCCTTTTTTGTCTGTTAGGCGCTGTTCGAAACGGTTGGTGAGGAAAGAGGTCAGCAACCTAAACGTCAGCCATGGCCCTGTTATAACAGATAATGATTACAATATTTCAAGCACGATAACGTTCAAATCCAAAATTATCAATCTCTGTCCGATAACGGCAAACAGGTAACGCGCACAGGTGTGGACAGCTTCTCAGACGAGTACAGCTTAAACATGAATCCGCTGGATTACTCTTTTTAGACGATTTTGGAGAATGAGGTCTGGGCTACTTTCAACAGAAGTGACCAGTCGCAGAAGGCTACCCTGTTAAAAGCACGGGACGAAATCCAAGCGAATACTTGCGGCGCGTGCTCATGAATTTTTCAGTCGTTTTCGCTCCTGTATTCACAGTAAGGGAGCCAATGTCAATTACAAGTTATTCTATCGTGTTTGCAAGATCATTTTCCATATTTCCCAAGTGAATATTTTAAAACTTACTGCGCAATACTATTTCCGCAATCGTCATTTACTGCGTCAATACTTTTTACGCACCCTATACTGTGTGAGGGCAACAGAAATCCTTGACCATGAAGGGGCATCGGTTTCTAAGATGCAGATGAAGGGGCAATCTTTTTAATGTATTAAAGATGGGGCAACACCGCTCCAACTCCTCCCCTATTCGAAGAAAGAGTTGCTGGTGGAGCGAAAGAGTATCACTGTATCAATCTCAACTTCGCTCTCTTTATTATCTATAGGGCTCTATTTATAGACCGGAAATTATTACGGAGCATTTTCTTTTGTCACGCTCGCTCAAAGCGCGCCCTGTAGATTCTGAAGAAAATATAGAAATGCAGTAGCATGCAAACGACTTTTTCACGAAGCGCGTTCCCAAGACTTCGTTCACACAATCTGTGTTGGATTCTGTGCCTCTCTATCGAAACGAAATGTTGGTTAAAAAGCAGAAGGCGCGCAGCTGGCACTCAACACGTCGTAGCAGACGTCACATAACGCTTTTTGCTCCAACTTTTGACATGGCTGCAAATGCAAGGACATGTGCTACGAAGAGATCCTTCTCGTGGTCCTAAGGAACCTTTTTCGAAGCATGGAATGAAATCGACAGCAAATGTCCGCGCCGAGCCAACAACGAGTTCATCAGACTCGGATTCGATGCTCAATCGTCGGGAGGTGCTCGATACAAACAGCCGCATATTCAAGGTATTCCTGACACAGTTGGGGATCCAACATGAGAACATGAGAAACCAGGGGCTGCCTAGAAAAATTGCAAAAAAAATTGCAGGCTGTCAACACACTGGGGTACCTGTAATAAATATGAATTTTATCAGAAGTGGTTTACCCTGCTTCATGCTCGGGAACGGCAGTTGAGATGATGTCACGAAGTTTACTTATGTATAGTTTACTATGTCACATATAGTTTTACTTATAGTTTACTTACTTAAGCAAATTTTGGAGTGAGGCGATTGCATTAAAAATTCTAGTGGCTCAAAGGCGTAGCTCACATAGTGTGAGGGTGTCGCAGCGCAGCGGGAGGAGGCGCAGGCTATAGCGTGCACCTAATTCAAGGTTCCTGATTAGGATGTTCCTCCCAGGAACAGCAAAGCCTTCCATCAATCCGGGGCGGCGAATTGGTACCGAACTCGTATGGAAGGGATGAAACACCTAGTTATGCATCAGCTGTCTATCGCAAGACACTGTACAGATACGATAGAACGAATCTAAACAAGGTGGAGAACGAAGCGAGAGGTCAAAGAATAAACAACTTACTTAAGCGATGTTTGTCAAACGTGAATTATCAAAAAGGATTTAAGGCTTATTTCGCCGCTTCCTTCATACGATTCTTTTTTGTTGTAACATCTCCCAGTGTCTCATCGGTGAAGCGGGAGATGCTAGAATAAATTAATACCTTCAAAATTTTTGGGCAAAATTTGTGGCACATCCCGCAAAGGGATTGAACAACACCGTCCTATGCCCTTTTATCTTGTCTCACAAAACGCTGATTCCTCTTCCGGAGTAAAACAGTAGGATTCCACGAAACCTTTGGAATAAGAAAATTTTCACCGACTTGTAGCGTTTTCCAGCCACTCTTTTCTCATGAGGAAGTTGACCAAACGTCCTCAATCCACATAATACTTGTATAGCAAGAAGACAATCATCGACCTAAGATCTCGATTTGTTTCCGAGCTCGGGTGCACAATAATCGACCGTCGGTGCCCCTAGTACGGCAGCGCACTGAATCGCGTTAATGCTGGCAACATTTGCTTGTTACACGCTGACACGTGCATATTCAATGATGTGATACTAATAGACGCAGCAGCCCCGTGAGCCTCCATGTAAATCAGAGCGACACGTCCGGTGAACGCCAGCCACCTTCGAACGCTACGAGGATCATTGCGTCGCCGAAAACACGGAAGACCTTGAACAGTGTTGGGTCAACAACAGCGGATTTGCTCACGGACGTTGTGCTCGAAGGATTGAGGGCGATCGAGGGTCAGCACTTCGGAGGAGGCTCTATTCCCAATTTTATTATTATTATTATTATTATTATTATTATTATTATTATTATTATTATTATTATTATTATTATTATTTGTTTTCGTACAAGGGTGTGTTCAAGCCCCATTTCAAACCGAGATGTCCTGATAGTTATGTAACTCCCAAACTCTAATGTATTCGTGTTTATTAGCTAACAGCTTCTAAGCGAGTAACTAACTTCTTCACATAGCACACCTCATATCGCGTAATTAACACTTCGTAGGCCCAATCTGCATCTGCTTATCATCACCAAAGTGGTGTGGTGGCCTGTTAGTGAACTAATCGCTTGCGCCAACAATGTATGTGGCTGTTGACGGTGGAAAGAGGAAATAACGCCCTGTTCTTCCTTTCCCTATTCTTGGAGCTGACGTAGTACATGGCGAGTGCCAACAAAATCCAACAGGGCTTTTTGCCTCAACTGGAAACGTGGCGCCAAAATATTATATTCAACGCTGCACGCTGCAAAATATCTTAAGGAATGTGAGGTTGCCTAAAGCCATTCCCCCACCTTCGACAAACTCTAGACATGTCTAGTAATGATGTCCCAGTCTTTAGACGGAGAAACAAGCTAGGCGCGCCTGCAAACAGTCAGCTCTGACAAACACTTGACTTACAACGCGGCAAAATATTTTGGTAGAAGCATGACGCTAAGTCAAATTCGTTTATTTCCAACGCGACTGGTCTGAGCAAGGATATTAGTTTCCACAACATGGCCAGAAAACAGTGATAAATACGGTGTTTTTTCTTAGAATAACTGCGCGTGATAGGTCAAGGAGCGCATTTCGTCTACACGGCGCCTAGTCTGGAAGCAGAGGCTCCAGAGCTCGCCTTGTATTTTTTCGAACAAATTTCAAAATGCTCCTGGTTAGAAGTTTCCAGACTGCAGGTGTATGTCATGACGGACTGCCTCATATACTGGTTGACCTTCAACTACATTTTTGTTTTTTCATTTTTTTCAAGAGACCACTAAAAGCGTTTCATGACTCTTATCTGAGACAGTTGTAACAGGAACAAAAACAAAGCAAAAATCAACGAATGCTCAAAAATAAAACAAGGTTAGGATGGATAGGATCAGAAGCTCTGGGGTAAATAAATACATACCGATACAAAAAGGAGCCCGAAGAAAGAGTTTCTTTCCTGAAGTACCAAGGTTCGCGCATGTATCATGCCAATAAATGCTAGTATCCACATCAATTAGTCGTATTTTGGACAGTATAGTTTGCGGTAGTGGTGGACAAAGTGCTGCTCGAAAGGCGCGTGCACCACGCGTTCTATACCGACTTGATATCGTGGAGGTTGGTTGGTTGAATACGATAGACAAATCACTGGATGACCCCTCACAGTCACTTCTCGACCTCCGGGGGACACAAGTCTTGGCTGGCTACAGCTTGGCTGAAGCCTTGAGTCGACAAGGTGTACACTTGCGAGTCAGGGCTTCCTCCGCTCCAGGTACCTCTTCCAGTTGAAATCTGTCAGGAGTTCGAACAAGTGTTGTTGTCCGCCGAACAGAACTGGGATCTATGCCGACAGCATATCTGGAGTGTAGGAACAGCGAAGGTCCTGCTCGAATAGAAGAGTGAACTGAGACTATAACCACACGGTTTTTTAGAGCAACTGACTGGCTGAGTGCCGACTTACAGGGGAGGACAATGCACTTCCGCGGGAGATTTCGAGTGACCAGTTGAATGTTATAGGGAACCGTGTGAGGAGCACCGTAGTGCCTTTCAAATTTCCTACGGGCACCTGGGTACTCCCTCATCGTGTCAAAGTGTTCAGGCAGTTTCAGAAGATGTGGTGAGCTGCAGTGTCGGGAAGCAGCTGCCCCAACAACTGTGAGTGATCCCCGCAGACAGGATAGCACTGGGCTGCCCGCTTTGAAACAAGTGGGAGTAAAGCTTATTAGGACTCGACAATTGCTCAAAGCCGAGGACTTATCGCCAGATAGACATGCAGTGGCCTCGATATCATTGTGTCCCCTCTTCCCGTCGTTGCTATCCCTTCAATGACTCCTATGTCTCAAGCAGCCCGGAGCGTGAGCATGCAGCAGTCGCGCGTGTCGCAGCTGCGCTGCCGCTTCAGCGTTTTTCCCTCACGAACCGCTCACGTCACTCACGGTACCGTACATGAGGGACGGTGGTGGAGGGACGAGCGTGAGGCTGAGAGTATCATCGAGCGCCCAATCCGACTGGTGCGAGCCGTCGACGACCACGACGAGACGAGGCGGAGGACGGCGACGCGACGGGTCTTACCGGAGCCGCTAAATCCTTTTGTGTGTGCGGAGGCATTTTCCTATTGTTGTCCGATACTGTCTCATCAAACACAGCCAAATGGTTAGCCGCTCGACAACACCGCGCAGCCCCTCAGAGTAAATATGATCGGATACACTGTGTCGAGATGTTAAGGAGGCAGACGAAGTGTTCCCACCTTTGTCATGGAAACAGGCAAGCTTCCTGGGTCGCCTCCTTGTAACACGTTTCGATTAGGAACTGGTTAAGCGTATTTTCTCATTTTTAAAACTTCTCAAGGCCATAAGTCTCGTCAAGAACACGCTTAGAAATAGCTTTCAAGGCGCGCGGAATTCCCAAAAAAGTTATGGCAGCAGGTAGTAGGAACTACTCCTCAGGAACTTAGTTGAGATGTTCTCACAATCCATTCCTCAAGATAGACTACACTCGCTGGTGTAAATGTATTGTATTTTGCTCGAAACTGTTAATTTTGATATATCAAGCAGTTGGCTGCCGGAATTTTGCGTGTACCGTAAAAAATCTACTGATCGAAAATTTAAGCACATTTTATCTAAACGTATTGCTTTTCGGCATATAGATATGTAATGAGCAAATGTTTGGATCATTCGGATCTATCCTAACCAGAGGGAGGGTGGACATGTGATTCGCGACTCCGATCCCCTTCTCGAGTTTCTGTATCATGGTGCGAGGGTTTTATTCAAATGCAGGTAATGTATTTGTATGACATGGGATGCTGTACACAGTTGGCACTTTAAGTTTGCCCCCTCCCGACCAGGATAGATTCAACCATTCTATAGGTGAAACGTTTTAGTGCCAGATGAACTAGTGCATAGCAGAGGTTTTTTCCTTTCATAAGAGTGACGTCGTGCCAAGAATGTTGCTCCAGTAATGTCGTAAACGGCCACTTAACAATTCTCATTCTAAAGCTTGCACACTGCACTATATTTTGGCATGGACTCAATATGGCTTTAATGAGAAAACATTTATTTATTAATTATTGAAAGCGTAATGATGAAACTCACGCGTAAAACAAATGAGAAAAAGAAACAAGTAAAATATGAAAATAATGAATATTGATAATCAAAAAATATGCAAGCAAACATGTTCCATACCGGGTAGGAAGGGAGATTTTGATTTTTTAATATGATTTCGGAGCTGGGCGCAAAGCTGAAATCAGAGCCTTCGATAACATCAAAGAAGTTTGCCTGGAGTGTGCTAACAGGCATAGTGACCTATGGAGCTTTGCGCGGTTAGGAAAGCATTAGTGGCGCGGTAGTCACCCAGAAATTAGAAGTCGTCGAAAGTTAGATGGTCCACATGCATGGCGTGAAGAGGGGTAAGAACCTATTTGAACAGTCCCACCGTTTTGGTGGCTTCTTGGCCATCACTCTTCCCGACCTCCTTTGAGATACCTTATCTCTCTACGGTCAAGGAAGCTTATCTCGCTATGGTCAAGGATAAAAGGTAAATGACGACGTTAATCGGAAAGTGTTTTGATGTGCCATGCTTTCTATGTACTCCGATGAGATATCGTGGAAGGCAATTTGAGTGTGCATTTGGCCTTTATAATAACTTGCGGTGCTCAAGCATTGAATACCTCAGTGTTCGTCAATCGGCAGATGTGGAGTGCTTGATTGTCCCGGGTGAGATCCGGATCAAGAAACTCGAGTGCACGCGACTGCTGGTGCTCCTTCTACCACGGGCCTAACTTGCCATCCTATAACTCGTAAAAGTTCCCGATTAGAAAAACCAGGCTTAAATTATTATGAGATGTACAATAGGTATCCGCAGTTCATACCCCATCGATCTAGAACGAGTCGGTCGGTTGCCCGCGAAGATGTCGTACTGTCTTCGGTGTTGCTAATTGTAATTAAGTTCTCAGGCTCGTCACGGAGCTTCCGGTTGAGTTGGTAATTGAAGCGTATGAAGTGGTCGCGTGCATAAAGGCGTCCAGATGACCTCGAGTTGCCTCATCGCCTTCACCACTAATAACCGCGTCGACGACGCACAACGACTGCTGAGCGTGGAGCGACTGAGCGAGTGCATGGACGCTTCTGCTGCTATGAACAGTCGGCTACTGTTGTACGATTTTTCCGAAATGACACCCGTCGGCGAGTCACTGGCGTATTGCTGTACGAGTGGTATTTCGGTGGTCGAACACGCAAGAAGCGAGCCGGCCAAGCGAGCGAAAAACAGCGGCCACCCGCGTCAGCTTAGCCCGGCCCGACACGTCGCCGGTGTCCGCTCGACACTGCCTGCTGCCGAATTCGAAGATTTCGTGTGTTCGACATGTCAACAGCGGAGCTCCCAAACTGAAAATTGAGTCGGCCGCTCACTCGCGGTCAAGTGGCCGAGCGTGTATGTGTGTGTCTGTGGTTGTCTCCTGATGTTATCTCTCTCGCAACAGCGCCCACGCTTCCGGCCACCACCGCCACAGCCAACTCGACCGACGACAAGCACCAAACGAGCACTCATCAGTGACGATGGCGACGATGACATCGGACCTCTGAGCAAACGACTTCTCGTCGACTTCTACCACCCACCCACCATATTAGGGCAGTGTGTCAATACACATCGCATTCCATCCCGAGGGAAATCACGCCGAACTTCAGCCAATTTCGATGCGGCTTCGTATAAGAGCAGAAGAAGCGGCAACACATGTACTTTAGCATCTGCACTTTTTTTTGAAAACTTCAGCCCTGCGAAAGTGGAAAAACTCCAACTTTGTTAATGTTCGAAAATAGCGAGAGCCTCGAATATAGAAGAAAACGAACTGTACAGTTTACCAGAAAAGTGTGGACAAGGCGTATTCCAAAGGGGATTTAGAGTCTTTTAACTCTTTCCGTCTGCGTTGAATAAGGATGCATATCTTCGCCGAGAAAAAGTTTAATTAAAAAAGTAAAAAAAGTAAAAAAGCAAAAGTTTAAAGAAAACAAAAACGTGAAGAAGTCCTCTGTTCAAAGCTCAAGAAAAGAATTGGTTCCGGGAAGACCAGAATTACATTAACATGTTGACGACCGTGAGATACCATGTCGTGTCACAACTTTTCGCGTACATGGAGCCATGTGAGACAATGTCGTGTCACAGTCATGTAATCTCTTTTCCTGATTGATTCGCATCTTTCATTGGATCTATTTTTGTTATGTACACTTCATCTCTAGACTTTACTGCAAGAGCGTGGTCACTGCAAACAATTTTCGATTTGTGCTAAGATGAGCTTCTCGACAAGCAGTGGTTGCACGTACCAAACAACTCTGACGCTACAATAGTTCGGTCGGTCCCACGCGCCAGACACGCGAAAATCGCGCCGTCGTCAACGTGTTCATTAATTTCGCTACTGCTCTCATCACAAACTTCACTAAAGCCAAGCACAGCTTTCGAGTTCTTCGAAATTGTAGTTGCTTGCTCGAGTCTCGGAGAGCTGAACACCATGGTGAATCCTCGCCTTCTTCCATTTTTCAAGGGTGTTCCCGAAAAGGGGCCAAGTTACAGGGCATTGACGAAAAACTTCTGTAGCTTTATGCTCTTCTGAAAAAGCATGTGTAAGCTCTCATATGTAGGATAATCAATAAAACGAAGAAGGAATTCATTCCGGATCTCCAAAACGTCACTGTACAGTAATCACCTATTGAAGTGAACTGTTGAAGACTTCAATCCTTCCCACTTCAAACAATGAGCAAAAACTTAGACATCGAAACAGAAGGTGCCATATTTTGAACAACATTCAAGTAGCGCTGCGGCCAAGAAGAGCAGCGAAAAAGTTCCTATTAGAACGCGTAGATGGCAAGAGCGTTGATGGTCAAAAACACACACAAGACATTTTTTTAAATAAAAAATCACCGAGCCATGTGGGCGTCCGTAGCCCATTGGCCACCAACAGGTCCTCACCCGTCAGCAGTGAAAGTAAAAATTGTGGACAAATAATACCACCACAAATTACTTGCAAACCCGTGAAGTATATAGAATCGGTGGAAGAGATCCTGCGAGTGGCTTAGTTTCGTACGCTTTCTGTGCTTACGGTAGGCTCTGCGCCTTACAAGTGCTCAACTGCTTCAGAATTCGAATTCGCAGACATTAGACACATCAGTCTCCATCAGCAGCAATGCAAATTGCAATGAGAAGAAAGCAAAAAGAAGCGACTGTTTAATCAAAGCAGCGGTCACAGTGATTAATAACCGTACTTCTTCCCATCAAGCCATCTTCACCGGAGAATTCACGACCTTGAGTGGTTGCATCGTTTTCGACCTTTCTTTTATACAAAGACAGATATCAAGTAAGACGAACTACGGAAGATGACGAACCTCATCAATTCCCGATCAGATTTTCAAGATATGTGGCGCAGCCACGTACCTTCTAATCTTCAATTTATTTGCTATAGCCGGTGAAGGGTCAAGAATGCGGCATTTGTTATTGAAACTGAAGTGATTGAGGTGGATTAGGAACCAGAAGGTACAAAGTAAACGATAAGAAAATCATATAGTGACTTGGACTTCATTCGGAAAATCCTATCTATCTCCCCTCAAAGCAAGACACAAGCAAAATGCAAGCACTTTCATTAAATCATTAACGCTTTGTCGAGAAAACGAAAGTGAAAATGCTGCACGAAATGCAAGAAGAATTTATTAGGTTGGAAAAAAAGTCTTTTCATTTTTTTCAAAGATTTATTACTTCACAACTACAAAGTCAAATCAATTGAGATAGACTCTATTTCGTCCCACTACACTTCTCCAAAGACTGGGTAATTTTCCAATTCCTCTCGCTTAAAAGACTGCAGTTCTGGAGTCGAACCATTGATGAATCCAATTTTTGAGGTCTTCATCAGTTCCAAAATATTTCTCTCCAATTTCTTGCTTGAGAGCACGGAAGAGATGGTAGTCGGCACGAACGAGGTTAGGGCTATACGGTGGATGTGGCATTACCTCCCAGCCCATCTCCTTTATTGTTTCTCTTGTGAGTCTTGCAACATGTGGTTTTGCATGTTGCAGGATCATCACCTTCGACTTCTCCGGCCTGTTTTCTTAGAGAGTTGCGACGACTTTGTGGAGTTGGCCGCAGTATGTGACAGCAGTAAGTGTCTCTCCACTTCTGAGAGTTTGCCGATAAATCACTTCTCTGATATCCCACCAAACACTGAAGAGAATCTTCCTTTCGTGAACATTGGGCTTGAGATCAGACTTAGGGCTCTCTCCCTTTTGTACCCATTGCCTTTTCCTCGGAAGTTGGCACACAGAACCCAGGACTCTTCGCCTGTCACAATCTGCGGAAGAAACGATTTTCTTCCTTATCTGGACAGAAGAGAAGCAGCGATGGAGAGCCGTCGACCTTTCTGAGTGTCTGACAGGGCATGTGGAATCCAAGCTCCAAATTTAGGTGAAAGCCAAGATTCTTCAGATGGATTCCTACTATCCTATGAGACACTTCGAGCTTCTCTGCCAGCTGACGTGTCGTCTGCCAACTATCGGTACGAAGAAGGTGGAGTAATTCAGTGTCGTCCTATTCAGTTGGCCCTCCTGACCATGCTTTGCCCTCAGTGAATAATCTCCCTTTAAATACTTTCCGAACCACTCATAACAGGCGCGATGAGTAGTAGATCCCAAGCCATATATATGGTCAATTTGGTCTGCTGCCTGACGTGCTGTGGATTCCTTAATGAATTCATGAAGAATGCCGTGCTGAAAATGGCCATGAGGTAGATCTGGCAATGAGTTCGGAAGATTGGATGGATAACGAATTACAAGAAGAGTCTTAACCTGTGTCCGCGTGCGAACAGTAGACAAGTGTGATAGGATTACGAAATCAGCAATCAACATTGGCTAGTGCGTTTACAAGGGGAAGGGTAAAAAAAATTCGAAGTGTGAAGAGACTTTTTTTCCAACCTAATACATGAAACCAGCGCCATCAAATATGAAATCGAACATCCTACAGATTCAAGAAGATGCAACCTTCAACGCTTGGCAAATATTCAAGCACTATTTGGCAAACTACATTTTTTCCGCCACCTCTACAAGTCATGCCAAGTAGAAGAGACGGCTGACTTGTAAATGGAGTCTGTAATTGCTGTTCAGCACAAGAAAAGTAGCGGAAGAGGAAACAATTAGTTAGCGAAAAAAAGAGCACGGACACTTCCAAAAGCAATTTCCACAGTACTTTTTGCAGAACTTCGGATTACTGCCATTACATAGCAACTGTAGATCTAAGAATGAAGAAAGTCTTTTAGTAGGTGTTTGTGGACATTTGACCTCACTGTGTTGGCCTTGCTTACAAAATTCTCTTATGATTCAGATGATAGAATACGAAAAGAAAATTTTAAAAATCATTGAAAACCTTCTCTAAGATTGCTAGAAGATGGTAGAAGGAGGTGGAAATACTGAGACAGCAAATGATAAAATGAAGACGTGAAATTCAACTTTTCATTTTTATTTTAAAACAACATTTACGTAACAAATTCTAATTCCGCAGCGTTTTTGACAGGGAAATGCAAAGGTCTGCAGAATAGTTGAAGCATGCACCGCTCTCAGACCTGTTTAAAGATAGTTCCAGAAATCGCAAACTTTTTGAAGGAACATTCATCGCCTGCTTTTTGAACACTCTTACCCTCTTCCGGAACAACTTAATGATTTTAACTCGACACAGGAAGCCGAGCTGAATAATAGTATGGAGACGGTTTGCAGAGGAGACAACAAAGGATGCCAGCTACTTTCAGAAGTCCTTCATGGTTCATTTTCGAACCAACTTTGTGTGCTCAAGAAGCTACTCCCCAGTTCTCGGAAAGGAATTCAACGCCCTGCTCTCCACTGTTTCGTGGCTAACTAGCCTAGAACTCGGGAAAGTGTTTGACGGCTACAAATACTTCAATGTCATCGCAAATTCGCCGCACAAGGGCTTATCGGAATCGGGCAAGGCAACAGATCTCTATCGCAAGATTAAAGAATTAAGCGAACGTAAAGAACGAGCAACAGCAAGAAGAAGAGGCGAATCAAGCCACCCACCGTCATAGTCCACCGGCGGAATATGTTCTTCAGGAATTATATTCAGTGAGTAGGTGCTCTGGGAGTACCACGAGGGAGCGGTCGTTCGTCGCATCATGATGCCTCAGTGCGTCTCGTTAGAAGACGGCACGACGACGGGACGGCGTTCGGGGAAATCGGCCGAATCAAATCAGCTGTTTAGTACAGGAAGCTAACTACAGGCCGCCGCGCATCTGCTGAAAGAGGAGTCCCTGCGGTTCGTCACGGGGGTGGTCCGCCGCCCCCCCCCCCGCTCCCGCTGACCGCGTCGACGCGCACTCCAATCACCGCGCTATTTCGGTGCTCTCGTGCCTGCGTCTCGACGTTCGCCACGCGCACTCGTCGACTCTCTGATAACATCTCGGCGACGAAATGCTCTCTCGCGGATCTTCAGAGGGAAGGGTTCTAATCTCGACGTGGGCCACCACACGGTCGCCGTCGCCTCCGTCGGATGCGGCGTCTCTGCGGTGGCCACGTCGCGACCACGAAACCGCCGCTGCTGACCATGCCCCTCTCGAAGTCGCGCCGCGCCGCCGTCGCCATGAAGTGACTGACATTTTTGTTCGCTGCATCGCTCAATTATGAAACGTGCGGTCACTCGCTTCCAAGATGGACGTCGCGACGCGAATCCGATCCCGAGAACGCCTGATGTGATGGGAGCCGGCGGGCCAGCCACTCAGTCGGCGGGGTCGGTCAGCCGTCCCCCACCATGGCGGCATGGAATGCGGATTCGCCCTGTCCATTTCTCATTTCGAGCTGACAGGATCATTCCGCTATCCCCCACCGACCGGCTTACTTGAGGCTCAACTGATAACGAGTGGTCGCTGATCGACATCGCAGCGGTTAGGGACGGTGACCTTTTGGAAGTGAACCTCTGAAGTTCTCACGGCAAAGTGTTCCAAATGCTCGTTGCAACAATGATGCTTATTAATCCCCTTAACGTATAAGGAAAAAGCGGTCTGACTTCGGAAAAGATTCAAGCAGCCTCAAAATGCGTATTATTGGTTGAATCAAATTTCCTACCATTACTACCGGGCGAAATTGCATTTCTGAGGCATGGAGTTTGTATACGACAAAAGGAGAAGCAAGTAAGAAGTTTCCCAGCAAAGCATACCCCCCTCTAATGGCTCAGAGCGCCTAGAGAACGGTCGAAGTTTACGGTGCAACAACTCTCGTTAATGAGACCACGTTTTGCTATAAAGATTCAGCTGGAGCTAAGGAAATCCAGCGGTCGGACCAAGTTTATATCGAACACCATGGCGAAAGGATCAATCAATTTATCACAGTATCCACAGGTGATTAAGTGGACGTCTGAATGTAGAGCAGTTTTGCCCCTGAACAAGTAGTCAAGGTTAGAGTCATTGTAATAACCCGCTAATGTGCTTCTCATTTCAAGCGTTCCCCTGATATACTCCTATGTGTATAGGATTGCGATTCATGTAAAACGCAAGCCCAGTTGATGGCGCTTCCTATTGCTACACAGGAAAGTACGTAATCCGTTCAATCAGCAAGCCCCTTAGGTGCAGATAACATCTCGATCTTAAGAGAAACCTTTGTTGTCTCACACTCTGCTTTATGATATGTGGAGAATCAGAGAGGATCATATTAATAATATGTACTCACACGTTGTCCTTTTTTACCCAGCCTTCTAGAGTTGAAACCCACAACCACTGGTCCTAAAAATTCAACAGCAAGCATTTGCTAGATATCAGCGAGTGCGTGAAAGGCGCCAGCAGGTCTCTGGAACGATCTCCACCGTACTACTACAGAAGTCGCTGCTTTACTACAATATCTCCGAAAAAAAGACAACAAATGAATCGTTGTGTTAGGTATACAGTATGGCTGTGGAATTGGAGCCCGGTTGATGGCGCTTCCTATTGTTACACAGGAAAGTACATAATCCGTTCAATCAGCAGGCCCCTTAGGTGCAGATAACATCTCGATCCTATGAGAAACCTTTGTTGTCTCACATTCTGCTTTATGATATGTGGAGAATTAGAGAGGATCATATTGATAATATGTACTCTCACACTGTCCTTTTTTACACAGCCTTTCGTAGGGATTATATGCGCTTGATCACATCGAAAATGTAGTTGATTTAGAGGATCTAAGCCGAGGGATCCCTCCTAGGTCATATCGTATACACAGCCGTATTTAACGCCCTCGATTCCAAAGTTTTCTGTATAAATTCTATACAAGAGAACGAACCTCGCGCTCTAGACTTGCCCTGCATTCAAATCATCTGCTTGTACAATTGCTTCTACTGCTTGCATTGTGTCTAAGAATGAACGACAATGAGCAACTGTTTTGGAAGTTACATATCAAGCAGTTGCAGAGTGTGAGAATGCAATCGGAATTTTTGCGTATCCTATTTAACGCGAAAACAAGAACCCCCCGTTAGATGGATTTTAGAAGAGGCGCCGAATATTCATTGGAAATTTTGAAAGGAATTTTCAGAGTGACATCTTGCATAATTGTTGAAAGGGGGCGGATTACACCTCAAATGCCATAGCCGCTCACTCACAGAGCTTTACTAACTTTTCCTGATGAATCTCTGTTTTTCTTTCAGCTTTAGTTCATTTGTGGGCAGAAAAAAAGCATGATCGATCTGCATTTATTTCTGGGTGCCATGTATGTGGAGCACAAGGTGATCAAATAGGAATATTGAGAACAGGCTCTTCCGCGCAGAAAAAAAGGTAGAAGGTTAGGAAAGGGAAAGTAAAGAAAAAAGTGGTGTGAATAGTTAGGTAAATGCTTTTACGTCATTCCAATTCTAATCCGTTCCAATCCAATTTAGAAGAATTCGTTGTAGCTGACAAGGAATTCACAATGTGATCCTAACTTTAAAGCGATCCATGAATGAGAAGTGTCCAAGCAAATAGGTCGGATATTTTTTAAAAATCTAAAAATGACAGCTATATACAGTAAGATATAGTCAATAGGATATGGTCAACTAATTAACATGTCTTTAATTTAACGTGATTTTATGGTCGCCATTATACCATATCCAGCAAAGCTGACCATTTATTTAACAGCAATTTATGCAGCGATGTGAGCAGTGATGAGAGTATAGTAGTTATTCGCCTGTGCAGGAAATCCAACCCCGTTGCTGATTGCAAGACATCGTGCCGGCTCATGTTTTCGATGGGCCTTTTTGCATGGTCGTGTGCGAAAAAACTCGTCGGCAAGCTCACTTCACAGAGAAAAAAGCTTCGAGCCAAATCCAGTTTGCGCACGCATTCGCTGCACACGGCCTCTCACATCTCCTCATGCTCCAAGGTAACTGAACGCGGTGCTTCGCCGTCACGTACATGGGGCTTCCAACTTACAGAACGCAAAGAGGCAGGTGGTCGCTTCCGAATCTCGAACGCGGAGTATCGATGGCAAGGTTTTCAGGTCACCACGGAGTAAGGCGATTATGATGGTTACACCCTAATTGCTCTCAGGAACGAGATTCCTACAGCAACATGTATGAGTGGAACTAACGGGAGCAGAACGTAATTGAGTGTCGCCAACTCGACGGACAAGCTGCATATCGCAAGAACACTCACTACAAGAGAGAAGAAGCCGTGTCGGAAAGTGTAGCTTGAAAGTACGTGGAACTCGCTTACGGAGAACGATGTTACCACAGACATAAACTAGTTCAACGCTACGCTACCTCTTCAAGGTAAGGTAGGGGAGGAGGAATTCATTATTCAGTTGAGTTAACAATGGCCTTTCTAAGGAGATGGAGATGGGCGTTGCCATCATATAAAGCTTGGGAAGCAATCGTCGAAACGTTTCTCTACTACTGGCGAAACCATCATTTATTAATGTTGTAGAGGTTGCTACTGTTTTCGTTGTCGATATTTTGGTGAAGTTTTCGCTCATTTAGTTGAACACAATGCTAGCTGGCCACATTCTAGCGCAGGATTTGGAGGCGCCAGCTTTGCGTGCACCCGGTTCCATGTTCTCAGTTCGGTGTTCCTCCCCAGACCGACCAAGCATTCTAAAGCTCCGCAGTCGGTGAATTGGTATCAGACTTGCCTGGGAAGGATAAACATTGACTTGTTCATGGGCTGGCCGCCGCAAGCCATTATATGGGCCAGGTACTCAAGCTGTCGCAGAAGTGGAATGCGTGGTGCATCCCACAATGGAATTGGCTACCGCGACCTTTATCCTACTCTTTTGTTGCTAGTTATTTGGCCATACCCCAACTAGCATAGATCCTCAAATTTCTTTAGTATCAGGAATAAAAGAAGGCGTAAATCGTTCCTTTACGGGGTGCACCATGCATTCTACTTCTACATGATCTCATGAAGGGCATTCCGAAAGGGTACGCATTTTGTCTATGCATACATCAACTTGCAGTGGCCAACCGATGGACAACTCTGCTCAGGCAAGCCTGGTTCCAACGGAATGACCCTGTGGGTGGTTTACTTTTTAGCACGGACGGAACCCGAAATAAGAAAAAAGGAAATAACAGCCTCTGATGGGGGTTCATGCGGAGGCCGGCGCCTCTTCCGACTTCCGCATGAGATAAGCAATGCGCAGCATTAAATGTTCTTTTGAAAATCATAAAAAAACAAAATAAATTCAATATTATCTGAAAGAAAGACTAACTTAGGACAAATGTTAAGAAACTATTTGAAAAATCTCCTAACAATGACTACTGCTTCTATCCACCTACAGGGATAGGAAAACGAACATTCTTTAGTTATTTAAAGTACAATACAAGGGTGGATGTAGCGCAGTCGGAGGAGACGCCATCTCTTGCATACACACGGGGTGAAGATTCGGACAGCGTTCAGGGTAATCAGTGCTTCCATCAATGAATCAATGAAACTTCTACGGCAAGGAAAAACACAGAATTTTTCATTTTGGCTGGCCATCGCAAGCCATTCTAATACGCATTCGAGATAGCTCCACGATGTCCACAGTAGTAGAATGCGTGTCGCATCTTATGCATTGATACGATCCTACTAAAACTACGCCACACGCGGTCAGCCTACTCTAAATCAGACACTTCAACGAAACTTTCTGCGGAGCAGTTTTTTGTGTGCTTGAGTAACGCTGGGTCTCAACCAGATCACTTAGGACCTTTTTCTGAATTCATTACGGGCACTCAGCACTGGAACTGCTGGAAGAGGGCATTAAGTGCAACAACGAAAAATTCGTTGACAAGCGGAAACCTGAATGGTAGCCTTGTCGACGAGCTAACTAGACCGGTTGGCTACAAGATGCCCGATTCTAAGTGACCTACTCTTCACCCGCACTAGAGGATATATGATAACGGCCTATCCCTTTGACAGCACAGCTTCACACTCTGGACATTTCTGTGCAGGTGACATGATGGAATGCTTGTCGTGTACAATAAACTCGGTACACAGCCCTTTAAAGAGGGATCCATTCCCATTTCATCAGCCAGGTGGATCTACCTAACAGCATTTAGAGTGTCATAATAGTTACACAGTTACGTTCGTAGAATGAGTTTCTTCATTATAAGTCAACTTCAAATTCTAGCAGACCTCATCCAAGGTTTCAAAAAGATGAGTTATGACTGTATAGTGTACTCAAAAGCACCCGCCTTTTCGAGCTGAAATCCGAGTACCTTTTAAACCCTGGAGATATTTCTTGCGCAAAATTTGGGATTCTGGTTTCCTTCCTCATAGAGCATTAACGAATGATCTTATTGTTAGCTTCACGTGTGGTACGCGCGTACAATCTGAGGCGCGGGTTGAGACAGACTACATTTCAGAAAAATCATTTAAAACCTCGCCTTTAGCCCATCCCTGACAAAACCACAAGCGTGACTACGGCTACAGGAAGAGAGAGGCTTTGTTTTGTTAGAAGTATATCGCGTATAACAGAGAGTTTATCGCAGAGAGGTTGGCGTTGGGCGGTATAGGCATTACAAAAGAGATACATGTGACATTGTTTCAGCCCAGGCTTTTGATGAACATC
This sequence comes from Heligmosomoides polygyrus bakeri, assembly GCA_947359475.1. Classification (NCBI taxonomy): domain Eukaryota; kingdom Metazoa; phylum Nematoda; class Chromadorea; order Rhabditida; family Heligmosomidae; genus Heligmosomoides; species Heligmosomoides polygyrus. The sequence goes on from OX375870.1 coordinate 73,290,664, forward strand.
CCACGATACTTTGGCATCCACATTGAAAATTACCCGTGAAGTTATATTACCTTCCAGTAAGCAGAGAGGGACGATACGGCATCGGTTTTAAACGTCCCTAGATGCATACCAAATAAGAAACATGTGTCATAGAAAGCAAAGGACTTAGGTAAGTGTCAGTTATTTATTTTGCGATCTGCGCCACGCATTCTTCTTCAACGGGACATTGTGGAGGCAAAATGTTAGGGCAACACGGAGAGCAGCGGCCGTCAGACGATACTTACTTTAGTATCTAATTATTTTTTAAAGCATTTTTCAAACAGCTGATAATGGACCTTACAGTGTTTTAGTGTTTTATCACTCAAAGAGAAGCCAGCTACCAATTCCCGACCACGAAGGGTGCAAGGCTTTAACAACCTACGAGAACCTTGAATGAGTAAATCGCATGCAGCAGGCCGCCGACAGCGTTTTACTATTGAGGAACATGCTTCTGATACCTGACTCTTGCTTTTGGATCTTGTAACACCAAAGCAGGTGCTAAAGTAGGCCTACACGCAAGACTATAGCAATTACGATGTCGCCGGATTTCAGATGTTATTCTTCTAATTATTTCTAGGTGTTGTTCTAACAATCACCTAATTACATATTCCCCTAAATATGTTTTTCTAAATTTTTCTAACTATCAGTGCTGGAACAGCTGCTTCGTGGAGTCCTAGATAGAACTACAAGCATGACCTTATTCTTCAGCTATATAGCTTCAAGGCAGACCTCGCTAAAAGACAGAAAAGATTTTAAAAAAGAAATACAGGAAACCGATTCCATGCAAATGATGAAATGAATAGTGTCAAACACGACCGCATCTTCAGAATTAGTTACAGTTGCTGAATAAAGCAGGCATCTCCTACGTGGATAAGGGATAAAGGATAAAAGAAGGCGTTACTCACGCATTCTACTTCTACGGGATGTCGTGGAGGCGTACTGAATGCGTATTTAGACAATGACTTGCGGTGGCCAGCCGATGAACAAGTCAGAGCTTTATCCTTCCCAGACAAGTCTGGTACCAATTCACCGACCCGGAGGGATAGAGGGCTTGGTTGGCCTGGGCGGGAAATCCGAACCAGAAACCTGGTATCGGGTGCAGGCGACAGCCGGCGCCTCCTCCGACTGCGCTACACGCGCCCTCTCCTACGTGATTACCAAAAATTGTCGCATCTCATTCAGCAGATGTATGGACTTGTTTCTATTCTAGTCAGATTAAGCAGACCAAAACACTTTCGAGAAGAGTTGGAAAGGGTAGGAACTCGTTTGCCGGATCAAGGCAAATTTTTAACGGATCCTCATACTTTGTTTTTAGATTCTGATTGGTACTGCTCCAATATAATGGTTTGCTTTGAAGGTTCCATTTGGAACTGTACCCCCAATTTGTCAATACATACCAAAGGGATATATCAAGGATGATCTAGAAGCTTCACGATCGTTCTAGCTAGGAGACTAGTTTTCTCAATTTTTTTTGCAGACCTTTCTACATTGTTCGCCATGTTCCTAATCACGCTATCTAGCCAGCCCTTTAAAAAACTACAGTTTTTTTTTCAGGAAGGAAAGGAACTAGAGATAGCCGCTCTAACTGCATTTGCTGAGGCGCGATCATGCCGATCTAAGTGGACTTGTTTCTCTCCCTTATGCAGGGAGACGGCTCAGCAGAGGGTATTCTGCAGACACCTCAGGGCTTGGACCAAATTATGGGGAAGTTATTTGCGCTTTGCCTCTATCTTGATATGGGCTATTTCGACTTGGCCTCTAATTTATTAGAGGAATCCTTCATAACGTAGCACCTGAACGATGATTTAATTCCGTATTAACGTTTGAATGAAACTCTACGGCACCTAAATCGGGCTTTGAGACTCACACGAAATGTGGGCTAAACTTCAGTTTTCGGGGGATATCTTCAAATATAAGCTGCATTTTATTCTCTACGTAATACTTCCAAAACTTCCCTATCAACTAATGAATCACAAAAACTAAACACAGACGGGACATCGAGGGCAATGAGAGGTCGAAACCTAATAACTCACGATACCATATGCATTCCAATTTGACACAATTACACTAAAACACCAGTTCGAACGTGCACCTAGCCCTTAGAATGGAATGGCGAAGGTGGCTGCGTAGCAGGGCATGTGCCAGTGCTCTCTCTTGTCAAGCGTTTCTGGTGAGAATTTAAAGATCCCCATGGCATGGAACAGAATCGTGGTGACGCAAACGTGTGGGAGTAAGAAGCGCCAGCTGACGACGGCACCAAGCCAGATTTTAAAACAAATGCGTGCCCACGAGGAACAACATGGAAAGGTCATCGGTTTCAGAGTCACAATCTTCTCCAAGGAAGTCAAGCAATGGCATTACAGACGATTTAGGTGTGAAGCGCAGATGGCGCACAACATCGTAATCAAGGTGACGTGTTACCAAATCGGGTAGGACAACCGGCTGAGATGCGTGATTTTCAGCATCACATCAGATTGATACACAAGTTCTCCTATATTTGCAAGTACTTTTGCTGGAAAAGAATTTCCCAGTTAACGTTGACAATTGCCCAAACCTGTAAGAAACACCTCGGTAGTGGAAAGAAAACGCTGCAAAACTGTCCACAAAATTTACTTCAACCTATAATAGTTCCTAGCTGGCATTCTGGCTCCGAAATTCATGCCTGCCGATTTCAATTCGAATCGTAATGTTATTCCCGGGAAGCGTGGAGCGCACTCGCAGAACGTACCGGCTGTCGCATGTACTCCGATACCAGGTACGTGGTTCAATTTCCCTCCCTGGCTAACCCTTCCATCCCTCCGGGGTCACTGAAATGACACCAGACGCGACTGGGAAGATTAAAGAACTGACTTGCCTCGGCAAGTCATTGTATGGTCAAATACGCGTCCAAATTGCCTCCACGACATCACGTAGAAGTAGCAAGCGTGGAGCATTCCAAAGAGGATTGAGTAGCGTCCTTCTTTATTCCTTTTAAATGCCATTCCCACCCTCCTTGTCTCAATCCTGGTCAGTTGTATCTAAAAATTCAAACTGTTCACAAAAGGAATAGCTTTGCTCAAGACTGCTGTTTGAATTAAAAGTTCAAGGGTGTGCATTAAAACTCAAGGAATGACTAGAATGAGGACACCTCTGGGGACTATAGGGTTGGATTTGGCCACGCTGCTAGACAAGGCGGAAGCGCATCCATACCAAACGGACCCTGGTCATGAGCTGTCAATACCTGTTGGTGTAGCCCAGCCACCTGTGAAATGAAGGTGACTGGAAAGGTTCTAAAACTCGGACGACTGGTACATTTCTTACCTACTGATCCAGCGCGAAACGGATCGGTAGGCCGATGTAGCACCTTCTATCCTCATTTCTAACCCCACTCAGGGCAGGTTCTACGACCTAATCATCGGTGCTGAGAGCTTGTAACGGTAGTAGTGGGGGGGGGCCTAAGCAAGAAAAGTCGCAAAGAAAAAAAAAACGAAAAAATTACATTTGTTGCGGTTGTAAGCAGGTGTGCCCTTCTTACCATGTTAGATCCTGGTATAACATGTTAGGCGGCGGTCAGCACGCGGCATGCAGCTTCATGCGCCCTCCTCACCATGTTAGATCCTGGCTATAGCATGTCAGCCGGCAGTCAGCACGCGGCATTGCCTCCATTTCGTCGCTCTCTGCCCGCCGAGACGGTTGTGAACCGCGGCATTTTTTACTTTTCTGTTTGTTCGTCCGTTTTTGATTTCTTTTAGGTTCCAACTCGTTCTCTAGGAGTTGCTCGGTAAGTCTGAATTCATGTTGTTACCTACTTTTTAGTTATGCGCCCCCCCCCCCTCGGACTAGGATAGATCCAGTAAGCCTTTAATTAGTGGAGTACCTCAAGGTGGTGTCTTGTCACCTGTATTGTTCAACGTTTATGTGGCGGATATCCGAAATCTGCTCGAGACAAACCATGTATCCTGTAAACAGTATGCGAACGACTTCAAAATCTATAGGCAAATAGAACATGCCGAAGATATGCTGTTGCGGATTGGTCAAGGAGGTGGGAGCTTCCCTTATCAGGTGAAAAACCAGAGTGCTCCATCTTGGACAGCAATCCAACAGAAGCTCCTATTGTCTTGGTGAACAGCAACTTAATAGTGCGCTTTCCTTACGTGACCTAGAATTTAGTCTAGACACAGCTTTCCTTCAGTCAGCATTGTGATTATACGGCTAAGAGAGCTAAAAGAGTTGTGCATAATACCCGCATACAAGGCCTATTTGAGGCCAATGCTAGAGCATGGTACTACAGTATATAAGCATAATACTAACGATAAGAGAGAAATCGTCAGAATGGAATCAGTGCAAAACAGTTCTACAAGAAATCTCTGGATGAGAGTACCTACATAGGTGTGACTATAACAGAATTCCTTCCGCGTCTGAAAGGAAGAAATTCTTCAATTTACGCAGTCTTGCTTGTCGCCGAAAAAGTTCGATTTGGTAACGGTTTATAAGATGATAAGTGGCATGGTGGGCTTCCCCTTAACGAATTCTTTTCAATCCTTCTTTCCAACACAAGAGGCGCTCAGTGGAATATCCTAGATCCTAGGGCTAATTGCAGCACAAGATCTTCCTTTTTCACAAATCGAGCTGACAATGAATTCCTGAAATTCTCTAAGAAAAATGGGTTACCAAATTCTATAGGGCATGCAAAATCCTCATTGACAGGTATCTGCAGGAAGTTCCTTAACAGTTTGGTTGATCGGTTATGTTGTTGTACTAATTGCATTCTCCTATTTTCTGCCTATATTCTCTGTATTCTGTGTTGATTTTTGTTGTTGTGATTTTTTGCGTGGGTTACACGTACAATAAATAAATAAATAAAATAACAAATAAATATGGATTTCCTACAGATGACAGTAGGAGGGCTCGCCCGCTGGGCCTATGAATGTCAACTCCTGCTGTCTCATGCTAAAAAGTTTCATCTCAGGCTTGGGTGCTGTGAACCCTCCAGTGCATACTCTATTCAGAACTCCCCTATTGCAACAGTAACGGAAGTAAAGGATCTTCGGTTTCTCTATAATAACAAGTTAGTTCAAAAGATCTGGCGCGTGCAGCGCAGTCGGAGGAGGGGACGACTGTCGCGTGCACCCGATACCAGGTTCGTGGTTCAGATTTCCCGCCCAGGCCAACCAAGCCTTCCATCCCTCCGGGGTTAGTGAATTGGTACCATACTTGTCTGGGAAGGGTAGAGCGCTGACATGTTCATTGGCTGGCCACCGCAAGTCATTGTATGACCAAATACGCATTCAAATCGCCTCCACGATATCCCGTAGAAGTACATGCGTGGCGCATCCCAAAAGGGATTGAATAACGCTATCCTTTATCCTTTTGTCCTTTAACAAGTTTGACTTCGCACTTCATTATAAAAATATATCTTCAGGAAAGCCATTACTCGTACCTATCACATATTTAAGGCGTTAACTATTAGAAATAAGAATGTACTTTCAGCGGCTTGCAAACCATATGTCAGACCAATTCTGGAGTGCGGCAGCACGGTTTTCTCGCCCAATAAAACAATGCATGTAGCACTTCTTGAGAAAGTTAGAACAATTTTACGAGAAAAATATTGAAACATTAGGTGGGTTCTTGTATTTGCATATACCTCGTCCAAAGATCCTCAATGCGTATCTTTGCCCACCTTCTCTAGAAAGTAGGCGAAGAGTTGCTGATCTGTGCATGGTGCATAAACTGCTCCACAAATTATTCTTCATTGATTCTTCCCAATTTTTCGGACTGTTCCCCTCTCGAATCAGAGGTGGTGAAACTAAACTCTCATTTTCCAGACCTGTGTAGAACATAAGTCAGACGGAATTCCTTCGCTGTCAGAGCAGGGTTAGCCTAATTAAAGTATACTAAGATTGCTGCTTTTCCCTGCTCTCTTTCCTCATTCAAAAGGTGTGCGCATACAATCATCACTTAACCTAGCTTTCACATTACTTGAAGGCATTACGTAATATCTATTTGGTGCTCCCTGCATAACATACGTTATTAGTTGTTATTTGTTCGGTTCTAATTGAATTTCTTTCTTGCGTCTGTCTTACACGAGGTAATAAATATTATATCATATCAAACTATGCTGTAGCGTCCTAATGAACACCGTGTCCAGAAGATCGACAGAATAGACGATGCAAAAGGCGTCCTTAAACCTGACGTGCTCGTAAGAGAAATGATGCTGCGATTTTAAACATAGCGCTCAGAACCAGGAGTGTACATTTAACGGTTGACGATTTAACGAATTTAATGAATTCACGGCATTTTTCGTTCAAATCTGGCTTAACGACTTAACGGAAAATTTTAGAAATTTAACGGAATTTTCAACGGACTTCTCAGTGAGTTTATCACATTTGCCCTTAGTCTTCACTTATGTTGCAGGTCTCATCCTCTCTATTAGGACTGTTCCTAAAGAAACTATTGAAATCAGCAAGAATATTTTAGCGATTTCATGAATTTGCTTTGAATTTTTGAAAATCTTTAAAATGAATTTCGGGGCGCGTGTAGCGCAGTGGGAGGAGGTGCCGGCTGTCGCATGCTCCGACACCAGGTTCGTGGTTCGGATTTTCCGCCCAGGCTGACCAAGCTTCCATCCCTCCGGGGTGAATTGGCACCAGACTTGTCTCTTGTTCATCGGCTGGCCACCGCAAGTCATTGTATGACGAAATACACATTCAAATAGCCTCCATGACATCCCGTAGAAGTAGAATGCGTGGCGGGGATGGTGACTGAGCTATGCTGTTCTTTATCCTTCTATCCTTTGATGCATTTTGGGCCTAGAAATTTCTTCGCAGAGCCCCCAAGTACGCCAACGAATCCACAAAGATACTGGGCTAACCTCCTTGCTAGATATGCCTACCTTCACCTGGCAATGCTTATCACAAAACACTTTTGTTCGCCACCTGGGATAGTCCAGACGGAGAGAATGTTTTCGCCCGCTGCACTAACCGATTTAGGAAAACGGTAATAACAAAAATTAGGAAAGCTACCTTTTCTGAACGTTAACAACATTGACGAAGTGTCACACCTTGCGGCAGCGTGGGACCTTGTGACATGACGTCGTGTCACGGCCCCGACGTTGCAGTGGATTGGTCCCACACACCAGGCACTTGACAAAAATCGTGCGCTTGACAACGTGTTAACATTCCACTGACTGGCGTTTAATTGTATATTTGTTGAACCTTTCTGCATCGACATTGTATATGCTTGTAGAACAGTCACTCAAAACGGCCTCGCAAAAAACTAAGAAAGGGAGATTCCCGGTTTTGCATGACCGCACATTTTAAGATACCTTGTCGGTGATCATCTTGCATGGTAATTCCCTACCTCACTTATTCCACACCCTGTAGATAATTTGTTGCTCAGGGCTTATTTATTCTTCTGTGTTTGATCACGATGAATTGTTTATTTTACTCTGCATTGTTACACTCCATTCCTTGAACTTCAGATGTTGACCTCTTGAATTGAAACGTATAAGGTTTTCTTGATTTTTTTTCACTTAAAAAAGTGGTTTGCAGCTAATTGTACTTTTAACGAAATTGAATGATCTTCCGGAAATGTAACGAAAATTTGCCGTTAAAAGATTTCGTTAAAAAATTTAAAGCACAGAATTGTGTGTGCACCCCTGCGCAGAGCGAAGATTATAAAGAACTTCAAGGTGAATATGTCGTGGTCACAGAAAAAATCTACCTTACCGTAAACTACGATGGTTCACCCCTTACATTAACAGATCGAGGAGACAGCAGACCAATGCTTACTTCCAACAATACAAGCTGCCGAAACGCAGTGGGGCTATCCTTGCTATCCCCCATACTCGTCAGACACTGCTCTCACCTATCGAGACTCTAGACCAATAGAGCAATAAGATATTGGCTTCACAGATCCCATGAACATCTATGAGAATAGGCGGCATCATCTACGCAAAAATCTGCATATTCATACAAACTATTTCGTGGAGAACTGATAATAGTATGAATTCTTTGTACACAGAATCCACAAATGTACAAAACTTTCCTATAGTAGTCAAGGCTTCATGAATTGCCTAGAACCTTAAATCCGCGATAGCATCGAAAGGCACTTAATCTGTGCCACATGGCACACCATGAATATGGCAGAGGACAACTTATATTATTGGACCTATTCCAAATGACGCTGCTGTCGACTACACATGGTAATGTGAAACATTTTCTGCCCGAAATGCCCGAAAAATCATGTATCAACTTACTAAATGGGTCTTAATAAGACACATCTTAAAGAGTATGAGTTGCTGATTAATTCTGCGAAGATACTGGACGGCAAGGTTGAAACACAAGTAATCGCCGACGTTCTGCAGGAATGCAAAGACTTAGAAAAATTTGTAATCCCATGTTAAAGCAAATACAGTAAGAAGATTTTCAAAATTTGCACTGTTCTATCCATTATTCAAGAAAAAATCACAAAGAATGCCTCAGCAGCTCACTATAGAAGGTTTTTCGATGATGGTTTACATTGGCGCAGCGTTTGAAAATGAAAAATGAAGAAAAACGTTTGGATTTTAACAACATGAGATGACTTTTCGCTATAAACCTCCCAGCAGCAATTGCTGAGTTTTTGTTCTTACTCTGAATTGAACACCTTTTTGCCATACTCTGAACTGATCTGCGCAGTTTCCCTGCAGATTGAAGCTGATGAAGTAATGTCTCCAACACTAGTAGAACCCGATTTTCTCCAAAACTCCATCGTTCGTCCCAAGATAAAAACTTCCCAATAACGATAACGACCGACAACGATATCTTTGGATGAACTGAGGAAACTGGCGCAGCAGCATCCATATGAAGGTGTGCGTTATTTTGCTGCTGCTCTTGGCTGTTCCCGATCCACCGTGGACAATGGACTGCGATCTCCTGGAATGGCTAAAAAGCTCGCTCGGTGGCTCCCACACGAACTGACCGACGGCAAGCGGCGAAGACGTCTGGACAATGCACTCAGCTGCTCTTCCGAAGTCGCACCTTCAACTGGCTGGACACCATTGTCACAGAAGACGGAAAATGGGTCCTCTACGTCAACTACGCTCGTAAAAGTGTGTGGTGCCAACGCGATGAAGTGCCGAACTCTTTCGTAGAAGGTGAAATTCATGCGAGGAAAGTCATGCTGAGCGTCTGGTGGGGAGTTTATTCTGGAACTCAGATGGGAAGTTCTGCCGCATCCACCGTACAGCCCAGATCTGGGCCCAAGTGACTACCACCTTTTTCGATCACTTCAGCATCATCTGGAAGGGAAGCGTTATGAAGATCGTGACCACTTCGAAAATTACCTCCGAGCTTTTTTCGCCTCCAAATCGCCGGATTTCTATGCCAGAGGAATAAGAAGTCTTGTGAAACGTTGGCGGAGAGTAGTCGATGTTGATGGAGATTATTTGGTTGATTAATAAAATGTTGATAAAAAATTGTGTTATTTTGAAAAAATTGTCGTACTTCTGCAGATACTTTCTGGACACCCTAATAATTTAATGGGAAAATTTTCTATCCGGGTAATCTGGTCAAAAAGTCACTGCCTGCCGGGGAAGAGTATTTGTTCACCAAAAACGAAAGTGGCACAAGAGGTATGTAAGGAGCGATGATGGTAAGCGCGATTGCCTTCGAGTCCGATTTTCTGTACAGGATATCCAACCCCTTCAAGTCAGCTTTCTGTAAACGTTTTAGCACACTCCGTGACGTATTCCTTGGTATGGCTCTCAGATGTCTTCGATACATCAACGTATGTCTACAAGGAAGACTCATCGTTAAGGAATGTCTAGCGGTCCTTCGTTCTACTGATGTTGCGCTTCGACTGACAGGGTAGCTGTCTTTGAAATGAACATCCACTGGTGTTACACCCTGACGATTGCAAAGGGATGCCAAGTTGATTAATGCCGTTCGAATTTATTGCCAATTGTGTGCAAAAGTGTTTCCTACGGAAGCTATCAGTCAATCGAAAAAGGCAGCAGAAAAAGTTCCTTGTTTTAGCTTCGAACGACCTTGAAACCACGGGTCAGAAGAACCCCAATACAGCGGATTCCATGGCTACTTGAACATACTGTAAGATTTTGCAGCACCCCTTACGTAGGAATCTGCAAATTTATTTAAACGATCTCGTGCAGCTATGACGGACTCTGTAACAGTTGATATTGTTCCACAAGGTCGCATAGTAGCGCGTAATTTAGCCTAAACAAATTGCATGCTTTTTACACATGTGTCATTCTTAAATCCACACGCTTTAGAGATTGGCCGTAGTATAAGGGATAGGTATAAAGGACGGCGTTACTCAATCCCCTTTGGAATGCGGGCCACGCATTCCATCAGTTATGGGATGTCGTGGAATCCATTTGAATTCGTACTTGGCCTATGCAATGATTCGCCTAAGCGGATGGGCAAGTCAATGTTTTATCCCTCCCCGACAAGCTTGGTAGGAAATCACAAACGGGGGGGGGGGGGGAGAGGTGGAACGCTTCGTTGGTCCGGGCGGGAACACAGAACCGACAAGCTGGTTTCGGGTGCACGCGACAAGCCGGTACCTACTCCAATTAAGCTACACGCGCCCATTTTTTGTTTTTGAACAATAGTGACCAAAAATCGCGCCCTTCCAGAAGTACTCTACGTTGATGTGATTGGTTAAACGCAGACGATAAAGGATTATGGACGTAGTCAATCAACCCTATAAGGAATGCGCCTCGAAATTCACTTATAGCGTGTACCACAGGGCCATTTGGAATATGCACCTGGCCTGCACAATGTCAATTTTTTATCGCTCCCGTACGGCTCTGACACCAATTCTCTGACCTCGCAAGAATGGAAGGTTTGGTTGGTATCGTTTGGAGACGAACTAGGAACCCCAATTCGGCGTATTTGGACAGATGCAGCCTCATCCGACTCTGTTACAATAAGCTCAGATGTGCCTGTACAACATATTCAATTTGTTCAATCGACATTCGATCTTTAAAATCTTTAGATCTACACACAATAATCCGGAACACAATAGAAAGTTTTTATTTATTTATTTATTTATTGAAATAGTCATTATAAGACCGGAGTGAGATAAAACTGCAATACAACGAACACCAAAACTAACAACAAAAGTAGCTCCTAAATACCTACGCACAGAGGATTTATTTTGCTGCGATGCGTTTGAAAGAATAATTGGATTCCGGGAGGGAGGTAGTCTTACTAAGTTGTAGGTCGGCTAACCCTGCTCTAACTGTGAAAGATTTAGCTCTTACCATGGCTTTAGGCCGAGAGAGGTACAATTTACATTGACTCTTCTGGTTACTGAGGGTGGCAGAGTATAAAACTGAGAAAAGTTGACTGCGATGTGTTCCTTAAACAGTTTGCGAACCAAACAACACATCGAACAGTTTTCTTCTAGATACTAGGCTCGACAGTCCAAAATAATTGCTCCTCATAACCGCACTTGGAATCCTGTCGTAAGGGAAGCCACCACGCCTTATTAGAGATTTCCTAGTAAGGTTGTTCTGGATTTTTCAATTAATGAAATAACGTTCTTTTTGTGATGAACAAAAAAAACGACCGTTCCGCAGCGTTCCGTACGTAACGGTCAAGAAGCCATCAAAGCAAACCCTTTTGATCCATTTCCGTCTTTCGCAGACCTCATCTGCAGATTGAATAGTTGTGGAATTGGGTTAATCGAGCGATACCTGACGTTCCTCTACACGCTTGCACTTCGACCAATTTTACTGGAGACACGTATTCAAGTTCTCTTTACGCCACGAAATATATGTAAAGTATGGAAACCACTATAAGTCTATCCGTGATTATTGAGGAGACAATCAGTAATTGCTAGATAACCCGGAGAAAAGGAGACTGAATAATCTCATGGATTATACGTTAGGCCCATTTCAAACTTAAGCAAATCCTAACTTCTCTTGGATCAGCGAATATTTCGTTTCAAACACCACATTTATTATGTAGATGGACCGCGGAACACATACTTAGAAAAATTCTAAAGATTCGTTACATTTTGTAACTTAAAGGCAAGGTAATTCTGCCATATGACAGTTACTGTAAAACAGGACATGGGTAGCCCAGTCAATGGGTGGCCCTCGTGCGAGACCACCGATTGATCATAGGTTCACTCCTCGTTAGGGCCGACGAAGTCTTCCACTACTCCGAGGTGGTTAAAATTGCTAACAAATGCGTTTGGAAAGAGTGAAGCGCTAAAATATCCAACAGTTGGTCTGCGTAAGTCATTGTATAGTTCAAGTTTGAAATCAGTGTGCCCTACAAGGGTTGTCGCGAAATGAGAATGCGTGGCGCATTCCAGAGCAAGACTAATTTATTTATTTATTGATGGGCGCGCGGAGCGCAGTCGGAGGAGGCACCGGCTGTCGCCTCCACCTGATACCATGTTCCTGGATCGGATTTCCCGCCCAGGCCAACCAAGCCTTCCATCCCTCCGGGGTCTGTGAATTGGTACCAGGATTGTCTACGTAGGGTAAAGCGATAAATTGTTCATTGGCTGACCACCGCAAGTCATTGTATGGCCAAATACGCATTCAACTGGCCTCCACGACATCCCGTAACAATAAAACTAGAATGCGCGGCGCATCCCAAAGAGAATTGAATAACGCCGTCCTTTATCCTTATCCTTTTATGTTTACTTATGCACACTAAGGCGCGCTGACAAAGCGAGTAGCCAGGACAATAAAACTTCAAAAAAACAAACAAATAAGCTTTGAAGAGGAAAAAATCTGATTATGAGGCAGGAAACACAAGGAACTACGTTACTCTTCACGAGGTAAGTGCAAGCTTAAAAATATGTCCTGGATCTCCGGCAAGTAGATATTTCCTATCCCTAACAATCCAGGACTAGACCTACCGAATTAAAACCACAATAAAACGATATGTTTTGATTCTCTTGCTAATACTGTGCCAACACGAGGTTTTTACGGAGGATCTTTATTCATCACAACGTTTCCACGGAATCGTCGTCTTCAGAGGCCTGAATGTGCCGCAAGGTTTTTGACATGCAATTTACACCACAAGGCGCTTTGTCTGCTCTAGCGGTTTTCGCGTAAATCTATGACCAAACGTAAACGCCTGGAAGTGAAAGTATATGATTTGAGTTGATAAGGGTGAGGCAAAATTAGGCATTTCTCACAAATTAAGAGAGAAATGGGGCTGCTGGAAAGGAACCTCCTGCCAATCTTAACAACAAGCATTATTAGTGCGGCTACTACTACTTATTACTCTGACAGAGTGTCGAATTCCTTTCTGGCTGAATGCACAACAAAATATAGAAGTCCTCGTTTGCGACTGCCTGGAACGAACTGTTGGCAAAAATAAACTTTTATCGAAACCCACAAACTAGTTCTGGGTGGACGGCTCAGTTATTCAAGACAACTGACTCGAAACCGCACAATACATTCAATGTCGCCCTTTCCGCCCCTTCTTGGGTAGAAGTATTCAGTGTTATATGTGTAAGACCTGCTACGCGCGTGGCAAAGCGGCCGAAGGAGATGCCGGCAGCCACACGTACCCTGAATCTATGTTCGTGGTTCGGTCGCACCCAGACGAAACAAGCCTTTCACCACTTCGGGGCCCATGAACTAGCATCAGACCTGTCTGAGAAGGATGCAACTCTGATTTATCCATCAAATGACCATTGTATGTCATTGTGTAATCCAAATGCGCATTCAAATTTCATCCAAGGTTTTCCTAAGAGGTAGAATGCTCGACGTAACCCATGCGGAGACTGATTATCGCCGGCCTTTATCCCTTATCCTAAGCCCTATCGTTAGAGTATTTACTGCTTTTCCATCCTTTATTGCATGCAGGAAAAGATTTCCCTGATGTTCTCAGCTAATCTATAAGCAGGTTGGAAGCATATTATCGTTAAAAAAGTACAACACTTTCAGATCGAATCCAATGAATGAATTCGAAGAATCCTTCAAAGCAAATTAATCACCAACCATTCCCAATCAGCCTGTGAAACCACAAGACGAGGAATTGTTGGGAATGAGTGGACATTTATTCACTTGAACGGCGACTGTCCCGATTCATTGTCGTAACCAAGCTACACGCGAAGCACCAATAAAAATATCTGAACGTGTTAAACTCGTTCTCGCGTTCCCCAGGAATATGTCCGAAATCTCTGAAGAACATCCTTTGATGGACGTTTCGTCACAGCATGATCGTTACGGGCGATTTACCGTCCGAGCCATTAATCATGCCGCTTTCACGTTATGGCGCCAAATTAGGGGGAAAATGTGGAATAGCCCGGGCCAGGCGATGCCTTCCACGTCGTCCGCGGAGAGCGCCGTTTGATTTCGAAGGCCGTCATCGTTCCATTGTGTGTGCTGACGCTGGCGCATTCTGCACATCCCAGCGTTTTACCGGAAAAACTGCAACGCGCCACACACTACATAACTACGGTTCTTCGGTCGACATGCCTCTCGCGGAACGAGTCTTTCGGCGGCGCCTTCGCCTCCTCGCGCCTCCTTGAAGGCCTCGGTCGACGACGTGTCTCAAGGTCTCCACAGCTCGAGCGGTCACAAATGGACGCGCCGAAGAAGGCGCGCTTTTTGCGGCCTTTTTACAAAGTCTCCTTAGAGTACAGAAAGCGCCGCGTCGCTTGCACTGTTTCGGGAACTGCCTGAATGCGGGTCTTCTTCAGCACAAGTCAGCGCTTAATCCTTTTCAAACAACTCTGGTACCAATTCGCCGCTGGAGCGAAAAGCTTGGTTGGTCTGGGTGGGGAAATCCGAACCAAGAACCTTGTATCGCTTACACGCGACAGCCGGCATCTCCTCCGACGGCGCTCCACGTAATATTAGGTCGTAATATCGGGCCATTTTGATGTATTGCGCCTTCCTGCGCTTTCTCAAATTCTGCTCTTCAGAAATTAATGCGATGCTGGGCTTCGACACATATGCATAGTAAAATATTCAACGTGATCGCTCTGAAATTTTTAAAGAGAAGAGAAGGTTAAAGTTTTCTTGTTCTTAAGGCTCACAATAGCATGAATCTATGAGTAACTACGTTATAGTTTGAGGAAATCCTGAATGCACAATTTCCTCGAAAGGATCGGTGGAGTAATAGCGCGATGCATGGATGGCTTAAAAAGCTCCGACTTGAAAATAGTTCAGTGACGTAAAACTGTCTCGCCTGATTACAGAATCATTTATTAGAGCTGGCGCAGGAAACCATTAAGGGGACTCCATACCAATTCCGCAGCTGATCTAGACGTCATTAAGGGCTGCGGTAAACTTCATTTCATTTCTCTTCCACACGCTCTGCGCTTGTTGTAGTTCAGTTTTTTTAAAGAGTTAAAAGAGTTTAAAAGAATAAAAAAAACCATCAGATAGCGTCTACAATGTGATCTATCACCGCTATGTTACTGGAAAATGAATATAACACTCTTCCTTGTGGCATTACATTATTATTTAGTACACTGGAGGCTAAGCGAAAAACTAGCAGGGATTTTTTTACCTAGTCAGATAAAAGCAATCTAAGTAAAGGCGAAGCCTAAAGCTCACAATGTTAAATTTTTGTGATTTATCGATACAGGGTGCGTAAAAAGTATTGACGCACCTACATTTTGTTTCAGCTCCAGCTTTCTCTTTCTACCTCTCTAGGTTTTTGTGTGTTATTTTTGTTTCCTGTATTGTGCTCAAAAAACACTCACGAAAAAAAACTGATGAAACATGACCATCGTCGCTACGGTGGCCCTTTTTTGTCTGTTACCCAAAGAGCTGAATATTTCCTTAACAAGAGAATTAGGCGCTGTTCGAAACGGTTGGTGAGGAAAGAGGTCAGCAACGTAAACGTCAGCCACGGCCCTGTTATAACAGATAATGATTACAATATGTTCAAGCACGATAACGTTCAAATCCAAAATTATCAATCTCTGTCCGATACTCTTTTTAGGCGATTTTGGAGAATGAGGTCTGGGCTACTTTCAACAGAAGTGACCAGTCGCAGAAGGCTACCCTGTTAAAAGCACGGGACGAAATCCGAGCGAGTAGTTGCGGCGCGTGCTAATGAATTTTTCCGTCGTTTTCGCTCCTGTATTCACAGTAAAGGAGCCAATGTCAATTACGAGTTACTCTATGTGTTCGCAAGATCATTTTCCATATCTCTCAAGTGAACAGTTTGAAACTTACTGCGCAATACTATTTCCACAACCGTCATTTACTGCGTCAATACTTTTTAGGCACCCTGTACTTGACTGAAGCAACGTTCTTTCTCGTCAAGATTTGCCCAAAAGCCTGGAATCCCTAGAAGTCTAGAATCGACTTTTCTAAGGTGAGTAAGGAAGCTCGTCTTCTCACTAGGTAATTAACTACGTCAGCGAAGAGTTGCAGATCTTTAAAAAGAAATCTTAAAAATTGTATACGTCAGGTGATAAATATGACATCATTCTAATCTCGTCAAATATCACTAATCTCCGACTCCTACAGAAGTTTCTCCCCGGTTCATTTGATTAGGAGTGATTCCTTTGTGATTTGTGACGGACTGTGATTTATCCATAATGAACAGCATTTTTATCGATGAACTACGCTTTTATTTTCATGACACAGAATGGCAACAATGTTTGGTGAGTGTTGCAAAACTTAATACAGAATTTATTAGACGGTTCAAACCTCAACCGAAAAGAATCAAAGCTCAGAAATGCCGAAGTTATCGGAAGTCAGCTGAGCGAACAGGTAATACTTCCTGTTAACAACCTTTAAGAACGAAACAGTGAACATCTGCTAACGCGAATTTAAGAGTAGTAGTAGGGGTCCAGTGTTCCATCAAAACCATAACGAACAGCATTTTGAGCGCTGAACGAACTACCCCATGAGCTATTCTGGCACGAGTATTGAACGAGTGGTCCCAGAGCATGTTGGCGAAGGACCGGATTGAAGCTGGAAAACAGTATTCCAATATGTCATTGGCCTCGCTCCAGCTGCACATCTGTTAAAACACTTCATTTCATCGAGACGCCAAGTTTAACTCGAACTCCTGACTGAATGCCAAGCTAAACACTTTTTCACACCTCATGAGGTTTCACTATGCACAACCTAAATAAAGTACTGGATGTTTTATAATAAGAAATCAGCTAGAAAAAATTATATTTCTCACTGATCACATCGAAATGCTTCAAGCGATTCGAAAGAACTTCTCAATTTTGACAGCTGTCTAACTGTGTCCGTCAGTCAAGGAAGCGTCGCCTGAGAAACTGGCATTAAGTCCGAAGATGTGACAAATGTGAATCCAGCGCGCGATTCGTTTTGAGAAAGAACTTGGTCGCAACACAAATCTATCTCTGCACTAAATGATGGAAAAACTGAGTAAATTTCTCTGTACGAAGGACAGTGATCTGAATCCTACCTCATAGAGCAAGTGTATCAATTAGTCTTCTACTAGACGATTTTGGGATTGTACACAACGCAAGCGGTTGGGGCAATAGCTTTTAATTTAAGGTGTCTTACAGCGTTGTGCTTGGAAAAATTGAGGCGCCAGATCCTTAAATATTATTGTTTCCTGGTGGTTTGAACAAGAAATGCTTATTACTGGGTAAAAGAGACGGGGAAAACATTTTCATCACACAATTTGGTCTGTTACGTCGGAACAGGAGCCAGTTTATTGGTTGTTTTTTGTTTTTGATTTGTTTGACCCCTCATAATTTAACATAACCATGCGATGTGCCTAGTACAAAAAGCTCAAATGAACGGAGCCTAGATATCGGGGCTTTCGAGGTCAGTTCGCTTCTTTTCCAAGCAATCTCTAGGGTAATGATGATTGGCACTTCAGATGTGTCTGTGTATGAATAAGGGGCTATTTGTCATTCGGCAAGCCAGAGCATGAAGCAATAAGCACCCCGCCCCCCCCCCCCCCCCCACAACACAGTGTAAGCCACCGCATAAGAGAGCAGAAGTGCATTTCGGAGGCAGACGATAACTGCGGCACGTCTTCGGCGGATAATGGATAAAAGTGGCGCTTGGTGAAGCTATGACGGATGTGTGGGACGCACTGCACTTCTGCTTGATATATTGGAACACTTCGAATGCACACTCGCTACATCCAGTCATTTGTGGACTTGGAAGAGATCAAACCAGTGGTTCATCGTTGTCAAGCAAAACTGGCGCCAGTTTGGAGATCTCGCACGATGGAAAGCTGGCATGGACTGGGTGTGAACAAAACTTCATATCGAATAGTAATTTACGAAAGGTCAGCCTGTCATGTCGATTCGGCTATTCAGAAGCAGATCCTGTTAAAATAAAAACTGACGAAGTACCTACTAATTACATAACTGAGTTTGTATGAAGATGTATGACCTATTGTGTAAGATGTATGACCTACATAATTAAGTTCGTATGTAGATCACGGATAAGATAAAGGAATTATTCTCCAGAATTCGAACAGGGTGATTGGCAAAGGTTTCTCATAAGGTGCTATCAATTCTTTGTAAAGCCTATGCTTTCGGTTCAATTCCCCATGTTTGAGGTAACCAGACAAGTAAACAGCCAAGTCAGACTGTATTCGCTGAGGCAATGCATGCGCCAGTTACAATCCAACGCCCTCATCAAATGTGCCTGAAGTGATCGCTTGAACACAGGGATGAATCTGAATCTCCAGAATGGTTATCGATCTCCGATGCACTAGGAGTAAATAGAGAGGAAGCGAGTGAAGGCTGCTATGAAGCGCTTTAAGGATGAAGTAATGCTGGCAGGCTGAGTTCGTTGGAGGCCCTGAACATCACTGCATCGCAGCCTTAAAGCAACGATGTTCTTGAACATCACTAACGGTGGTGATTGAGTTGTACGCCTTGATGAAGCAATTGAAGCTGAGCAGGCCATGGATGGTGTTGAACAGCGCAAAGAATTGAAGAAGTGACAGCACTGCACAGACTCAAGAATGCGATGGTGTTGCCTTATTTAAGAGACTTTTAAGCATGTCAAAGCATATGTGCATAGTTTGATAATTTGAGGAAAAGGTACCAGAACTTTGGGAGTAATGCGTGATAATTTCGTAGTGAATCGACTCTCAGCACTGTACCTGTTGAATAAATGTAGTGTTGCAAAGAAATAACTACATATAGTGCGTAGGAAGCTCTCCATTTTTCTGTTTTAAGGTGTTAAAACTGAAAAAGAACTTATTTACAAAGGCGGCAAACTGAACTAGCCTACGAGAGTAGCCTTCTTACGGTTTCCTAGCCAGGACAGACACTTCTTTACACTCTTTGTGTCTACTTCGCTTTTCTAGCGATGCCCTCTTCCGACTAGGACAGATCATTATCAGTTTGGAGGACAAAGAATGTGTGATGGCGTATGAAAGGAGCGAAGTCATGTTAGATTTAAATACGTATGCAAAAATCGAATGCATTGAATAAAGGAAGGATTTTGTGTTTAAGTCAAACTACTGATAAAAGTTGTTTACCATCTACGATGGCCGGCTTTCGTCCAAAGCACCCTAGGATTTCAACTTTGACAAAGCTCTCCTGAAAAGCGATTGGAAGTACCGTTGATCAAAGACGCCGATTCGAAAATCAGTTTATTCATCTTAATTTTCTGTTGAGTCGCTACTTCTTCTGCTGAGTACGATGAATTCTAAGCGAATGAGCAGAAGAAGGATCAAGAGTAGAAACCCCTGACTCGAAATCATTCGCATGCTATAGACGCCCTTCGAAAGCAAGGAGGCTCATAAGACTGTAGGCCAACAGCTCGTCGACTTTGGATCGGCTCGGTTGAATGCTCCTAGCGAGGGATATGACCATGTCAAGACTTGAGCCATCACAGTCACGACTGGAGCCGGCGTGTGGATTTCTGATGGATAGAGGTGAAGCTGCCTATGAAGCAAAACCTAATGCGCCCTATGAAACCCCATGCTCAGACCAGTACCTTCAGTCCCCATTCCGTTCGACGTGCACCTTCTGAGATAGAAAGACAAAAGTCGGCTTTAGGAACAATTTATGGATGCGCAACGTACTCCGATTTTCTCCACGAGGTCGCTGCAGCCTTGTAGGTGTCGATTTAAGCTATGCGCTAACAAAGGTGCCACATCTTTACTTTTCTATGTGTCTGCAGTCTAGTGCCTGCACCCGAAGATACAACTGTTTTGCACATCGCGAACCTGAGAGGAATAGGTTTTTGTGCACGCAATTGGCGAACACTATCGTCTGCACTAAGAAAGACGAAATAGGTGTTTAATCTACATACTTCCTAGGACGAGGGTTTGGAGCAAATCTGGACCAACACGAAAAATTCCCACTATATAACTTGACAGTAATGAAGCTGAAGGAACACGATTCCGCCTCATATTAGTCACATCCTCCTAAAATACCATAATTCGAACGTTATTTGCCACAGGCATGGAATTATGGATTCTCAACTCCCTGTTGCAGAAACAGTCTGCGCATAGGAAAGCGGCTGGTGACGGCACTATAGTGGTACACTTTCAGCTTCAGTAAAGGCAGCTCGACAAAAAATGGCTTTCAGGCGTATTCTAATTCAGCGTCGAAGAAAATTAGGCCGTAAATTTTCATTTCCAAATGATGGAGCCATTTTGACACCAGCCTCTGCTTGTCAGCTCAGCAACGACAATGCCCGACCGTAGACTTGCAGTGTTTGTGAATTCCTTTGAGGCGAATTTTTGATCAGACCGAAAAGCATGTGAATCATCCAGTACACATGAAGAGCCGCTGCTGCGTGCCACTTATGCAGGAGGCAACCCCATTTCTTACCGTATCTACCAATCTTTCACGGAAAATTGAATTTAATCTAGATAAGCTCGATAATGCTGACAAAAGTTGTCGTACTAGGGTGTAGACAGAGCCTTCCGCAGCCCTCTAAGAAGGAGGGCACCTACAGCAGTATAAATAGTGTTGTTTGAAGCAGTCGTGATCAGGAACAGCTTAAGTAGCCAGAAATTAAAGAATCCGAGACTAAAAGCGCTGTACAATAGTAAAATTCTAAAACAAAATGCATTACAAAATATAGATAACAAAGGAATGGTCTTGCCCTTATCAGGTGATACGATATTCTAATAAGCCAATTTGTTATTAGTTTAACGCTTATATCGCTTATATCGTCCACGAACATCACCCGATAAAATTTCGCTCAAAAAAGAATTTTCAAAAAAGAAAAAAATAAAAGAAAGAATTTCGTTCGAAAAAAAGAAAAAATTCAGCAACGTTATTTCTTGGAAAAACGCATGCGTGTTGAAAGGGCTTTGGTTGCCGTAGAAGGATAAGTTCAAGAAAAGGGATGCGGTTAAACCTCCACGAAAGGAATATTTTAGGAATAAAAAGAAAAGCACAAAAGTCAGCAGAATCAGCCCTCTTTGAAATGCCCATGAGTTACGCTCCCGACATCGTGAAGCAATTTTGAATTCACAGTTGGCTTGAACTTTTATTGGCGATGGAAAACCGATACCCAGATTAGTATTTTGCCCAGACAACGACAACGGTACACGTTCACTGATTCCGAAGGCATGAAGGGCTCAGATGGCCAAGCGCTCGAATCGAACCTCAAATCGATTCCGAGTGCATACGAGACACTATTAGGTGGGGGGGGGGGGGGCAAAAGTAGTGACTGCAGTCTGGTTTCGTGCTTATCGTATTTGTATGCTTGTTTGCTACTTACTGAAGCCCACCTGAGAAGTTATCACTTCGGCCCTTTCCAGAAGCATGCCGAAACCCCAGTCTGTCGCATGCCGAAACCCCAGTCTGACGAGTCGACCTGTGTCGCGCAAATCTCGCCCAATTCCCAACCCCGAGTAGCCTGGACTCAATATTCACGCAAGATAAGAAGTACGTCTTCTACCTTAACCCTGCCAAGCAGCGGGTCTGGGTGAGGCCTGATGATCTGTCACCGACCTTCGTTCGGCGAGATGATCACGGCGACAAGCACCTTTGGAGCTTTTGGATGTGCGCCCATGGATCGGTTTACCGGAAGCTGTTTCCCAAGAGCACTACGATGAACTCCGAGGCCATGATGAACGAAATAGAAGAGATGGGCCGACGACGCGCTCTTATACATTCGCAGCGCTTCAGGAAGGTCCTCCTGTTCGACAACGCCGCACCCCATCGGGAACAAGTAACCACGATAAGCTTGGCCAGCTGGGCTACGTTTACATGCCTCACCCACCGTATTCGCCGGACATCTCTCCATGCGACTACCACTACTTCTTGAGCCTACAGGACATCCTGGTCGGAAGGGACACAAGAACCCAAGCAGTCCTTGACAACCATATCGAGCAGTTGATCAACACCTGGCCCAAGCAATTCTGGAAGGATGGGATCAGGAAGATGGCTGAGCGATTAAGTCATTGACCTCAAGGGCGAACACATTCCTCAGCATCGTTGATTTGTAATTGAGTTATAAAGAGATAAAGAATTTTTTTCAATTTGACTCATTACTTTGCCCCCCCCCCCTAATATTTAGCACCGACAGCGGCTAATTTATTATGTTTATTATTAATTTATTAAATTATTATTACTTATTAATTTATTATTATAATTTATTATTTTATTATTATTACTAATTTATTATTACTAGTATATGTCCCCCACAAAGAATGACATTGAAATTGAGAAGTTTGCTCTCCATCTTTTAGATTCGTTACATATACTAGATCAAGATTTTGTGACCACAGGCCTAAGGAACTTAGATACGGTTTGAATGCAGTACAATCTAACATATAAGGTTCACCAAAGGGATCGGGGTCGATCAGTACAAAAGCCTGTGGGGAAGGCGCTACCTCAACCTCAGCACTTCTTCAGCGTGCCGGATTGTTTTTAAAGTTTCAGGCATTATCCTGAGTCTCCAGAAAACCCTACTTTACTACTGTCTAGGCATAGGTTCCATTCTGGTTGCGAAGTCGGCCAGCAGAAACTGGACTCGTTTAAGAAGAGGATATTTGTGGGGTTTTGTGTATGTCCATTTCGAACCTTATCCCTGTACGGGCAAATCACGTATAATCAAACTATCTTCACTAGAACATGTGAAGACTGCCGAAAAAATAAACAAAATTATCACAACAAAAACAGTTATAAAACTGTGGCATGGAAACGAACCTAAAATAATTAACTAATAAAATTAATTTAAATAATAATTCAGCACAGTACTCTTTCTAGCGTTCTCTTTTGCACAACTTAGACCTTGCTAAGAGTAACAAACTCGGTCCCTTGTTAGCTCGATCTGCTGTAAGCTTTATAGACCGTACTCTTCTTGTCCCTCATCGACATAGAAAATATGTTAAACTTGACCACCTCAGCACCTCTCCTTGCCTCATCATAAAGTCTCACATCTTCAACGGTCACACACTGGAGGATACCTAATCATGTTTCAAAAAAGAGTGCATATTTTGTAAGCACATTTAATCAAGACAATGATGATAACTTTCGTTCTTGGAACTTTGTTGAAAGCTTCAGCTGTGTAACAGCTTCCTCCGGTCCAGAAATACACCCGATAAAGTCCGATAACGTTGACAACCGAAACATGTAAAAGTGACAGAGCAGCTAAATTGGAATCTCTGCACCGTTCATATTATTAATGGCTTTAGGATCAGCCAGTGGCAAGATCTTGTTTTCTGAATGACACATTTGAATTTCATTATACTGCAGCTTTACGCTGTTTCACGCGAAAGCTTATCAATACCAAAGAAATGCTATTCAACTGAAGCTCAGGGATCGATGAATAGGTCAATGATACGCCCAACTGGCTATTTGGTTCAGCAATATTAAAGATCTTGATCCTATAACGCTGGCGACCGCTTCATTTTTGCGTGTCTTGCGCGTAGGACCAATCGATTTCTTCGAGAATTTGTTTGATAACTGAAGCCACTGCTTGTCGAAAAGCTAAAGACATGAGTAACCGAAAAATTTTTTCGTGGGGCACGCTTTTTACAAGAATGTCTAAAGGTGAAGTACTCATAACACAAAAAAGTTCCTTGGAAAGATTTGAATGCAACTAGGAAAAGAAATTACAACATTGTGACATGACATCGTGTCACACGGCCGTCAACGTGTTAAAGAAACTGTGGTTTTCTCGAAACCAATTTTAGAAGCCAAAAGGAGATCCAGAAAAACACAAAATAACCCAAACCAGGTAACCATCACTGCGTTCTTCCTCAAAAACGAAAACAGGAAAGTCTTAGAATCCTAAAAGCTTTTCTTTTTAAAAATAAACAGGCGGAATCAGCTCACAGCCACCACGACTATATGCACGTTATTCGTGGCGGGGCTTAACCTTTACTCTTGATGAGTTTTATAGTCGATGTGTAGAGTGAAATTGGATTTTTTGGATGAAGCTGAAATTTCCGGACAACTCGGAGCCAGCTCGGCATTTTATGCTTACTCGTTCGGAATATTACAGCCTACAACCCTGGTGTTCACGGTAAATTTGTAAAAAAATGAGCATTTTCATATACAATACAATTTAGCTCGAAAACTCCTCATCCTAATGAGAATGCAACGTTTCTTACGTGTTTAAAGAAGGAATCCTGCGGATTCAAACCACACTGAGGAGCGCGTCATGCATTCCTCTTCTTGACTGTGAAAGGGAAATGACCGACATGAAAACTTCTAAGAGCCCTGCTGAATTGTATGCCCATGTACTTCCATCACTCTCAGCCAAAGAGGCAGCCAGCTCAGTCATGACGGAACTTTTAATGTAAAAATGTTAATAAAGGAAAATGTTTATTTTAAACAAAGGAAATCTTAAAATGGAATTCTTTAAATAGAGGAAATTTTTTAAATGAAAGATCAGCCACTAAAAAAGGGACACTCAGTTGCTTTCCATCAGTGCAAACAAACAACTCAACTGTTCACATAATCCACGTATTATGTAGTTCTCCTATGACCATTGCGACTGTGGATATTGCGAAAACCGTGCACACTCTCCGAGAACGTAACTGCTCGGGAAAACGGTGGTGGTGTCATTTCGTCCCGGCGAAAAACTGGGACTAAACTAAGGTCACGCCGTGAAAGCACACGA
Source organism: Heligmosomoides polygyrus bakeri (assembly GCA_947359475.1). NCBI lineage: Eukaryota > Metazoa > Nematoda > Chromadorea > Rhabditida > Heligmosomidae > Heligmosomoides > Heligmosomoides polygyrus. The sequence continues at coordinate 73,315,649 of OX375870.1, forward strand.
ACACCTACGAAGATGAACGCGGAATGCAAACAGAACGAGAAAACGGAGCGCCTTCAATGCAAATAACCGCGAAAATGTGCTCGAACCAAAACCGAACAAACGGCGAGCACTCACCGAAGTCTATCAACGGCACGCTGGTCAGAAGCAGCTTGTGCCTCTCCTCGCACTCCGGCTGTGGGGTGCTCTTCACACACGAGAACAGTGCGCGTAGATGCCGCCACAGCCAGCAGCACGCAGCCAGCAGACGAGGCAGTAAGCCCTCCATGAATCAGGGAATTAGGGACTGCTGCTATCAGGACGAGTGCATGAGACGACGTTGCATGATGTTGCTCCTTGCCGTCTCGAGATTATTATTCAGCGATGAATCGTCAGCAAAATGGTGAAAGAGAAGACGCACAATGCCCGTAACCAGTTCCACTTTTCTCAAATATTGATCCACTCGCAAGAATCGATAGTTGTTCGACGAGATCGGATGGATCGAATCCGTGTCGGTGTGCAGCGAAGGAATTGGCCGCGATGAGGATGCTTGGCTGCGTGGCCGGCTAGTTGTCGTCGTGGTGCATGAGGAGGCCGAAGCGAGAAAGGTGAAAACAAGTCGGTCGGTCGGTCGCTCGTAGGCGGGTCCGACAACGAAAAACCATCGCATAACGCGACTTCTGTGCGTGCGTGCGTGTGTGTCTAGTGGTTTGGAGTGCAGTGCGACGATTTCGATCTCACGCCTTGATACGTTGACAAATTTCGACACCGGGTATGTTCCACTGACAAAGCGCTCCATCATCTGGGACAATGGTGCAGGGGTTCACTCTTTCGCGCCTGCCCTACAGTTACGGTATCAATGTGGGCGGGAGTTCGAATTTCGCAAGAGAGAACTGCACAGTGAGGTAATCAGCTGGAACATGCAGTGTTTGACGTCACACTGAACTGTCGGAATTCCAGATGTCGTAAATTCTAGTTGCAGTCGTGGCCAGGAGAAATCGTGTTATCTTGAGCACATAAAAGCGCGTGTAGAGGGTAACTTCAACATCTTCTCAAAACACCCATGCTTCCTTCTTCATGGTGCTCTTGGCAAAGGTCCCCTATGGTCACTGTGTAGGCCAAAAACGATTTTGGAAGGCCTCCAGAAGTCAATGTAGAAACAGAAAACATGACATAAGCCGAAAGGGTTGGAATGTAGGGATTTTTTGTGCAGGGAAAGACATCGACGTAGAGAAAACGATAAAAATCACCAATTGAATTTTCGTTCTAGAATATGTTACCTTCTCGGAGTTTTCGAGAATGAACAAGCCGGATGAGCAGTAGTTTCCCATCTAATGGCAGTTTTAGTGAATGATCTAGGTCAGGTCTAATGGACTTTTAATCAGCTGTCTCACCTGAATTTTAACACGCGATTCATCAAAGTGTAACGGAAATGTAATCGAAGCTCTTGTTAGAAAACACAAAAAGCCACCGACCACCATCATAAGGAGGTCTGTGTCGTAGTCAAAGGTTTATAACATAAATGACCTGTTATCGTCTGGTAAGTTTCCGCTTTCACTTGTGGACTTGTGTTTGCACTTCTACTGAGTGATATACTTGTCCTAGGAGTTCTACCGGAAGAATGAAAATTTGCAATATGCCGCCATTAAGGATGGAACTAGGCAAAACTGTTCCTAATTCTATGTCGGTGGAGATTCACTACGACGGAATGAACGATTCTTAATGGAGTAATTTAATTTCACACATTCCGTCTCCGGCATACGATAAAATAAGGAAGCAGTGGCATTACAGAGCTGTCACATTGACTGCTTGAAACACCTCGATTTGTTCTTGAAGCACCTTACTGGGCCTACACTTCGGCTAAACATTGCACTCAAACTGCCCAAATAACAGTCGGGAAACTACTATCTGAAAGGGCATTTCATCCCTCACTAGGAGTTCAGAAGGAGAATGGCACAGGGAAAGTACTGACCTCACTTGGACGACAAAGCGGTCCATCGGTCACGGTCAAATGGAGGGTGGTGTTGGTGAATGAATTCACGACCATGAGCAGCCACTCGCCTTAGGAACCTTTAAGCGTGTTTACCTTGTGATAGGTTATGACTGTGGGCTGAATAGTGTATTTGCGGACAGCTTCTCTGTTAAAAATTAGAGCATTCATCACCTAACGTCTTAATTAGTTGTTCTTAGGGAAGTTTAACTTAAGGTAGTATCACTGTCGTACTGGCGCATGACAGCGCAGTAGATGTGGGCTTTCTGTTAGTGATTTTCGACCAGGCCAACAAAGTCTTCCATCCCTTCTGAATTGGAAGAGTTGCCTGTGAAAGAGAAAACACTGACTTGTCCATCGACCGGTCACTGCAAGCCATTGTATGGGTCAAATACATATTCAAATCAGCAACATCCTATAGAAGTAAAATGCATGAAGCATCACAAAAAGACTTGATTAAGCCAGCGGCGGATTCAAAGTAGTTGGAGAAGATGCGGGCTCCAAAGAGAACCCTAACCTTTGAGTCCTAACTAGACATTTCTGTATCGGTAATTTGGTACCTCAGTTGTCTGGGAAGGATGACGCACTAGATAATTCGTAAACTGGTCAACGATGGTCATTGTAAAAGCAAAGTATACATTCAAACTATTAGGTTGGAAAAAAGTCTCTTCACACTTCGAAAAGTTTTTTACCGTTCTCCTTGTAAACACACTATCCAGAATTGATTGCTGACTTCACAATCTTATCACACTTGTCTACCGTTCGCACGCGGACACAGCTCAAGACCCTTCTTGTACTTCGTTATCCATCCAATCTTCCGAACTCAATGCCGGATCTACCTCATGGCCATTTTCGGCACGGCATTCTCCATGAATTCATTGAAGGATCTACAGCAGGTCAGGCAGCCGACCAAATTAACCATATATGGCTTGGGACCTACTACTCATTGCGCCTGTTATAAATGGTTCGGAAATTTTCAAAGGACGATTATTCACTCGAGGACAAGGCACGGTCGGGAAAGCCAACTGAATTGGACGACATTGAACCACTCCGTCTTCTTCGTAACGATAGTAGGCAGCCGACACGTCAATTGGCAGAGAAGCCCGAAGTGTCTCATAGGATAGTGGAAATCCATCTGAAGGGTCTTGGCTTTGCACGGAAATTTGGAGCTTGGATTTCACATGCCACACTCAGTGCAAACACTCAGTGCAAAACCACATGTTGCAAGACTAACAAGAGAAACAATAAAGGAGCTGGGCTGGAAGGTAATGCCACATGCACCATATAGCGCTGACCTCGCCCTACCGACTACGATCTCTTCCGTGCTCTCAAGCAAGAAATTGAAGAGAAATATTTTGAAACGGATGAAGACCTCAAAAATTGAATTCAGCATAGTACGACTCCAGAACTGCAGTCCTTTGAGCAAGAGGAATTAGAAAAGTTCCCAGTCTTTGGAGAAGTGTAGTGGAACAAAATTGAGTTTATCTCAATTGATTTGACATTGTAGTTGTGAACTAATAAATCTTTGAAAAAAAATGAAAGACTTTTTTCCAACCTAATATATTCACTATTCCACCAGAAATGGAGTGCACGGCTCACCTTGGGATTCCCTTGGGACCTTGGAATGGAATTCACTAGGAATAAACTTTATTACTTAACATGACCGTGCTAATAAGCTCGCGTTTTCGGTTTAAAAAACCAGGTCATAGGGAAGCGTTGCATGCGCCGCTCGATTTCTACTTGAGAACAGAAGAACAGCGATAGAGCCTTGTGTTCAGGCAGCGGTAGGGTGGATGATGTGAGCAACATGAAGAATACGGTCAGAATAGTGAACCTGCAGCGTCAGAAGAAGACGGCGAATCGGAATTCTGCCAACAGCATGCCTTACTGAACGCCGCCAGGGCACAAGTGTAACAAAAGTGTACATGTTTTCCCAGGATTTCCCTGTCCCTGTGTCAGCGAATGCAACGGCACTTGGCTCGCGTTCAGGTCGTGACTAAGTAATGAGGATATGTTAGAGGTTCCGCTGTTCGAGAACTATCTACGAAGAAGTGAAGTTGAAGTTGGTGTACCCTTGCAAAATGAATCCATGAGCGTAAGCTAGTGCCACCGTGAAGACGGACTGAGCTTAATCTACCACTGAGAAAACAGACTGAGCTTAATCCATGTATAAGCTTCAAGGCAGGTCACTCCCTTGTATAGAAGTAAGGCCAGAACAGCAGAAGGAAATAGTCACGAGTCACGGTCAATAAAAAGGACCAATAAAAGTGGACGAATTTATAATTTTTGCTGTAACAATAAATGGTTGGCGTCTCATAGAGGCGCCATGGTCTCGCCAGTACGAGTTCTTCTGGTCGAGTTCGATTTCGCCGCGCCGTGCCTATGAATTTACATCAGATCATACTCATGTCCTTTTTCATTGAGAGGAGCGGTTAGGATACCACGTCCAAGAGCGGACGGATGGCCTCTTCACAAAGTACATTAACTCAGGGCAATGTAGAATAGGTGTAAAGAACTGAAGAAGAGCGAATTTTAACGAGATTCTCACTTTTTTACACAACAGCAATTACTTTAAGTGAAACGTGCACTTTTGTGAAAAATCATTTTTCTCCAAAGGGGTAGCGCATCGGGAAAAAAGGGATTGGAGAAGAAGTTTCGGCGAGGTTTCTGTTCATTGGCAAGAGTTACTTGAATAGCGCGAAGGCCATAAAATGACAATTTTACCATGTCAGGTTCTAAAGTGTTTCGACCTGCTGCGAAACAACGCAGCGATCTCTGAAAAGGATGTAAAATTTGAAAAAAGCACGTGGATCAGACTATCGAACAATATCATCAGAGGTTGTGGGTAGTTTCTGCCCATTTCCTCGTGGAGTTCTTCTATTCGTTCAAGGATTATTCGAATGCACTTCTAATGGGAACCGTGTAAAATGAGTAAAGTTTCTAGTAGATTTCTAAAAACTACTGGAGCAAGCAGTGCTATATTCGTTTTAGCCGAAGACGGCAAGAAACTATTAGGGTAAAGAAAATTATTGCAGAACAAGAAACCTCACTTTAAAGGCATTTCTAAAACTTTACAATGTTCTAGAAGAGAACACTGAACATTCCCATGTAGTTAGTCTAAAACTGGTTCCTCAGTTGCACGGGTTTTCTCAGGAAGTACCAGGGTTCAAGTATTAGCAAAAAGATCTGACTGAAGGTTGCAAATGTCAACTAACCTAATGTCAAGTTGAATAAAGGGATCATTAATCGAGTGGCGAAGGACAAGTTTCAAGGTCTACCCCGCAACCGAACGAATGAGAGTTCGTTTTGCTCAGCGTTCAGTTTCTTTCCGGAAAAGTTGTAGCAACCCCACCTATGCCGTGCTGGGTGCGACATGGAACCGAATATATGTAGTATTAACAAATTTGGCTGTCCTATGAAGACCGAAAACATCGACGAAACTAAATAAATATTTGGTAGGAATCCATGTACATATTACGAACTGGTTTAAAGGCAAATAATCCTTTTATCCAACCGCGGGCGGTGAATCTGTATCATAGTTGTTTGACCTACAAATGATGAAAAACAGATGCTTATATTCCTTCACTGACGCAGTTTAATTCAGAATATAGTAGAAAGAACAGAAATAACCAAGATAGGACAATTTTATATGTCCCAAATATGGTAAAATTCCTCAACATCGCTATCGTGATGAAGCGGGAATACGATCATAAACCGAACATTGTATACAGCTCTAAAAGAGGAACCAATGGCGATGAAAAGAAAAATACAACTACATAGAGAATAAAAAGGTGATAAACAATAAAAACAAAATGTAAATTTGCCTCAGTAAATTTCGTTTAACTTCAGCAGAAGAACAAACGACAGCAAAGGGAAGAGAAAGGGGTTGCATTTAGCCGTAGATATTATAGAATCATAAATATATATTCGCCAAGATAAGGAAATAATTCTGATTCCACTCGCCGCATTAAGCGCTAAAAGCTTGGTAAGATAGAGATTCGCGGACACGTTGTACACATTCGTGTCTCATATTCATCATCACCAGTGTTTATCTAATTGCCGCTGATATTCATGAAATTGGGTAGTAAAAGGAAAATCAAATCAGTACCACGTGATTTTAAACCGCTCCGAAGGGGATGATTGTGAACATTGCGATTTTAAGAATAAATGTGCTACTACACCTCCATTACTCTTCAACAATGTTATCAGTCATCTCCATTGAATAGCCCGTGCTAACGTTGTTTCCGCTTTCAATTTCCGTGTTCAGATGCACAACTCTTTTTTACTCTTGGACTCATTTTCAGCCTTCAGCTTTCTATTGGAGGCAAATGTGCGTAACCGCAACTAAAGAACAAAACTAAAGGAACTATCAAAGGATTGTCATATGCCTGGGTCGTAGCAATGAATATAATGCTTTTAATGATACTTGTGAAACTGCTGAAAGCTAGGAAGAGCTCCCGAAAAACTGGTATTTTTTAGCTACTTATCTCAAAGTCGCCCGTATTAGTGACTCAACAAATACCCGTTCAACTGTTGTCATTGGATTCGCGCTTTTGCACTAAAATGTCTTCGTTTCATAAAGAATACCTTCCGATTACTCACCGCGAACGCTGCCGAACTTTGACGGGCTGAATTCAGCAGCCTCCATTCTAAAATGAAGAGCGATTCGTGGACGTGCGCTGAGTGATAATCGCTGTCAACTGTATATCACACTGACGACGAACGTACAGGACATGTGGAACAGCAAAAAAGCTCCGCGGAACAAAGCTCTTAAACGAAGTAGATTTGGTGAACGAGGTCAATCTGACGAAATGGACGAAGAACGAGTGCGACGTGCGGGACCGGGAGCAGACGGGAAAGAAGCGGGAGACAATCAGGATCGCATTAAATGTGAGTGCACTCGCTGAGGATCGCGATTTAGCTCGCGCTCACAGTGCCTCCTGGTGTAGCGAGGCGTTGGAGGTGTTGTTGAATGTTAGAAGGTTGGATAGTGCTCACCATTGTTCACCTTGTTTCGCCATGAAGAGCGGGCCATGAGACGTGCGGCGACATTTCAATGGCAATGACATAGCCGATTGCCAAATGTCGGGGTGAGCGTTCGATCAGGCTGGTTTCGCAAAAAAAAAGAACTCCGTCTGGAGACACCTTTCGCGCTTCTCTTAGATTTTTCGCCTCACTGAACGAGCTATGTATGTCTGATATACCAGCCAACGAGGGAAGAAACCGGAACAAGGAGGACCACTAAGTCACAAGGGTACATGGTCATGCTAAGAAGACAAGAACCTATTATAAGGTTGTAAGGTAGGTTCTGTTAGATATTGCACGAAATGAGTGTACACCGAATTTGAATGGCTTAAATATCAATAAACTTCTCGCCATTCACACACCACTTTTCGCACTACTAACTTCAGTGAAGCGTGTTAGCTCAGCTGGAGGATGCGCAGGCTGATGAGTGCACCACGAATCCTGATCTTGGTTTGAGTTCCATCTAAGCCAACCTAATCTTCGCTAATTACGTGATCATGGAATTGGTACCAGGTTTACCTGGGAAGGACAAAATACTGGTTTGTTTATCGATTTCAACTCCAACCACAACTCATTGTGGAAGCCAAACACCCATTGAAATTGGCCAATCGAGGCATCTCATAGAAGTACAGCGCATGGCGCATCCCAAACAAGGGTTCACATAATTTATCCATAATTCTTTAACTTCAGGAGTCATAATATAGGCAGGAAATGAAAAGGGACACGGGCAAGCGAAAAATATGTAGAGGAAGATGACCGAGATTCATCGACCTTCTCATCGTCTGACAACGACTTTGAAGTGGATAAGAATGGCTAAGAGAGGGATGGCACACCTGCGCCTCTTAAATTTGACTTTAGTGTCTAAAAGGACAAATTAAAAACGTTTGAATACAATTTCTGAAATGATATCCAGGGTGGCATCACAGTTGTGAGCCTCACTCTTCCTACTGAGAAGCAGAAGTCGACGCTGCTGAAGAGTGAGGAGTTAATGGATGAATTTTAGGCGAGTTATATCGAGAGGACGCAAAAACCGCAAAATCGCGGTTTTTGCGGCGTCTATTCGAAGGACGCGTCCTGCACTGTACCATCAAGGCGAAATATGTGTTACACGCCCTTCAGTAAAATTCGTGTTTATTGTGAGAGTCCCACTGTTTAGAAAATGGCTCAACATTACGACATGTGATTACTATGCATTGGATCCGATCGAAAATCTTCGGATAATTGGATGATTCGGGTAACGGCGATTTTGCGGACCCCGGATTTTTGGGTGAATTGGATAACGGCGGCTTTGCGGACCCCGGATTTTTGATGATTCGGGATCGGAATATTCAAATCGGATATCCGAAAATGATTCATTCGATCCAATGGATCCGATAGAAAATCTTCGGATAATTGGATGATTCGGATAACGGTGACCCCGGATTTTTGGATGACTCGGATAACGACAAATTTCGCGAATCCCGAATTTTTTGATGATTCGGATAACGACAATTTCGCGGAAGCTGGATTTTTGGATGATTCGGATCGGGTTATCCGAATCGGATATCCGGAAATGATTCATTCGGATCCAATGTATAGTGACTATGTACCTACCCTTTTCGAAACCATAGGCGTTCTCTAGCACCATAACTAGATCGCTATTTCTCCATTAGGATAAAAGGAAAAAGGAGAGCTCTAATCAATCCCTGCTGGAGTGCGCTACCAATTCCACCTCAATGTGGTGTCGTATACGCAATTTGAATGCATATTTGGCTTTGAGTGCATATTTGGCTTATATAATGACTTGTGGTGGCCAGCCGATGGACAAGTTAGTGTTTCACCCTTCTTAGAGAGCCCTGATATCAATTCACCGAGAAATGATGGAAGGCTTGGTTGGCCTGGGCGGAAAATCAAAACGAAGGATATGGAACCAGGTGCAGGTAACAGCCTCAGCCCTCCAACTGCGCTACCCTGCTTTCTCCTATAACTCCACAAAAGATCCTACACCACAACCATCTATAGCACGAGAGGAAACTGACATAACAGATATAGGAACAATCGATCAAACGGCGCCGGTGGTGTAAAGGCGTAGAGCATTCCCGCCCGGTCAGAGGGAGGTGCGGGTTCGAGTCCCGCCTGGCGTTAGAAGTTCTGATCGCAACAAAACATCATTGTGACAGCTTACAACCTCGATACCCAGCCACTTGAGGCTTAAAGAAACTGATTCGAGATATAGGAACAGCTGGAATGCGGGATTCGTGAGAATCCGATACTCATTTCTCAACAACCCTTGGTTCTCTGCACCATTGCAAATTTCCCGTGCAAAAGCGGTATAAACTGCAGGCTAGAGGTCTCCATCACATATATAGTTTATAGTTCTATGCATAGTTATGATACAAACACTTCCAGCGAAATAAGATGCTGTCCATGCACTTTTATTCGATCCTTAAGTAAATATACACGCGAAGAGGGGTGAGTGTACAATTGCAAACCCTAGCTCAAATATTCTCCTCTTTCGCACCATCTAGGCATCTCCTTGAAGGAAATGATACCCGCAAAGAGTGCTATTGGGCAAAATTCGCCTTCGGCGTTTTCAAGCACTTGAAATCTCCAGAGCGTTAAGTCAATGCAATGCCTGATGACAGCTCCGAGTCCGAGTAGGAAAGAACTCTATGAGTGTGAGGCGAATAAGTTCTCTTGAACACGGGCCAAGAAAATGGGAGAGCCTTCCCTACAGCTTAAAGGCTAGCCAGCTATAAGGCGTGGGTGTGAACAGGTGGAGGCGAGGAGATCGAGGAGTAACCTTGGAGTGGAAATTGGAAAATGAATGCACAGTATCATTCGAAATCACACAATGGACGCGCGCCAAAAAGCGATTGCGGCGGCGGACGTCGCTGCCGCAGCGGCGGCATCACATCACTATGGGCCGACGGACACGGCACCGGCGATGAATGGAGAAGGCATAAAGCGAGTAATTCCTCCAGCGTCAGCAGGCCACCGCCGGAACACGAGGAACGCGAGCGGATTCCGATGGCCGCTGCAGGGCAGCAGCGTGCGAGCGGCGACGACACAGCAGCTGCCTTCAGGTGAGTACGGGCCCACTTTCCATGTCACTGTTCAGTTTACTCGATCTAAGGGCAATTATCCATGACACCCAGCCGCCGTTTACCGCAGACGCCTTCGGAGAACAGAAGAACGTGTTTTTCTACACACGAAAAACAACACGGAACACTAGCATGAGCGAAGACTTGGAGCAGGGATCGCAAAAAAGTTGAGCGCTAAAGAAATGCCACCCCTTTACTTTCCCGTGGTACTGAACCAATTCAGAGCAGATAGGATGGCCGGAGAACGAAGTCACTCGAAAAATCACTGTGCTGTAGTAAATGTCTATATGTTGTACATGCTTGCTGTATAGAACCCTTGAGTTAAAGTCGTTGAGTTTGCACATAACAGCCCAAATCATTGGCAGCTTCTGCCTCCGACCGAAAAAACACACTCGAAAACACGGTGCGATCAAGCACTCTCCTCCGAAAGACAATTACAGTTAGGTCGTTGTACGCAGGCATGGAGGCGTCGGGTCCCCCTTGCACCGCTAATCGAGGTTCTTGGTTCTGATCTCACCTAGGCCAATCAAGCCGCCGAGACCTCCGCGGTAGGTGAACTGAATTCAGACTTGGGGAAGATACTTGGATGTTTCGTTCGATCAGTGTTGGCGGTATAAGGTGTAGCATTCCTGCCCGTAAAGCAGAAGGTGCGAGTTCGAGAACCGCCTGGAGCGAGTTTTGATAGCTCCTACATATTCTTCTAACAGCTTCTATGATCTATAACAGCCGCTCCAGGAACAAGCAAAAATGAAAACATCAATTCTACGAGTGATCGTAGAAAGAAATAATCTACAATTGAGGCCAAACTGTTATGTTAACATAAGATTATTATTAACAGATATATTAACATATAAGACTTACGAAAAGTTAGAAACTGACTCTAGCCGTGCAAATAAAGAGAACACCCACTAACTTTCTTATAGAACTTCATTGGAACAAATCAATAGGAGCGTCGTAAATATAATTTCTGTTGAACTGGCATTTCAAATCGAATTTCTACATACATAGAATTAGCGTTAGATGAAGCGACAAGCAAAATTTTAAAGCAAGAAAGTGCTGTTGCCTCATCTACATGCGTGGCTTAGGTACGTACCAATAAATTCCAGTTAAACTACATAGCGTGCAAATATTTGAAATTCACGTAAAAGGACTGAACAAAGTGATATAATGAAATCCAGTTTTTGAAGAGCGTTTTCAGAGGTCATGGTTATTGAGTAATTTCCTTAAAATGGTAGCCCAAGAGACATAGCAATTCGCTTTCGGTTTGTCAGACACGATAAATTTAAGGTGGTTGGATGAGTCATTGGAGTTTTTCAGAAAAACGTGGGAGACTAACGCTTAGCAATTGCATCGTGCTGCTTCTGAATTCTCAATTCACAGAAAAGCACTCCAAAACGTTGAAAACGTGCTGCGTACATGGTTCGCCTTTTGTAAATTCTGGTGCTGCTAAGTACGGTTCGGTGATTTTAGAATGGTATTTCCTTTCCTTCCTATGTTGTTTTCCCCTATTTTGGATATTGAAAGTCGTATCTATAGAAGAAAGCTGATTCAACGTACGGGTATTTTCTTATATTTATCTTTCGAAACATGCTAAAATGTTTGCAGACCAACTAATTTTCTTTGCATCTGGATTTCGTTTATTTACTTCAGATACAACTTGATTTTGATCATAATTTGAACCTGTTAGCAAACGCTGGAAGAAAAGTGCCTAAAATGTGCGAAGGTAGACAAATAGAAGCACTTCAAATCCAACACTGCAGGCTGGAATGGAACCGGAATCCCTTGGTTCGAAATAATGTCAAAATTTCGTTCAAGTCTTATTAGCCTTCTGCTATAGAAAAGGATTCAAACTATGCTCTTCTAATAAGCATCGCGATTCCGTTTTCAAGAAAAAAGAAAACATAAGATGCTTATAACTACATGGCAGCGACCATTAAGATGCAAGCAAAAGCCACAGGAACAGAGTGTTATCTGGCCGACCTAATTCGTTGAATAGCGGTCGTTACTGTAATTTCGCCAGTGAAGGTCGTGCAGAAAGCGAACGTCGCTATTCTCCAAAAAACTGCTAGAGATAAATCTGCTACTGCTAAAGATGACGCAGCTGGGTCAAGTTTAAAGTGCATTCGGCAACCTTGCAGAAATTCGATTAGGACCGGGCGACGGTTGGAGGAGGTCTAGGGCACATCTTCGGACCTGATACAGTTATTGACTCATCTCCCAAAGTTGTTCGGAGCTGAATAGCCTATGAATCACTGGTTCGGCTCGTGATTGTAATGTTAAAGGCATGCACAGTTGATGATCTATTGGAAGGTACCAGTAGGCAAATTAGACAAGGGGAAAGGCGATGTAGTTGTGAATTGCTTAACCAAACTGAACAGGCGTTTCTGAAAGGCGAGTAAAAATTATGTCTTGTGGATAAGTAGGTTTGGAAGTGATTGGTTAAGTAGGGCAAAGTGACCTGAGCCGTCAAAGCATAGTATTCCCTTCAAGATTTAGAGCAGTAGTGAGAAGTAGTGTTGAGAATGTTTAAGCAATTCTGCTTTTTGATGAGCTTTCCTAGTTTCATTCGTGCGGCACTGATCGGCGCCGAGCCACGAAGAACAATTAGGACCTCCTTCCAGATCCACTAAGTGTGTCTCCACTTGTAAGGTCGAAGAGTAAGCAGAACCGTCTAGGTGAACTCGCCCCCAATTGGCTTACTCCGCCAAAGTTCCCCACCCTGCCACAGCTAACTCAGCAACATTACCCAACACTTCACTGTGTTTGCAGGAAAGCTGAGCAGCGAGGGCTTTGTTGCTTGTCTCTGAAACTGGTTCCTATGACATATGCAAGCAGCTCTATGAAAAGGGACCACTTTCATGCGGTACTCAAACCAAGAGAGTGATCCACATGAAATGGGCGACCGACGCGCTGATGTTCTTTCTTGCTTAGACACTGGTAGAGAGGCAATAGAAATTTCACAATGTCGTTTCACTCACTGCAGTCCAACATCAGAGCACAGGTATCTTGAGCAAGTAGAAGCTACCGATACCTTAGCAAAGCATTTGTGCAAAAAGAAAAGAGCAGAAAACAGATCCAAATTTGCTCTTCCTGTTTGTTGATATGAGCAGCAGCTTTTTGCAAAAATACATATAGTAATATTTCCAACTATATGCTTTAAGGCCAGTGCACAACGTTTAATAATTCGTACGTTCACTACCAAGAAAATCATGTACTTTGTGAGTTTAAAAAATAGTTGGAGTCCGAAGGTAGGTTGAGATAATTCTCTATTTTTCACTCCGCAGAAATATCCTTTCCTTGTCTGTAAGAGCAAAGGATTTAAGTAGCATATCATAAAAATTTCAGATCTACCTTTCCTAAAGGGAGGGGACAGTTAGTTGCGCGGCCGTGCTCGTGCTTCGCCAATTTCAGAAGCAGTCTGAATATGTCGAACCCCTTTTCATACGGTGTCCTTCACAAATGGAACCTTAATCTCTTCCGCATGGTGAGTGGATATCAAACCTGGTCAGATAGTAAAATTAAGTGAAATGAGCTTATCAAGGCTAAGTGAAAGCAACACTTGATTTTCCAAATATCCATGGTCACTTCCTTAAATTCTGAAACCTGCCTACGCTCAGCATTAGTTTAACTAAAACGAGCTGCCCCAAATGATCAGTTGAGTTTGGGTTCACTTACTCCACTGTCGGTGATACTATGGTGGTCCCTTTTGAATCCTTGTAGCTGAGCGCTGTTTCTTAGACCACTACAATCGATCACACATCGACTATAGCTTAACTTCTTAGTATGATGTTTTATGTTTGGCATTGTATTGAGACGATGTACATAGTAGCGCTGATTTTAACAATAACGCTGCATTTTTTCAAAAATACTGGATCGCTCGAAAGCCTTCTAGTGGCCCTGCGTTCTGAATTTGCAACCGCTTCTGTGTACTGGTAATTGTGACGATGCTGAGCTGGGAAACACTGCACATTTGCTTAATTTCGAATATAGCTAGAATATGACGCGTTTAGTAAAAATTCAATGCTTTTAGAAACTTTCTTTTCAATGATACGAAGAATAGAACGATGATATGAATGGTACATCGACGGGAAGCATTTTGCGAGAGAACAGCACTTTACCAATTTTAAAAAATTTAGGAGTGCAGAAATCGAAAAGCATGGAAGACACCTACTTGGACTGCAAAGGCGATTGGACATAAACCCAACCACTAAATTTTCTAAAGATCTAGCGCGGGTGTGTGAGCCATTCAAAAGTATCGCGGTAAAACATCTTCATGCATTAAGCAAGATGTCAAACATATGCAGTGAACTCTGAACGATTTAATGCTTAGCAAAACGACTATCCCAAGCTGAAAATCGTTTCTTTAGGTGATATTTAAGCATCTCTTAGGATTCAGCTTCTGACACAGCGTGGAACCTTATCAAATTACAAAAAGGGTTACAGCTGTGTTGGAGAAAAATCTAGTCCCTCCAGAAATCGCCAAGCCCTGACTCACTCTGAGAGGCAGCTCTAGAGTATGATGAGTTTCTAGCCCTGTGGCTCACCAGAATGTTGAAAAAGCAAAATCGTGGAGCACCGTCGCTTACTGTTCATATGTACAAGGAAACTCAAAATCAAAGTTTATCCTTCCTTGTCTAAGGTACTTTTCCTCAGTGAAACAGATCCTACATAAAGGTACCAATCAAACTTCGGAAGACTCAGTGAAACTTGGCCTATGGAGAATACAGTTTCCCGAACCGCAGCTCCAAGTCAAATGCCAGGACGAAAGATACTGCATGAGTTCTACATTTTGCTTTACTGCAGACTCGGTAGACGCACTCCTTGTCAATACATACCAGCTTCTTACATAGTGGGAACGATTTTTTTTGTGTGGGTGATCGTCGAAAATGTACTTCACTAGAGAGTGAACTCGAATGTCTTATATAATAGATCCGAAGCACGGCTGAGCGGGTTTTGTTAGAAAGTCTACTTCTTTTTAAGCCTAGTCCATCCCGCCTAGCCTATCCCCAGCTACGAGCGAATAGTGTACATATGCTACCGGTTTCCACTAAAAGAACTGTGACGTTGACGTTTGTCCTTGAGATCAGCTTTCTCCCTCAGTTTCTCCCTGTAAAAAGAAACGCTATTTGGGCGAGTAGTTTCCTAATGTGTCCTAGACCTTTCCAGAATCGGACGGAGACGATAACGGCGAATAATAAGACGGAGGGGGCCGAATCTAGCATAGCGATCTTGTTGAGCAGCTTGAAACAGGACGTCGATTTCATGGCCAAAACTATTGTGCTAGGCGAGGTTTGAACCTACTCCTCTTGCTTTCGGTATGGAATGCATATTTTTACTCGTCTGGTGCTGTTTGATGAAAATTTTTCTTATGATCATTTGCCATTAAGAGTTCTAAGCCAATGAATGGCTTCCTCCTACCGTCACAGAAATACACGGAAATCTAGTTATCAAATGCAGTGCAGATGGACCTATCAAGAAGCGTCGTATCTTCAAAATCTAACCGGAAGTAAGTGGCCTGCAAAGTTGATGACTCCTATAGATTCCTGCTACGAAAAAAAAAAAACATTAACAGGCCACAGATTCACAGGGCAAGAGAGTAAAAGTTGCGAAAGTATAACAAATACCCCTATTCATACGAGGATCCATTTATTACCGCAGAAGCTGTACACGAGAAGCAGAGTAAGGAAGTAGGAGTAGTTGGTGGTCGACTATTTTTTGTGGTTAGTGACAGTACCCGGAGGGAGTCCATAGAGACGCGCGGCCACGAGGAATCTTGACGAGAGAAGAGGGTCCAATTTGGCGATGTGTTACGACGACGTGGGTCGGAGGAAAAAATTGACATGCCCCGCTGCGGACAGCTGTCGCGCGCACGCAACTGGTAGGTGGGCGCATCGTAAGGAGATGCGCTGGCTGCTGCGACGAAGACCGCGACGACACCGAGGAGGACCATACGCTGCCTGCACCTGCTGCTGCCGCTGCTGTTGCTGCTGCTGCTGCTGCTGACCGGGTGGCTTTCGGAGGTTGTCGGCAACGGATCGTGACACAGCCAAACAACGAAGCGTAACGACGACAGTGTACCGTCGCAGAACAGACAGACGTCTTGCTTGGCAATAAAACAGCGATCAAGGCCGACTTCACTTCGCTTATTGGAGGAATTTTATAGGATTTCCTAAATCTGCTCACACGCCCGCTTTTAATGAGGTCGTTCGTTTAGTGTGGTGGGAATTAGGTTAACCTAGAGGAGGGGGTGTTCAATTCGGATTCAAACTCGCGAAGGGTGGGAAAGTTCGTCTATTGCCTAGCCAAGGTCAGCTCTACTGCCTCGTTCCGAAACACCTATCACATCAACACAGCCAGCCTGTCCTTTATCTAATGGGAAAATTTGCCGACATTCATTACACACGTCAACGCTAAATAGAGCACACATCGTCGAGGAGTTTCCGAACGCTCGACGCCCGCTCTTCTTCAAGGTTGAAACCGAGCAATACCTCTGTGTGTGAGGGGCAGAGATCTCAAAAACCCCATTGAACCCGTAATAGCCGATCCACTTGGTTCGCTGACGGCCTTTGTCGTTCGTCGGTGGTTGAGGTGGACGCAAACGAGTGAGAGGAATGGGACGAGCGGGCGAGTTCCGAGAGAGTTTCGCTGGGGTTCGTGACGAGCCGCTGAGGGGTATGCGGGTCAAGCCGTTCTGCAGATTAGCGCATCCGATCGTCTCCGCAGTACTAAACCAAAACAAGAACGATAGGAGGAGCTTTTCAGCTGGAACCGGAAATCGGAAGGAGGTTGAGAAAGTCGATTCTAGAGAAGGCTCATCTTAGCCCTCACAAAATATTTGCTCTCTCATCTAGAACGCTATCGACATAATCAGCCAGGAAGGAACAGGAAATTCACGTGCAACTACGGGGTCAAAATATTGAAGACTGGAATAGGACACCGGACGCAACCAGTTTTTTAAAGAAGTTACAAAATCAAATAACAAAATCACAAAATCAGAAAATCAAATCACAAAATCACAAGCCGATGAATTTCGCCGCTTAAGGATTTGTAAGAATTCGAAGAAAAATAACAGATGAACAAAATAGAAACAGGTTGTTCCGTTGATTTTCTATGAAATAGGAATCCGTCGTTTCCTCTCTTCATAAGAAAATTCTTTTCTTTTTCCATTTTTCAAAAGAAGTATGATGGTAAGCTTCTGCTCCGATGAAAACGCTTCTGTATCGAAAAAAGGTTTCGCTTAATAATTCAGCTTGCCCCAGGTACGTCGATAGGAACAGGTAACTGTCAAAGCAATAAGTAGTATGTAGGTCTCCTTGGAGAACGAAAACTTTGGAAGGCAGACACAATGTTGGAATCACTTTTCAGTGCGCACATAAAGTAACGAATTTCGCTTTTCATAACTTTTGCCAACTAAGACGGATTGTGGATTTACTCTTCTCTTCTCTTTCGTTCCGTTTTAGTGCATCTAAGAAATCAAAAATGCATCTCCAGGTCCGACTATCTTTGAATCTCGGCATCGATGTTTGTTGTTTGTTGATGTTGATTAGCCACGTTTTTTTTTCTTAACGGACTCCAAGTCGAATCGTTTTGAGTTACCAACACAGTCGTTCCATTAACGTTCGTAAAACATGTCTTAATATTTCGTACGCAGAGCGCAGAATTTCATTTCTAGGTTGTTACCATATTTTTCTCCAGAAGAACGTCACAGCCCACCTACATCATGCATCCTGGATATCGGCAACAAACTGGTGTTTGCTGAAAGTTGTTCCCTTCATTAATTAACGCTTAAGTAAATCAATTATCTTAAATATGGAAACTCTTTCAGGGGTTAATGATTACGTGAAGTGATGTAGGCAAGTTTTTTTTCATAGCTAAGAGCGTTAATATTAGGTGTATACCACGACAAAAACGATTTTGTAAGAGGAACCTATTTTTCATTTTGACGGCTGGAACTGGTCGGCACTTGAGTAGTGCCCTACTAGAGAAGAGATTGAACCACCTTATAGGAGGGGAGAGCCCGTGGTGAAAGCGGATGTGTAAGGAAAAATGCTGCCAAGATGCAGGGGTGGCACACAGTATGACGGCGCTTACAAGTGTGCATGACACACGCACGTGCGTTACATTGCTGAAGCTGAGAAACGTCTGAAGCGTCACACGTGGCTCAGCGGAACATAAGAGGTTGCTACTGAATTCCGTGTTTTTGCGAAACGTCAACGGGCTGGTGTTCAGCAGCTACAATGACGTTGTAAGACTTTCAGCCAGGCAAATCTGCTCAGAATGGGAAAGAAGTAAAGGACAAAAGGGACAAAGGACGGCGTTGATCAGTATTTAGGGGAATGCGCCACGTATTCTACGTCTACTCGAGTATTGGCGTACGTATTTGGCCTATAGCTACCCAGAACAAGACAGTGTCATCTAAAACACCTCCACTTACAAATCATAGACTCTGAAGTGATGAAAGGTTTGGTTGGCATAGGAGTGTATAGAGCCAAGCATATCGATCTTAGGAGCACATGACAGACGGCGCCTCCTCCAACTGCGCTAGCTCCAAAGAATGGACCAGAAATACTTGAGAGAAGTGCAGAGGTGTTCCTCATTCAAAACCTGACACCGACGTCACGCATTCCATAGGAAGCCATTAATTTTAACAACTTATGTTCAACGACTTTGGTAACATGAAAAGATAACTTTTTGCAAGCATCCAGGATTTGAAGAAAATCGCATCAAGGCAATTAAGTATTAGAATGGAAATACGCAATGTAAAGAAAAGAGGAGAAGCGACTCGCCATCTTGGCTTATCAGCACGACGTTTGAAATGTGCTACAATTTTAATTAACCACTCCTGGTGGGGGTTACTCTTTCAACCCTACTTGAAAACTGTTATCGTCCACTTCTTCGCAAGAGGAGCCCAAAGCTCGTTTTGTTGATTCCTGAACACCCACCGAATTTTTCGAGGTTTTCGAAGCTTTCTTATTTCGTAGCAAAATAATGCTTGTTTCACGTTCGCTTGGAAGTTGATAGCAAACGACGTGGCGTCTCACAAAAAAGGCGTCGTTAACGTCTCGGTTTTCAATCAGGAAAAACTGGTCGAACTCTGACTTCTGGCTCCCATCAGTTGCACATGTTCACGCAAAAATTTCAGGGAAAGG
Source organism: Heligmosomoides polygyrus bakeri (assembly GCA_947359475.1). Taxonomy (NCBI): domain Eukaryota; kingdom Metazoa; phylum Nematoda; class Chromadorea; order Rhabditida; family Heligmosomidae; genus Heligmosomoides; species Heligmosomoides polygyrus. The sequence goes on from OX375870.1 coordinate 73,334,872, forward strand.
AGCCCCTTGGTGAAAGGACTCCTATTAAACTGCCCAGGGCACAAATAAATTCTATGAAATAACCGTCCTTCCCGCTTTGCTTTGAATGTGATATTAGGAGGGGGGGGGGCAAAAGTAATGAGACAAATTGAAAAAATCTTTATCTCTTTATAACTCAATTACAACTTAACGATGCTGAGGAATGTATTTGCCATTAAGGGCAAGGACCTTGCTCCCATCGCTCAGCCAACTTCCTGATCCCACCCTTCCAGAACTGCTTGGGCCTGGTGTTGATCAACTGCTCGATATGGTTGTCAAGGACTCCTTAGGTTTTTGTGTCCCTTCCGACCAGGAAGTCCCGTAGGCCCAAGAAGTGATGGTAGTGTATGGAGAAATGTTCGACGAATACGATGGGTGAGGCATGTGAACGTAGCCCAGCTGGCGAAGCTTATCCGTGGTTACTTGTTCCCGATGGGGTGCGGCGTTGTCGAAGAGGAGGACCTTCTTGCAGCGCTGCGAATGAATAAGAGCGAGTCGTCGGCCCATCTCTTCCATTTCGTTCACCATGGCCTCGGAGTTCATCGTAGTGCTCTTGGGAAACAGCTTCCGGTAAACCGATCCATGGGCGCAGACCCAAAAGCTCCAAATGTGCTTCTCGCCGTGAACATCTCGCCGAACGAAGGTCGGTAACAGATCATCAGGCCTCACCCAGACCCGCTGCTTGGCAGGGTTAAGGTAGAAGACGTACTTCTTATCCTTCGTGAATATTGAGCCCAGGCTGCTCGGGGTAGGGAATTGGGCGAGATTTGCGCGACACAGGTCGACTCGTCAGACCGGGGTTTCGGCATGAGACAGACTGGGGTTTTGGCATGCTTCTGGAAAGGGCGGAAGTGGTAACTTCTCAGATGGGCTTCAGTAAGTAGCAAACAAACATACAAATACGATAAGCACAAAACCAGACTCCAGCCACGAGATATATGGACACGGCATGGGGTGTCTCATTACTTTTGGCCCCCCCCCCCCCCCCTAATAAAAGAGAAAAGTTTCTAGATAGAAAAGCCTTTTTTACCTTTTTGTCTCAAAATGTTTTTTCCTCGAAAAGCTACATTCTAAACCATTAGATCATATGCGAACTGAACGCTCACGAAATCCACGTTTACTATCATACATTGCGATTAAGCGTTGCCTGCTATTTATTTACATGAGAAAATACCCATTGGAACGATCAATCACTATTATCAAATCAGTCTAAAAAAAACTCTCCCAAGCGCTCTGTTAGTTTTTTTTATTGTACGTGAATACTAAGTGCATGATGTAATTAAGGCGTAACTGCGGTCACTGTCCTAAAATGTTCGAACACCCCAAGTTGATAACGGATATAGGACGATTTTCTGGCAAGGTTACGGAATCATTTCAGTAATTCAGCAACACCAACCAGTTACTCCAAAGAGAACACCGTTCTGAAAACCAAAATCGAATTGCTCAAAGCTACACATGGATACAGAGAGAAGTGAAGTCAAGTATCTTTGAGGGTAGTCAAAGAGTTTTCTTGCGAGTTCAAACCAAATAATTTATGTTATGCAAGATCAAGCAGGCACACAAACAACGCAAGTTGTCAAAAAATGTTTTCACTACATGAGAGCCAAAAAAAATTCTTACCGCTTGAACAGTAAAGCGTTGTGGTTTAAACTGAAAAAGCACGTAGTGAAAATCTTTATATGGATTAGCTGTAGAGATGACTGCATGCCGCTACCCAGTAATCGAAAGATTTCTTAATTATTACTGTAGATGCTTCCTAGATGAAGATCTTCTATCGAGGATGCACGACATTTTCCGCAACTCCTTATGTGGTTATTTTGGTTGCGATTTTGATTGCCTAAAATCATTTATTTATTTTATTAGTTTTATTTTATTCATTTGTTTTTAAATAATAAACTTTCTCAAAATATTAGGTGGAGGGCCAAAAGTAATGAGACACCTCATGCCGTGTCCAAATATCTCGTGGCTGGAGTCTGGTTTCGTGCTCATCGTATTTGTATGTTTGTATGCTATTCAATGAAGCCCATCTGAGAAGTTATCACTTCCGCCCTTTCCAGAAGCATGCCAAAACCCCAGTCTGCCTCATGCCGAAACCCCAGTCTGACGAGTCGACCTGTGTCGCGCAAATCTCGCCCAATTCCCAACCCCGAGCAGCCTGGACTCAATAGTCACGCCAGATGAGAAGTACGTCTTCTACCATAACCCTGCCAAGAAGCGAGTCTGGGTGAGGCCTGGTGACCTGTTACCGACCTTCGTTCGGCTAGATGTTCACGGCGAGAAGCACCTTTAGAGCTTTTGGGTCTGCGCCCATGGATCGGTTTACCGGAAGCTGTTTCCCAAGAGCACTACGATGAACTCCAAGGCCATGGTAAACGAAATAGAAGAGATGGACCTGCGACTCGACCTTATTCAGTCGCAGCGCTTCAAGAAGTTCCTCCTCTTCGACAACGCCGCACCCCATCGGAAGCAAGTAACCACGGATAAGCTTGGCCAGCTGGGCTACGTTCACATGCCTCACCCATCGTATTCGTCGGACATTTCTCCATGCGACTACCATCACTTCTTGGGCCTACGGGACTTCCTGGTCGGAAGGGACACAAGAACCCAAGCAGACCTCGATAACCATAACGAGCAGTGGTTCAGCACCAGGCCTAAGCAGTTCTGGAAGGATGGGATCAGAAAGTTGGCTGATCGATGGCAGCAAGGTCATTGCCCTTAATGGTAAATACATTCCCCAGCATCGTTGAGTTGTAATTGAGTTATAAAGAGATAAATATTTTTTTCAATTTGTCTCATTACTTTTGCCCCCCCCCCTAATAGATGGAAGGAGCAGATTCACTTATAGAACATAAAGCCTCAAAGCTTTCAACATCGTCAAGAATCGGAGGCACTGTCGCGCGGACCAAGCCATCGAAAATTAGGTGGGTCGACCGACGAGGTACGTATGTAGTGTGTCTCGTTGACCACTGAACCACAAAATTAAACCAGCAATTGACTGGATACCGCGGGATCCGCAAAAGCACCGGGATACCTACCAACGCATTGGTCGGAATTTCTCGTGAGATTTCCGTTCAAAATGACGCTCTTTGTTCTTTGTGCTCGTCGAGCATAGCAGATCCACTGGACTACTCCGGCACGTGGCAGGGATGAGTGGACAAAGTGCAGATGCTCCCTCGAGCGACTCGATGATCAGCAAAGCGACAGGTGATACAGCGTTGTGAGAATGACTTGTGAGAGCTTTAGTCTTTTACACATACATCCATTCGTTTAGCTTTTTCTTTTCTCTAAACCTTTAGTTTTTAAGTCCATTAACAAAGCAAATAAGTCAATAAACCAACTATTTAAATAAAATAAGTAAACCAACAAAAACAGTCAGGTGAATAATCATGAAATAAAGAGTCAGCCTTCTTATGAAACACCGTCATATATAGTTCTGTGTAACTAACTCGAAGTGGAGACCATAGTGCGTAAATCTACTCTATCGTCCCACTGCCTTTGCCACAAAGCGGATCGTGGAGGGTCGAGCTCTGATATAAATTAACTCCGCATTGGTGAGTTCAGGAATGGAGGATTACTTGTATCCTTTTCAACAATCTTAGATCACACTCTGTCTGTAGTCATCTCACTGGACCTAAACCGTGCTCCTTAGCATCATATTAGCGCCGTTCGGAAAGAATTCAGAGGTCCTCTATGAAGTAAACGTGACTCATTGGTAGCCAGGTACGTCCGCGATCTCGTTTTGTTAGCGGAGATGTGATGAAAAGTGCAAGATGTAAATAATCGTTGCGTACAGCTATAGTACATATGACACGGGAATCAGGTGTCACCATAATGAATATGAATATGCATGAGCAGTAGAATCCGAAATGGTTGTACAGAGCGGCCCATTTCCTGACGCTGAAGAAATTTCTGTCATTTGATCCATGACTTCAAGGGACGGAGGTGAGCATGAAGGAGTGCAGAGACACAAATGAAGCTGGCAAATGCAAATGCAAATGAAGCAGCTTAAATTCTTGAAAAAATGCCTTTTAAGTTTCCATAAACCAAGGACGAGGCCATTCCGCTAAGAGGAGTTAAACCTTCCCGCTTCCACAAATGAGAACTCACACTTCTGGAGAACGAGCAACGATAGGATACTGAATTTGTCTCCCGTCAAACACGACCAGCGTTCTGACGTGGGGCAAGTGCTTACATGTATGGTAGAACCCACGATATGGATCAACTGGAGTAGGATGGGTGGGCATTGGTCCAAGGTGAAGTCGCATCCTGCCTCCGTTTAGCGTAGCACGCGGCAGGGAGTGAGAGTGAGATCACAGAGTTTTCCGTTGAAGTTGAAAAAACGTCCTGAAGCCGGATCAGCTCACAACATGCTTGGGGAAGATTCGCTCGCATAGCCCCATTTCCTAAACCTAAGGCAGTGAAACAAGTTTGTGGAGACGTTTTCTTGGCAAAGCTGCCGAATTCTAAATGAATGACTGTTTCCTAACATTTCAGAATGATGCACAGTCAGAAAGAAGTCCATGTGGAAACCGGAAATGAGGTCCATGAGGCTCCTCGTTTTGTGACAGCATGAAATCTTGAAAAGGCGATGGAGGTCAGAACCACTACGTTATTTGAATCCAAGCAGTATCATAGCATTCTCAAATGCACGTCTTCAAATGTCCGCTGATGTTACTGGGTGTAAGAATAGGACTAAAATACTACTTATGACAATGCTGATAACACCACTATTTAATACTTCTTGCTTATAGCTCTGAAGCTGTGCAATGGCTTAAAAGCAAAGTCAGTTGCAGAAACCTTTCACTTGGTGGACTTTTTTGTCGCACAGAGTCCCTGTGAACCTCTAAGAAGTTAAGAGAAAGTGCTGCCTAGAGTTCGGTCCAAAAGCCGTCAGGGTTAACTAGTAGAGTGGCGAAGGCGAGCAAGCGGGAGATGTACTCCAAGCACATGAATGTGGAAGGCTGACACCATTCTCTGGAGAAAAAAAACTACAGCTGAAACCCTTATCAGTGCTGTTGATAAATCGAGAACTACTAGCAGCTCAGAGGAGGAATCTGGGAAGCAATCGCAGTAATGAGATTGCCATACACGGAGGTGGTGTGTGATGTCGTCTCCCTCTAACTAGTTGATCCGCCTCCATGTCATCTATGGAAGGATTCTGCGTGTCGTGCCGAAAGGCCTGAGATTCGTTTGCACAACTGCCCAACCGTCGAAAAAAGTGTCCTATGTGTTTTTACAGACCGAATATGCGGCAGAGACAGGTCTGCGCGGCGCTTCTGCGGTGTAGTACCGTACCGGACACTCAATATAGACACTCCTCGCATTCCTGCTATAGTCAGTCAACGGTGCTTCAGCGACTCATATTCGGCCCTTTATAGGAAGGTATGAAGATTTAACAGATGAAAATGGATGCAATGAAAAAACTGCACTCTTCGTAATTGGCTCCATCGAGACGGTGGACCTGATGGGAATGGAGGAACCCTGTACGGAATGGAGACAGGGTTGCGGGACGAAATTCCATCTAATTTATTGACGATAAACAACGACGACCTTGCAAAAGCCATCGCGACGGCAGACGTTGGGAAACTTCAGCCGCCACCGGACAACTTCAATGGTCAGCGATGTCGAAGCCTAAACGAAACGACGGCGCTTCGGAGCTGTTTCAGTCGTCGCGTTCAGCTCCATGAATCTGAGGACAGCCAAAAGATGACGTACGACGATTGAGAGGGTGAGGTGAGCGGATGTGCTCGCCGTCGCAGACTGTTTCGCTCACCATTTCACATGAACGGTTCGATGTCGTGAAATAAGTGAGTCATTCGGGCTAGTTCCCCGTTCTCCCGCTACCCGTGTCACCGCTACTGATGACCTAGCACATTTAGGCCACTGCTAGTAGAGGGAGAGGTACGTGCGGAAATTACCCTGACTGGATAACGGGTTTGCCCTCCTTCACTTATCCGCGTTCCCTGACCCCATTCCTCGGCGTTCAGGGTTTTTTAGCGGCTCGAAAATGACGACCGTTGCAAAACTCACCAACTTTCAACGCAACGTGGACGCTATTAGGTCGGACAGAGAACAGAACCGCCACTATTCTTTATCTTTATCTTTAATGGGACATGCGAATCTATGCACATGCAACTGCGACTCAAGGCGATCGAGATTCCATGACAACAACCTTGTGAAAAGAGTTTGAAACAATTACGAAGCTACGCGTATAAAAAGCAACGAAGAAGAAACAACAAACAGGAAAACTAAAGAAAAGAAGGGAAACAGTGCTGTCAGGTGACCTTGTCTCAGAGCAAAATGCGGGAAGCTAAGAATATTTCAAAAACTTATTTACGATTGTTTTGAAAGCCGAAAGTTTAAAAGGTATCTGAAAACGCTTACACAACTTGACGTATTCGCTCCCCGCCCTGCAGATGAAGTGGTTCGAACGAACTGAGGCCCTAGCCCTAGAGAGAAGCACTTTAAGTTTAGGCCCTCTGGTAATGGACGGCTTGACTGGAAAGTATTGCTTCCGATCAAAGTGTATTAGTCCATGCAGAATTTTGTAAACCAAGACCAAATCTTCTCCTTCTGAAGTCTAAAGTTTCAATCCCAAGTTGGGAGTTCCTTTCCGCGCCTAGGAGGAATGGTCCTATAATTGAATCCTCGTGAACGCAGAAACATTTTCCTGGTATAACTGCTTTGCACCCTTTCCAGAATTCACCCTAAGATTTGGTTTTGTTAGGAGCAGATCCGCCACTGTTGGCTTCTAATTCTGAGTGATCTTAATTTGACGCAGATTCAAAAGATAAAGGATGAAGGACGGCGTTGATCACTCACTTTTGGAATTCTCCACGCATTCTATTTCTACGTGATGCCGTGGACGGAACTTTAATGCGTATTTCGCCCCTGGGATAAATTGTGATATCCAGCGGAAGCAGAAATCCATATTTAGCGCTTCCCAAGCGTGTCTGGTACCAAATCAGCGACCCCGAAAGGAAGTAAGGCTTGGTTGAGCGGGAAATCCGAACCAACAACCTGGAACCGGAAGAGAAGACTGTGCAACCACGTGCCGCCCTCGCTTAGTGTTTAATAATTTGATTAGCGTAGAAACCACTACATTCAGCATATCTCTGCCAATGAAAACAGAATATTCAAATTAAAATCCTACGGTATCTAAATAGATAAATTTAGCGCGTTATTTGCAGTTGCCGTTCGGATGGATAGGAATTCCTTATTCACCAGCGTACGACACATCTCATTGTATTTTCATACTTTGTTCTTATCTCGTCACAATGTTCCGATCTAATTTGGAATTTCGGTTTCTGGATTCTACTGCGAACCACAGCAGCAAGAAACAATCAAATACCAAAAGAGAGTGAGCTGTAGGTTTTTTACCGATTCCAGGAGGCTAATTTCTGCCAAGAAATGCAGAACCCTCCAGTTTTTTACTCCGCGTTACAGAAAATGGACACACATTCGAAAAAATGTTTATTCTTGTCCCACAAGAGAGGCAGAAGTTACCGTTAACGCCCCCCTTTTTAATCTACCAAATCGTAGAGCACAGGTCAGGCGAACTTTTTCTTTCGCTCATGAAATGAGGCATCTCAGGATATTTTTTGATGCCTCCTATGCCATGCGATTCGTTAGCTTTGGTAGGATGAAACCGAGAATACCGTGGCATGTCACTAGAACACTAGCAAGCCATGGAGCTACAGATTTGTTCTGTATGTATTTTGCGGGATTCCGTTGCGGATATGTTCACGTGTTATAGAAAATGAAATGTTTGCACGACCGGTGTCTTTGTCTACGTATGTTGCCATATTTTTAGCGTTTTTTATTTCGATTTTCAACCTTTGACACGAGCTTTTCGTATACAACATGAGTAAATAAATAAACAATTATTCAGTTAAATCCTTATAAACAGAGCAATGCATTGGCTGGAATTCATCATGGATACCATGGGGTAGAGGCATGACGAGATATTATGCTTTTCGTGCGCCGCGAGTGATATGGCTCGCTGGGCTATCTTGTCAAAAAATGCAGGTACGAATGGATATACTGAGAACGCACTTGATACAGTCACGTTGGCGACCAACGGAGTGAAAAGTGAGCACAAGGGCTCATATTACCTTATAATCTTGTTGTATACAGCAGAGAAATAGAGCTTTAGAACTGCTGGCGAAAATACAGGGTGCGCCATAAATATGGTCACTCAATGAAAAACGAATTACTCACGGGGAATTTGTCAGGGAATAGCGAAACTTCCTCAACAATTTTATAACAATCCAGTTAACACGCAAAATGGATATAATCTAATATGATCCTCCTTGGCACGAATGACAACCTTCAGACGCTTAGGGTAGGACTCAACGGCGACACATAAGGTTGTATGCGGAATTTCGTTCCATGCTTTTTCCCGTGAAGATTTCAATCCTCGAATCGTAGTGCGCCTTTTAGCGCAGGCTTCACCCTCTAGAATGAACCAACGCAGTAATCCATAACACTCAAATCTTACGAGTTTGTCGGCCATTCAGAAACAGGGATGATGTTGGGAAGATTCCTTGCGCACCACTCCTGCGTCTTCTTGGACTTATGAGCGGGTGCGCCGTTCTGTTGAAAGGTCCATGTTGTATTTCCAGAGTGTTCTTGAGCCTAAGGAAGCAACTCCTTCATCACAATGTCGTTCACGTAGACATTGGTGTTGACCTTTGCTCCTTTTTCAACGAAAACCACTCGTGTCCGTCCTGTGGCGCAAACTCCGGCCCAAACCAACAGGGAAGCTGCACGAGAGTTTCTGTTAACGGTGTCTACATCCTCATCACTTTCAGTCAATAACCGCGAGTTTTGGCGGTCAAAATGCTGCTCAGTTGAGAAAAGTTTCTTCTCAGTGAAGAGCGTCGTGCAGTGGTCGTGCCGCTCAAGGAGTCTTGGACATTTTTTTCTTCCTCCTTCTAGCTGTACAGGCATTTGTCCGTGCAGTTGACGGAACTTATAGGGGTACAGGTCCAATTTCATTCTTAGCAACTCGCTTCATCATCGTAGCCGATACGTTGAGCTCGGATGCCATCTTTCTCATGCTGCGGCCCGGATTGCACATGAATTGTTCTTTCACGATTTTTCAAAGACTGCTCGTAGCTACGGATACCAGGCAGCCGGATCGGGAACGACCAACGAGAGGGTTACGTTCCACACAGCGATAGACTGTCATCTTGTGCAGCTTCAGCAGACGAGCGATGTTGGGAACAGAAGGTACTGCCCTTCTCCTATACAAGATTGCTCCTCTTTGACAACAAGACTTTACCATTTCTGATAGAAGCAGCGTGGAGATGCAAAAAACACTATATACGGTTAAGATGACACATAGAATCCAAAAAAACAATGGAAGGATAAAAACGTTCACAAACAAATACAAAAAATGAGGCGCGAAAAAGTGACCGTATTTATGGCTCACCCTGTAATTTTTCTACGATGAAGCCTTACTACTAAGAAATGCTAGGATGTAAAAACCGTGCATTTGATATGTTTGAACCATCAAAATTTGCCGGAATTTCTTCTTAAATCACGAGCTCAGGTCCCTTTCCCGGCTAAGGCAAAATTTATTTATTTACTTATTTATTTATTTCAAGGCGTAGATCATAGTCCAGCGTAAGCAAACAAAGGAATACAAAAAGAACGAACTAGCAAACCTCTGTTTACAGTTAGAAAAAGTAATCACAATTTCGCAGCCGTCAACACAGAAATCCCTTTATCATGTTCTTGGAGTTCAATCAGCAATAAGACTTTTACTGGTTTGCACAGACAGCTTCTCCAGGTCATCGTACTTCCCAAGCAACAAATTGAAATCGTTTAGAATTCTTTAGGTTAGAACAGACCTTATTCGTGATTTTGCGACCGGAACTCGAAGCTTATGCTTTCCTCTAACTGTCCTCCTCAGTAAATCCTCGAAAAAGTAAATTGTGTCGGTGGACACCTTATTGGAAAATATTTTTACATCATGACAAGATCTGAGATTTTGAAATGATAGGCCGCCTTGTAAAATTTTCGTAGATAACAACAGATGACAGATTTTACTGAAATGTTAGCAAATAGACACTATAAACATAAAATAGAAGAGGCCGAAAATTCGATGGAAATGGAAAGTGGGATCCCTGTGCGGACTATCATGTTGGGTAGACATTTATCTCAAATGGTTCTGGTTCTAGAGTTCAGCTGTTGTCGACAAGATAGCATCCTCAATTCCGAAATTGGGCGAAATTCTGAACATCAGTAGTTCTAGTACGTTAATCCGACGTTTCGTATTCTTCGATCCTCCTCGGACCGTCCACAGCATTTTGAAGAAATACGTTAAGCAGTGGTCCCCTTCGTGTGCCACCTCACCGCGGTGAAGGGGTGAACATCACTTTGTGATGGCTAGCGGCACAAACGGTCACGCAGTACGCGATGCTTTGTCGTGTATGGGCGGCTCTCCTATATCCCTGGCCAGGAACATGTGAGTAACCAGACCACCAGTATGGCTCAAACAACTAAACCCGCGCCCCAGTCCTCCGCGCGCCGGAGGTGGACTTCTACGACGTCGGTTGCATCCACCTCCGGCGAGGGGCCATCTAATCTCGGAGTTAAACTATCAGGACGTCATTGGAATCGGACTACCGGAAACTCCCTCCCACCACGACATGGAAACTGCCTATTCGTCTGCACTTATAATTGTCGTTCGATCGCATCTGAGCAGGATCTTCGGACACTGCTTTACAGAAGCCGCAACATCAAATACGACGTTATCGCCCTGCAGGAAACGAAAGGCAGAACGGAAACCATAAGAAGGACCGACCACAACGAGCTTCTCATTATCGGAGCAAAGGTGGACAGTAAGAATATTGGCGTAGTTGGATTTCTCGTCAATTCGACAGTGCACCACCTAGTAGACTCTTACAAGATCATCAGTCCGCGAGTAGCTGTTCTTCGTCTGCAAACCAAAGATCAAGGAACCACCTCCATCATAAATGGATATGCTCCAACATCTGCGGCCACAGATGAAGAAAAGGAGGAATTCTACAAGCTGTTCGAAAGGACTGTCAACGACGAGAAGAGCTACTACAAAGTTGTCGTAGGTGACTTTAACGCTATCGTCGGTACGAATGATCACGACGAATGGAGGCTAGGACCGTCTCTACCATGGAAATTCTATGTTTAAGAAGCCTTCAAACCGACGATGGACCTGGGAAAGCCCAAATGGAGAAACACGTTCGGAGATCGACCATGTTCTTACAAACAGACGCTGGAGTCTGTTCGACGTCTCCATGCTGCCTTCATTTGACACCGGCTCGGATCACCGTCTTGTCCGTGCGAAGCTGACTCTCAAAAAGAGGATGTTCAAGCGTGACACTCATAAACCGGCACCGGTGAGGATCCCCACATTCAAGTCTGAGCAGTTGGAATATGCAATAAAGTCGTATGATTGGAATCTTCTTGAAGATCCATCGGAAGACTACGACCTTCTCTCCAAAGGACTGTTGAAATGTGCTAGCAGCTCTTGCGAAACCACATCATCGTCTGCTTCAAGACTCAACGCACATGCGATTAAACTCTTGGAGCAAAGAAGAGCTGTTAAACTGGATCCTAATTCTTCCCATTTGGAAAAAGTCATCATCTCGAAGGCCTGTCGAATTGCACTGAAGGAGTCTATTCAAGCCTACAGAAGATTGAAGCTGTTAGAAGCCGCTGGGAAAGGTTCAAGCATAAAGCGCTGCAAATGAGATCTCTGCGATCAGAAGGTAATAATGTCAGCCCTTATGGATAAGGATAGAACAACGCAAACGTCTCGAAGAGCGATGGAGGCCATCGTTCAAGAATTCTACACAGATCTGTTCCGTTATTCCATCACTGTCCCAAAATGGTTGATGCCACCAGCTGAGGAAGTACCTCCCATTCTGGAATCAGAAGTTGCTCATGCCATCAGAAGAATGAAGCCGGGCACTGCTCCCGGACCGGACGGCATTTCTGCTGATCTCCTTCCTGCGGGTGGCAGTGCCCTCTGCTACTTCTTGCCAAGCACTTCAACCACTACCTTCGACTTGGTAGGATTCCGGACTCATGGAAGGAATCGAAAACAGTTTTAATCTTCAAAAAAGGTCAGCAGGAGGATATCAACAACTATCGACCCATCAGTCTTCTCTCGGTTGTGTACAAGATCTTCACCAAGATACTGTTTAACCGCATGGAGCGTTGCTTGGATGAATATCAGCCAGTGGAGCAAGCAGGGTTTCGCAAGGATTTCTCCTGCATGGACCATATTCAGAGTGTCTCACAGCTCATCGAGAGGAGCCGCGAATACCACCTCCCACTTGTCCTTGTCTTCGTGGATTACCGGAAAGCGTTCGACTCTGTGGAAATCAACGCCGTTTTGAACGCACTTGTGCACGCTGGTATACCATCGCCCTACATCCGACTTCTCGACGAATGCTTCTCGAACACATCGACTACCATCCAGCTGTTCGATCGAAAGCTTAAAATTCCTATCGGGAAAGGAGTACGGCAGGGAGACACGATTTCTCCCAAGCTATTCACAGCGGCACTCCAGGATGCCATGAAAGACTTGAACTGGGACGATAAAGGCTACCTTGTCGACGGTAAACGGATCAGCAACCTTCGCTTCGCCGACGATATTGTTCTGATCTCTACCAGCACGGCAGAAGTCGAGAAAATGCTGAACGAGCTCAATGTGGCAGGTATGAAGATTGGATTGGACATGAATATGTCCAAAACGCAATTTATGGTCAACCAGTGGTGTGACACGGGACTCGTAAGGTTAAATGGAGTCGCTCTACAACAGGTCGACTCCTACGTCTATCTGGGAAGAGAGCTGAACATGGATAACGACCTCGCTCCTGAAATCGCCCGCAGGAGACGCGCAGCATGGGCAGCCTTCAGTTCGATTCGCGAAGTCACCGATCAGGTCAAGGATGCCGGCCTCAGAGCCTCGATATTCAACGCCTCTGTACTGCCTGCGATGTGTTACGCGACGGAAACCTGGCCCGCCAACAAGACAATCGCCAGAGCGATGCAAACTACGCATCGTGCACTGGAGAGATGTCTTCTAAGGACAAGCCTTCGTCAGCAATGGCAAGAAAGCCTACGAAGCTCGGAGCTACGGGAGAAGTCGCAATTAGCCGACCCGCTGCAGTACATGAACAAGTCCAAATATCGCTGGGCCGGACAGCTGCTTCGACGAAAGGACGATAGATGGAGTCTCCGTGTCACAGAATGGTTCCCGAGAGACCATAAGAGACCACTGGGACGACCGCCAACGCGATGGGCAGACTCATTCTCAAGATCTTTCAGAGAGCGGAGTCTGCCTCACTGGATGCAAGCAGCCAGAGATCGAGCGGTCTTGAAGAGTTGTGGTCCCCGCTGAGAAGACCTCCAGCAGACAAAAGGACCATCAAAGTATCAAAGTAAGTAAGTGGTCCATCAGCTCATTTCTGTCTATTTTATAAGAACATATGTGGAGAGATTAAGGATTTATCTGACACATGTCCTAATACGCGTTGATAAATCTATAAGGCGCACAATCGCTTTTAGCGCTTTTACACAACTTGGTGATAAATATGGAATTTAAGGCAGCCAAATCTGCGCTTAGAGCATAATTGCTCTTTGGAAGTCTATATCAGCGAAAGTAGAAGAAAGCTGTATGAAATAGGGAATTGCGTGGATCGTGGCATTTGAATGACCGCAGCGTTTAGGTGATTGAGGCGCTTTATCGTAGCAAGCGAAGAGCCCGAAATCTTGTGAAAGCTGATCGCCTGCTTCGATGAGCATGAACATGAACGCCACAGCGACAACGGTGAGATGAGCATGCTGCTCAGCCCCTTCCAGTGTAGAAGAGGGAGCAACGGAAAGAGGGACGAACCTCAAACCAGGTCGCTTAGTGAAAGCAGTCTGACAGATTGGAAACACGTATATATAGAAACCGAAGTGTATATGGGGACCTCATAAAAGGCTCCACGCCCTCTCGTCTTGAAACCCCGTCATCGATGTTTACTGTGTTTCTTGTTTTTCTTCTTAGAGCAGTTCGATTTTCATTTTGAGAGCGTGTAGCGCAGTTGGAGGAGGCGCCGGTTCTTAAATGCACCCCAAATCAATTCTATTCAGGTGGTTTTCACCCAGGCCTTCTATCCCTCCGAGTCCGTTGAGTTGATGCCACAGTGATTTTTTATGGATAAAATGCCGACTTGTTCATCGGTTGGCATTGCAAGCCCTGTACATATCCCTCACCAATTCACGTTCAAATTGCCTCCACGACACTCCCTAAAAATAAAATGAATAGCACACTCCAAACAGTGGCAGACTATTTCCACCCGTAATCTTTTTTATTATATTTATTTCCCAGCAAAAAGCACTGGTGTGAAGCAAGACCATAATACCTCACCCCCGATAACCAAAAGCAAACACACAGCAAACCTCTTAAGAGCTGTCGCTTAAAATGATTCGTCGAGATAAACATTCTAGGTTCTCGGAAAAAGAATGACTTAGCCAAATAAGGGAGCTAAAATCGGTCTTTTTTCAGCAGGACATTTTATGTGCTCGGCAGAAGCCGGGAGCTCACGACGTGTCCTGCTCAAGAAGAGGAACCCGTCATACCGATGGTTCTCTTCTAATAAAGAGGCACCCTGAGCAATGACTAGCAGTTGCGAATGCAGAGACAGTCCTTGTTTTTGTAGCACACATTTGGCCAGTCTTTTGTTCCCGAATGATGGATTGGAGGGTCGAAGTTGGCCGGCTGCCTGCGTTAAGTCTTTGCTGCCGGGGTACGTTTTCTTTTACCACGCCGATATGAGTGGAGAGAGCAATGAGTGTCGGCACAGCCTAGAAGAGTTCAAAGTAGGGTAGATGTGGGCCTTGATATAATGAACCAATTTTTTGCGACGAGCGGAGGAAAATTATTTTAGAACTACTGGCAGTAGCAGTTTGAGGAAGACGAACAAATTGGCAGACATTGCAGATGCACTTTATGAGCGTCCTACCTATCTATCTGTGCAAGGGGGTTGAAGGAGAAAATTCAAAGCGACAGAGGTAGAGGGGACGACCTTCAACCCGAAAATGAAAGCTGTGCTGGTAAACAAACGAACTGTTTTTGGCAGGGAACCGGTCACACGAGGTGAGGGAACATATGGAATGCCTTCAGCCGAGCAAGCGGAAAGGCTAAGCGGGTTTGCTGGGTTGCTTGAACAATATCGATCGCAGTTTCGCCTGTCAGAAGACATAATTTCGGAAAAGAAACACGGAAGCTTCCAGCTAAGTTGAATTACATGGTCAGCCATTGCTGAGTGCTGGCGAATACTTAACTTACACCGTGGCCCCGCTTAATCGTCGCGGAAAGTAGTTTCCGAATATATGTATCTATAAGGCACTCTAGTAGACAAAGGGAGGTACGAATTCTGGTAGATGTCGGAGTTGATTTTGAAGAAGTGACGACGTCATTGCATAGGCCATGCCAGTGTTTTGTCCTTTCCAGAAAAGCCTGTCACCAATTTTTTTTTCCAGGTGGACTGAAAGGCTTGGTTGACCTGGGCGGAACCCAAACCAGAAACCTCGATAGTAGGTACATATATACGACTACTGCAGGCGCTTCTCGCTGCACTACAACGCGCCGAACCCTAAAACGTTCTTCCGAAACTGGGTCCTCAAAGGCGCACTCGTTTTCTAGCTCTGCTTTTCGGTCAGAGACAGAAGCTTCCGACGATTTTGACAGTTGCGGGCAATCTCAACTGTAAACGTTTACTCATCTGGCCAAACTCATCAGGCTAAACGATGTCAGATTGACGGCTTCCACGAATTAGGTCGAAATTCTTTGCATATTCAACACAAACACTTGCATTCTTCGCAGTTTCAGCGAGGATTCGTCCATGTGAATATTGATAACAGCGAAGTCCTAATCCAGATTTTACAATGTTCCGAACACTTCACCCCAAATGTGGTCAGCAATTTTATTCAATGGGACCACGTCAATCTTCTGATTTCTCTTGATGACCTCACGGATCCCAGATACGTTGATGGTCGTTGATGGATGTAAGCCAGTTTTTAGGGGCGGTTGATGACGTCCCCGCAGTCCTGTCATTGATGTTGAGTTCTCTTGTAATCTTCGCCTACGCCGATCATCTGGCCATAGCATGCACGATGATTGTCCGACAATCAGATGGCGCATAATTCCATGGGTAGCGACTGCGTTATGTAACACTTATAAAGATAAATATTTGTCAGGCAGCCACACCGAATCTATACGGTATGTCTAAAAGAAATGTATACACAGTTTGAAAGGTGATAACTTTGTTCATAGTATAGGCAGTAAAGAAGTTAAGTGCTCATATGAAAGCTTAGGAAAATAGAAATTTGGATCTATCCTAGTCCGGGGGGGCCACATAAATAAAAAGTATTATATGTAACGAATCCGTTTGAGACTTACCGAGCGGCTCCTACAAAACAACATCTAAACCTAAACAAGAAAAGTCGCAAAAAAAAACAACGAAAAAACACATTTGTTGCGGTTGTAAGCAGGCAAAGTTGTGTGCCCTCCTTACCATGTTAGATCCTGGTTATAACATGTCAGGAGGCGGTCAGCACGCGGCATGCGGCTTCATGCGCCCTCCTCACCATGGTAGACCCTGGTTATAACATGTCAGCCGGCGATCAGCACGCGGCATGCCTCCATTCCGTCGCTCTTTGCCCGTCGAGACGGTTGTAAGCCGGGGCGATTTTTTATTTTTATGTTTGTTCGTTCGCTTTTTAGTCCCTTTTAGGTTCCATTTCGTCCTCTAGGAGCCGCTCGGTAAGTTTCAATTTATTTTGTTACCTATTTTTTAGTAATGTGGCCCCCTCGGACTAGGATAGATCCAGAAATTTTCTGACATATGGGCGGTATAGGGTGCGCCATGCTTTCGTCTGTATTCTTGCATTGTACAGTCGATTGATTGTGTTTCGCTTGAATACATGTTATAATTTCTTCACAAAGTGTCCGTTTCGATTGATTTGCGCTTCTTTAAGGGTTTAAAACTTAAAAACACACTATGGCTTGCGTAAAGTGCCGGGTCTCCTAAAAAATGCGGGCAGTATTTGAAACGGTCTAACATTGCCTCTAGTGAAGCATTTGAAGATGTTTGAGACTCACATGAAGGCGCAGGGTAACGAGATTACTGCGACGTGCAAATAGTCAAGATTGCGCCATGCTCCCGCCTAAAACCTTGCATTTCAGACTCGATTGATTGTGCATGGCAGAATCCCTGTTACAATCTTGTTACTGCTTGGCTAGAAAAAACCTGCGCTGTGTTTATTTTAACGTCTAGAACATGGCAATCATGTGAAAGACACGTGACATAGGAGCTTGTTGATCGCTTGATCAAATTCGATTAAATGTGAGTAGGAGCCCCATTATACATGGCGCGCTCTGAGGACTGATAAAGAAACATAGAAGCTGAATGGATAGCTTAATCGGCATAATGGCAGCTACTGGAGAACGCATAACGTTAAAAGAAGAAAAGTACAGGTTAAAGTGGCCAAGCAGTAACAAGTTTATTACAGGCATTTAGCCCATGCACAATCAATTGAGTCTGAAATGCAACGTTTCACGCGAGCGCATGGCACAGTCTTCCCACTTGCACGTCTCAGAAATCTCGTTACTCGGTGTTTTCATAAGAACCTCAAACTTCTTCAAATGCTTCACCAGCAGCAATGTTAGTACGTTTCAAACAGTACCTGCATTTTTTGGGACACCCTACATTTTTCGCAAATCACAGCGTGTTTTTTAAGATTTAAACCCCAAAAAACGCAAATCAATCGAAACGGCCACTTGTGAAGAAATTATAACATGTATTCAAGCGAAACACAATCAAACGTGTGTAAAATGCAGAATTTCAACGAGTGCATAGCGCATTCCATGCCGCTCATACGTCAGAAAATTTCTATTTTCCCAGGCTTTTATATGAACCCTTAACTTCTTCAGTACCTTTACTGTGGGCGAAGTTATCACCTTTGAAACAGTGTATACATGTTTTTGAGGCACACTGTACATAACAGAATCCTATTGAAACGGGAAACTGTTACCATGTACTGTCAGAAGATTGCGGTAGCTCTCGTACTGCTACTGTGTAGATTAGCAGCCCCGAGAAAAGTGAGGGATAGTGTACTAAGTGCCTACTATTGACGAGCCATAAAGAATAGGCTTATATTGGATAGTTCAGGTTTACTGAAGGAGGAGACAGCCATCGACTGCACCAGATATTAAGTTCTTGGTTCGGATTTCTCGCCCAGACCAATTAGGCCTTTCGTCCCTCCGGTGAGGTGAATTGCTACCAGACTTGTCTGGAAAGGATAAAGCACTACTTGTTCATCGGCTGGCCACCAAAGGTCATCGTACGGCCAAATACGACACTATGACAAATCGAAAGCGTGCGACATTTATAACCCGACAACCTAATAGTTAGCAGCATTCGCAGCGGTCACCTCCTTGAAGGCAGTGATGCATCTGCTCAATAAATCTTAGTCAGGTAATTCGTATCCTGTCCTGTTGAATATTGGTTTGCTAGAGAAGGTGGTATCCAAGCCCATTGTGTGTCGGAGTAGCCCACCGCTAATTATAATATTTACTTGAGAACCGCGACGGATGTCTTTCGCAGTTTTTTTTTCGATATGCTCCAGATATATGCATTGACGTTCTCTCGACTATAAGCGAAATCCAGCAAGTCGCTGCTTCGGCACATCGAGCGTCAGCGAAGAACATTACGTGTCCGGCCCATCTAATTATATGTAGACATTGAATCCAGGTGGCAACAGCTGTGATCGCCGGACGTCAACGAAGCCTTAGAGCGATCAGGGTGGCGAGGGTGAAAAATGGCTAGAATTCGTCGAAAGGTCCTCTAGAAGAATTGCTTAGTGTGCAGTCTCTGTAGTATAATGCACTTTCAATCCTACCTTTGTTGTCTGAAGAGCCGGGTAAAGTGCTCCTCCCTACTAGGATATATCTCTTAAAGCTCCTAGTGTCCCTTTCAGTAGTGCAGCTTCAAGAGGGATAATCTCGATTCCTCACTGAGTGCCTGGTCGAGTATTCCTTTTGCATACATGTCTAAGATTTTTGGACATACGTTAAAGCAGGAAGTACGCTGAAGTCGAATAGGTGAGCATAGGTGATGGAGCCCTTCCACTCCTTCACCACTTCTTCGACGCCCTTGAAAGCTCCCAGGGTCTATTCATAACTTTCAGCTCGATGTCCATATTTCAGAACATTCGGTTGACGTTATTCGGCATTGAGCTGTTCTGATGAAGAGGCAGGCTCAATCACGGCAAGGCGTTGATATTCACTTGTCTGCCTTCGCCTGGTTCCGGCTTTGAGGTCCAGGACGTCTGTTGATGACACCTCCGATCTTCGGAGTTATGGGAGCTACTTAATGTACTTAAGTCGTGTCTTCATAAAGCACTGGTAAGGTCGAAGACGTGAATGCGCTGCGCAGACAGACCTTGGAGTATTCCGATGCACGAAATAAATACGTATGTGTAAAACAACCTTTGCTTTAATAAACGCTTTTATGCCAATTTCTTCAACATCTTTAAACTAAAAACAAGCAATAAAATTCATGGTTAGTGAATCACTTATGAGTAAGCTGCTCGGTCTGCTTTGTCGTTTACGCTGCACCAGGAATATAATTTATTATACGGAAGCTTGCAACTGTAAAACTTTAAGAGCGTTTGTAAAGCGCTTAATAAAAAAATATAGTGCTTTGTCTTCCAGGCAAATTAAATAAATTTCACATAAATTTGTTTACAGTTTCTTTCACATTTTTAAATAACTTTTCACATAACTAACATAAATTTTATGCAGAGTAGGATGACGTTGACTCTGATGTTCTTGATAATGATATAAAGTCGACCTCAACGCGTATCAGAACAGCACCTTCTGGCAACAGTGGCGGGCGGGTACGTAAGGACGCCGCTTGGGCTCAAGCGATAGAAAGGCTAACAGAGATAAAAAGACGTGAAGCGTAGAATAGAGAACTAGGATATCGAAGAGTGAATGTGTGCAGTAGATGGACTAGGCCTCGCACTGCATAATGAACTTGCCAAGAATGCTAATTTTGACACGACATTTCTCCATGTCTGAGACGATTCCAAACGGATCGGACACCTCAGCTTGTTTCGTTTTGTTTGGCTATAGCAAAAATTCTAAATAGTTAACGCTTCTAATATGGAATACCAGTAAATAAGTAGCTTAATTTTAAGCGCACCTTAGGGTTAGTATATTCCTCATTACCATTTGTATTTTTCCTTAGTACTTTAAAAAATCTGCAAATATAAATTTCCAACAATACAAAATTCGTGAGTAGGTTCATAATCCGAGTGCTCCAAAAATGAAATCATAAAAGAATACTCGCTAAGAAAAAGTGGCTGGCGTACCTTGCTCGATGCGCTGAGAATCTCGTTTATTCGGTCGCTTTCGAAAGCGCTGCCCCTTTGTGCTGCGTGAAACCTCGTTGATATGACCACAACTGCGACTGAGACGACGTCACACTTCGGGCACGATTCCACGCTTCCAGCCTGTACCTTCGCCGCTTCGACTCATTCTGTCTCTGTCGATAGGAATCTCACAGCTGAAAAAACGATAATTAGAGAGACGATGCGGGAAGCACGCTTATCTTCCTGCTAAACACGAACGGTCATTGCGTAAAGTGAGCAGAGAGCTTCAAATGTGATCCGAGTCGATCCAATTTAAAGCGGTTTCTACACTCCTTTTTGCTTCCTTATTCATTTTGCACTCCTTTACTGTTAAGTTGCTTTTTTCCTAGCTTAAGAGATGCAGCAGTAATAAGCTGTTGCTAATAGGCAGTCAAATGCATATTCGTTATACTTTCAGTACCTTCGCTTGACAATTATAAGTTTATCCATCAGGCAAAAAACAACTCGCGTAAAACCTGGGTTTACAGGTCATCGAGGGAAAGGAAGTACCTATCTGGGTCTAATTGCCGTAAGGGATGGAGCCAGAAGGCTGACCAGTTCTTTAGACGAGGACAACGATGGAGAACAGCAACGAAGTTTGTTACCACAATAAATTAATCGAGCCAGAAGAAGCTCCTTAGGTGACGAACAGCCCGGATGCTTGTTTTTGAGAGGTGAGACACTGTGATGAAGGAAACCTTTTGCAATGGTGAGTTAGGAGAAACCGTGCCTTAGTGGCTTCAAAATTTTAAAATCTCTTTTTTGGATAGAAAGTCTGTTTATGAAGCACTGTTTCGAGGTTGGTGAAAATCGTCATTAGATTGTGGAGCGAACTAAAATGTTCCATACTCTACCTAACGCAATTCTTACGCCAAAGCTCGATCTCAAAGCTTCGTTAACACATTTCCACACAATCAGACAGCAACTCGTTACTAAAACGTTGGAAAAAATGTTCAGGGTTATTGCCACACTAAACGAACCGAGATCGTTGTCGCACCATTGCAACTCTCACACATGGGACTGAAATCACGCGAATATGATAGCCAATGGATTGGCCTCGCCAGGTGGGAAGTAACGATCAGATGACCAACTTCGACCGATCTTATCGATTTCACGACAGGTGTTGTCGATTTTCGTCCAGCTTTCAACTTCGAATTTCTTATTTAACTGTTGTCATTAACAGTATCTACATAACAAAAGCATTTCGTTTTATATCCCCAATATTCGACACAGCTTCGTAGTTCTCACTCACAACCCACTCTCACTTCTTTCGCACTTGTCAGGAGTCGGCAGGTTTCAAAGGCAATTGCTGCCTAAGAAGAAAAGTGATAATTCGATAGGATTTAAGGGGGTGGATTTAAGGGAGTCATTTCTGACAACGCTCTTAGCAGATCTGATGTGCACATGTGTTTCGAACGTCCTAAGAATTTCTAGACGGATGTCAGAACCATTAGTAACTTTGCTAATCACCAGTAAATTGTATCACGGAGCATTAGGGTTTGAGTCTCAGAAACGCAAAGTCGGAATTAAATAAAAATTCAGGTGCTACCGCGTTTTGGAGGATGCAGTTGCCCAAAAGAATCAACAGTGAAGTAATGGGACACTTTTATAATACATAGAGGTAGAGCACATTAAAATAAAAGAAGGCCTTGCTCAGAACTAACGATCGTACAGAGGGAAGGAGACTGAGGGAGTTCCCTCAATTTCGCCTAAGGTTTGAGGCGACGAAAAGTATTCTGCTGAGACGACCCCTCGCATAGAAAAGAAAAGAGGTTCACTTAATCTGAACTTTACGGTCAGGAGCCTGGACAATTGGTGTGACAATGACAGCTTCTGAATTCTTTTTTATGGAATTTTTTTAAATGGTAGTCTTCTTCAGGAAGACTGGATCACGAGCAAAAATAGAAAATGGTTTGCGAAGCATTTGTGGAGGAACGAGTTTGTTAGTGCCATCGCGAAATTTCTAGGCGACATCTACACATATGATCACTTTTGCTATTTACTGATCCGCTGCTGGTATAATCCATAATACAACGGAATCTAGTGGGCAAGGTATGAAGCAAATTAGCGCAGAACGACATGAAACTCTGCTGAAAATGTGCCTGCTCTGACAGGGAAAAGTTCTATCACTCCGAGCGGCAACTTCAAATAACATATTGTGAAATTCATTCGCAAAGAGGTGGAAGATCTAGAGTTGAAAGGTGTTTGCGATTGTTGGTGATCTACGTATGTCTAGCTTTTCATCGTTATTTTCCTGGATTTCTTCGATTACAGTCAGAGCAGAACTCTCACCGTGTAAAAGAGTGGCGCAAAAATACCTTCCAACAGTTCCATCAAATCAAACCGTTCAAGTGTTTACAACTTAAAGACTATTATTAGTAGTTTTATTGGTGTTTAAATTTTATGAAAAACTAGTTTCACCCTAACTGGTTGGAAATGAACGAGGACCATTTGAAATTAATAGTGAATGACGACGATAACTTTCCCTACAACCTAATATTTACAAATATGTGCCATCATATAATTCCTCAAATCAGACCAATTCTCACGAGCACTCTAGCCATTTAAAGAGTAAGAAGTCTTCAACGCAAATTTCGGCCTCCTCCTGATTTTTGAACTTTTTTACGAGGAAGGCAAAACTGATCAGAAAATATGACAGTTTCAGAGCCTACGGTTGCAGGTATGTGCTGCGCACATCACTTCAATTCCATGTGCTTCTAGATTCTGCTGAGGCTTTCCATAAAAGGAATTTTTCTTTTCTGGAGTGATGACTGCGCAAGATTTTGCTCATCCTCTACAATTGGGTACGGAACGTTTCTGTGTGCAGAACCAATTGGAACCAGCTCCAAAGAAAAAATGGGGTCCCCGGTGTCTCAACAGATCGAGAAGAACTCCGTTCTGTGGTGATCGAGATGTTGTGGCTGTGGAAACTCGTGAGAGTTAACCCGGGTTGTCACTGAACTATTGCTTCTCCTTCACGCTGAAGATGAGGTCGATCCAAGAGCAAGCGTGCGAAAGCGGTTGAGGCGCACACAACAATTACCTCCACTTTGGCCTCAAGCGTCAAAGCACAGAAAGGGACTTGAGCTTCGCAACTCTGCCTCAAGACCAATGAACCTCGTGACCACTGGATCTCGGAGTGCGTGAAATACTACACACTCGCGTACTGAAAGATCAGGTCGTCCGTTACAGATGACGGGTATGAGCTGGCCATTTTATATCGACGGTTGTCCGATTCGAGGAGATTCTTCGAGCCGTTGATTAACAGTGTTAAAGTTGCGGTACCAATTGAAGCACGTCAAGCAGGAGGCAGCCTGCTCATTTATTGTCTCTTGTAGGAAGCGATGGACTTCGACAATGCCGACCGCAAATCGTACGGAATGATACTGTAGAAGCGGAGCTAACCAGCAGTGCATTCTCTAGAAAGGGTTCGGCTTAACCGATTGCATGTTGGAGTAAGCAGACGGCTCATTCCGCTAACACGGGTGATTGGTTGGCCCCAAAAAATATCGCGGTTGTTGTTTCATCAAACAGCACCGGTGGTGTAATGGCGTAGCGTCCTGTCCGGTAAGCTGGGTTGCGCCTTCGGAGCCCACTCCGCGGTAAAGATTTCATCGCATTTATAACATAATTGGAGACTAGTTAAAAGATCGGACTCCACTGACACGACTTCGGTCGAAAAAATTTTTTTCGCTGAAACTTTATTTAGGGGGGAGGGGTTATTTGGGATGCTGAGCAAGATTCTGACGTCCGTTTTTCACGATTCGGTAGGAGGCCACCCAAACCGTTGACAAGGGTGGTCCAGGCAGGGTCACCGATTTCGTTAAAACTTTGTTTAGGAGGGTTGTTTGGGGTGCTGATCACAAATCTGACATCCTTTTCATAAGTCGATTTCTTCGGAGTGCATAAAGTGTCATGATTGTAGCGTATTCAATAAACGACTTGAAGCAGCAGTGACTCCTTTTCGCGTGCATACTAAAAGCTCCCTAGACTATCTTCTCGCCCATCGCAAAAGCGTCACTGAGAAATGGAGGTGATATACTCTAAATGCCATTGACATAAATATAAAGATAGCAAAAAAAAATATTATTCAACGTCATGTCGGTTCACAACCTCAGCTAGTTGATATATGTGATGTCGAATGTAATCACGGTTTCTAATGAGTTTTTTTTTTGCTGACGTCCTGATCGGTCCGCGACATACGTATGTAGCATCGCCAGGTTTCAACTCGTCGTAATCCTTAGCTGCAAGAGCTTTTCTATGGTTCCCATAGAATCACGCGCTCTTTTGAACCAATAAAGCCGGTTGGCTGCAAGAAGTGAAAGGCTTTCATAAAAACCATAGAGGATTGTGGTAAAAAATAAGTGTTGGTGTGTTTTCGACATAGTGCGTTGATGAGCACTTACTTCTTATGACTTGGAGTTTACGACCAAATGAATTTTTCTAGTACAAATACACCAACAATAGGTTAGGTTTAAAAATTATTTCAGAAATGTTTTTTCGACCCTTCATCTATTCCGAGCGGTACGTGGGAGCGCAGGTGAAAAAGGCGCAGACCGTCTCGTGCAACTCTAATGACTCTTGGCTTGGGTCCCACCAAGGCCAACAATTCACAAAAAGACTCCCATCCTTCGAGATTGGTGACTGGGTGCCAGACTTCTCCGAAAAAGATAGATCACTGGCCTGTTCATCGACAATTCAATAGATGTCGCTTGTCAAATAGGTCAAATGCGCCCACGTGATATCCCGGACAACTTTGTAATAGAATGCGTGGCGCATTCCAACCTTATTCACGAATAGCGAAGGTAGCGCTCTAGATTTCTGGTGACCATCAAAGATATAGCTTATGCTCAGTATATTGTTTTAGACTGAAAATGAAAATAATGATTTCGGTCGTTTATCTCACAGAATGAATTGCACTCTGGACCCATGACTGTATCAGACACATACTAAGGAAGATGTCGTTTGCTTCCCGAAACATGAGTTCAAAAAAGGCAGCTGCATCCGAACATGCTTCTGGTTACTCCAAAAGCAATCCCAGCATCTCTGACTAAATCTAACTTTAATTGCTTTCCCTGCTATTCCGTCAGATTTGTGTTACGTGAACATTGCTTTCTAAGATTGCTTTCCAATCTGATCAGACAGAAATCTGCTTTAACAAAACCTATTCAATCGAACATTTTTGAACTGCAGTCATTCCTTTATCCGAAGTGTGGACTTCGTATACTGTTGCCCTTTTCTCAAAAAGGTTCTTCTGTTGAAGGTTTTATTGAGTACATAGGGAAAATTTGGAAATCAGAGTACAATCAGGTCTTTTTGTGCCTTTTTTGTGTTGTCCTAGAGTGCCAAATTCCTAACAATAAGCACCGGACAGTTCCAAAGGGATTTGCGTCGTGGAGCGTTGAAGTGTCGATTTCAACATCAAAAGTAGAAACCTCGAAGAAACAGCTAAAAAATTTAACCAACCGTAGGATCAGGCATGGAATATGAGTGCTTCGGCGATACTACAGCTGCATACGCTTTGTAAAAGGACAACGGAAAGCAGCCATTGAAATTGATGTATAACGCCGACGACTCAGCCAATAATTGCTAAAGCGATTTGTCAGAAGAGAGCAGAAGTACGTGGGTGGTGGAACGTGTTGACTTTCGCTAGAGACGAAAGGCGGCCATATGCCAGGTTAAGCAAAAAGGTCCTAGGTTAGAGCGGCCACGATTTGCAAGGGGTACGTATGACAGACCCAGCAAGTGCTCATGAACTCTTCGCTTAAGTACAACCTGACACCCACATTCGCCGTTAGTCAAAAGTTCGGCCCACACTTACAGCAATCAGGATGTTCTTCCGATAGAACGTGGAATCCTATCATAAGACAGAAAGCAGTACACGGTCCTTCTTTGGCTCAAAGGTATGCAATGCAGGGCTGTGCTGTTTTGTGCTCGAGTGCTTCAGGCTCGACAACTTTAAACGTTTCAAGGAACGAGTAGCATATTTTTCGAAGGCAGAGGATTGGCTTTGGCGAAGTTTCGAACAAAAGACATTTTCTTAGAATCATTTCGAACTAGAACTATTTCTGATGCAAGAAGTGTAGCTCAGTGCACAACGCTTTCCTTTTCGAGTACAAAATTGGCATTATAACTGCGAGAAGAATACGACTGGCCAAAACTGTATTCGCAACATATCAATAAGTTGGAGTGAGGCGCATCTATGACACAATTCCTTTCACAGGGAGACTTAGCTCTAAGAGACTTGAAAAACAATGTGGCGTAGTAGTAAAAAGCGGTATGGTTTTTGGATTTACACGATGGATTCCGATAATAATATTAAAAATAATAATAATAACAATAATAATAATTTATTGCGCGGTATGAGACACACGTGAGAGAAAAAACACAGAAAATCGTGAGAAAAAACACAGAAAAGAGCACAGAAGCTGAGGCCCATTGTATAAAATTGAGAGAATAGCTTGATAGCGTTTAATTAAACTGAAAAGGTGCTCTTTAGGAAAATAAGAATAAAGGGTGAAAGGGCGTTATTAATCCAACCCCTTATGGAATGCGCAACGCATTCTACTTTTACGGAATCTCGTGGAGGCAAATTTAATAGTATTTGGCCATACAATTACTTGTGGTGGCCATTCAATGAAAAATTCAGCGTTTCACCCTTCCCAGACAAGTCCGGTACTCATTCACCAAGCTCAGAGGGATGGAAGGCTTCGCTGTTCCAGACCAAATCAGGAATCTTGAGTCGTAGCCCAAGGACAGCCGGCGCCTCCTCTGTATGCGCTACCACGCTCCTTGTCTTTAAGAGAAGCCATTTCAAGCTGAATGTGTCGGTTTAAGCTCGATATCTTCTGTGGACCACACCAACAATCAACAGAAATGGAACGCTATATGCCAGGACACGGTTACACTTAGTGTCGGACAAAATAAGTTTCATACAAATTTTGATGGGCAAACATGTCATCAATATTAACATTATTTTAATATTTAATTTTTTAACATTAACGTCGCATTCAGAACAGTTTGCTTTTTTTAACATTAATTTATTAGTTGTTTGACGTGAACGTCTGAGAATCGGTTACGAATCTTCTAGGAGCACTCACCACTCTTTCAGAACCAGCAATGGATATAATCAAGAATTTCGCTACCAAAGTAGTTTTAAGAAGGATGGAATGTTGGATAGCATACAGTAGCAACGGCGCATTCAGAACAGTTGCAGAAACTTCGAAATAATCTCTCATTTAAGCTGGCAGGAGCTGCATTGGTCTTCGTTAGCCATTTATGTATTAAGCAAAGTTTGGCCATCCAATGCGCGAATCGAATCTAATATCGATTGATGAAATGCGCGATATCGCGGACACTACCATGCACCCTGATCACTACGTTTAAGATTTCTGCGGGCGGTATGCACTGATCTGGAAGTTTCTTGGTATACCTCTAACATCGAAGAATGGAAAAAATCTAAGACTCATAGTCTATGTAAGACTCATAGTCTCATAGTCTATTTTTCAAAAGGAGGCGAAATGTTTAAGAATTTTGGTTGGATTTTTTAATGAACATTAAAATCTATTTTCCTAAAGGTTTAGGGAATTTTTAAAACAGAGAATGACTTTTTTCAAACTAGGCAATTAGGCTCCCCACCACAGAATCCCCCGATATCAAAATTAAATTTGTTGATGGTGGAAGAGGGAGAGAGAATTCTGCAAGAAATTCTTGGCACCAGCGCACTTACCCGAAGAGCAACTTGTGCTTAGCCGCTCGAGCTCTGCGATTTGACATCGCGAAGAACAGAGAAGGAACACACACTCACACTGACCCACAGGCCCAAGTGGACACAGACCACTCCCGCGAGTGATTTGCGGCACGCGAACGCTTCTCCGAGCCTCGTCGGCGAGTCCGAGATGTTATTTTCAAGAGGTCGACGTGACGATGAGGATCAAAGAGAGCGGGGACCTAATCACCTCCACGAAGATACTCCATGAGCTACAGATTTGCTGAACTGCTTTCGCGTATAGTGCAGCAATAAGATGGAGCTCATGTCCTCTGCATTCAATCCTTCACGCAAAGGGAAGCGCTTACAACATTCTCCAATGTTCGCTACAGATCTTGATTCAATTACTTGTTCTGTGTTTTGAGGAGTAACCTATAGATGGTATCCTATATTACATTCTCACAGGTTAAATTCTGATCAAAGGCTCAGTTCTAGCACCAGACACCTCACTTCAAGAGAGTCACAATCGTTGAGACCTCCACACTGTAGTTTCAATAAGACACATTTTATGGTTGTTCCAAATTGCAGTTCAAGGCACAGAACCGGATGTCGTCTAATTCTACGAACCCGAATCTACTAATTTTTGTCACAAATGTTCAAAAAATTGAGGATTAGAAGAAGGGTCAGGTATAATCGACGAGCAAGCAATCGTCGATTATACCTGGCCAGGCTATAAGTGAGCTGCTCCCTCTCAGTGAGCACTGATTATTATCCGCTGTTCACGGCGTATACCGGCCAGTTGTATCACGTGGTTTAAAATTGGCTACGGTCACTATGCTGATAAACTTGTTCAACTACATAATAAAAATTACGAAGATAAAATAAATTGTGGCCGAAAACAAATTTGCGGTAGCTTTCGAAACATTCGAGATGCATTCGAAAAGAAAATTACTTCGGCAAATATCTTCATTAGCACCTGTCTATTCGGGGGTACAGGATTTCTGAATTGAGGGAGATAGCGTCGTTTAATAAATAGTTGTGGAGTGAAGATTCTAGCCAACATAAAGAGCTCGCTCAGAGGCTACAGCAGCTCCCAGAACAGCACAGTGGCGCTGAAAGTGCGTCGGCACGGTTTCCGTATTAAGCGAAACTCTCAGAAGTGGTGCCTAACGTGTGACAAGACCATGCTGCCTGAAAGAAGCGTCATGTGTCGGCGACGACATTGCGGCGTGAGAGAGCCAACACGTGCAGGATAGCAAAGCAGCCACTGCCACCTTGAACTGGACAGGTTTCAAAACATCTGAGAGCTTTAGAAAATCTATCCGAAAACAGACTACACTGAAAGATCATGCAATTTTAATGCTCTGACGAAAGAAGAATTCGAGCTATGCACTCGTTTGGTGCATATCCATGCTTATTTGATAGATTTTTCAACTTCAATTTGTGCATTGGAGAATAGTACAACTTGCATTGTCGTATTGGAATAGGATTGGAAATTGGAAAAATTTCAAAAAATGGAAAAAATGGAATAATCTCCTAATTTCATATAAAAGAAAATTTTTGATTTTCAGGATTTCAACACAAGCCTGCAACATTCCCGCTGCTAAAACATAAGAATTTTCTGACCATGCAAAGCGTGCAATCATCTTTTAAGATTCATATATTTTATAAATGAGGCCTTTGGATATATGTATCAAACCAAAAATTTATAGAGACGCTTTACACGATCTTCTGTTAACTCAGAATACTTCCACATTGCAATAAAAAGCCTTGGACTATATTTAAGAGCAGTCAAGTTTTGCTCGAAGAGGTCCTTCTTGACTTCACGCTAGAGAATGGATAAATTACTTTTTTTTTAAAGTGGAGAATGATCCACTGCATTAAGAAAGGATTTCTTGATAAAAGCAATTGCCTACACGCGGTTCCAGTTGTCACGACTTTCGAGACGCAGCAAAGCTATCGGAAGACAAGTGTTCTGAATCAATTTATTCCGTTCTTCTCAAGGCGCAGCTGGCAATCGAACGCGCATTGCTGATAAGACTTTATCTAATGGAATTAGACAATCTTTGCAGTGGAACTTTTCGAAAAAGCATAGGCTTAGAAAGAAAGAAGAAAGAAGAAATGAAGAAGGTGTCTAGTCTCTCTGGAAGAAGTCTGGTGGTAGTCTCTCTAGAAGAGAGTTTAAGAAGCAGAGAAAACCTGCCTTGAAAAAGGATCGAGCGCAGCAGACTTAGCGGATAGGAATGGGAATAGAAATTCCATAGTTTTTGCATAGCAGCGCTCAGTTGATAATGGTTTATCTGGCCGTCGGCGTGTGACTAGTCCTTCGGCTTCCGAGAGATTGTACGTTGGTATGATAGTACGTGTGTGTCCACGCTGACGCATCTAGGCATATAAAGTGCAGTTTGTGACGCATCGTGAGAAATCAGATGTGCACGGTGCGTCGGAGCTAACAGCTTACAACAAGCAGTCAGAGTGCGCCGTGCGGACGAATGGACCATCATGAATATTTTAGGCTTTACTCGCGCCCATGATAGGTTACATACCACCCCTTAGGCAGGATGAAGTTAACCGTCATCCTTGCTTCTCTAGCAACGGTGAAGCACTATGTAGTTCATCGACTGCTTAGTGCAGGTCATCATCCACTGTATGTACATATGGAGCAATAGAGCATGTCGCATATTTACCTCCACTCACCTACATTTTTATCTCCATCCGTACCGTTTGGGGATTCTGTTACGATTCATTCGTTTTACTCGTTAACAGCTCCTAGCGAAGAAATCCAAGCAACTCTCTCATTCTCCTCCTTTTTTTCCATTCCCCTTATGGAAACATTCCTCTCGTTTTTTCCGTTTCCTTTATAGATTGAATTACATGCTACCCAAGAAATCAGCAACGGTTTCGGTTGTCGAGGAAAACGGACGTTAAACGCAAGAGAATTCCTTCATGGAAAGTCGCACTAGCTTATGTGAATGAACCTCAGGAAAGCCTGTTGAGTACCACCGAGGACATCGACTTCCAATGAGATTCAGATAAATGGCTACCGGAGCCACCGTGAGCAGAAGACGTAGATTGTAAAGACCGTAGGACATCGTTTGTGCAACAGACAGGTTTGATTGCGATGACGGAGGAACAACTGCTTTTACCCGGTGGTATTTGCGCTTGATTTGGTGCTTGAATTACGACAGGCCTTTAGGATGTTCAAACTCTAAACTTGCTTAGAAAGAAAGCGAGAAGACATTCATCATACCGTCTCCTGCACTCTAATTGAATGTCTGACGCACTCCAAAATTATCCTACTATATATAAGCGAGAACGGACGTTTGTCTGTGTGTGAGTGAGTGTGTGTGTGTGTTTGTTTGTTTGCACAGAAGTGCTGAAGGAGTGTGTTGGGATGGAAATGTGGGGATGGGGGGGGGGGGTTGTAGTTCTGTGGTGTCACCTACGTTGTGTTGAGAGGGGTCAGAAGACGTGACCCAGTGTCATGCAAAGGGCGTCCGAGTTCCGAACATGTGTCATCGACGTCGTGAAAGCGAGCGTCCGAGTTCAGAAGAGGTGTAATCGACGTCGATCAACAGGCGCCTGGGTTTAGAAGGCATGCCACCAATGTCGCGCAAAGGACGTCCAGGTTGAGAAGAGATGTCACCGATGTCGCGCAAGGGGTGTTTGGATTCAGACGACGTATCACCGATGTCGCGCAAAGCACGTCCGACTTGAGAAGACATGTCACCGACGCCGTTCATCAGGTGCCTGGGTTCAGAAGAGGTGTCACCTATGTCGCGAAAGACCTTCCAGATTCAGACGACGTGTCACCGATGTCGCGCCAGGGTTCCGCATTCAACGACGTGTCAACGATGTCACGCAAAGCACGCCCGGCTTGAGAAGACATGTCAACGACGTCGCTAATTAAGCGCCTGGATTCAGAAGAGGTGGCACCAATGTCGCGCGAGGGTTCCGGATTCAGACGACGTGTTACCAGTGAAGGTGGGACCAATAATGGGGGACCGGTGAAGGATGAGGTTCCAGTAAGGGGGGCCGGTAAAGGGTTGACCAATAAAGGAGGAACCAGTGAAGGTGGGACCAGCAATGGGGACCGGTGAGGGGAGGATTCAGTGAAGGGGGAACCGGTGAAGGCTGGGGAGGGGTCCAGTGAAGAGGGGACCAGTGAGGAAGGGACCAGTAATGGGGACTGGTGAGGGGGGGGAGGGAATGGTCCAGTGAAGGGTGGACCAGTGAAGAAGGGGGAGGGTCCAGTGAAGGGGGACAGGTAGAATGTTGACCAGTGAAGAGGGGACCAGGTGAAGGGGAACCGGTGAGGTGGGGGAGAGGTCCAGTGAAGGGGGGACCGATGAGGAAGGCACCAGTAATGGGGACCGGTGAAAATGGGGGAAGGGGTCCAGTGAAGGGAGACCGGAAAGGGTTGATGAATAAAAAGGGCACCAGTGAGGGTGGGACCAGCAATGGAGATCGGTGAAGGATAGGATGACTAGCGAAGATGGGACCAGTAAGGGGAGGTCCACTGAAGGTGGGAGCAGTAGTAGGGACCGACGAAGGGGGATGGGACCAGTGAAGGGTTAACCGGAAAAGGGCTGACAATAAAGGGGAACCAGTGATAAGGGACCAGTTAAGGGGGGTCCAGTGAAGGTGATGGACCTGTTTTGCCCTATTCCGCTATACCATTCTATACAGCAAAACCAAATTTTTACTGTAATGAATGAGAGAAGGCCTAAAGAGGAGAAGAAGACGTTCGGGGTGTTCTATTTTACGGGTTTGGGGAGAAGCCCCAACCAGATGTTTGGCGGCCGTCAGGCCGTTGAACGTCTGGTTATTTAATAATAGCTTTCGTCCCTGTGAGCGAGAGTGCCGTAGACCTTGAGCTTCCATATTTCCAGAAGTCTCACACCAAATCAGGTGTCAGTAGTGGTTCTTTTTAAATTTTCAGGTTTACATGACTTCGATTAAGCTTGAACCGAAAAATGAAAGCTATTGCGAAAACACTGTGAAGCTGCACTGTGAAGCTTACAGCTTGGCTCGAGTTGGGAGTTGTACCAGTGCAACTAAACCGATCGTCTTGAGTCACGACGTAGATTACGTTACAATACGTGATGTAGCCATCGTTTCTTCCCTCACCGGGCGTTTGCACGCTTCAGGATGTTGATGAAGGACCGCATACTCAATATGACGTTGAATCAACTTAGGTCTCATCTTTTCCGTAGACAGATCACAAGGTAGAGTTCACACATTTATTGCAGTTGTTTCCTGTTGCATTGTCTTTTGAGGTGCGTTTTTCTTAGCTCCGCGTTTCTTCTGGACATTAGAGTCCATTGTTTTATCCGATACTTCTCTTGCTTTTCGTTATGTTACTTTTTTAACAATACGTGATGGAGCCATCGTCACCTCCTGAATAAAGATAAAGATAAAGGTTCTACTCTCAGGACCAAGGTCCTGGAAAGTAAGCCTAGGTGCCAGAATGGGGATAGAGTATGCTGAAGAGAGCATGTGGCAAAGGAAAGTGAAGAAATCGCCAATGTGACAATGCCATGATAAGAACTGCAGTGCAAGTGAATATGATGAGAATGAGGAATACGAGGGAAACAGGCTGAGCCTTCGGCCAAACACTGCGAGGAAAATGATGTCGAACTATCAACATAGTGTGCACACACGCCAATGATTTAACACGCTGAACTGGTTTACAATGGCTGAAAAGGTAATTTGGAAAACAAACAAACACGTCCATTTAGGTTTCTTAAACTGTAAAATCCACTAATCGGTTCACTTTTTTAAAAAGGGTAGTTTGTGGCCTTGAACGTGCCAATAGTACTTATGTCCCTATGTCTATGATAGCCAACAAAAATAAAGGATAAAGGATGAAAGACGGCGATACTCATTTTCTGCTGAGGTGCGTCACGCATTCTACTTCAGGGGCGCGTAGTGGAGTCGATTTGAATGCGTATTTGGCCATACAATGACTTTGTGGTGGCCTGTCGATCAACAATTCAGCGCTTCATCCTTGCCAGGCAAATCTGGTACCGATTCAGCGACCCCGGAACTATGGAAGCCTTCGTTGGCCTGGGCGGGAAATCGAACCAAGAACGTGGTGTCGGGTACACACGGCAGCCGGAACCACCTCCGACTGCGCTACACGCGCTACCTGGTGAACTTTTCCTCTCCTATTAGAGTGCCTGAAAGGGAAGAAATGTTATACATCTACCTTTGCCAAAACAGTGAGTATCTTGTACACCTTAGATACATTAAATATTTTCCTTTTAGATTAAAGAGCTGCCATTTCTACGTGCTAATTCTATTTCTGATGGGCATAGTGTTTCCCGTTGAATGCATTCTGGCGTTAAACAGTGAGATCCCATGACAAGCCAATCTCCCTTACTGAGCATGTCTGTCAAATTACTGGCAACAGTTGTGGAAGACTTTGATTGGAGCGGGCTTAAACGAATTCGAGGTGCTAGAACTAGCACCTCGTGCCTACTGCTCCAGATGTTTTCTGAAGTGGTCATTTTGCACTAACCGTGCGAAGGTTGACTGCAAGTGAACTGGATTGTGGCCGAGGAATTCTCACACCATGCGAATTATCGAACATGATATGAAGTAGTTACAAGAGCAACGGAGAATATAACTGCAGCGGATTGATGACGAATGAATATTTGCACACCTCACACAGCTCAAAAAATCTGCTCGTATTACCGCAAGATGGAAATACTGTGTGAAAAAGCCCAAGCTTGCTCAATTATTCATTGCCGTATTTGTGAGCAGTTACGCTCTTATACGACACGTAACAAAAGACGGTTGGGTGACGTTAGGTTGCTACTGACATTGGCCACGTGGGTATTTATGTGCATGGAGGAGAGACAAAAAAATGAAACCACATTAACAACAACGAAACAAGCGGTTACACAAAGCAGAAGAGCTGGTAAAAAAGGATGACAGAGGAACGCAACATGTAATCAGCGGCACCAAACAAAAGGGTTTTACTGTCGAACTGCTTTGAAACGGAAACAGAAATAGATAGTGGATTGTTCTTGCTCTGGAGCACGTATACAGGCCCCGTCGATTTACGAAGTGCTGCTAGGAGGATCGTGCACCTCCGTAAGAGAGCTTCCTGCTCCACCTTCTGGTGCTTGAGAGCTGCAGTTTGAAAAAAATCTTCGTGTAACGAAGTCGATCTCTCTTCTCTTTGATCTAGGTATTACATTGTTTCCAAATAAGGCTATGCTCTCGAAGCACTGCTGAGAAACAGCGAAACCACCGCCTTGATCTTTGCTCTTCTTAAGGCACAGCACAGGAGCTTATCAGTAGTCTGAACTCTCCAGAACTTCCCGCACGAAGTTTTCTTTCACGCTGCTTTCCTTTGAACTCTTAGAGGTTGTTCCTTACTCGAACGTCAGTTTCGGGTGCAAGCTACACATTGAGATCTTTTTGGGTGGTTCAGTGGTGTGGCGTAATTGATGGCGTCTTCAAAATGCCTTGTCTTGCGCTTTCAGTCAGTGTTAAACCGAACAATAATGCTGGCACTATCGCTTTTATTCTTTCCTCGATGTCCTTTCTCCCAGTAGTTGCCACTTTTTTAACGGCAAGTCTTTAGAGGTAGTTGTCCTTTACATTTGTGCTCAAACATTTTCACCATAAAACGCTGCATTGTACACATTATAACAACACAAGTTATTAATTAGAGGGTAAGGGGTGCAGGACGAGGTTAATCAATCTCTTCCTGGGATGCGCTACGCATTCTATTCGATGTCATGGAGACCAATTGAATGTTTATTCGGCCTACACAATGAATTGCGCTGGCTACTCTAAGGAGAGATCAATGCTTCACCATTACCAGACAGGACCGACACTGTAGTTCACCAAACCCGGAAAAGCGAAAAGTCTGATCGACATGGTTGAACTAAATGCGAACTAAGAAGAACTTCGAATGAACGCGACACTCCTCTGCGACTGCGCCGTGCCCGGTCCTTGAGAGCGGCGACCAGGTGATGGGGCGGCCAGGTTTGATAAAAAAAATTCTCCGACCTCTGGCCAGGGAATGTCTTCAGCTTTCCATGGAACTTCTCATAGGGACCGATACCATGTGAAAGAGCTCGAAACGCTGATTACAGTTATGTAGACCAAATTTGCTAAGGGTGGATCTCCTAAGCGAGTACTGACCGGTGAAAGTTAGTGTTGTCAACCGCATGCCGCCTGCTCTGAAGCGTTGGGCGGAGTGTTGCGTAATCAGCGCAGCTATTAAGACCACCAACGGTTGCGGAGCAGTGGTGGTGATCGCGACGTGAGGAAGCTGCTCACGGGTTCGGTCCCCATGGTTCCTGGTGTTTTACATTTTGTGACTTGTCGTTAGTGACACCTTTATCCTCATATCCATCAAATTTTTGAGCAAACGCCTGGAATCAACTATCATATGCCTTTTTCGAGTTCTTTGAAAGTGGAATGATGACAAATTTAGATTTCCACGTAAGGTAAGTCAAAATCAGATGCTAGTCTCGTGATCAGCCTCCCAGAGATCCCCCATGCACAAAGTTCAGTCACAAAATGCAGTCAGTACTCGCTTAGGATATCTATTTGGCAAATTTAGTTTACATAAGTGTAACCGGCGCTTCGACTCTTTCACATGGTATATGTCACTGTCAGTAATTCTACTGGAAGCTGAAGGCCTTCTCTGGTGGTGTATGATGGGGTTGGCAACTTCAGACGGGTTCAGAAACAGGGACCTTGAATCGAAGCCGCGTCGGCCAGCGCCTCTCTGGTGTACGCTACCCCTGTTCCGCTCCGCCGTTGGATGAGATTATGCTAACCGTGACCGTGTGCTCAGCATATTTGGTACGAGGTTTCAATGGGATAGCATAGCTTTCTTGCTTTCACCACTTTTTGCTTTTGTTTGTATTATTTTCTACGGTTCAGCGTACACCCCAACTATAACGCTGCCGATCGTCAAAAAATTATCAAGAAGAACTAAAAATTTTAGTCTACCAATATTTCATCTGTCATGAAGGCATGGGCGTCATGGAAGAAATTTACACGAAAACTGTTGAGAAATCTGGCTGCTATTGCATATGACAGAGTAGCACTAGTCATGCGCAGAACTTTGAACCGACTTCTTCTCAGCCAACCATTTCTCGAAACACGTTCTGTCCAGCATTGATGATGAATCAAACCGGCACTGCTGGCGCTAGAAGTTGTAAACCAGCACGTTGGCAGATAAGATGCTTATGGCTCACTTCACTTCAAGAATTTGCGAAGGTAGTGTAGTTGGTTAGCTCAAGAGCTAAATAAATCCTCGAGACAAATCAGTGGCCAGCTTTGTTCAGCTGCACATTTCAATTTCTAATCGTCACATGCATAACTTGGAGAGGTTTTTTATCCTTACGCTCCGGCTCCGAAAATAATGGAAAATACGTGTTGAGTCTAAGCAGTACTGTTCTATGAATAGATCTTTATATTTGTTTATCTGTTTGTTTCGTGGCGTGAATGACATCAGAAATGCACGCATATGCTGCATTTATAATGGCATATTGCTATCGAAACCAACTGCAAAATGATCTGAATTGGAACGTCACTCCTTCAAAGCTGACGAAGCTTACTCTAACATGGAATAGTAGTTGCAACCTCATCGAAATTCGTAGAAGATGGACGATCGATAGATGCTTCGGCTCCACTCTGTGCCCTTCCATGATTTCAGGTGATGCGTTTGCTGGTGCTCGTATGCTCGTTATCCGCGGTCGCGTTAGGACTCGACAATGGGCTAGCACTGTCAGTTCAACCTCGATTTTTTGAAATACGTCCGGCTTTTCTTAGGTCTTCTCGAGTTTCTATCATTAATCACCATTGATTTTTAGCAACGATGTTCAAGGTCTGTTTTTTACACAACTTTTCAATCACTGGGATGTTAGTTTAGCTGGGACATAATGATTCGTCGGGTTACGCTTGAGACTACACATTGGCCGTGGGTGGTCAGCCTCTGACCCTAAATTAAAGAAGGTCTGATAGGCCCAGACCATAGAACAGGCCTGTTCTGTGGTCCGGGCCTATCAGACCATCTATAGCTTGCAAGAGCGGTGTGAATGAGCACTGAAGAGCTCTACACTTTCGAATAAGTTCAACCTTCAAGTAGTTTCTTGTGGAGAGCATTCAAAAGCTGATCCTCGTATGCTAAAAATCCTTTTCCCTATTGATTAAAAAGCTAGATATTGTGAACCTTCAGTTTTGTCACTCCAATGACATTTGCGCAAGATCGATTTCTGGTCACCTAACATTCTCGATTCAGAAAATCTTGCACTCTGCATTGAGAAGACTTGAAATTTTCCTGGCAAAATTTCAACTGTATGGGTAGTCTACTTTAGGCAGAAAATAACTTTGTTTTCATGAAAAACGTCTATTTTGGATATGATCCCTTTTAATCATATTTAACATCGGCTTGGTTTTTTTTTGCTGTGTGATACACAGCGCTTGATTTTTTGTAGGGTACATTTTCACACTCTGATGTTCTTTCCTTCAGACGGTAGAAATTTTTTCCGCAAAAAATCCATCCCTCGCATGCGATCAAAAATGCAGTTGCCGCACGTGGACTGCCGTTGTAGAGCCTCTGAAAAATTCACAGAGTATTAAAATCTAGAAGTATAATGAATTCAATTTCATTTTACAATTTCAGACGAAATGTCGCTCCTCCTGGTAGAAAGCTGCGTCTGGTTCATGACATCCTGAAAAAATCTGCAGAAGATGAACCGTAATTACTGGAAGTCTGCAATCAGAAAATCATTATTTTGAACTGCAGAACAATCGGCATTCAAAACCATAAAGAATTCAAGACGAGAGAGAAGAATTCAAGAGAAGACAACCATAAAGAGGACTTCAAAACATGTGTTGTTCAGTGAACTAAGATGAGCGCAATTCTCTTCCTTGTCGAAGCCAAACCTAGAATGAACAATCGGTTTACACAAATCACAAGTATAAGCATCAAACAAGTACAAGCAGTACAAACAAGTACAAGTATAAAGATCACATGAAACGTTGAGGAAATCGAGGCATAGAAGAAATAAAGCGGTGGTAGAGTCACGGAGGGAGGTCATACTAAACCCGCTACAGACGGAAGGGACGAGGGGGGGGGGGTGGGGTTCATAGATTTTCAGCAAAAATCGAACCTCATGCTTGACCCTGTTCCTGGGGTGGCGACAGATGACTGATGACACCCCTTCTCTTAAATTCTGCAACCATTGAGTAACCTGATATTTACGGTCCATCAGTGAAGGATATCCATTACGAATTTTCTCCGGTTGTAAGTGCAACGGCGATATCCGTTGATAACTTGTAGAGAAAGCTCAGTAGTCAGAAAGGAAGGAAGTTTCGAATTTGTGCTTAAATGCTTGTTAAAAATAATGTACACGAAAATACACTAACAATTAGAAAACCTGCCCCGCATGGTTCATAAACACGGGAGCCTAGTACAGGATGTCAGACGTCCTGCCCGAGGAACTGTGCACCGAGTTCTCAACGCCATGAGCTATGCCATTCCGAACAGCCACCCGTGTGTCAGAAGTCGGGCACTTCATACACGAATTCTGGAACGCACAGTAGTGAATAGAAGTGTTGGGTACATGAATTCGTTGAAGCGGTACAACTGTCACTATGGGAACGTTTACAGAACACCTCCTATGGGATGGATGTCATGGACGCAGTTTAAATGCCAAATCGACTGCGAGAAATATCCTGACGGATGCATCAGCGAGAAGCTGTACAAGGACATGGCAGATCAATTGGGTATGTTGACTTACAAGGACACTCCACTGTTGTCTCACAGTTCACACCATTCAGAGAAAGAGCGAAACGTGGGCTTCATATCACTTTGAAAATTCCTATTTCAGTTCCCTTTTCAGTAATGTTTCGGCGAATTAAGCAATTTGTGGAAGAATGCTATAGGAATATAGACAGCAGATTAGTTTCCTCTCATTCCAATTTTGTTCTTGCCTCCGTTGACTTCCTCCTCACTCTAATCTGCAGAAACCAATTGATTCATATTGCTGCCGCTAATTTCTACAACGCTTTCACACATTCCTATTTAATGCAGATTCACAGATCTTGTGGGCGCGTGTAGCGCAGTCGGGGGAGCCAGCTGTGCGTGCACCGATACCAGGTGTACCTGGTTCGGATTTCCCGCCACGTCCAACAAGCTGTCCATCTCTCCGGGGTCGGTGAAACGGTACCAGACTTGTCTGGGAAGGATAAAGCGCTGACTTGTTCATCGGTTGGCCACAGCAAGTCATTGCATTCAAATGGCCTCCACGACATCCCGTAGATGTGGAGCCTGTGGCGCATTCTAATAGGGATTATGTAACGCTGTCTTTTATTGTTTTATCCTTTATCACTCTTCTTGTGTAAAGATCGTAGTGAGACCTTTCTGCAAACGACAATTTTGGGCCATAGGGACTTCTTTATATCTATAAGACATTGTTGTATTTCTTAAGCAACACAACGACGCTACGATACTGGGATCAAGAGGACTTAGTGGTTAACTACTCCTCATTGTGTAGAGAAATAGTCCTACTTTGAATGTTCACATGAACTCATGAACTGTGGCCGTACAGACTCATGTCGTACTCACAATTAACATTCACTCCGTTTTCCATACCGTGGCGTAGCTCGTAGACGTTTTCGTTTCCTTCTTGTACCTCTACTTACTCGTTTCTAACTATAATAGAACCCCAGCAACGAATTTTTGTTATGTTACCATACCACATCTTCTTACTCAGAACACTATCACTGATACGTTCAAACTTTGTAAGCATTATCTTCAGTCTATGGAGGATATCGCGAGGCCGGTTACAACCACATTCACATTGACGACTGTTGGCTGGAACGAACTCGTGACGCCGATGGTCGACTCGTGGCCGACAAAACAAGGTTCCCCTCCGGAATAAAGGCGCTTTCCGATTACGTCAGTTGAATATTAGATACTTCGCCAAACGAAAGAAAAGAAGGATTTCGCCGATCCTCAGTATTGCATCCTAGACCTGAACTTCCAGATGCACAGCATGAATCTATTCCTTGGGATCTACGAGGACTGGGGTAACAAAACCTGCGCTGGCTATCCAGGAAGCAATGGTCATGTGGAGGCAAGTTTCTTTAGTTCGTCGTTACCGTAGAATGGATCAGTGGAAGCTACCGCTATCGACTGAGGAGGCCGGGATGTGTTTCACTCAGAGGAAACACAAGCGTATATCTACTCAGGAATATTGAATTTCGAATCTTTCAAGAATCGAAGAGCTTTGTGATTCTCTAGGAGTTTCTACTAGAACGTTTTTGATTACTCCACTGCTTTTCTCGCCATTTTACTGTTTTTATTTTTTATGGTATTATTTTTAGAGTTTCAATTATAATGATTTTAGTATTCATCAACAGTAAGTCAGCCTATCTGTTGTTCTGGCTTCTGGCTGAAGCGTCGCTCCAGTGATTTATAGAAACCTATCAATATAACTCATTTGCCAAATCCATTCAAATCCCGACACACAACACAATAGTGTGATTCCACCTCCGAAACGGTTAAGGTCGAAAAAATGGATCGATGGCCGATAGGTACTGCTTACTTGCTATTATTATCTACAAATATCCACACATCAACATATCCAC
The DNA here is from genome assembly GCA_947359475.1 of Heligmosomoides polygyrus bakeri. NCBI lineage: Eukaryota > Metazoa > Nematoda > Chromadorea > Rhabditida > Heligmosomidae > Heligmosomoides > Heligmosomoides polygyrus. Next base: position 73,376,690 of record OX375870.1, read on the forward strand.
GGTTCCACCTCCGAGTCCCAACAAAGGTCGATAAAATCAATCATTATTGGCTTCATGATCGACAATACTCACTTGCTGACAATGCTCCAAGTGCCAACATATTCACGTGATATTATCACTCCCGAAATGGCGGAGTCGGGGCAAAAATCGATAAAATCGATCAATAATATCTAGCCGGTCGATGTGTTAGCTACTTACTATCATCTCCAAACGCTGACATGTTCACACGTTTCCACCCCTGAAATGGTCCAGACCGGACAAAAATCGATGGAAGCGGTCGAAAAAAGGCCACTAGACTTGGTTGGATGGACGGACAGACGTTAGCTCTTTTATATTTGGAAGAAAATAAGAATATGTATATAGAAGAACTTCTTGTTGGTGGCGATGTCCGTTCCTCCACGTGGTGCCACTGGAAGCTGCTTGCTTTTGCAATTCGAGCCAATCACGGACAATCGAATGCAGGCGACAGGCCCTAGTGACAGGCCGGCCTACGAACATTCTGTGTCACATCATATGGTTGATGACGTTACAGAGTTCTCGAGATAATGCTACGGCGTCCGCGGGAGCCGACGCGCACTCGCAAAGCCCGGCGAGTGTGAAAAGTGTGCGAGGGTCCCTGATGCGAGGACGGCATCGGGGGGCAACTGAGCTAGTCCGAAAGTCCCGTAACGTAGGTAAGACCCGTGTAGCAACGTTGAATGTGGGTACGTTGACGGGACGCTCGTGCGAGTTGGTTGAAGCACTGGAGCGAAGAAGAGTTGATTTCTGTGCGGTGCAGAAGACGAGGTGGTCCTGCTGCAAGTCGAGGGACATTGGGCGCGGCTTCAAGGGCGTGCTGTGCGGCAGTCCCAGGACCACCAGTGGTGTCGGTATGATCGTCTCCGAGCGTTTCCGTGACGCGATTGCAAGCGTAGAACGTTTCGATGACCGCTTGATTAAGATTGTGGTCGCCGTAGAAGAGCGACGATGTCATTTCTTTTCCGCGTATGCTCCGCAGACAGGTTGCTCCGAGCAAACCAAGGACGAGTTCTGGTTCCTGCTTGATGAGAAGACAGCGGAAGTGCCGTCAGAAAATATGGTTGTTGTGGCAGGTGACCTTAATGGTCACGTCGGAGCAGCGAAAGACGGTTACAGCTGTCATGGTGGTTTTGGCTATGGGTCACGCAACGCCGATGGCGAGCGTATACTTGAGGATGCAGACTCACATGACCTCACCATCGTGAACACCAAATTTCGAAAGTGTGAGTCCCACCTCATCTCGTTTTATAGCGGGAACGCCAAAACGCAGACTGACTATGTCCTTGTTAGGCGTCGCGACCAAGGCCTTGTCACAGACGCGAAGACCGTGCCGTATGAGACGGTTGCCACGCAACACCGTCCACAGATCTGCTCGCTGAAGATCACACCTCCGAGGTGTAAACGTGTCGAGCGGTGCGGGACGGCTAGAATTAAATGGTGGCGATTGAAGGAGAAGGAAGCAGCTGTTATCTCTCGCATTCGGTTGCCGACGGTAACAACTGTCGACGAAACCTGGAAAGAGGCTACCGATGCGATAACCCGGGCTGCACGCCTCGAACTCGGCACAACGAAGCCTGGACGGCGTTGGGTCGACAAGCAGGCTTGGCTGTGGACTGACGATGTCAGAGAGAAGGTCAGGGAAAAGAAACGGCTGTATCACGTATTTATCGGTGACAAAACAGTCTGTAATTGGCGGAATTATCGAGAAGCGAGGAAAGCGGCAAAGAAGGCAGTGGCTGCTGCTAAAGCCGCATACTACGCTGAAGTCAGCGAAAAACTGGAAACGCGCGATGGTGAGCGCTATCTTTACCGACTCGCCAAGGCTCGCTGTCGCCAAGCAGAAGACATCGAAAAGTTCTTTGGCATTAACGATGAGAACGGCCATCTTCTGATGGATCCTAAAAGGGCTGTGAAGCGATGGCGCGACTACTTCGAGGAAATCTCGAATGTAGAATTTGAACATCCTGCCGTTCCTTTTGCTTCACCTGTATACGGTCCTGTTCAGAAGATCACAGTGAGCGAAACTGAAGCAGCCCTGAGGAAGATGAAGTCAGGCAAAGGCACTGGTCCAGATGACCTGCCGTCCGACCTGTGGAAGTCGAAGGGTTGGTGCCCTGCCGACTGGATGACAGAGTTTTTCAATCAGGTTGTTGCTGAGAAGAAAGTGCCTGAGAGTTGGCAGCAAAGCACGACTATCCCGATTTGGAAGAAGAAAGGCTGCCCTGCGGACTGCGCTAGCTACCGTCCGATTCGCCTACTTTCGCACACCATGAAAGTGTTTGAGCGAATTGTCGATAGACGTATCCGGGATGTCGTCCAGCTTTCCAATAATCAGAGTGGTTTCGTTGCTGGCTGTGGGACGGTTGATGCCATACACGCCGTTCGTCTTCTGCTAGAGAAGCACCGCGAGAAACAGAAACCGGTGCATTTTGCCTTCCTGGACTTGGAGAAGGCTTTCGACCGCGTCCAGCGAGAAGTTATATGGTACGCTTTGCGACGACACGGCATCCCAGAAGAGCTTATTGAGTGGGTGCGCATCCTCTACTCGTGCCCAATAAGCCGAATACGAGCACCAGCGGGTACCTCGATGGAGTTTCTGATCTCTGTCGGAGTGCACCAGGGGTCTGCGCTATCCCCACTGCTCTTCGTGGTCGTCATGAATGCAATTACACGAGATCTCCAAAAGGCAGCTCCTTGGACGTTGCTGTATGCCGATGACGTCATGCTTGCATGTGAAGACAAAGCCGAACTCGAGCGACAGGCACAGGAATGGTGCGATCGCCTGGCATTGTTCGGACTCAAGCTAAACGTCAAAAAGACGGAGTACTTGACGACGGATGTGAATGAGCTCGGATCTATCAAGAGCAATGGTGCTGAGCTCTCACGGGTCACAGCTTTCAAGTATCTCGGATCAACAGTTACGCCCGATGGCAGCCTAAAGTTGGAGGTGAATGCGCGCGTAAGTGCAGCCTGGCTCAAATGGCGGTCGTTGACTGGGGTTCTCTGCGATAAGACAATACCCGAGTACCTCAAGTCGAAGGTTTATAGAACAGTCGTCCGCCCAGTAGCGACATATGGTGCTGAGTGCTGGCCCGTGACGAAGGAAATTGAAAGCCACCTCAGTGTAATGGAGACGAAGATGTTAAGGTGGACGGCAGGAGTAACGCGATTGGACCGCGTTCGCAATGACACCATACGACAGAGGTTCGGTGTCGTCCCGATAGCCGACAAGTTGCGCGAAGCTCGTCTACGATGGTATGGCCACGTCCTTCGCGCTAACGACGACACCGTCTGTAAGATTGGCCTGAATCTTGAAGTCCCGGGAAAACGGCCCAGAGGACGCCCGAAGCAGCGTTGGCTAGACAAGTTGCACTTGGACTTGAAGATAGCTGGTGTGCATCCCGATCAAGCATTTGATCGGGAGAAATGGCGTCACCACACCAGAAGAGCGGACCCCGCCACCAAGCGGGACAGACGCTACTGAAAATGATGATGAAGAACTTCTTGTTATCTTTTGTCAATATTTATTACTCAAATCCAATTTGTTTCATCTTATGATTCACTTTCATTCATTACTTCACCTTGGTTTCCATTAGCTTATTTACCTTTAAACACATAACTTTAACCTCTATCACTACATGCTTCTGTTTTTCCTCAGGATGGAAAGTAGGTAATATAAACGAATTCAGTTAAGATCAGTTAGCAGTAAACTTTATTATTTCAGTAAATGCCCTTGCTACAACCAAGCTACATTTTAGATGGATGCTCAAACGTTTGCTGATTGGGAGTGTGATTACCTGAAGCTCGATGGTTGTCATATGAAACAATCGCGAGAGCACATTGGTGAGTTCTTCAGGGATTCAATTCACGAATTTATTAAAGTACCTCGGCGAAAGATTCCCGCGGACAAGTTGGTGGCATTTCTACGACACCCTAATGCATAATCATCATCATCATCATTTTCATTAGCGTCTGTCCCGCTTGGTGGCAGGGTCCGCTCTTCTGGTGTGGTGAAGCCAATTCTCCCGATCAAATGCTTGATCAGGGTGCACACCAGCCATCCTTAAGTCAAAGTGCTACGTATCTAGCCAACGTTGCTTCGGGCGTGCCCTGTGCCACTTTTCAGGAACCACAAGGTTCAGGCCAATCGCACGGTGTCGTCGTTAGCGCGAAGGACGTGGCCGTACCATCGAAGACGAGCTTCGCGCAGCTTCTCGGCTATCGGGGGGACACCGAACCTCTGTCGTATGGTGTCAGCTGCGAACTCGGTCCAAACGCGTAACCCAACGGTTCACCGTAGCATTTACTGGGCGGACGACTGTTCTATAAACCTTCGATTTGAGGTGCTCAGGTATTGTCCTGTCGCAAAGCACCCCAGTCAGCGAGCGCCATTTGCATTTGGCCAAACTTCAAGCTGCCATCGGACGTGGTCGTTGATCCGAGATACTTGAAAGATGTAACTTGTGAAAGCTCGGTACCATTGATCTTAATAGATCCGTGTTCAACCACATCCGTCGTCATGTACTCCGTCTTTTTGACGTTTAACTTGAGACCGAACAATGCCAAGCGATCGCACCACGCCTGTACCTGTCGCTCGAGTTCGGTTTTGTCTTCACATGCAAGCATGACGTCATCAGCATACAGCAGCGTCCAAGGTGCCGCCACTTGGAGATTTCGTGAGATTGCATCCATGACGACCACGAAGAGCAGGGGGATAGCGCAGATGCCTGGTGCACCCCTACAGAGATGGGGAATTCCATCGAGGTGCCCGCTGGCGCTCGCACTCGACTCCTTGGGCAAGAGTACAGAATGCGCACCGACTCAATAAGCTGGGTGCCATGTTGTCGCAACGCGTACCATATAACATCTTGCAGAACGCGGTCGAAGGCCTTCTCCAAGTCCAAGAAGGCAAAATGCACCGGTTTCTGTTTCTCGCTGTGCTTCTCTAGCAAAAGACAAATGGCATCAACAGTGCCACAGCCAGAGACGACCACCCTAACACATAAAAGGACAGAGTTTTGCTTCATTTCATGAGGCGAACATTTTCGTTCCGATCTAAGAAAAAACAGCCGGCTCAGTTCCTTGAAGGAACCTGTTCCCATTTCAAGATTTCTCCTCGGTATTAGAGTTTGGTCTGCACCTACAAATGCTACCGGCACAGCATTTTCGGCCGCTTCTCTGAGGTTGAAACCGCAATGGAGCTACATATTTCTATGTGTGGTAGAAATCTTTGCTCCTTGCAGGCTATCCCCTCATGGCAGCTGCTTTGAACGCCACTGGTCGCCCGATCATGTACTCCTGTGAATGGCCATTTTACTTGCTCGATGAGCCAAAGAAGGTCGGTAGGTTGGTATATTGATGAGGCGTGCACGAATCTTGTTCCCCATTTCTGTTTTTCTCTTCAAGGTTGGCTTGGCTTGATTGTAACCACCCATTGATTTCACCTTTGACGTTCTACTGTTATAATTATTCAACTACCCCTAGACAAATTCATTGTTCCTTAGAAGTCACTCACATCATTTGCTAGCTACACATATCACCTCTGGTGCAAAAACCATGTTCCGCTTAACTCGTAAGTTTGGTAGACTCCTCCAATTGTTCATGTCCTCCAGATCAACTACACCGAAATTGCCGAATCATGCAACCTGTGGCGGAATTTCAACGACGTCAGCAATTCATGGTTATCGATTATAGAGATAATGGACTTCTATAACGCCAACCAACAGAAACTGATTGATGCTGCAGGGCCAGGCCAGTGGAATGATCCCGACATGGTGAGAATGTTTTGGAGTAAGGAAATGCTTGAAGAAGGCCGAGGGAGTAAGTAAGTGAACGCTTTGGAAATTCAACACATCTTTTTTGAAAAATTAATCTCAATCTCTTTTGGGATGCGTGACGCATTCTATGTACTTCTACCGGGTGCCGTGGAGGCGATTTGAATGCGTATTTGGATATATACTTCCAGGTGGCCAGGCGATGAACAAATCAGCGGCGCTTTATCTTTCTCACATAAGTCTGATACCAATTCAAGGACCCCGGAGGGATGGAAGGCTCGGTTGGCCTGGGCGGGAAATCTGAGCCAGGAACCTGGTATCGGGTGCACTTTCGACTGCGCTACACACCCCTACTTATGAAAAATTATTCGTAAATTATCAGCCCCTTCAGACAGTCGAAGAGGAACACATGAACATGGAATATAGATCTTTCTCAACGTACTGCATACAGAATAGATAATCCGTTCATTTGCATCAAGGCGAATCCATCCACCATCCATCAGCAGAAGCCCATCCAACAATGCGAAACTAATTGCTGCCAGATGAGAATCTTGGAACGTGGACTGTACTGGTCCATAATGTGGAGTTCGCAACACGTTTATAAATCGATAGAACACTCAATATCGATCGATACTATTGATCATTGCAGTGTACCTACTGTCCTACACCGATTTATCTCAGATATATCATGGCCTTTAACGGCTTCCTCCATGACGAATTTTAAAATTGTGTAACCGATCAATATCTATTGCATACTGTCAACGTTTTAGCAGTGCCCAATTCAGTGACCCTGTTCGGTGGACTGATGGTTCTCTAGCAACAATAATGTAGCACAATCTAACGCTCTCCTTATGTGTGAAGATCTCAACTGCCGCCTTTCAGCTTATCATTGGAATGAAGAACGGGCTCACAGTCGATCAGGCAAAGGTTCAGATGACCGTATGGTGAGTGGAATTCTACTGATACGGAAAGTGCAGCAAATTTTTCTTAGAATCAATGATAATGATGTAAGACACTTTTGAGTCCAACACATTAGAGTCATGAAATTGCTATCCAGCCGCTATCTCCCCACATCTATTGGATTTGAGACATATGTGTCATTTTATAAGTAGACCTTCACCCAGTTCTAGTAGATATTTCTAACCTGACACATACGATTGCCGAGATTCACCTATGTTGTCCATTCGTATCGAAAATTAGGAATGTTGCTGTATTAAATGAAGCAAAATCGACCTGGATCTCGTTCTAGGTCGATTTGGTCGGCTCCTCTGATTATGTCGAACGATCTACGTGATATCGCTCCGGAGTTCAAGGAAATTCTTCTCAACAGCGATGTTATTGCCATAGATCAGGATCCAATGGGCAAAATGGGACGTCTCATGCTTAATGTGAGTTCACCCTTACAAGTCTTACGAAGTTTTTCATAGTTCTGCTTTAGAAAGGAAGCGCAGTGAGTGTTTTTTTTTTCTTCTGAAAAACTATCAACTTTGAATAACGTGTTACCTTAATACAGTGCTTTCATATGCTGATTTACACCTCGTGTTTTCGCGCTGACCATGTCTCGAAATTCTTTTCTTCCTTTTTTGTCTCCCTGTTTTCAATAACTTTTTGTGATACATTCTCTAGAAGCGAGTCTGTTTTTAGATAAGAGTTTGATGCCGATAATATCCTATGAGGAAAGGTTGTCGAATTTGAAGCAATTGCTGATCCCATTTCATCCTCCCCGATGAGAAAGCTAAGAAAAACTCGCAAACCAGAAAAAAAAAAACGCTTTCACATAGCCTTAAAAACTTTGGAAGTGTTACTATTGAATAAGTACAAGTAATCACAAAGTAAGGTAGTCCACGTCCGACTTTCCACGAAAGTAAGTAATCCACGTCCGACTTTCCACGAATCTTGTCAACGCTAGCACTGATGTGATGAAGTTGCAGCTGTTAACCAAGACTTGCATCGACCTTTATTCTGGCTAACTTTCGGATTTGCCGCCTTCGTAAGAGCCTGGAAGACATCAGCCAGAATAAAGATCGATGCCAATATTGGTTAAAAGCTGCAATGAAGTTCATCACATCAGAAGCTATATGAGTACAAAGTTGACAAAGAGACTTCACGTTCCTTCCTATAAATGCCATCATTCACGGATTTAATTCATTAACCGCAACCCCACAATTTGTCATCGGATGCAAATATTAGGACCGTAAATGTGGTCCTCCAGTTCCATTTACTCGGTGTGAAACTGTACACTACTTCTTTAGTCTGACGACACATTCGTTTACACGAAGCCGGTGATGCCTGCACAAGTCAGCGACAGCTCATTCGCCATTGCGGTGGTCAACAGACACCGAGCTTTCGACTACGTAAGTCGAATAGATTTTTGATAACATCGTGCAGTTCTTGGTGCTGCTAAAACGGCTACCTCGATGAAGGTTTTCTATAGAAGTACGTACGTTTTATGCTGAGTGGTCACGCTTCTCACATTTTTCTAAAAGACTAGCATATGCACTAGCAGTGCCATCCGTAGTACTGCAAGATGTAGTGCGCGTCAATTGTATAGAGCTGAAACCAACAAGCGCATAACGCCACTGCGTCAACCAAAGCCTGTTTGGTGAAAAGCAACTAGTAGAACTCATGTTTTTTTCTTCGGAAAATTAAGTTGCAAAGCCTTTGTTTAGTGTTTCATGTATTCCTATATCCCAGTCGTATAATAATTAGAAGGACCAAGTGGTTCACTCGAAGAATTGCTAGATTAGAGAATAATTGCTCATCAGTAGTCAACAGACATCCGAAAATAAATCATCGTCCGCAAAACAGGCCTTAAGTTCGAAGTGCCTTGAAAACGTTCTAGACGACCGCAGCAGGGGTGGTCTCATACGTTACACAAGGACTTCAAAGTGGCTAGTGCACACTCTGATCTAACATGGGATCAGGAAGATGACGACATGGGACGAGAAAAGCGGGTCCCGCGAGGAAGCAGGACAAAGCTGAAGAAGAAATACTTGTCAAGAGGAGCCAACTATCTGAAAAATGTTGTGTTCACTTTCTAGGCCTATGATATACTTCGGCGACGCTGTTGTCGGCGACGTCGGCGACAGTGTTACGCGGGCTGCTACGCAGTGCGTAGCAACCCGCGCAACACAGCATCGCCGAAGCATAACATAGGCCTTTGCAGAAGCTTAGCTCTACAAAGTTGAATAGGCTCCTTTTTCGTCGCTAAATGGTCCAGCATCCCGTATACACGAGACTGCTGATAATGGTGGGAGTTCTGTGGTACGCTGATATATAAGACTGGAAGGTTGTAGTTTGACAGACAGCTGTAACTTGAAGTCAGACGAAGTGCAGCGATGAGCTGATGGACTTAAACTCTGCGAATTTCTCTAACGTGATTCCATTATGATGGCTAATTTCGCTCCCTAAAATCAATCAGCAGGAACCAAAGTAGTGCTGAGAGTAGCAGCGACATCGTCTTCTACCGACACGTAGTTGGGTTGCGGTTGGTTCACTTGCCCTCAGAACTAGTGCAGATCAAATTGGCTTCAGTTGAGTATAAGATAACAGAATCCGTTCACATCCTTGAAGGAGCTGCATGCAGTTGTTAGTCGCTTTGTTCAAACGATAAAGACTTCGTTCTGTAAGCGTTTGACTCGAGGCGCTCGAACACAAGTTTTGCAAATTTGCTTCAGAAAGGTGGAGTACCAATCAGTAGCCGTTTTTACTTTGTGTTTGGGGCATCCTCAGCATGACTGTCTGACTAGTTGTTGGATGAAGGCGACGATGCCACTACTCAGTTTTCAGATTTAAAAATTGATTTACCAAAAATTGAGTGTGGGCCCGTCTACGAATAGGCTAAACGTGAAACATTAGGCATAACATTTACAAGCAAATTGATCTGGAAAGTAAAAAAACGTAGGTTCTTCGAATGGGTTTGTATTATGTACGAAGACCCTAGTTATGACATTATGCATTTGCTCTTGTACAGCATAAAACTACCAGTTTCAAAGTTCCAAGTCTATTTTTTCGAAACGCACGGTACATTAATGGCATCAGATCCTCAGAAAAGGGGAGCGGATCGAACTTAAGGCGCCACACACTTCTGCGGCAACGTCCCTACCCTTAACCATAGGGCAGGGACGCAGAGCTCAGGGTCGGCGGTATCCTCTAACCATAGCGGCGAGCAGCGTTGCCGCAGAAGTGTGTGGGGCCTTCACGAATGATGATCGCGGCTGCGGCAGCCACCGCCGCGTTGCAATTAGCCGCTGCTGCGCTGTCACTGACCACTGTCGCGCGTGCCGATGCCCGTGCCGCGAAGGCGACGACTACTTCTTGGGACTTTGCTTGAATCCCTGATTGGTTTTTGCCCAGCTATTTAGTCAAATCAGGTTTCCTTTCGTCAAGAAGGCCACTGGCTACCTTCTAAGATGTAAAGAGGTCGGGTAGGCTAATTGATCATAGCTGGCAGGGAAATGGGATGGGACGCTAGACGGGATGGAACGATCAGTATGTAGGACTTGGAAATACTTTTGGAAACGGATCCGAACTAATGGCGGAACCTTAGGGACGGAAATAAAGGTGAAACTGGTTGCCAAGTTGTTGCAAAAAACATAAGAAAAACTTAAAAATAACCCTAAAGAAGGTATATGAAGAGAGTAAAGGTAGAAGTAAAGCAGGAGACCTAATCAAAGTAGACTTACAGATCTCGAGGATTTGCAGGCTCTTAAAATGTATTGTAGGAATATAATCTGTTCTGGTTCTTCTTCACCTCTGCTCCATACCTGGGGATGTCGCCGCGGTTGCGGCGGCGGCTGAACGCCTCTGCGGGTTCAAGTCAAACCAGGCCTTACCGTAGTGGTAGGAGACGCTGTTGCGCTCGTAAATAGGAGTTCCACTGCAGCTACAACTTCTAAGAGATTTGTTCTGTCTTCGTTGCTGCTGCTTTGTATGGGACTATGTGCGAAGGTCTTTGCCTCGTCTCCTTCTTTTCTTGATGAGCAACATCAACTTGTTCACCGTAAAGTCTCCCTTTTTGTGTCTTCACAGCCCCATCTTCACTCTTCACAGTTCCACAGTCACATCTTCACTCGTTCAGACTGTCGAACCACTTGTTTTTAGACCGTGAAGTTCGCTTTAAACAAAGTCGGAATGTACCACGCCGCTGGATACCATCTGAAGGATCTGTGGAGTGGAAAGGATATGGGCATCTTCATGCCGAATGATACACTCAGCGTTGACGTACCCCCCACAGGAGCCGCCATGTTTAAGGCTACTCTAATCTAATAATAAAATTTATTTCATGGAAGTTTTTGCACTGTAAGCGCAAAAAAGTTGTAGGTGAGTTCTCAGTTACCCCAAGAAGCAGACACTGAACCGCGCTCAACAAAAGGCGCCATGAGCAATTTCAGGAAGCCTGTTTTTCCTTGTTTTGCATCGGACGTCGCCGAGCACCGAATTCTCCGAATTCAATAAACAAACCGATGGAGAGTCGATGGAGAGTTTCTTATAAACTTCTTGTGGCAATATACGCTATAGTTACGTTCGAGTTGGACTTGAAGCGTAAAGGCGAAGAAGCTACCTGGATCCGAAACTTCAAGAACGCTGATTATTACCAAATTGGAAATTACCTGACCTCTATCGATTGGATTGGTATAATGAACTCTGGAGCATCAGTAGATCAGCTGTATGAAACCTCGTTAGCAATTCTCCACCACACAATCGAATTGTACGTTCAATTACTCTGTGTCAACTCAATGAGCATGGGAAAGGTTACTCAGCCTATCTCATAAGATTGAATTGTCGTCGCTTCCTTAGCTGGGAAAAGGTATGTGCTACTGGTAGAAACGAAGTCTGGTATTCGTGTGAATATTGGACCGAAAGCTTAGCAAAGCATTACATCGCTACAACGTTTATATAGAGAGGAAAGTCGCCTCATCTATGGATAAGACAGCATTTTATAGGTTTATAAGGTCTCGGCTCGGGAGCGATAATCAAGTCCCCAGCCTGTTTATCGAAAGTGGTGTATTGATTTTCACATGAAAAGAAAAAGCAGATTTATTGGGACAAGTTTTTCACAATATTTATAGTAAAAACCAGGTTGATGCCTACAGTTCTGTAGTTTGCGGTGTAGAGGAATTGCCCCGTTTTCCCATAATGAATTCAGCGGTTTGGTTTCACTAGGAGGAGACTATTGAAGCGTTGCCTAAATGGCCAAAAATCTTCTTCAATATCACCAGATTTTATCCCTTTGTGCTTCATAAAAAATGTGATCCATTACATTGCCTATCCTTTAGAACACATATTCAGTCTGAGCTACACCAGAGCAGAAATCCCTGTTAGGGGGAAGCATGCATTTGCGACTCCAATTTCAAAAAATGCTCCACAAAATGTTCCTAGGAACTTCCGACTTGTCAGCATCACCTCGGTCTTTGCGAGACTGTCTGAAGAAATCCTTAAGCGACATATCTTATTGTACCTTGAAGCTCACGGTATAACATCTGACAGTCAATACGGGTTTCTCAATGGCAAGTCTGTGGAAGCAGCCGTTCCCACTTCATTAAATGACTGGTCGAAAGCACTGCAATATAACTGCAATATAATAAACGTTCTGACGTAGTGTATTTTGGCTTTTCAAAGGCTTTCGACAAAGTCCCGGCAGGGAAATTGGTTGTCAAGATAGAGGCGGTAGGAATCCATCCTATGGTTATAAGCTGGGTTCGACAATTTTTAAGCAGAAGGACTTACCAGGTAAAAATTAAGGACCAGTACTAGGGTGTTATCCCCAATGCTATTCTTGCTATACACGTACGAACTCCCAAACAGAATTGCTAGTCTAGGATTCACATGTAAAACGTAGGCTGACGACGTAAAAGTATGCAAAACAATTCGTACCATCGAAGATTCAAAGGTTCCTCAGACGGCGATTGATTTTATGAGTTCTTGGGCAGATAAGTGGGAATTACCTCTGGCAACTGAGAAAATGCACCTAGTGATTGGAACTAAAAATCGTAGTCAAGCGCCGACACATAGGAATAATGGGCGGGCCTTAGGAAAAGTTGACGAAGTTTGGGATTTGGGCCTTGTTATAACGAGCGATCTATGTTTTTCAAAACACTGCAGACTCCTGGTGAAAAAAGCCAGTTTCAGCATTTATAACCTCCTCAGGGTTCTAAAATCCAGCCTACCAGAGGTATATATAAGGGCCTTTAAAACCTGTGTGCGACCTATCGTGGAAACTGGGACAACAGTGTTCAATCCAGCTAAGAAGAGGGACGTTGATCTCTTGGAGAGCATCCAAGACAGTTTCACCAGGTAGCTTATGATGAGATGTTTTTCTGTGGATTACAATTCAATTCCCAATGGTTTCGAACGGGCTGCGCTTTTTGGCCTCCCATCACTAAGCAACAGAAGAAAAACAGCTGATGCTACCATGATGTGCAAAGTTCTCGCCAGGAAACTATCAATCAACCCAGGGTATTTCTTTGACGGAACGCTGACGAAATCTGTAAGAGGAAAGCTCACACTTCGGGTCTCCGTCGCTAAGCCACGAATTAGATCAGATTTCCTAACCTATAGGATTCTTGAGGAATTCAACTTGCTGCTTGGCAAGTAGGACAAGTTGGCGATACTGTCTGCACAAGCGTGTAGAAAGGTTGTCGCAGGTAATTCGGGAACTTCTTGATGACTGGATCACATTGATGTTGCACGACTTGATTTATAGGATGATTGTATGTTCGTGTCACACATTGTTTGTTGTTGTTTTTAACGCTGTTCACGCTAGGCATTGGTCTATGCCTTAATAAGTAAATAAAATAATATATAGGTTAGCAACTAGAGAACTCCAGAATGGAAGCAGCCAACACGAGGCTATTCGTGAAAATTTGGTGAAACAGAGTTTACGCAATAATTTATAAATAAAAATGTTAGTGCCATTTGAAGTTCAGCCAGATAGTTTTTACTCAAAAATCATTAGGAAAATCTTGGTGTGTGAAATGAAGCCATTAAAACGGTGGAATACACTGCACATTTCAAACGGTTGCTAGTGAATGTGTCAGTCAACTGCTAGATCGTACCTTTTCGAAGACATCTTCTGAACAGACGCTGGTACTCAGAGAAGGTCGTCCTGAAGTCGGAGAAGCTGATGATCGATCGATAGATTTCCGTCATGAAAGGGAGCTCTTTCTCAGTGCATCGCCGCAATGTTTTTGTTCACGCGGTTCACGCCTCCTCTTCATGCTACAGACTCGTCGACATCGCCACCGACGTCCATTTCGCTCGTCTGACCTCTTACCGCTTCACAGTTCCGCAAGAAGACTCCTCCATAGCCAAGTGTGCCTTGCAATCACTATCAAACAAGCTGAAACGCACGAATTTCTTAACAGTTGAAGCGCAGTTCGTACTTGAGGAGCTACCAACGCCTCGTTAAAAACTTAGTTGCGCAATGTAAAATGAAGACATGAACTTAATAGACCGCATTATAAAACATTCGGTCAATTTTTTTTTCATTACGCACCACAAAATACGCTTCACCCTGAATTTAATGATCATTTTGAACATACTGATGACCTTCACAAATGAGTGCGAAATCGAACATTGAATGAACTTTCGTGTAGAAACGCATGAATAGCATTTTACATCGTATTATCAGAAACAGCACTTCCTTCCAAACGACATGCATACATATGTATGTGATAAAACTCTTCAAAAAGATGATTATAAATATAACGCTGAAGGAGTAAATTTTTGCTGCATGGAACTTGAAAGTATACAGTCTAACTCGCTACTCCTCAATGCAAAGACTGTGTAGGTAAGGCAAATATAAGAGTTTTTAAAGATCGGCCTTGGAAGTGGAGACCTTCAGGTTACATCTCTGTGAGCTACTATACGGTTGAAAAATAATGTCTGGTCAAGCTTTAAAAAAGGCTGACATACAGATTTATTGTCCGGCATTTTGTCAAGAGCGCGTTTTGCATGAAATCGCCATAATTTGTAAACAGTAACAGTCAGTCGATGGGGTGCTTCGGAAGTGCTGTAGATTCTACATACTTCTACTAATATTATTGTGTGCCAAAGGCATATTCGTAAAAAAATGTGGTTGACCGGAGCAGTTGACTATTTCCGCTGTGGAGCTGACGTGTCATTGAATACATCTTCCAGTCCGAAAACGTTAAATGGGCGACGAAAAATCGTTCTTAGCGCTACAGGAAAGGAGCGAAAAGACTAATAGGAGGCTGTGAGTAAATGTTAATAGGACTCCTTCAAATTTTCACAAATTCACGTTTCTTGTCTGTTTCGACAGAAGTTTATTTTTTCGTACAACCCGCAAGACTGTCGGACAGAACGCAAGCATGGAACTAAGCATGGATTTGTTAATACACAACACCACTCGGATATACCCTAGTGGGGGAGGGGGCACGTCTTCATGTCTGCTGAATAACGGCGTCAAAACTGAACGTAAACTACTTCATGATGACGACACACTGGTCTAGCCACGAGAGTACCTTTCCTCACAACTTCGCAGCCGGGGCAGACCACATTGTTTATGTTTATGTTTGTTCCGCTTTTGGTGTCTCCTCGGAAGGATTGACCTCTTCTCCACGCTGCGCATAGTATCTGGATGGCTTGAATTCGCTGTTATGCGTAGAGCGGCTTACGTTTCCTCTGGGAAACAGAACATGTAATTGCGGAAGCGAAATGCTAAAAGTTTCGCTCATGTTCGACTTTCGACGAATCGTTGCATCTCTCTTGTGAGCCGGTAGCTTGGTTCAGCTAGTGAGGCTTGGTTATCGCCTTGTTGTTGTACTCCAATTCCTTTCAGTATTTATCGAGGCTGGAGATTAGACATTGGGTCCGACGCCGATTCGGATAGTTCGGATTCGTCATCTTTTCCAAACCCTGGTTATAAGGATTGTACGAATAATGGCATCTTTGAAAAGCTTGAATCATAGTGCGATTCGGATAGAGGCCATTTTCAGCAGATGAATTTTCAGAAAATTCGGATAGCGGATGATTTTTGGTAGGAAAACTGATATCCTACCTGACTCGCATTTCCCATGTGAAATCCAAAGATAAATTAGTTATTCGAATTATCTGAAATCTTTCCTGTTAAAGCTACTCTTACCTGAATCATTCCAAGATCCGGAGCTTCTCAAGAACGCTATTATTCGCATACTCTTTTTAAGTGGGTTTGAAAAAATGACAAATTTTGAATTATCCGGATCAGTGTCGGGTCCAATATCTACTGGAGATGTTAATCCTACAGCTGATTCTCATCTTTGGCTCCGCTACCTCCGCTTATTCGATACCCTGCTATTTATGCAGAGCGAATGATAGGAAAACCAGCATCAATCGCAAGCGCCCCCTTGGAGCTTGGCGATGGCGGATGATATGTACTGGAAAATCTTTTCTATCTCTACAAACCAGAATTTACAACAGAGGCCACGGGGAGCGAGACGGAGTGTAGAATATTTCGGCGTGTTTCTTCAAGTTGCTCTACCGGCTTTACTTCGGCTGACTTCTCGGCGTCTTCGCATTCTTCGGAACCTGAAACAGTCGTAATAACATCCGTGAAATTACTCCCAAACGCTCCCCATTTTGATTCAAGACAGTTTCTTTCAGCATAGAATGGCTGGTATTGAGGTTGTAAGCTGTTACAACGATGTCTTTTTGCGATCGAAACTCTAGCGTCAATCGAGATCGAACTCACACCTCCTGTTAACCGGGCGAGATTGCTCTACGCCAGTTCTCTACAGGGTTCGAGTCCCGTCTGGCGCTACAGTTTTGATTGCATCGTTGTGACAACTCTCCATTTTATCAGACAGAATATTCTCCTCCGGGAAATTAGACCAAAGAGCCGATGCTTCAAGTACAGCGTAACGACTAGTAAAATTCCAGCTGGGTACCGACGAGGGTCACCAGTTACCCTTGGTTGGAGATAAACGTGGGTTGTGAGCTTATCCCTCAAGTGTGATACCTTTGAAATGATCTGTCGAACTCATCTCAAAGGGACTTGAGCATTCTCTTCCATATGAAACCACCGCTAGTAGCAACTCCTCAGGTTCCAGTGTGCCTGCCTGTAGAAATCCTTTCGAGCTACCGTTACGAGACAGTTGCGAAACGAATGCCGAAGCGAATCGACGGGCGGCCATTGTTTCGACACCACATCAGCTGAGGTGTCGTGTCGGCAGGAAGACCTCATCCACAACAGTCAACAAAAGCCTTCTTGCCGGCTCTCTCATGTACGCTACTTACTAAAGCTCGAGTTCTTGCCCTTTCTCTCCTTTCCCAAGCCAGTACTACTTCAGGAACAGTTCAACCGCAATGTGGGGTCAGCGTTCTGATCCCAGCTGTTTCAGTAGCATTTCGCCTTTACGGCAGAAGCACTGCGCTGTCTATGTTTCACAGATGATACTGACAAGGACTACGAAATGTTTGCAGAATATTTCAAGCAAAAAACTGTTCTTGCTTAAATTTGAGAAGCTTCGTTTCTTCGCCGTTCTAAAAAGCAGTTGATGGTGCTCAAGGCGTTCTAACGATTAGTTCCGAATTGATGCCTCACCAGCTCTACATTTCCATGTTTTCGCCGTGGAGTTCCCTACGTTTCGTTACTGTTAGTTGCAAGCCGGTAGCTATGCTAGCATTGTGCTTGTTTTCTTCATTCCTATCCATCTCTACACATCTTTAGACAATGCCACGACATTGATCTGGGAATGTCTCCCTTCTAGCTTCAAGCTTGTTGTAAGGCCTCTGTTATACTCCCGCGGGAGCATCAGCGGAACGTCCGCGGACCAATGGTGCACGACGGAGGCGGGCGTGGCGAGGCGCGGCGATTGGCCAGGTGAGGAGTCTCGGCGCGATTCCCGCCCTTCCGCGGATGCTCCCGCGGGAGTATAACTCAGGCCTAATGGTATCCTCCTAGTTCTGCCCTATGCAAGCTTTCTTTCCGTTCATATCGCTTTACAAGATCTGGAGCGAGATTGAAATGTAGAGCTTGATTCTGCTCCAGTGCTAGAGCGTACCAGCGTGTCTAACGGTTAAATGAAGGGAAGTCTCTGTGAGTTATAGCACATGCATTTGCCTAGTACTGATATAGACACCCACAGGGAAAGACAGGCGCATGTCAGTTCCATTTTGTATTCACCGCATTCGCAATGCTCGAGTACGAGCAACCCGCTGCTGGACAAATGGGAAAAAACTCAACAAACTTGGCAGAAAAAATTGGCAAATTGGCAGAAAACTCAGCAACAAAAAAACCGCAATAATTTTGAGATTCTCAGCGCATCCGTTTACTTATGGTCCATGTAGAAAGTAGCAACTTATCTCCCTATCCACTTTTCCTGCCTCAAAGAAAAACTCGTAACCTATCCACTAGCAGTAAAAGAGCAATTTCTTATCCCAGGAAAAAGTGCGCCTTTTTCCTGGGATAAGAAATTGCTCTTTTACTGCTAGTGGATAGGTTGCGAGTTTTTCTTAATTAATTAATCTTCCACACAATTGTTAACAACGAAAGCAGTACAAAACTTACTGACCTAGTGACGTTGAGAGCATCTAATACTCGTGGTGGTACAACAAAGAACGGTGCTGGAAGAGCGAAGCGAAATTGTAGGCGCTTCCTTTTCTCTTTTTCTTACATAGGACCCTCCCTTCATATGGGGAGTTTCTTAAAAGACAGAGTCTTCCTAGGAATTATGAAGCTTTAAAATAATTTCTGAAATTACATCTGTCGTCACCACCTACTTTTTCAGCTATATATTATGTGTAGTGTGTATTTGCTTTTCTCGTTTGGTGGTTCTTTATTATGCAGATTGCGCACGCTTGTACTTGTACGTATAAACAAATAAATAAACATAAAATATCTGACCAGAGAAGGGTTTCGACCTCCCTTGGAACTTCAAGTTTAGAAGTCGTTAGAAGGAGCTCGGAATGCTGATTACGAACACGGGATTCCAAATTGCGAAATGAATCTCCTGAACGAGTTCTGACCTGTTTTCACCGGACTGACTGTAGGCTGGCCGTGCGATTGAGCTTTGGTGAGATCGTTGAGTGATGAGACTTGATTAGATTAAGAAGGGCCAACTCCTAACGAGCTTGAGCACTACATTTAGGCCACTGCTGCTGTTGCCCTTCCGTCAACCTGGTGACCTTCGACACGTCAGAACTCGTTGAGGAGATTCAGTTTGCAGTTTTGACCCCCATATTCGCAATCTGCATTCCGAGCTCCTTCTAGTGACCCTAGTCTTCACTTGAAGTTTCATTGGAGGTCGGAACCCTACCCTGGTGAGCTGCAACTCATTTCGTCGTACAAGTGAGTAAGGTCACGCCCAACTAAACAAGGCTGAGACGATGGTGTCACCATGCCATATCTGTAGATGATAGCTCTCCTCACTCGCTCCAGATCACCTATACATAACGTGACTTTACAGAAGCATTCCGCCGGAAACGCCCTCCAATGGTTCGACTATTGGACTCGCCGATACGAATTTTTCGCTGTCCGATCTGTGTGGAAAACGGCACCGACGCTCCGCCACAGGAGCTCAGCCTTGTCATCGAACATCTCGCACGACACTATGGTAATCTCTTTAAGCACTGTGCTCGATTCCCTAATTTTCATTTGAAACACTGCATTTGACATTGGAAAGCCATGACGTGAGTGAGAACTTGATCAATCCCTGACGGCGAAGCTAAAAAATTCAATCGCACTGTTACAGAACTAAATAGTGACTTTAATAAACGCTTTGCTCGGAAAAGGTGTAACGCATTCGTGCGTTTCTAAAAGTTCCAAAAATTTGGAGCGTAGATTTGTCGTCCACGTTAACTAGGATTTAATCACTCGGATTCCATTTCATGTACGATTAGAAATGCTTAGCAAGCTATTCCTTGATGCTCATCTGGAAGCGCACGAAATTGAGATTAAATTTGAAAAGTGATTCCTCTCACATTTGTCTCGTTTTGGTTTGAAGGGAGTTTTTCCAGAACAATTCTGTTTCCTTGTTTGTTAGCGAACTAAGAGGCGTTAGATATGTAGCCACGCATTTAAGAGACACGAAAGAAGAAGCTCTAGTGGAGGATTTCTTCTATTTCGTGAGTGAAACATCACTTCCTTATCCGAACGAAATTTTTTCAAAGTTAAGTGAAGAGTAAAAATCATGAGTGATGGGTATTCGCATGCTTCCAAAGCGTGAGTAGATCTCAGTTTCTTCTGTAACGGGATGAAACACTCAGTCAATGACGTGCTATTTTCAACAGATCGTCTTGCTTTCGTCACTCAAACAGACCTATGTACTTTCTCCAGAGTTCTATCTGTTCGAATGTCGCAAATGTAAGGATCGCTTCGCGACGCCGTTCCTCGCCAGTTTCCACATCAAGGAGGGTCGCTGCAAACAGGAGGACGGCGAACTGAGTCCCGACGGCGAAAAGGTGATTTCCTTTAACACCCAGTTCCTATCGATTTCTCACTTAAATTTCGTGTGTGGATCAGATGCAGAGCGCACGGGCATTCGTGTAGTGGAACCGTTCCGCGGCAGATGCTGTGACAAAGGACTTAACATAAACAGGCAGTGACGAGCGTTGAAGATAAGACAGCGGCGCTTATGCTACAGTATATCGCTGAATACGATATCCATAGGCGATGAACCCACCGATAAGTCGCGCTAGCAGGGTCAAAACAGTATCCGCTTGTTCAGTCGGAGATATACTCTGAGTTTTCTTTTATTGGGGACCTCGAATAAATCAGTGAACCTTCTTTGCTTAGTATTCGCCCCACCTATCACATGCTTGTCTATAAGCACCTACATACACCTCGATCTGCTAGCCTCACTGACAAAGTATCCCGTGTCACGCTGCTTCTACATACATTCATACTTCGTATGTGAAACGTATAACCCTTACTAGGTATGCTGCAGTTATAGTTTCTCAAATTCTCACATAGTTGATCCGCCACCACTTGAGCTTTGTCATCGATCCTGTTCGTTCAGTTGCTTCGCTAGAATACCGTCGTTCAGTTCGTTGCTTGAATACGAACACATTGAGATCAACATCGTCATTCATTCATTTCCATCTGAGAAGTCACCGTACTTTGAACATTCGAGCTAACCTTGTGGGAGATCCCCCCTTTAGAAAAAAGTTAGATCCCTCTGACTTTTCAGCTCCTCTCCCCATTTCTACATTTTTTATCCGGACGAGTTTTTCCTTGCAAAGTGACCAGACCATTTGTAATTGTAATTGTTATCCAGCCCAAAATTGCCGGATAACGATCAACAAAACGGATAGGCCAAAACCCCCGGAAACCGGATAACGGATCACGGACAGCGCTTAGTCCGCTCATCCCTTGTATGTACAGACTAGAAATCGGACCGTATTTTCACAGCGACGACGCAGGTTCCACATCGGTCTAGGACTCTATCTCCGTGATTTATCTCTCTGTGATTCTCTTTTTTCCCTTTCGTCTTTTCACCTCTAAGAGAGCTGGTTTGTTTCGCAGCGAGGACTGTCAATGCCTTGCTATCAACCAGATATCTTGGTATTATATGACGCCAGTCTTGTCGATGTGAGCCTCAAAACAAAGTCGTTTCATCAGCTTGAAAAATGTGCACACATTCAAAAATCTCTTGTTTGTTAAACCACTTTATGTATTAGTTGCTTACAGAGCATATGGAATCTTCCAGTGCTCTTTCTAGTGTGTGGTTGTCTTGTGATTAACTGCTATCTAGTAATACTTAACTCTAAATACTTTCTTGTACACTGCTGTACGGTTGTGCGCCATGTATCCACGCCATGAATTAATTAATTAATTTTCAAAGGGTAAATTAATAAACAATTTGCGGACGATGGGTGCCGAAGTGCCTCAAATGTCGAAGTCAAAACTTTAGAGCTATGAAAGGGATATCTAGCAGCATAGGGTTTTTTCTTCGATTTCAGCAAGAAGGAGCATAGAATCCAGCCTAGAACATAAGATTGCTCGAACGTAGAGGTTCGTGTACGAACTGGAAAACAAGCGGCGATTGCAAGCAATGATACAAAATGTTTAGGCCTTGATTGCTGTTAGCTTGGACGACGTCGAGTTCTCATCCTTTTGTTCAATCCAGAACGAAATCACGAAATGCATTCAAAACATGCTTAAGCAGCAGAGTGGTAAGGATCGAGTTATACATATTTCCGCCTCCTGAAACGCTTCCGATCGAAGAAAATACTCCAATTTAGCTCTTTTTTGTTCAGAAATAATTCTCGAAATGGAGAGGAAGGAAGTGGAGACGATGAACAAGGTGAGAGCAAAAGTCGCCGGAGGTGCATCCACGCTGCATTTCACCAGCGGATGATTCAGATTTTTTCATTTACTCCACCGAAAAGCCCAGAGCCATCTACACCTACAACAGCCAGTCAGAAAACAGATACTTCGATGGAAGCTCCTCCAAAACCAGAGCCAAAGGCAACACCAACGAAAAGAGTGCTGGTAGGTATAACTGAAATAAAAGTAAAATAAGTAAGAAGCTACGGAACAGCCCACCATCCATGTCAGTGGTGATTCTGCAAAAATTTTCCCAACAACTTCGTTTTGATCTGAATAATTATTTGTTACTATAGACGACGCCACGGCCACGGATCTCCCTCGATAGAGGGTCTTCGTGCTCTCTTGTTAAGAGGGATCTCGGGGCGCTTGTCGCAGGGCCACATGACGCGTCCCTGGGTGGTGGATAGGGGAATGAAACGCGAACCAATTGCGACTGTGTACTGCCCAGAGACGCAGGTGGGATGCAGGGGATGGACTTCTTGCTCCTGCTGTGTCGGGTCGACGCGTTCCTTGTGCGTGGGAGCGGCACGTTCATGCACAGTGTGCGTGGATGTGTCCGTGACTGTGCGGATTGTAACTGTGTCGGCTCGGCCAAAAGCTTGCACTCGGTAGACTGGGAGTACATGTAGGGCGATTCGAGGCCGCCTCAAAAGTCTCGCCCCGTCCCTTCGGGCAGTCCGGCTGGCTGCCTGGAGTTCTTCGCCCGCACGACAGAGCCTGACTAGCTACCGTGTGTACTGCAGTGAAGCACAGCAGCACTAAAGGGCATCATTCCCCTGATCACGAAAGAGCCTCCATTTCTGCAGCGATGGGAAGGACGAGTACGGAGAGGCTGCTAAAGTCTCAGGGTCTAACCAGCTAGGCAAATTGAGAAGGACTAGGATAACGATCTGTACTTACAACGCCTGCACGCTGACATCGGAAGCGTCCGTCGAGGACCCGATGATTCAAGCCAGGAAGTTCAAGTACGACGTCAGGGACCGACCGAGACGAGAAGACACCGCACCCTACATTCAGCCTACAACTCCGAAGAACAACTGTCGGAACATGCGACAGCAAGGGAGTAGGCGGCATTGGTATTCTCGTCTACACGCACTTGGCCATAAGCATCGATTCGTACGAGTCTCTGACAACCCGAATCGGACGTCTGCGACTGAAGCGATGTGGTTCCGTGCCAGCTTTGACCGTATTCGTCGCGAATGCCTGAACATCAAACTACGACAACGAAGACGTCGAATGCTTTTACGTGGAACTGGAGAAGCTCTAGAAGGAAGATCACACATTCTACAAGGTGATCGTCGGCGACTTCAACGCCAAGATTAGGCCACGAAGGTCGCCGGAAGAAGTCCACGTCGGAACCCACGGTTTGGAGTGGAACGAGCAAAGTGAAAGGCTGCCTGAGTTTATCATGTCGACCAAGACCATCCATGAAAGCTCACAGTTTCAGAAGCTTCCCGCTCTATGATGGACCTGGGAATCCTCCGTTGGCCAGTTTCACAACGAGGTCGACCACATCATCTTCAACCTCAAGCATTGCCTGACCGATGCCTCCGTTGACTGCAAGTTCTACATGGGATCGATCACCACCTCCTTCGCGCGAGGTTCCGCTTTTCGCGCCAAGGAGAGAAGGCCGCAAAGTTCGAGAAGAGGAGTCCCAGAACAACCATCAACTGGGACATCTATCTACACCTCTCTTGTCGGCCTTTGGGAATATACCGTCATGGACAACATTGACGAAGAATATGACTGCTTCGTGCGTTCTCCGCGATAGTGCTAAGGGAGCCGAGAGTACAAAGACCACCAAGAGACGTCTGTCTCGGAAACTCTTGAGCTGATACGCCAGCGTGGAGCAGCACAAGCATAAGGCTACCAACTGACGTCCGAGCTTGCGAAGCTGTGCAGAGCGGCGATAAAGGAAGATCTCAAGGAGGGAAGGGAAGTGTAAGCTGAAGCTGCAGAGGCAGGGCTGAGCATCCGCAATGCCCGCCTGGGCTTCGCCAACTTCAAGACCAAGATGACCACTCTCCGACGTCCTGACGGAACGGTCACCTCTTCCAGAAGGATCATGGAGAGGGTCATCCACGACTTCTACCCCGATCTCTTCGATAGCCACGTCCACCTGCCCACATGCCATCTTCCGCAGGATGGATACGTCGTTCTCCCTGTTCTCCCTTCCGAGATCCGACACGAAATCCCGTCGGTGAAGAAACGTACAGCAGTCTGTCCCGAAATGATCAGATCTGAACACCGCTCATCAACATCCTGGCGCTGCTCTTCACGCGCTACCTGTCGGAGTGCAAGGTTCCACCAGGAAGACCGTCATGCTGTACAAGAAGGGAAACGGGGAGAATTTAGCACGATCGACCACATACACACCATCACGAAGCTCATCGAAGTGTCCCGTGGGTAAAAGCTGCCGCTGTGCCTTACGTCCATCAACCTGAAGAAGGCGTTGGACTCTGTCGAAACGGAAGCGTCCGAGCTTCCTACTCAGTATTCCAGAGTCACTCGAGAGCTGTACAATGAATTCACGATAAAGATTTCACCATTTCACAACGACGTCGTCATCAACGTGAAGAGAAGGGTTCGGCAAGGGGATAATACATCCCCGAAGCTTTTCAGCGCCACCATCGCAAACGCCATGCGCGAACTAGAATGAGTAGATATAGTGTGAAGGTCGAAGGCTGGCAGCTGCACCATCTTTGCTTCGCTGACGACATCGTGCTCATGACACCGAGCATCAGCCAGGCGAAGCGAATGCCTGCCGACTCCGATCGTGTATGTGGGAACGTTGGACTAGAGCTGAATCTACGAAGACGATTTTCATGAGGAACGGAAGAGATTCTGATGTCCCATTCTCGCTCAACGGAGCGAACAACTCCGAATGCTCCAGCTATGTGTATCTGTGTCGCGAAGCCAACATGGCCAACGACCTAGCACCAGAGCTGAGCAGGAGGAAACGAGCGGCTTGGGGAGCTTTTAGGAGCGTCGTAGAAGTCGTGAAGAAGACGATGAACGTGCGACTCCATGCCGACTTATTCGGCTCTACCCTTCTTCTAGCCCTAATATACGCCTCAGAGACCTGCGCTATACGAAAGCAGGATGATTCAGTATCGCGCAGCGTGGAATCGAGAGAACGATGCTCGGAGTGACGCGACTCACGTAAGTGAGAGAAGGCCTCGGGAGTTCCGAGCTTCGTCGACGTTCGAAGATCAGAGGCGCACTCGCAGAAGCTACTTCAGAAGCTCGGAAGCTACTTGAAGAAAAACGGGCGAGACGTGCTTCGATCCACCTGCTTCACAACAACGCTAGGCTCCATGTAGCTAGAGAGTCCCGTGAGAAATCGGAGTGGCTGCGCTGGACACGGTTCCCCACCCACGCCATTCCCCTGGTAATGCCCCTCTGACATTATTCACTTATTTCGTCCCCTCAAGGCATTCCTAGAGAAGAAAAATCGCCAAAATTGAAAATTTTGAATGGACGATCAGCGAATTCTGACTCCCAGTCTCCCCAGTTCTGACAGAAGGGGATCGCTGACCAGCCTATTGGGTGGCACTCTATGGTGGCTAACGATGGCAATTATATTGTTGAGTGAATTCCTCCACTGTATGCTCAATAAAAAATAAAAAATAAAAAGTGCCGAAGACCCCAAGACTTGCCTACCATCCCGACAGAATGCGTGGCTCATCCCAAAAGGGAAGAGTAATTACGTCCTTTATACTTATCCTTTACTATAAATGCGTAATTGGAACCAATCAGATCAAGTATCGTCCTGTATGCGTATGTGTCTTCCGAAGTGAGATTTGCGCATATACTTCTACGTTTAGTAAATTCTCTCAAAGCATAGCGACCCTGAAGATGTTAAGCCAGAAGTCAAGTTTATTTTGAAGTCAAGTGTACATAGTTGGGATCTTTTCACCACCTCAATCCGAGAATACTGCTGCGAATTCTGAACAGTGGTTGCTTTCTGTCAAAGAAGCACATCTCTAGTAGAACGTGAGGCAACCTGTCACATAGTTTTCTAGAAGTCTCCTCTTTCGAAAAATCCGTTTGGGATTGGCACGCCTTCCGCTACCAAGAGGGATCCAGGATTCGGAGAAATTTTGAAAGGCGATGCGATGAAAACGTGAGTTTTTTTCGAATTCGTTTGTGGGAAGAGACGGTTTGTGCCTTTCAAATACTAGCGAACACTGTCTTGTTAGGCCCAAGGTTTAGAGATTCGGAATAATCTTTTGAAACTTTGCATGTAGCCCTTCTGCGAAGCTCTTCTCTGCGAAAGGGGCCAACAAATGTGCTTGATACATAAGCATTCGAGCTCACTGCTTACTCTCGAAGCAGAAGCATGGCGTTTTTGAGCATTTTGGTGCTACCTAGCAACGCTTTAATTACGATTAAACGTACGTGAAAAATAAGCACGGACGAGTTTTCGACAATGTGCACCATTTGACAGCCTTTCAAAGGGTGACAATGAATTTGATAAACCCCTTTATGCGAAGAAGTGGGCGGAGTGGCGTTCTACCCCGCGCCCTTTAAACAGAGGCGTGGCAAATGTCTGCGTCTCCACTATCTCGTAAGGCAGCCACTGGACTCTCGAGCAAGCCTAGGGGGTTGGGGGTGGGCGGGCCAGGGGGACGAGGGGGTAGAACGCTCGACCCCCGAAGAAGTGTTCTCCTAAACCGCTTGACATGAAAAACGGCAAATGTGATACCGTTGATGATTATTACGACGGAGTGGTGTTCTGCCCCCCGCCCTTTAAGCAGAGGCGTGGCAAATGTCTGCGTCTCCACTATCTCGTAAGGCAGCCACTGGACTCTCGAGCAAGCCCAGGGGCGGGCCGTGGGGACGAGGGAGTAGGACGCTCGACCTCCGTCTGCCACGAGTGGCCTTGAAGCGGTGGGTAAATTTCAAACTCCAGACAAAGAAACTCGCGAACTGCAGGCGGGCAGCTTCCACAGTGTTGAAATAATGTCTTAAATATACAATTTTCAGGTCCAATTTGACCTGAAAAGTGTCCAATTCGACCTAAATATGGTTATGTCGAAAACTCGTCCGTACTTATTTTTTAACGATTGCTTGTGAAAGGCGAGTTTGGTTTTAAATCGGTGCAAAGAAAACCATTGTACAGTTTCCTCGCGTCTGCGCCGATGCGTCGCGACACTCATCAGAACGTCTTTCGGACGTCTTTCGTGCGCGATCCGAAACCGCCATCTCAACGACCGATCTTCGGCAGCACGGACTATGCGGTAAGAACAACTGAAGAAAATCGCAAACCGAGTTTTTTTTTGAACGGCAGCGTTAGGCTGCGACCAATTTTGGTAACAGATAAAGCAGGGTGATCAACAAATGCTGCGAGATCGTTTTCTGATAATCAGAAATTTAGCCAAAGGGGATTATTTGGGTATTGATCCAAACATGATATTATGTCTTCAAAATTTTCACCGATTACGATACATTATGGCGGGAATGTGAGAGGTAAAGGAGGGGAGGTGGTCATGATCACCGAGTCCATCCAAAACTTGCCTTATGGGCCGTATAGCTATCGCACTCCTTCACTATACCAAAAACGATCGGCACTTTAAATATCCCGCTGCGGCGAAAATTGGGTGAAATCGGTTCTTCCTAAAACCTCCCATACATACCTACCGTAGACAGAAAGTATCATGTTTGTGATCAAATTACCTTCCTGGCAAAATTGCGAACATTGTTGTCGACCTCTGAATTGGAAAAGTATTAGGTTGGAAAAAAAGTCTTTTCATTTTCTTCAAAGATTTATTACTTCACAACTACAAAGCCAAATCAACTGAGATAAACTCTATTTTGTCCCACTACACTTCTCCAAAGACTGGGTAATTTTCCAATTCCTCTCGCTTAAAAGACTGCAGTTCTGGAGTCGAACCATTGATGAATCCAATTTTTGAGGTCTTCATTCGTTCCAAAATATTTCTCTTCAATTTCTTGCTTGAAAGCACGGAAGAGATGGTAGTCGGCACGAACGAGGTTAGGGCTATACGGTGGATGTGACATTACCTCCCAGCCCAGCTCCTTTATTGTTTCTCTTGTGAGTCTTGCAACATGTAGTTTTGCATCGTCATGCAGGATCATCACCTTCGACTTCTCCGGCCTGTTTTCTTAGAGAGTTGCGACGACTTTGTGGAGTTGGCCGCAGTATGTGACAGCAGTAAGTGTCTCTCCACTTCTGAGAGTTTGCCGATAAATCACTTCTCTGATATCCCACCAAACACTCAAGAAAATCTTCCTTTCGTGAACATTGGGCTTGAGATCAGACTTAGGGCTCTCTCCCTTTTGTACCCATTGCCTTTTCCTCGGAAGTTGGCACACAGAACCCAGGACTTTTCGCCTGTCACAATCCGCGGAAGAAACGATTTTCTTCCTTATCTGGACAGAAGAGAAGCAGCGATGGAGAGCTGTCGACCTTTCTGAGTGTCTGACAGGGCATGTGGAATCCAAGCTCCAAATTTCCATGAAAGCCAAGATTCTTCAGATGGATTCCTACTATCCTATGAGACACTTCGAGCTTCTCTGCCAGCTGACGTGTCGTCTGCCAACTATCGGTACGAAGAAGATGGTGTAGTTCACTGTCGTCCAATCCAGTTGGCTTTCCTGACCATGCTTTGCCCTCAGTGAATAATCTCCTTTTAAAGACTTTCCGAACCACTCATAACAGGCGCGATGAGTAGTAGATCCCAAGCCATATATATGGTTAATTTGGTCTGCTGCCTGACGTGCTGTGGATTCTTTAATGAATTCATGAAGAATGCCGTGCTGAAAACGGCCATGAGGTAGATCTGGCATTGAGTTCGGAAGATTGGGTGGATAACGAATTACAAGAAGAGTCTTAACCTGTGTCCGCGTGCGAACGGTAGACAAGTGTGATAGGATTACGAAATCAGCAATCAACATTGGCTAGTGCGTTTACAAGGGGAAGGGTAAAAAAAATTTCGAAGTGTGAAGAGACTTTTTTTCCAACCTAATACAACTATCGAAGCTTATCTAGGCTATCTAACATGAAGGACCTCGATTGCTCGTATCGGTTTTTCTGTCTAAACCCTAGTGTGTGTAGAGTTTAGAACACTGCACCAATGACCACGCCCTCAGCGGGCGGTGCTGTTGAAGGGCGTAATCCACTTAAAACCGTCCTGTTTGCGGATACGACTAGGAGATTCTTTCTTTAGATTTTCTAGGGAATCGTCCCTAATGGCTCTCTGATGCCGGACCACTTGAATCAAATGATGCTTCTCCATATTCGAAAGTTCATCAAACTCGTTTCTAAAGCACCCGGTCATCTGCAACAAATGGAATGGGTAGGACACACTAGTGCTGAATCACATTTTTGATTTCGAGTAGCACAAAATACAGTATGGGACTGTCTTAGATGATGACCCCCTCCGAGCCACTTCGTGCCCCCTCCCGAGCTGCTTTGCGGCACAAAGCATATCTGAGCCTTTAAAGCCGAAAACTCAAGCACGACTTAATGCCTTTGAACGTAGAATTTAGCGAATAATTCTCCGGCAGGGTTAACCACTTAAGGTTATTCTCTTTCCTTAATCGAAGGTTAGAAGAAGCTAAAAAAGAGGCTATCTAATGAAAACTATGACTAAACGGATTTAGCCATCAAACACTGATCAATAAGCGAGTTTCTCTGGATAATAGAAAAATGGGGTCCAATAAATGCGTAATTAAATTCGGTCCCCCTAGAATGCGTCTGAAGCGAACAAATTTCCTGGACTTCTCCGGGAGCCCCTCACTATCCACAGCGGAATGAGATACCGCATCCTGGTTCTGTGACTACCATGTGCTTGATCGTGCTATCCACAACCGCTCAGTGGTCGCGGATGTTTTCTCCCTTGGCAGCGGACATTTTCTCCCTGGTTTCGGGCATTTTCTCACACCGAAACAGAGGCGGCGTGGTTCGGGCATTTTCTCTTGTAATCGTTCTAGTCGCGACGTACTGGTCTGTCTGCGCTCTAGCTGCGGTCGGCTTGACGCACTGCGTAGCACTCCCTCAACATTTCGCCGACAACAGCGTCGCTGAAGTGTAACATAGGCCATAAGCGGCAGCGTCAATAATATTGTGAGTCGTTAGTGCCGCTGCCGCTTAAGTGATTCCCATCTCAAACGGCCAACTTTAAGTAAAAATTGGTAGAGCCGAAATATTTGCAGCCTGTTTTGACGTCTCTACAGGCAACATTTGTCCGATTCCCATTTTCTTTTGTGCAAATTTTCCAATTTAGAGTTTCTCCCTCAACTCTTTTCCCAAGTACTTGCCTGCGAACCGTAATCGATCAGATCGATATTGCTGGTGTGGAGCCTGCCCATCGGTGATCATAGGCGTAGCTTCCAAATAATCTCTGTTTAGTTGTCAATATTTTTGCTTGTGCCGCTCGAGGTTGTTACGGTGGATCACTCTAGCGAAAGGGGATAGCGTTTGGTGGGGTAAATCGCTTATCTAATAGTTGCACCACGTTCAGGCCTCTGAAGAAGACGGGAGCGTCGAAACGTTAGGCCTGGCAAATAAAGATCCACCGTAACAACCTCGAGCGGCACAAGCAAAAATATTGACAACTATTCTCCACAATGCCGAGGTTTTATGACGAGAGAAGCTGGAGACTTAATCTCTGTTTATTTTACTGTTACTTAAGCTTAATTGTATAGTGGTAGATATCTAATAAAAGGACTACATACTTATATTTAGTTAACCATATATCATTAAAGAATGTTCGGCGATCTTGTATTTACTATATTACTCTAAGAGTTATCATTTTTAGGCTAGGACTACAGACAGCGGCAGCAGGACCAGGGAACCTTTACGTACCGGGCCAGAGCGAGTCATTCTGGACTCTGCGAATCCACTACGAGTGGTCCGTCCAGATGAACGAAAGAGAATCTACGAAAGGAGAACAGTCGACCAAAACCAACCTCTGCCTAGTATCTCAGAAATCTTCAAGCCACATCGGAAGATGGAGCACGACATCAGAATCGGTTCAGGAAGCCGTTATGACGAGCCCCCTGAACGGAAAAGGAGCAGCTATGAACCGACACCATGGGATACAATAATTTCTGATGAAGGTTCTCGACGTTCAGCGAGTGACACAGTGTCCAGACCACTGTATGATGCCGACGAGCGAAGGTTCTACTCGTCACGTCAGCGAAATTCCCTCTGACCCTGCCACCCATGCATAAGGCGATTTTCTCCTTATTATGTTTCACTCCTGGAGTGGTAATGTTACTGTATGTCGCCTTCCATTTCCCACCGAATACCTTTGTAGTGATAGGCTCTGTAAGGTGTCGCAACAGCTAATCATCCTCCTTACAGTAGTTTTTATGCGCGTATCATCGAAGACGAATGTATTAGAAATATTTCGTCAACGTAGATCACCTGTACCAACATTCATTGCGCCTTGAAGCTTGGTCTAATCGGAAGGGCTTCGACACGTTAAATAGCTATGGAAACGTCAACGACGCTGTTCAAAATGGAAGCGTGACGTTACCTGAGGTATTGACCAAGGTACTACACGATGACTATTTGCAGTCGTACTCCCATCACAGACCAACGTTTCAGGAGAGCAATCCATCAGCACCTCAGCTAAACATGTGTGAATCCTGCTGTTCTCCTTGGAGCACTGCAATCAACAACCGGCTGTCATTCAAATACGGTGGAGGTGATTGCATAACCGACTCGTCAAGCTGTGTCAGGAAGACCACTCCCCTGTCTTCAGCGAGAGGGTAAACGTTTGAGAAATACAGCTTCACTCAATTAAACTGTGATCGACACTGTGCACCGAACCTTAACATTCGCAAGGAAACTCTTTTGGTGCTGTCTGATCACGCGTTGAACGTGAGTATTTCTGTGCACCCATTTCCAGTTATATTCTGACTCAGTCTCTTAAAATCGTTCAAATTCGACTTTTGGTACATATAACGATTGGAACACTAAGTACATAGGACTCATCAGAAATACGACTATAGGCATATCCATCTACGATGAAAACTTGCAAACTGAATTTGGGCACCAGTTGTATACAAACAATTTCACTCCTATGTCCCATGCTTTTAGAAACATTATAGTCTTATTTTGGCATTTTGATGTCAGGCGAAGCATTTTGATGACACCCTCTATGAAAATCGGTACAGCCCAGTATATTAGGTTGGAAAAAAAGTCTTTTCATTTTTTTAAAGATTTATTACTTCACAACTACAAAGTCAAATCAGCTGAGATAAACTCCATTTTGTTCCACTACACTTCTCCAAAGACTGGGTAATTTTCATATTCCTCTCGCTTAAAAGACTGCAGTTCTGGAGTCGAACCATTGCTGAATCCAATTTTTGAGGTCTTCATTCGTTCCAAAATATTTCTCTTCAATTTCTTGCTTGAAAGCACGGAAGAGATGGTAGTCGGCACGAACGAGGTTAGGGCTATACGGTGGATGTGACATTACCTCCCAGCCCAGCTCCTTTATTGTTTCTCTTGTGAGTCTTGCAACTGTGGTTTTGCATCGTCATGCAGGAACATCACCTTCGACTTCTCCGGCCTGTTTTCTTAGAGAGTTGCGACGACTTTGTGGAGTTGGCCGCAGTATGTGACAGCAGTAAGTGTCTCTCCACTTCTGAGAGTTTGCCGATAAATCACTTCTCTGATATCCCACCAAACACTCAAGAAAATCTTCCTTTCGTGAACATTGGGCTTGAGATCAGACTTAGGGCTCTCTCCCTTTTGTACCCATTGCCTTTTCCTCGGAAGTTGGCACACAGAACCCAGGACTTTTCGCCTGTCACAATCCGCGGAAGAAACGATTTTCTTCCTTATCTGGACAGAAGAGAAGCAGCGATGGAGAGCTGTCGACCTTTCTGAGTGTCTGACAGGGCATGTGGAATCCAAGCTCCAAATTTTCATGTGAAGCCAAGATTCTTCAGATGGATTCCCAGTGTCCTATGAGACACTTCGAGCTTCTCTGCCAGTTGACGTGTCATCTGCATACTGTCGTTACGAAGAAGATGGAGTAGTTCAGTGTCGTCCAATTCAGTTGGCCTTCCTGACCTTGCTTTGTCCTCGAATGAATAATCTCCCTTTAAAAACTGTCCGAGCCACTCATAACAGGCGCGATGAGTAGTAGATCCCAAGCCATATTATATATGGTTAATTTGGTCGGCTGCCTGACGTGCTGTAGATCCTTTAATGAGTTCATGAGGAAGCCGTGCCGAAAATGGCCGGGAGGTGGAACTGTCCGGAAGATTGGATAGATAACGAAGTACAAGAAGGGTCTTGACTTGTGTCCGGATGCGAAAGGTAGACAAGTGTGATAGGATTACGAAATCAGCAATCAATATTGGCTAGTGCGTTTACAAGCAGAACGGTAGAAAACTTTTCGAAGTGTGGAGAGACTTTTTTTCCAACCTAATAGAAATGAACGGTTTGAACAGGATGTCGTATTTCATTATCGTCACTTGAAGTCTTTCAGTTCAATTTCCAAAGTGGTGAAACTTTCCAAGTGCCGTTACTTTCGTTATTGCAATAACATAGTGATCTCCGTTAAGACTCATTGATTGACTATTGATTTTCCCGCTACCATAACCGCTCTTTCACATTTTCTTCTACTCCCAAGTTTCCACAGATGTTGTCCAATGTCCACGATAATCTAATTTCAATTTGTTACGGATACAAACAGTATTTAATCAGGGCAACCTATCACATTGTCACTTTTGAAGCAAAGTGCTCTTTCTATGTTACTACTACATCAACAGTTCTGTGGCTGTAGTAAGGCGAGTAATAATGGGTAGTGATAGTGTCCTTTTTTGGAAAACGCTACGCATTCCACTTCGATAGGATATTACGGAAGCCATATATTAGGGGGGGGGGGGGCAAAAGTAATGAGACAAAATGAAAAAAATTCTATCTCTCTATAACTCAATTACAACTCAACGATGCTGAGGAATGTATTTGCCATTAAGGGCAAGGACCTTGCTGCCATCGCTCAGCCAACTTCCTGATCCCATCCTTCCAGAACTGCTTGGGCCTGGGTGTTGATCAACTGCTCGACATGGTTGTCAAGGACTGCTTGGGTTTTTGTGTCCCTTCCGACTAGGAAGTCCTGTAGGCTCAAGCAGTAGTGGTAGTCGCATAGAGAGATGTCCAGCGAATACGGTGGGTGAGGCATGTGAACGTAGCCCAGTTGGCCAAGCTTATCCGTGCTTACTTGTTCCCGATGGGGTGCGGCGTTGTCGAAGAGCAGAACCTTCTTGAAGCGCTGCGAAGGAATAAGAGTGAGTCGCCGGCCCATCTCTTCTATTTCGTTCACCATGGCCTTGGAGTTCATCGTAGTGCTCTTGGGAAACAGCTTCCGGTAAACCGGTCCATGGGCGCAGACCCAAAATCTCCAAAGATGCTTCTCGCCGTGAACATCTCGCCGAACGAAGGTCGGTAACAGGTCACGAGGCCTCACCCAGACTCGCTGCTTGGCAGGGTTAAGGTAGAAGACGTACTTCTCATCCTGCGTGAATATTGAGCCCAGGCTGCTCGGGGTTGGGAATTGGGGGAGATTTGCGCGACACAGGTGGACTCGTCAGACTGGGGTTTCGGCATGAGACAGACTGGGGTTTTTGGCATGCTTCTGGAAAGGGCGGAAGTGGTAACTTCTCAGATGTGCTTCAGTAAGTAGCATACAAACATACAAATACGAAAAGCACGAAACCAGACTCCAGCCACGAGATATATGGACACGGCATGGGGTGTCTCATTACTTTTGCCCCCCCCCCCCCCCCCTAATATATGCACATGTAAGATATACAGTGGCTTGCGATGGCCAAGAAAGGGACAACTCAGTGTTTTATCTTTTGCAGAGAAGTCTGCTATCAACTCACCGATCCGAATAGGTTGAACACTTGGTTGACATGGAAGAGTTCTACATAGAATCAAGGATATTCGACAATCGGCGCCTCCTCCGGCTGCGCTACACACGTCCACGTGTGACATCTAGTGCTAATAATATAATTTGCGGTTCTGTTAATCTGCAAATGTTTGACGCTATTCCGTGATCGCGTTGCAACACTTACGTTTTGAAAGTTTCCTGGGTGTAGTGCTGCCTGATCTTCATTTTCTGGCACAGTCGGAGAAACTATCGAGATGCTTTGCTCAACTGGAGGAACATAGTTCTTTTCAGAATACCTAGGGTTTCGTAGAGATTGCTTTCTCCGATGTGAGGCTTTATGCAGTAGGACAATCGTGTATCCTTTGAATTAAGAAAGAACTAGTCATTCCGTAAGAATACAAATTTCTAGTACAAAGATGTTGGAGAATTGGGATTGCGGACTAGTGCACAATCGAACGCTCAGCGAAGTAGGAACTGTAGAAAGCAAAAGCTGAGAAATTTTGCTCGCATTCTTGGTGCAGACACGTGGTAGCGCTGTCGGAATAGGGCTTTCGCGTACACCCGATTCTAGTTCTCATACAGCGTATCTCAAGAAGAAATGTGCACACTTTTTATACGAGCAGAGAATTTGTGTTCCTTTGGCCAAGACTGTCATACTCGCTTTCCAAAGAGCCTTATTCGTGTGAGGAGGCTGCACTCGTCCAGGACATTGCAATGCTTATTCTATTGATAGTGAGAATGCTGTTTAGCGGAAGTGACGCAGAATAGAAAGGTGGTTTGCCTCCTCTATTGTGCATGCTGTCTCCGCCGCTTCTTGAGTTACACGCAAGTGAACAGCAATTACAGTATTAATCCAATAGTCAGCGCAATGTAAAGGAAGAATTGGGTGGCACAATCTCTCCTTTACCTTCCAAATTTATATTCTCATGATTTACTAAATAAACGCACATCTTAGAGCATCATGCAACAGCAAATTCATTGATCTGGAGAAAGAGACAAGTAGTTTTCATCCCAAGTGATAAGAATTTTGTGCTTGTTCTAACTTTATGGGCGCATGTATGTAGCTCAGTCGGAGGAGACGCCGACTGTCGCGTGCACCCGATACCAGGTTCCTGGTTCGGATTTCCCGCCCAGGCCCCAGGCCAACCAACCCTTCCATCCATCCGGGGTCGGTGA
This sequence comes from Heligmosomoides polygyrus bakeri, assembly GCA_947359475.1. Taxonomy (NCBI): domain Eukaryota; kingdom Metazoa; phylum Nematoda; class Chromadorea; order Rhabditida; family Heligmosomidae; genus Heligmosomoides; species Heligmosomoides polygyrus. The sequence continues at coordinate 73,412,812 of OX375870.1, forward strand.
ATTGCTACCAGACTTGTCCGGGAAGGATAGAGCGCTGAGTTGTTCATCGGCTGGCCACCGCAAGTCATTGTATGGCCAAATACGCATTCAAATCGTCTCCACGATATCCCGTAGAAGTAGAATGCGTGGCGCATCCCAAAAGGAATAACGCCGTCCTTTATCCTTTATCTAACTATATAGCAATTTTTTCTTAAGATATTCTGCGAAATTGAGTATTTAGTGAAAAATTCCTTCAAAAAGAACAAAATTTTTCTTAAAAAATAAGAGAATTTTGGCATAGACATTGTCTCTTTAAACTTTATTTGCGCATGGCTTGATTTGCAAAATGTCCATTTTATTTCCACAGGTTTCAATTTGAAAAGTGTGCGTTTGAAATGAAGCGTCCTGTTTAAAATTGAAACTGTCCAGTTTAAGGTGAAATTGGTATCCTATAATCCCATAATAATATATATAATAAGATCTGCTATGCAGTTTTTTCTTCTCTCACGTTGTAGTTTCTTTCCGCTAATTTATTAAGTTTCAAATGAAAATGGAGTCTTCAAGGTTTCTAGTGCAGTTTATAAGCGTCTAATAGCGACATCTCGCATGTTGCATACAAATTTTTCCTTTTAAGTTAAGTTTGGAACAGCTGGTCGATAATCGATCCTCGTTCAGGAATGAAGCAAACATTGTCAAGTGATTCATCGCAATGGCCATCGACAACATTTGAATCAGCTCGTCTCCGTAAGCAACTATTTCTTCCACTTCCTGATTAACTACAGAATACCTCACCATAGATTCGTTCAGCTTTAGAAATTTTATCAAGTGCGCCTGTTACCTTCCAAATTTGTATTTGCATGATTTACTAAGTAAGCGCACATTCTAGAGCGACATATTTCGGTTAACCGATGTGTGGGTTGGATACTCTTATGTGGTTACTGTCTATATCTGTACATTTTCATCTGAATACGTTAAGCGTGTTGTGAATTGTCCTTCAGGATGTTATGTATTCTCTTTCATAAACTGCTTTTAAAATGTATTCGTATCCACATTTAGGAGATGAACTGAGAACCATTTAATAAGGCTTTTATCTATAAGCAACTGCGGTAGTATATAAGTTTAGGTAGTGTTGATTTTCAGGAGAATTTGGCATTTCAATACGTCTTTGTCGGTACCTTGCTCTGCCGAATACATAAATAATTGTTAACCTACGTTGAGGGAAGCATGGTTACATCGAAGTGTTTTTGAATTCTGTAATCCGTATGTAGGCGAACCGCCCATCTGATCGGCTGAAAAAATTCCAAGCTGTTGAGTAGTGCTGGCGCTGCTGGCGGTTGTGTAACAGTGGCTTGCTGACGTCAACGCTTGAGGTTTAGATGAAGTCTAGCCGTTGCGGAAGCTTAAGAGGCCTCGGCTAGCGCACGTACTGCACCACTCCATGTGGATTCTGAATCGTCAGATGCTGCTCGAAATGAAATCCAAAGAATAGTTGATGTCAATCAGTTTTTTGTGTGCCCAACGAGGTTTTTATGGTGGACCATTATTATGCGACCTGACGTTCCGATGCAATCGTCGTCTTCAGAGGCCTGAAGATGGTGAAAGCTGTTGAAATGCACTCTACCCCACCAAGCGCCTCATTGGAGGCGTTTTGGGTCCTTGCGAAAAATCCAAGAACGAACGACCGCCAAGAGCGTCCATCAAATACAAATGACTTCTTGACGCATGTACCAAAATACGAGCTGTAGAAGTGAAGGGTGAAGAGCAGGCCACTGCATCGTTGCAAACGATATATGTTTGCGGTGTGCGGTAGGTCTCACGGTGGACGACGTATCGTGAGTTTTCCCTTTTTGTGTGAGGTTTTCTTTGGTCCCCCCTACGGTGTCGGAAGCACTAGAGCGGTTGAGGCGCTTGGTGGGGTAGAGTGCATTTCAGCATCTTGCACCATCTTCAGGCCTCTGAAGACGTCGATCGTGTCGAAACGTCAGGCCGCACAATAGAGGTCCGCCATAAAAACCTCGGTGGGCACACAAGAAACTGATTGACATCACTTACTATGCCGAAGTTTTACGATGAGAGGAGCTGGAACCTTACAAAAGAATAGTTTTTTAAATTTAATATTTAGGAGCCTTTGCTAAAGACGTGAGAGTCTGACTTCTCCTACTAAGATAATGTATCGTTGCTAATCGCGTGCTTCCTTTTGATAGTTTTTAATTTACTATTTTTACTAGTGCGCATGAAACGCAGTCCGTGTGGGCGCCGGCTAGCGCGTGTACTTGATTTCAAGTTCTTGGTTCGGATTTTCCGCCCAGGCTAACCAAGTTTTCAATCCCAACGGGCTCGGTAAACTGGTTCAAGGCTCGTCTGGGAAGGATAAATTATTACTCATGCTAATTTGTTCATCGGCTGGCCGCCGCAAGTCACTGTATTGCCAAATACGCATTCAGATAAATTGCCGTCACAGCAACTTGTAAAAGTGGGATGCGTGGCGCATCCAAAAAGGGATTGATTAACGCGCCTTTTATCCTTTATTTTGTTGGAAACTTATCCAGCCGCAATTTAGAAAGTGTCCGTTATGTGAAATTGAGGGTGAGCGCAAGACAGGTCTTCCGAAAAGCGTCCATAATATCAACGTTTGCCTCAAAAGAAATCCTACTTTCTTGGATGTTCACCGCTGAAGAACACCTATACATACTTCTGCTTCCCGTCTCCTCTTGGAGCCGTGCCGCGATCATAGGACCACTATGATGATGAAGCCGTTGGTGTATGCTCTTTGGAGCTGCCCTGCTCCCCAATCTGTCTCATCGCCGGCGATGAGCCCTCATCGGCAGCGCATCGATTTCATGCCAACATTCAGCATCTATTCCGTGACATTAATTAGATATTAGGCGATTGTCGAACGCGACACCACACCACAGCGCGGTTGAGAAAACCTCTCCAACGTCTGTGATGACGGTATTGTTCCATGCTTCCATCCCATATCTGCATCTCGCACCTACCCTATCTAGCACGAATCCCGTAAACATCCTATTATATAAAGCAGTCACTAATAAGCTCGCCCCTTCTGATTTTGCTGCGTAATGACCACAGCAGCCACACACATCTGGATGTGGTTGGCTGCTGTGAGCATTACGCAGCACCATGTTCAGTATGTAGTTTAAACTCTTGAGATTCGTAATACACTTCACGTCCGACTTTCTTAGCTGTGTTGTTCTCAGTTAACTCACAGATTGGTCCTGATTTCTCTTCGTTTCACCAGGAGTTCCTAGGAACAGTGAGTCGATGCGGTAGAGAAGAGCAACCACTTGCGATTGGAACTGCTCAGTGAATTTCCCCTTAAGCGGAACTCCAACCGTCCTTCACTAATTTCGCGTAGTGCATACCAAGTTCCTCTTACTTGACACCTTTTCTATCCCTTCGCGTTGATTCGGTTTTCGAGACGAGCTTAGTTAACCGCTTCTTAGGAAACATCGCTTCAGCTACTATACCTAACGCACCCTTAAAGCCGAGCTCTGTGAAGTGTTCGGAATCACTTTCTGCGTTTCTTTATCTAATTCATTAATTTTCTCAATCTTAGTTCACCAACTTTTTGTGAATGTTCTTTGTTTTACTTTGTTTCATTGCCTTCAAAATACTCTGACATTTCATAGCTGTGGGAAGGAGCAATGTCAGGTCAGGAACGGTCGCTTTACTCAGGTTCACTTTGTGAAGCAACTTGTGATGATCGTGAGGCAGCCACAAAGAAGGATGGCTAGAAAAGAAACTTATTGTTATTTTAAACTATTCGTCTGCTATCACTTTCCTGCAAAAGGAAATTCAAAACGCCGAATTTATGCCGGTCCCGAAAGAACCATGGGTTGGCAGACTCCATTAGATACCTTTGACAAACCTGAATGGAAATCCACGATGTGAGCTTTGGTATGAACCATTAAATCGTATGAGGATCGCTGGTTGTAAGAAGGGCATCCGAAGCGTCCAAATCCGTTCGTTCCATTTCCTCGGTTCTAACCACAACATGATGTGTTAGTGCGCTATCATGCCGAGCCCATTGATACCCTTCGGATAGAAAGATATAAGGATCTAGTCGACGGTACTATGCTAGATCCTCTCCATGTCAATACAGGGTGTTTCAAAATAACGTGATGAAGTTTCGACGTTCTCCCAAGCGAAAGCATTGATCTGCAGGCCGAGCCATTTTCTGTGCGCATCTTTCTGTCCGTGCTATAATTTTTTAAGTTCTATTTTGTCCCAGCTACGGTTTCTCTCAAGATGTCATACCATCGCATTGCGATTTTGGAGCTTCATCGTCAAGGAAAGCAGCAATGCAACATCGTTAATGTGCTCAGTCGTTTGTCTTCACAGAAACTCGTCGATTTAATGAGCTTGGCCGTGAAGGTGACCGTCCAGAGCAGGGAAAAAGTCGGACCGCCAATATGCCGCAGATCCGGAATATCATCGAGAAGCGAAAAATCCCAAATCCGAGGGTCTCCTGAGAAAAATCGCCCGTGGTGTCGGTATCAGTCTCACATCAGTGCATCGAATAGCGAGAAAGAAACGCGGACTCAAGCCCTACAAGTTTCATAAAGTCCAGTCCCTGATGGACAAGAATAAGCGTGAACGGCTGCATTGACGCCTACAGCTCAATCTACGGGCCACAGGAAGCGGGTGGGAGCGAATACTTTTCACGGACGAGAAGCGGTTCACTGTGGAGTAGGCTCACAACCGCCAAAACGGCAGTATCTGATATAGAGGCGTGGCGGCCAGCTCTGTCATCGCCGAGCATCGTCAAATGCCGCAGGCGCTCATGGTTTGGAAAGGAATCTACACCAACGGAAAGAGCCTTGGTTTTTGTGGATGAAGGAGTAAAAAAATCAAGATGTGTACCGCTGCGACATCTTCGAGGTTGTGGCACTCTTCTAGTTCCCCAGGGTCCGTGCCAAGCGCCACCACGGCCTGGAGGCCCAGGAGGAATATCTGTGGAGGGAGTGGGATCGACTGTCTTCAGATGACCTGCGGCCCATCGCCAAGGACTTCACCAAGCGTTTAGGCTTCTGTATTCGCGCCAAAGTGGGACCACTCTAGGACACTAGGCTACACTATATCCAGTCGAATATAGTGTAGCCTAGTGTCTATGTTGATGTTATTTATGTACTGATTCGTAAACTTGTAAGCTGTTTCATAGTTACAACTAAAAAACCTTCATCACATTATTTTGGAACACCCTGTAAATATGTAATACTCAGGCGATTGAAAATTTTTGCTCACACGGGGCTCGTACCAGCTCCCTTTCGATTTCTGTGTGTCGAAAGCTTTCCACGCTACATCACCATCGACACCTTTGCATCTACGACCAGAACCCTCTATGCTTCGCCGAAATTATCTTCCGAACGGTAACGGGTTTGAAGTCTCTGTTGTTCGCTTTCGAAGGTTATGTTGCCATCTTGTTTTATTGGCGTCATCAAGTTTCGGAGGGCGCACTGTGTCCTTGATCACTGACCGCTTTCCATTGCGCATGAACTGACTTATGCACACACTCGCTCTATAAAACGCCTTAAATCATCTGCCAGAAGGCGATACAGAGAAGAAGAGCGAATGTTCTTGACATCCTCCGATTGTTTTCTTCGAACGTTGGGGTATGCGTAAGGTATGTGCGCCACCACAATCTTCTCACCCCTCAAGAATGGTAATCCAAAAAATGAGCAACTTGTAATTGAAAGTCTCTGTCACGAAACACACACTTCCACACCGTCCATAGCCTCTTGTGATTTGGGAGACCTTCTCAAGCGGGGTTATCATTGAGGACTTTTCGACGCCAAATCCGCTTTCCAGACATTCTAATTCTCCAAAACCTTGAGAAAATGGAGTCCCTAAATGTGTCATCGCAACAGAATTGAATATGAAAAAAGAGCACACTTCAGATTCTAGCTCCTCTCTACGTTAAGTCTCGGCATAGTAAGTTTATGTTGTATTTCCAAACCTTGCGCCATCTTCACGCCTCTGAAGACGACGATCGCGTCAAAACGTCAGGCCGTATAATAAAGGTCCTCCATTAAAACCTCGATCGGCACACAAAGAACTAAATAATACAACTGAGCAAATTTAGTTTGAGGGAGAATGTGCTTTCGGAGCCGAGATATTGTCTGCTGATTAGGTCGGGATGCTGACAAAATGCTCCCAACAACATTAAGTAGTGCACGCAATTGAAGCAACTATCTAGGTCGGCTTTCTAGCGTGAATTGTACATAATATAATATGCCCTTCTTGCTTTGTGACGAGCAGTGGACTGCTCGTCACAGTGACTACCGTCAACGTTATTAAAGGCGATTCGGTCGATGGTCGTCTTCAAGTCAACCTTTTCACTATATCAAGACAAACTGCTACTATGTTCTTCAGACTACCCGTGGTTTGAAGACAGTCTTGTAAAGATGTGAGCGAGAAGGCGTTGGTGATAATGATGAAAAACAGATGACTGATTGTGTTTACAGCACAACTCGCGAGTAGGTGCTTAAAAAATATAGTGAATATGATGAGACTTGACTTGGTAGGAGAAATGTGTTCTAACGATAAAAGCAAGCTGGTAGCTTTGAAAGGGAAGGAAGAGGACAACCAGGATGAAACAGCAGAGGAGAAAGTATTGTGATAGTGTTTCTGATTTTGAAGAGAGCTCTAAAGGAAGTATTTGGCAATGACATGTGAAATGGTATTATGTACATCCTTAACTAGTCAGCGAACTTAACACATCCAGCCTTAGAAGATAAAACTCTAATCAGCTTTCAGTATTGATGCATATCAAAGAGCTCCAATGACGCGCTTCTAATACGTTGCGGATATCCGTGCACGTCGTAAGCAGTTCAGTGGAGAACGAAATGAAACTGTAGGGCACTAACGCTCAGTTGAGCTAACCCAAGGTGGGTTTGGTTCAATGACGGAGAAATATCTGCCCCACTGTAATAAAGGAACAACGGGTTCTTTTCAGAAATTCTTCTGGGTTCCGACCTTCTTTACTTGCTTTCCGCCCTCGTTTTCGTAGCCTTTAGCTGTTAGGTCCAATGGGTATGCCGCTGTCACTGCCGAGATGCTCACATATTCTCTCGCCGATCTTTTGTCGTTAATGACCTCACTGAACGAACTTATGAAAGAGCGAATTTTACACAGCGCAGTTTGACTGAAGAATGGTTGAGTCAGATGTCTTACACTGTGGGCGAAGGTAGACTTGTATACATCCACTTCAGCATAACAATTATTATTAGGTTGTAACGAAATAAATGGCACTGAACCACTGTAAATTTAAACAGTTAATATCTCGGCTTGTAGGCAAGTTTATTAATCGAAATAAAAACCTTCTGATTCTACACATCTTTGCCAACGTGACACAAGCTTTTTTATCCCAGTATCATAAAAATCAGAAGTTCTGGAATTGACGAAATCTTCGAAGGCACTTTCGGCATCCTGTTGGTGTTTGAATATTTTCCCTACCAAGAAGTCGCCAAGATGCTTGAAGAAATGGTAGTCTGTTGGGGGGAGGCCGGGAGAAAACGGAGGATGTGGTAGAGTTTCAATGCTCAGCTCATTCAATTTCTGCAACGTCATTCGTGCTACATGGGGGCGAGCATTGTCGTGCAGAAGGAGAACTCGCCTTCGGTTTACCAAGGCCGGCCGGATATCCTTCAACTTTTTCATCATTTCTTCAATTTCAATGCAGTACTTCTCTGCCGTGATGGATTCACCGGGAGGGAGGAAGCTGTGATGAATAATTCCCAGCGAACACCACCATACTGTCACCATTACTTTCTTTTGGTGCAATTCCGGCTTCGCAAAAACCTTGGGGCTCTCATCGCTGTCCACCCACTGTGCCGATCGTCGCCTGTTGTCGTACATTATCCACTTCTCGTCACAGGTTACGATGCGATCAAGGAATGGGTCCGTTTCGTTCCGTAGAAGCAGTGCGGACGAGATCTCATATCGTCGGTTTCTTTGCTCCTCAGACAGCTCGTGAGGCACCCATCTTTCCAGCTTTTTGGTCTTTCCAATTTCATTCAGATGCCGGGCAGCTGTGTTGTGACTGACGCCAAGAACCTTCGCTATCTCCCTGGTACCTTTGTGTGGATCCTCCTCTACCACATCTCTCAGCTTGTCCTCATCACCATCACTATGCCTCCCACGACCTTCATGTTCTTCCAAGCTCTAATCTCCATTCCGGAACTTCTGATACCAACGATACGCCGTCCGAATTGTGGAACATCCTTGACCGAATGCGGCGTTGATCTTCTCGTCCGCCTCCTTAGCTGTAGTGCCCAGCTTGAATTCATACAAGTAAATGCCTCGGACTACCCTTTTGTCCATCTGCAAAAAAGTCAATAAAACTCTAAAGTTTTCCCACTTTTACATAGAAAATTTGGCACTCACCGGTAGAGCAAAGTTTGCGCTTCTAAACGATATGCCACATGTTACGGTTTGTTCTTGATCAAACGCGTAAAGACGCGCCAAAAAATGGCGCGAGCCAGTGCCATTTAATTCGTTACAACCTAATAGCTTCATGCAATATAAACTACATTTTTATGTTGCTGACGTTTGTCGTTTAAAACTGCAGTGAAAATGGATATCTGTCTTAAATGGATTTTGCCACTGTACGTATCGTATCAAAACGTCGACTCGGCTCTATTTGCGAAAGCAGACAACTATGGGCATTTCACCACCTTCGGTGAGCAGGCTATCTAGCCTCTTACTCTTGTTTCTGGTAGCGATAGGTATGATAATTCGATAATTCGGGTCCTGAGAAACATGAAATCCGTCTAAGGAAGATGTGACTGACAAGGAAAGCTTCCTAACTCATGGTGAGCTTTTGCGATGCTATTTTGACAGGATGTAGTGCCGTGTGAGCGAGAGTTCAAAATTAGAGTTAGATTTTGCTGAAAACCTTTTAAAGGCCAGCAAACGTAGGTGTAAACGTGTGAGCAACAATCACCAACCCCTATGACACCCCTCGAAATATGCATCGGTGGCGGTTGCGAACGGAGTATTCAGATGTAAAGAAACGATGAGAAAATGGATTTACAATTTTCAGCTGAATTTCTAACACTTTTGAAATCGAAATGGACACATTTCAGACGAAATTGGATACTCTTCGAAGCAAACTCGACGCTTTTGAAGCCATACTGAACAAAATCCAGATCAGAACCACCTTCCAGATAAAGCCAAACACTTTCTACGAAGGTGCTCGGCTTTGATTGGAAGACTACTTGGACAAATATTTCTTGACCTAAGGTATTTGGAGCAAGCTTCTTTTACGAGTTTTATTTCACTTGCAAGAAAAAAATTAAATACATTTCAAATTTTTATTTTATGACTTTATGGAAAATATTGGTTTGAGTAGTTTAAAGCAGGGACCGCGCCGATCGTGTAGTCTAGCCTGTCGCGGTTCTCATGTGATTGATAGTTACCTGGAACTGCCAAGTGAAGGTAGGAACGTCTTCTCTACAAATATTTTTGTTGTACAGTTCACAGGTGTGTAACAGAATTGTCCCTATCAAACAAAGGAAATTGTGGCGTCTTGGGTCTTGGCCATGGCGCAGACCCTCTTTTATCACTGAAAATTTGCTGCCTTCTTGCACCTCAGTATAAACCGTTATTTTTATTTTAGAAACAAAAGATCCTTAAAATTCCAGGGAATATGTTCACTCCCTGTGCAGGTGAAAATCTTCTTCTTCTTCTTCAGCGTCTGTTCCGTTTCGTGGCGGGGTCCGCTATTCTGGTGTCATGACGCCACCTCTCCCGATCCAGCGCTAGATCAGGGTGGGCAACAGCAACCTTCAAGTCCATATGTAACGTGTCAAACCAGCGCTGCTTCGGGCGCCCTCTAGGCCGCTTTCCTATTACCTTGAAGTTAAGGCCTATCTTGCGGACGCTGTCTTCCTTTCCGCGCAGAACGTGGCCGTACCATCGTAAGCCAGCTTCGCGCATCTTGTCCGCTATCGACGCGACACCCAACACAGGTGAAAATAAAATGTTCTTTATAAAGCCAAATTGTAGTTGGGCAAAAAAATTATCCTGACCCTCATAAAAAGTTTTTGGTTTTATCAAGGAAGACACTATTTTTGATGTGGAAAATGTTCACTTTATTTTCAAATGCTTCATCCTTGCTTTGAAAAGTATTAAATGTGTTTTGAAATGCGTCCAATTTGGTACGCAAAGTTCCCAATTTAACGTTAAAAACGGTGTGAATCTGATTGCAAACTGAATCTCATGTTTATTCGCCGATGGTCATTTTCGTAGATCCAGCGTCCCTCTCTCTCGCACCTTCGAAGTGAAAGCATCGCAGCCAACCCGAGAGCTTGCTGCGAGCCCGTTTTGCTCCCTGCTCAACAGGCTGGACGATGAGAGCAATCCTAAAAGGAAGCGTAGACCTCGTCGTGGCCTACCTTTGAATTGGCTCTCTCCTACGCTTTCTTGCGTCATCACGCATGCTGTGTAACTCGTTGACTGATTACTTAGCACACGCAGGAAATCAGTGTAAAGGGAGGTCAGAAACACCTATGTATGTCATCACTGCACGTTTTCCTACTATTAGTCAAGACAGAATGACCCCCTGCGTCGTCTCCGAGTTTACGACTTGATACGATCTCAGTCTGGCCCAGATAGCCTTCATCTGGTATACAGCTGTGCTTACTGTGCCAGATTTTCATTGTTGCAAGCTAATTTAACGGCAAACCTTGCAGTACCACGTGAAAGCAACCATTAGGCTTTGATCGTTTGTTTCGTTTGGAGAAACTCCAATTTTCCTCGTTTCATCGTGGACATTCCAATCCATAAAGTCGACAAAGAGGCTGAATTTTGTTGAGCTAACCATGTTTAATAGTTTTTAATAGCAACCCTGGATAGAATACCAAAAAGGAATGTAGAACAGACAGCTTTAATTTGAAGTGTTGAATAGTTCCTTCTTTTTAGTTCATTCTTTTGAAAGAGATTCAGATTCTTGGTCTTGTCTTTGTCAAAGACAATATCGTTTTGGAAAGATGGAAAATATTTTAAGCATTTTCTAATAATTGTTATAAACGGAACTGGAGCTGTTTTTGATAGAGAAAAAGTCTTCCTTCAGTCTCATCATACTTTGGAGCTCAAACCTCAGAAAAGCATTGCCAAGATTAAATGAAAATTAGAGCACTTCATTGTAAGTAAATTTTCCGAGAAAGCAACGGTGTCAGTGTTCTCTGAGCCTGTAAAGCGGAATTCGAAGGTACATTTTCTGTGTTTGGATGGCCCAATAAATTCACAGCAACTATCAAATTGAGTCTACCATAAAAATAGAACTGAAGCAAAGAACCGTGATGTGATGCCTCGTCGGATTACGTTCCCTTGCTATACAAAAGTCTGTGGCTTCATTCTTTTGGTGGAGCAACGTACTTTTCATAGGGATATTACTTCTTTAAAGGTCCTAAATTCTTTGCGACGCCAAAAAGAGTGCACGAAATCTTTGGACGCGAAAAATGTTATGTGGGATGCACATCTCGCTCTAAAAGGCTTAGTTTTGCTGTTCCTTAATCGGTCCTTGTGCATACGAAGAGGAGAAGGTGCGGAGGTAACAAAGCATCCTTCCCTAGTGAATACATAAAGGAGGCCCTAGGTGCGTTTCCGCGCTCATATGGTAAATAGCGAAACTGATCGAAAGCTGTAGGATTGATTGTGTTGCACCTAATTTTGTGTAACCTTGCAGTACACTTCCTGCCTACACTCATCTCTTAGGAATCCTGAGGAATTTTATTCCTCTGGTCTTCTTCCTCTTTTTCCTCCTCTATTCTCCCGACGTTCACTCCTGCACGGTCGCGGGATCTGTGATCCATGACCACATCATCTTAGCAACATCGTCATCTGCCGTGGCGCCGACTTCAGCAAGATCTCTCTGGTTCACTAGCTTCCACCCCTTCTTAGGGACTCCTCTTAGGGACCCTTCTTTCCAGGCGCCTCGAAATTTAGTGCCAATCTTGGGTGATTTCCTGGCCTTCCAAAGATGTGCGTAATACCTCAGGCGTTGCTTCCTCATCCTCAAATGGATCAGGTCTGTTATTATTTAGTGCCTTATCCCGACGCGACCATCCTCCTTACCGCGGCGTACTGTTGTTGATACAGCGTCGGACCCAGGGGCCACATCTCACTGCCGTTAAAGGACGGCTGGTCTGACTACTATTATACAGTGCTTGCCTTAGAGTGCCATAAGCGGAGGACATACTGTCGCACACAATTCTTATGAACTGGACTCAGCTAGGCTTATTCGTCTCCGAACCGACAGGTGCACACATCCTTCCTCGGATAGGTCGCTACCAAAGTCTTTACGTTTCCAGAGGAGATTGCTTACGAGGAAAGCGTCATAGATGCATCACAACACCCTTAAATTTTTTACGCTCCAGATTTTCATAGTCGAAATTCCATTCGAATTATTTTCGTGTAGAATTTCAGAAATGATCATTTTTGCCTTCAACGGAAAACGTACGCTGTGCAAAAATATAGTTTTTTGAATTTAGGACACGAAACAGCTGATACATTCGTTCCGACTATTGGATTCATAAGGAACCTGGAGGTCTAAAAAGGCATCAGTCTCTTATGTTTTTTCAGCTATTGGTAAAGAAATCTTAAGCGCCATCTCTTCTTTGTCTTGTTACAAGCGGTACCTGCCGTGCTATCTATGAGATGAACTCCTTTAAAACAGTGATTATTGCGTATCATTATATAAGGAAAAAATGAGACATAAGCTAAATGTTGTCTATTTCGCATGGCAGTACAAAGATTTTTGTGAGCAGTGCTCTTGAGCTGTTCAGCATTCAGCCTTAAACACTAATCTGAACTTGTGGGTCGCCATTTTTAATAGGTAACGGTTGTTGAGGGACATAGTAGTTGTTGAAATGAATGGTCTGCAGAATGTTGTTGCTATTTTTCAACGTCTTGCGATAAAGTAGGGTTCAGTCATTCATTTCGGATTCAAGCTTAAAGAGACCGTTGTTCTCCAACTACTCGGGTGAAGCTTCCTATCCATTCAAATTGGCATTTCATTTTTAATCTCTTTAGATGTTTGGCTCGTTACAACAGCCTCCTTGTATTTAGGCTTCTGAATCGCTACGAAACACTATTCTTTATCAATTGCAGTGCATGTTGATATCATATCTTTATTTGTTTCACCAGTGTTGAGTTTGTTGTGTTGAGTTTTGTGAAATTTGTATGTTCTTGTTCCTATTTTGAGCGCACTTATGGTGTATCTATAAAATAAATAAATAAATAAAATCAATGGATTATTGAGCGGTTTAATCTCCAGAAGGATAATCGGATCTACCCTAGTAGTTGGGGACGAGCGCTCCACTCTTTCTGTTTCTTTTTTTGAAAACAGTCTATTTTAAATAGACGACGACGGAACTAGCCTTCGAAAGAACTTTTGTTTAGAATTTCCGCACTCGGAGAGGGAAGCGACATTGTCTATGTTTATTTCGCCTTTCAAAGGGTCGTCCCCCAACACTTCCAACTAGAATAAGTCCGGCTAATGTAGTACCAATTGAAAGCTTGTGAAGACTTCACGGCTGACCTGGAAACTAAGTCGAACAATAGAATATGTAGATGCAGTACCGCTGATGGCATCCTCGCCCACTGAGCCACAGGGCAGTTATCAACTTGTTTATGGATTACATAGTGGGCAAGTGGAGTGCAGTTAAGGAAGACGCTAAGCCCTGGCTCTCCCGAGCACCCTTAGTCGTTTCAATTTTCATTTCCCGCCAAGGCCAAGGAAGCCATTCAAAAGTCATTCAGTCTTTCTGGAACGGTAGATTGGCGTTAGTTGTACTTGAGGAAAACACAGTCGTGTGGAAATTGTAAATAACCGTGTAAGCCAAATACGCCTTCAAACAGCTTCCACAATATGTAGCAGAGGTAGAATGCATGGCACACCCCAGTAAGACACTGAGCGTTGTTCTTTTTTCTCCTAAGGTTCAGCGTCTCATGTTTCGGTGAAAGGCCCTTAGCGAGAATATTGCATTCTTGAAATTGAGCACTCCGAAGAAGTTGGTCCCACTTCGTTCTACCGTTATGACTTCCTACGACACCAATTATTCTGGTTCAAACGGAAGCCTAGGAGGCGCGAATAGCGCTCATTTCTTCCCTCGTTGCGGCCCCCGTTGTTTATCGGAACATTTGGGAGTCGTGTAGGTTTTCAGGCGCAACGAACAATCTGCTCGTTACACCACGTGGGAGCGGAAATTCGGTTTCGGCGCGCTTCTAACAGATCAAACATCACTGGCAGCCACGGACCTTCTCCAACTCTTAGGGTCGGTGTCTATTTCCAGCGGAACACCTCTGCTCGACACCATTCAATATTCGACTTCTTTTTTTTCTGGTGCTAAAGTGCTTCTCTGCATTGCACTGGTGTCGGGCAGAATTGCCTTCCCGATGACGCTGTAACAGATGGCTAACGGTGTGTAGGTGGTGGTGGTGGTGATTCAGTCGACGCGAAGCGCTTCTCGAGTCTCGTCCGGCTTCCAAGGTCAGCCTCATCAGTCTATGTGCTGTGTGTATGTGCGTGCTGGACATGATCGTTGAACCCCCAAACGCGATACGTGGGTGCGGCTCGCTCCCCCCGCGACACGTCTTCAACCGCTGAGAATGACTCAGCGATTGATGCTTTTGTAGTTCTACCAGTCATGTGATAGGTGTTTTTCTAAATACTCTTATCTTCACGTAAGTTCAAGCCGTGTTTGATTAACCTCGTAGGAGGTTTGGGTCATACTGCTTTATTTAACGGCGCCAGACAATCCCTCTTTAAAACATCGGGGTCCCTTTGTCCTAGTCGATGTTCCCCTTTTTGTCAGTTTGTACGTTCGCTTATATATGCAATTTTTACTTTAAACTAGATTTTTCTCGACTCGAAACCAGATAGACACCTTCATGAGCAAATTAGGTATTTTGAAAAGCAAATTAGACGTATCTATTGTTCAAACAGACGTGATCTAGTGAAGTCAAAGCCATTTTTTCAAGTAAAATTTGTTAAAATTCAACTCTGCAGGACTCCCTGACTAGGGAAGGGAACGCACTGTTTGAATAGAATCCAAATTCTTGTCATTTAACTTCAGACAATATTTTTAGGATTATCTTAAGCTCGAAAGGAACGTGTTTGCTGGTATAGTGTATGAAAATTGCTCTACGCCTTAATCCTACACCTCGCACTGCCTATTGAACTGATTGTGTACATGCCACTTACACGGATAAAATTCTAGAAACGGCACAACAAAATGCACGTCACCATTCTCTAGTGCTAATTTAGGGTAAATAGCGTTTGCACTATCAATCGATTAAACATTGCAGTGTTCTGGGTGAGTGCGTGGTACATCCTCTTCAGCAGTCGTGTTCTTACAAGGAAAGGTTCCCAACTCATGGTGAGCTTTTGCGATGCGATGCGATGCGAATATATAATATATAATGGTGGGATAATATTGAAAGGATGTAGGGCGCTGTGAGCGGAGTCCAGAACGACAGTCAGTTCTTGCTGAACGCTTTCTTAAAGTCCTGAAGAAGAGATGTGAAAACGTGTGCGCAACACTGATCAACCTCTACGACACCCCATGAGATGTGCCACGTTGGCACAGTAGGTAGGAGTGCCGCCTCGTAGGAGCATACCGGCGGGCTTTTGAGTTGGAGTCCGAGTGCTGCCAACATTTTTGCACGTAATGGTCTGTTGTTATTACGGCTCTTCATGATCACAGAAGTCAATTTTAGACCATCAATGCTTACCACAAACCAAGGCTGTCTATTCACACCTTCGCATGTGCTAGTTTTGCGACGATATCTGCACCATAACATTTCTTTGGAAATAAAAGTCTTATATATTATTAAAGTAGAAGTCTTATATTTCTTATTTCCCTTTTAGTTAACAGCTATGGTACAAAACTGTTAAACAAGTAAAACAAAAGCGAGGGTCACTAGCAGCATCTACCAAAATCCAGTGGTGAACAAACTTTTCCCTGGCACGGAACACTTCTTCTTCGTTGATCCGTGGGTGTAGAGAAGGGTCCTGGGTGAACATCAACGTAACCAGCTGCCCCCCCCCCCCCCACGCGTATGACAGACACGGCCGAAACACCGGAGCGAAAAGCTGTCAGTAGGTCGGGCTTATCATCTGCAATCAAAAGAAAAGTCACAGGTGGTACCCTTTTTGAATATCATTTTATACCAGTTACCTACTTTCAATATAAGTATATGTTATATGTTTTATATAGTATTGTACCACACATAATATGGTATAATACTATATAAAACATAAAAGTAGGTAACTATTATATTTTGTACCAGTTATCTACTTTCAATAAAAGCGTATTTGTGTGTGCAATTACGGTATCATTCGTGATACGGTATTATATGCTGGTGGTACAAATATGAATAGTTGAAAAATTAGCACATATTTATTTATTTATTTGACATATGAAGGCGCGAATAAACAGCCTTGGTTTGTTGTAAGCATTGATGGTCTAAATTGGCTCCTGTGATCATGAAGAAGCGTAATAACAACAAATAATAACAGCAAAGCAGTACGTGCAAAAGTACATAATGACAGCACTCGGACTCCAACTGAAAAGCGCGCCGGTGTGCTCCTTCGAGGAGGGCCTCCTACCGCCTGCACCACCGAGGCACATTTGGTGGGTGTCGTAGAGGTTGATGAGTGTTGCGCACACATCTTCACACCTCTTTTTCAGGTCTTTAAAGAAGCGTTCAGCAAAAACTGACTGCGGTTCTGCATTCCTCTCACAGGGCCTTACATCCTGTCAAAATAGCATCACAAATGCTCACCATGAGTTAGGAACCTTTTCTTGTTAGGAATGTTATTCGAATGGTGCACACATTTTTTTCTTAGGTTCATTGTTTATTTGAAGGTTTATTTCAACCATCTACTTTTCCTTGAAAAGTGCCCGGTTTCGGAACGAGAATATTCTCCATTTTAAAATGCAAAGTGTACACTTCAATGAGAAACGTCAAAACAAAGACTCTTCCATGTGAACCGGATACTTTACAAAACAAATCGAGTTGAGATCGAGCTGAATACTTTCCAAACCAAAGCAAGCGTCTTCCAAATCAAACAAGGCGCATTTTAAGAAGGTAAGGAAAAAAGGTCGATTTAAAAAATTCGCTGTGATTTTCTTGATAATTTAAATCGAACTGATTCAAAGGGTCACTGCAATGTACAAAATGCTCTAAACTTTTCATGTTTTTAGCGACAGAAAGTGCTTGAGTTCATTTTGAAACACAGGAAAGTAGCAATTGTTTTTAAGAAACAAAATGAAATAGCACCATGCACCCCTGCGGCGTCTCACGATTTTTACTTGGTTTAGCATTCTGTTTGCATGGTCTCCACGTTAACAGAATGTTAAACCGAATGATAGACACTAACGACACAACAAAAACAATTGCGCAAATCAAGCATCCCCGGTGGCGCAGCGTTGTGTAAGAAGTGTTAACACTATCAATCAGACGAGCGTAGTGACATGCTGTTGGAGTGGACGGCGTCTCTGTTTGGGAAACATCCAAAACTTTTCTGCACTTCAAAACAGCTTCGTAGCTAGAGGAATAAAAATATTACGAAAATCTAGGTGCAGCGCCTACTTTATGTGGCAGATGAAGTTCTGTTTCAGTGGCCAGATCTGAGCTCCATTCTCGACCACGTCTAGCATCTGCTTACAAACTTGACCGGGAGAGAGAAAACACTCATTCCCCAATACCTTAGTCACTTCTACTCATTACAGAATATGAATTCAAGTTGCCCCAACGTTGCTATGTGCAAAGTACTAGAAATCCTATCCCTAAAGGGGCAGACCAGCGCTAATCAGTAACCTCCATCTCCATGTCAGTAATGCTGTATGGCACAAAACGTATTCCTGGGGGCACATCTGGTGCACTGAAGGCAATGACAATGGCGCTGCATGTGCACGCACGTGTTCGATTCGTTTATGCTCATACAAGCAAGAATTCTATTTTCTGCAAGCTGAAAGGAGCCTCCCGCAGATTGGTCTAGAAGGATTGCAAGCCCTGGAAAGGTTTGGAGTCACTCAGAATTCGTCTGCCCTCGAAGGCTGTTGTATTTTCAAAAAAAGGGGCAAACCGGTAGCGATTGATAACTTCTATCCTTATATATATATATATATATCTTCTTCTTCTTCTTATTCTTCAGCGTTTGTCCCGCATCGTCGCGGGGTCCGCTCTTCTGGTGTTACGACGCCACCTTTCCCGATCCTGCGCTTGATCAGGGTGGACACCAGCTACTTTCATGTCCGTGTGTAACGTATCGGACCAACGCTGCTTCGGGCGTCCTCTAGGCCGCTTTCCAGATACTTCCAACTCAAGGCCAATCTTGCGGACGCTGTCTTCCTTTCCACGCAGAACGTGGCCGTACCATCGCAAGCGAGCTTCGCGCATCTTGTCCGCTATCGGCGCGACACCGAACTTCTGCCGAATAGCATCATTTCTGATGCGGTCCATGCGCGTGACTCCAGCCGTCCAGCGCAGCATCTTCGTCTCCATGACGCTGAGGCGTGTTTCAACTTCCTTAGTCGCAGGCCAACACTCAGCGCCGTACATCGCTACCGGGCGCACGACGGCTCTGTAAATCTTCGACTTCAGGTGCTCTGGTATCTTCCTATCGCAGAGCACGCCAGTCAGCGAACGCCACTTGGACCAAGCTGCACTCACGCGTGAGTTCACTTCAACCATCAGACCGCCGTCAGACGCTATTGCTGATCCTAGGTATTTAAACACCGAAGTGCGTGCAAGTTCAGTACCGTTAATCTTAATGGAGCCGGACTCGTTCACGTCAGTCGTTAGGTACTCGGTCTTCTTGACGTTCAATTTGAGTCCGAACCTCGCCAGACGGTCGCACCAAGCTTGCACCTGCCGCTCGAGATCGTCTTTCTCTTCGCAAGCGAGCATCACGTCATCAGCATAAAGCAGCGTCCATGGAACAGGCTGCTGAAGATCTCGCGTAATGGCATCCATGACGACAACAAAGAGGAGTGGAGAAAGCGCAGAACCCTGGTGCACCCCAACAGAGATGGGAAACTCCACTGAGGTTCCAGCTGCAGCTTGCACTCTACTCTTTGGGCAAGAGTAGAGCATCCGCACCCACTCTATAAGTTCCTCAGGTACGTTGTGTCGTCGCAAGGCGTACCATATCACTTCACGCGGTACGCGGTCGAAGGCCTTCTCCAAGTCGAGAAAGGCGATATGCACCGGCTTCTGTCTCTCGCGATGCTTCTCCACCAGGAGGCGGGCGACGTGTATAGCATCAATGGTCCCACAACCAGACACAAAGCCGCACTGGTTGTCGGAGAGCTTGACGATTTCACGGATTCGTCTATCGAGGATTCGCTCGAAGATCTTCATGCTGTGCGAAAGCAAGCGAATCGGACGGTAATTGAAGCAGTCCGCAGGACTGCCCTTCTTCTTCCAAATCGGAATCGTCGTACTGTTGTGCCAACACTCCGGTACTTTCTTCTCCTTTACTACCTGGTTGAAGAACTCAGCCAACCACTCAGCAGGATACCAGAGCTTCGACTTCCAAACATCGGCTGCCAGATCATCCGGCCCTGTCGCCTTACCGGGCTTCATCTTCTTTAGAGCCGCTTCTGTTTCCTCCACGGTGATCTTGCGAACGGGACCGTGAACAGAAGCCACAGAAGGGATGGCCGGATGAGGAAATTCCATAGTGGAAGTTTCCTCAAAGTAATCACGCCATCGCTTCAGCGCCTTTTTGCGGTCTGTCAGAAGATGGCCGCTCTCATCATTGATGCCAACAAACTTTTCAATGTCCTCGGTTTGGCGATGGCGGGTCTTAGCAAGTCGGTACAAATACCGCTCACCATCGCGCGATTCGAGCTTTCGGTAGACATCACCATAATGAGTGGCTTTCGCAACAGCCACGGCTTTCTTTGCAGCCTTCTTCGCCTTCTGATACTCCTGCCAGTTGTCGGCTGTTCTGTCGCCGAGAAACACATGATACAGCGACTTCTTCTCTCGAACTTTCGCTTTCACATCGTCTGTCCACAGCCATGCCTGCTTGTCGACTTTGCGTCGTCCAGGCTTCGTAGTGCCGAGTTCCAACCTTGCAGCTTGGCGTATCGCGTCGGTTGCTTTCTTCCAAGTTTCATCGACAGTCGTAACTGTCGGTAACCGCACGCAAGAAATCACAGCTGCTTCCTTCTCTTTCATTCGCCACCACTTGATTCTTGCAGCACCGCATCGCTCGACCTGCTTCAGCCTCGGAGAGGCGATCTTCAAAGTACAGATCAGCGGACGATGCTGTGGGGCGACCGTTTCATACGGCACGATCTTCGCGTCTGTGACGAGATTTCGGTCACGATCCTTCACAAGCACAAAGTCTATCTGAGACTTGGAGCTCCCACTATAATATGAGATGAGGTGGGAGTCGCGTTTTCGGAAAACGGTGTTCACAATGGTGAGGCTATGCGATTCCGCATACTCAAGAATACGCTCACCATCGGGGTTACGAGACCCGTATCCGAAACCACCATGACAGCTGTACCCGTCCTTCGCAGCACCTACGTGCCCATTAAGGTCACCAGCGACTATGATGACATCTTTCGACGGTACCTCTGCTGTCTTCTCATCAAGCAGGTTCCAAAACTCATCCTTGGCTTGATCGGAGCAGCCAGTCTGCGGAGCATACGCAGAGAAGAAGTGATAGAGTCGCTCCTTAGCGGCGACAACGATCTTCATCAATCGATCGTCAAAGCGCTCGACGCTTACAATCGAGTCACGAAATCGTTCGGAGACGATTATTCCGACACCGCTGGTGGTCCTGGGACTTCCACATAGAACGGCCTTGAAACCACGTCCTATGTCCCTTGACTTGCGGCAGGACCACCTCGTCTCCTGCACCGCACAGAAATCAACTCTTCTTCGCTCCAGTGCTTCAACCAACTCGCACGAGCGGCCCGTCAACGTACCCACATTCAGCGTAGCCACGCGGGTCCTGCTTACGTTACGGGACTTTCGGACTAGCTCAGTTGCCCCCCGATGCCGTCCTCGCATCAGGGACCCTCGCATACTTCTCACACTCGCCGGGCTCTGCGAGTGCGCGTCGGCTCCCGCGGACGCCGTAGCACTATCTCGAGAAACTTGACTTATCATACACCATGTGATGTGACATGGGTCTTCGTAGGCCGGCCTGTCACAAGGGCCTGTCGCCTGCATTCGAATGTCCGTGATTAGCTTAGCTCGCAGAGCGAGCAGTTTCCAGTGGCACCACGTGGAGGAACGGACATCGCCACCATATATATATATATATATATATATATATATATATATATATATATACATATATATATGTATATATACATATATATACATATATATACACACATATATATATACATATATATATGTATATATACATATATATACATATATATACACACATATATATATATATATACAGCGTGTCTCAAAAAATGTATACACTGTTTGAAAGTTGATAACTTTGCTCACAGTAAAGGTACCGAAGAAGTTGAGGGCTCATATGAAAGCATAAGAAAATAGAAATTTTTTGACGTATGAGTGTATAGAATGCTCCATGCGCTCGTCTGATATTCTGCATTTTACACTCGATTGATTGTGTTTCGCTTGAATACTTGCTATAATTTCTTCACAAAGTGCCGTTTTGACTGATTTAAGCTTTTGAAGGTCTATAACTTAAAAACGCACTATAATTCGCAAAAAACGCAGGGTATCTCAAAAAATACAGGTACTATTCGAAAGGTTCTAACATTGCTGCTCGTGAAGCTTTTGAAGATATATGAGGCTTATGTGAAAACATAGTGTTATGAGATTTCTGTGAAGTGTAAATAGTCGAGATCGCGCCATGCCCCTGCCTAAAACCTTCCATTTCAGACTCGATTGATTGTGCATGGACTGAATGCTTAACAATCTTGTCACTACTTGGCTACATTAACCCGCACTGTGCTTCTTTTAACGTTTTCTATCAACAAGTAGCTGCAATTATGCCAACTGCGTCAACTACTTGTGCTCCTGAAAGGTCGCGCCTAGGGTGACTAAGATTATAAAGGTAAAGGGCAACCGTAATCAATCTCTTTGTGCGATGCGCCGCACATTCTATTTTCGCATGATGTCATGCAACTTAAACGCGTATTTGGTCTGTATACGGACTTGCGCTGGCCAACCGATGGACAAGTCAGTGTTTTCTGTTTCTCAGGCAAGTCTGGTATCAAATCGACGGATGTGCGTAGAGATGGAAGGGTTGATTGGCGTGAGCCGGTACCGAACCCTGAACCTTGAATATGGGCGCATGCGACAGCCGGCTCCTCCTTGGACTGCGTCTACGAGCTCTAGGGCAGGGTGGTGGGGTACACAACAGGAGTCTTTATTATTTACTTCCGCTATCCTTAGGTATTGTCTTTGGCTATAATACCAGTGAACTTATGAGTGTTCACCCAACTATCTTAAGCCTTATCTTTCAAAGCTGTCAGTTGTCCTTCGCCGTGATACTATGCATTCATGTATTTTGATGTAGACTCTTTGTATTCACTATGATCCGTTCTGGCTATTCAGTGTGTTTGCGGTTCTAAATTTGCCTACTCAGATGCATTCAGAAAGGCAGGCTGGGCTTCACCACTGAAATGATATTGCTTGCACTCTTTCTCAATTAAGCATTAGCGAAAACTTGCCCTGTATATTTATTTCATTTTGCCCGGTCTTTATCACATGAAAAGCAGAACTAATATAGCCGAAAAGTAGCCGGAAGTTATCCAACATCAACTCTGAAGACTTTATTATAAGCAAGCAATGATGGTGGTGACCTTATTGATTGCCGAAGTGTGTCTCAAAAATTTGTAGATTTTTTGAAAGTCATAAGATTATTACACCTATTTACATGCCTAAGCCTCATGGAGTTATTACCTCTACATAACTGCACCTAACTTATTGTTCGAAGAAACCTCAATGTTATAGTATGTTAAATATAGAACGTCTATACCACTACATACATGCGTACAATATTTATAGGTCCGCATTAAAATTTGTAATAACCACAATTTGTTTTCATACTTTTTGTTGAGACCATCATGAAGAAAAATCCGGATGCGTATAATTTGACGAAATTTGGACCCCATATTTTTTAAGTCCTACTGACGGCGTATTGCGATTCTTTATTAATTGTAGGTCCACTTGAAAGAAAGCACATTTTTCTTCACGACAGCAAAAATAGCCAAGATTTAAAGGCGGTCCTCTGATATGCTCTTGAAGAATCCCGGAAACGTTGCATGGTAGAGGCTAATCAGATCGGCTGGTTATGAACTGGTTTTCAAGGTGCCATTGCTCAAGTTTACAGTGGACGAACATTGATCGTTATTGGTATTTATCCCTCTGACCAAAATTATCTGTAGGTTTCCATCGAAAGAGTTTTATTATTTGATCAGTTGGTGTAGATAAACTTTTATAAAAACTTCACCGCTTAACTGAAATCAAATAAAAGGTAGGGCTGCAGGTAAGAATTCCAAAATTACCTTACACGCCAACGCGAAGTAATGCTAGCTAACTTCTTCCTAACTTCTTTAAGAAGCAGAAGATGGCTGTTTAGCGTTATTATATGCATGATGAACTCCAACTGCTGAAATAAGCGGACCAGAATTTCCTCTCTATTACTTCTTATTGAGACTGTCACAGCTGAGTGCCATAATACCCTTTAAAGATCCTTTTGGAGTCACTGGGCACCACTTATTCGATCACGGTGTACGCTATTATTGAAATAGCTTACAAGCTTTTTCCTCAGGTAACTTCAAAGTTTCGAACAATAGCCTAACCAGAGTGAAAATCGCTTCAAGTCGTTGAAATGCAAAACATGTTGAATCTTCTACTGCTCAACTCTGTATACATAGATGGTATGTGCTGACCCAGGATATCCTGGGTGAATGGCGTAGTCTTTATGTATAATACACCGACACTGTCCGCTTTTTTGCTCTCTGAAATAACTTGAAGACATCATGACTGTGTTTTGTGTTGCTACCAAACGGGAGCGCCAGGCAGGGCTCGAACCATGCTGCACAATTTGCTAACTGGACAGCTATACTGTACACCCAGGCTCATCACGATATTACTGTAAGTACTAATTGATCCCGCGAGGTGTCGATGTTGCGTTTGGCCGGACAGCGACGATCGTGTACTGGCGTAGAGCATTCCTGCCCGGTGAGCAGGTGGTGCGAGCTTGAGTTCTGCCTTGCGCTAGGTTTTTATCGCTACAAAACATCCCTTTGAAAGCTTACAGCCTTCTGAGTGCACTTGAGGATTGAAGAAATTGAGTTGAATCTAAAAACCGTTTTGCAGCTCAAGTGTGAGGGCTTTTATTGTCATGCGAGTAGTGTTCAAATTTATTGAGAGTCATCTGGTTTTCGAGTATGTATAGTTCCAAATTTCTTCTCACGTCCAACTCCAACCCAGCGATTGTAGGTTCTCGCCAGTTTTTCCGCCACCATCAACCAGTTTCGTCGATACTCTCGACTGGCAAATGGTCATGACTCACCACTGCAAACGAGTTCGAGCTCCAACGTGCAATCCATAACTTTCACTGTCGGTGATTTTTCGCGCTCTGCCATCGACACTTCATCATCCAGACACGGTCACACGTGTCAATGTACATAGAGAAGCGCTCGCCACACCATTGTGCGAAGCGGTCCTCGACTATGGGGCTCTAGCGCCGTCGGCCGACAAAAAGCCCCATATTTTTAAACTGGCCGACGGCGCTGTGATCGCGCGCCTCCGCAGAATTCCATTTTTCCTCGATATTTCCCCGGGAAGTGTTCAATGTTTTCCGCTCCTCTCAGTCAATCACTTGCCGAGAGCCGACGATGTGTTTATTCATCAGGTGGTGGACCGCTGATTCACGTCCTTCACTGATCAGACCAGATCCTATTTTTCTCCTTAGCGCTGTTTTTTTTACAATTTACTGAGCCTTCTACTTTTACGACCGAAAAGTGCATGCATGCACTTTTTGAAGACCATGTGTAGGTTTATGGTTGGTGTTATCGGGGGAGATTTTTTGTTGGCAAAACGAGTTCCAAACGGGTTGGTTGAGGGGAGAAGGATTTTCGCTTTTTACTGAAGTTTGACACAGCAAACATTTTGGGGCAAATCTGCAAAACGTTAAAGTGTAGTTCTGCTCAAATCATTTATTCCGCTAGTTACTTGAATGCTTTCCGTTTTCCTGGTGATAATTTCACCAGTATCTGAACAACACACAAAAAAGCAATCCTTGAATGCTTCTGGTTTATTTTTTCAAAAAAAAAAAATTCGTCTATTACAAGAACTCTTTCTCGAGTATATTTGAGTTCGAATGTTCGAATATTGTGAGCATTCGAAATCGTTCAAATATTCGAACATCTTGGTAGGGCATAACTGTGCACTTTTGTGCCAGATACATTCGGCGCCAAGGGTGCTTGTCGCACAGCATCTTGACATACCGACAATATAGCAGTATTCTATGGTTTGAATAAAGTTTGAATTATCAGACTTGGCTGTCATCATTTCCATTCCATTGAGAACTGCAGAGATTTTCAAATATCAAATGATAATGCCAAATTCTCTATGTTTCGACAATTACTAATACATACAAAGCACATATAACATTAAATGCCAGCAACGTGTAGTATTGGATCGAGAAATTCATTATGATAATAGTAACAGTTATAATTTAAGTTCCTGTTTGATTTGATTTCCAAAGCAGGCCAGTTCCAAATGGTTGGTTAGGCTCGTTAAAGTAAGATGTTTACTGGAGACTTCATCAAATGGGGAGGGAAGTTTGATCACACGTCAAAACAGCCCTCGACTTCATTTTGTGTACATTATTGGATTTCACCACTTACTATTTACTATGCCTTCACTTCCATTATAATGTAGCTGCGTTGAAGCACCAGCTGAGCAATAACTTTGTTTTCCAGCCTAAAACTTCCTGTTTTGCTCACATGTTCGCGTCATTGTGAGGACCTTTGAAATTCACTATGCTGTGAGGTTTTTTCACGAAGCTTAGCTACTTGTTTACCAAAGAGGAACATTTTAGTCTCCCGATTACTCAGCCACCTAACCTTTCTGGTGAATAATGAACTAAAAATAGGTGGAAAAAGAAACTGTAAATAAAGAATAAAGAAATGTCTGCGAACCAGCTAACTCCCTATGCTGTGAGATTATTGCTTTTCAAGAGTTGAGAAATCACTTCACCGCAAGATTAAAACTTAAGTAAAGAAGACTCTCCTGTGAATTATGTTATAGGTTAACGACGAATTCACACGAACGTGCCAAGCACACTAGTTAAAAAGAAAGTTTTAAGCCCTACGATCCATAGGTTCCACTTTTCTGTCATTTCCCGAATGGTCATTTTTTCTGAAAAACTTCGCTGAAGATGTTCAGGGGAGGTTGTATGAATGGACCTCAATAAGGTTCTGGGTGATTCTCTTGTCCCCGCTCATGCTTCCCTGCTTAGACTCAGCCCTAATTGGTGCTCAATCATTTGGAGTCAATTAGGCATTCTCTTATATGAGCACAAGTGCTTCGACAAGGCTAAAGGCACGATTTGCACTCCCGATTTGCCTTCCCAGGGTGTGAGGCTTTGCTTTTCTAGGTCTGAGGTAAGTTCAGAGCCCAGATACTCTGCACTGTATCTTCCTTTATCTTAACTTTTATTCTGATTGCAACATGTCTGGAAAAGCCTTACTTTCCAGATAAATTATTCGCAATTATGCGTGGGGAGGTAAAAAAGGGTGAGACTGACTGAAACATTTTGGTGGAGACTGTGCTGGATCCCTATTAGGCAAGGCGGTGGTCCTGTATAGACAAGGAAAGGACACCGGAGCGCAGTCTCGGGATGCGTCTTCGAACGCTGATTTCAAATGTGTGTTCCATACCTGCTAAACTTCTGGGAACGGAGTTGTGAGCCACTTTCAGTTTGCCTTCTGAGCCCTCTGCCTGCACGTAGAGTCCTCTAGCCACAAGAGTGCGAGCTCAAGTAGGCTAGAAACAGCTTTTTCAAGAAGTGCAAAAATGCTGCGCTACAGGAGATTCGAACTACTATCCGCTCCATCTCACCACGCCTGTCCTCTATCCACTGCGCCAGCGATGTTCTCAGCCTAGTTGAGGTCTCGCGCTCTTGTGATCGGCGGACTCTGCATGCCGGCATAGGGCTAAGAAGCCAGACTGCGTTCAGCGACTGTAGAGCACATATTTGGAATTTATTTATTTATTTATGGACGCATACAACGTATGCGTGAACGTGGAATCAGCGTTCTAAGCCGCATTACGTGATGGCTAGACATCTCGTCTCACACTGCCGCTACGACCTGGTCTGCTTCCCTTGAGAGATAAGGGTCCTGTTGTTCTACCGAAGTCGAAAGGTCGTCACATGTAGCTCCGGCGGGGTAACTTCGTGGCAATCTCGTGGTTCCTTAAGCGATGCCAGTCGTGGTATAGAACCACACCACTGTTTTGAGATTCTCCACTGTGATCACTCTTATCACTCCTGCTGTTTGGCCCCTGCATGATCTGCAACATGAAGTTCTTGTTTGAAATTGTTTAGAGGCTGCCTCCTTAGCTTACCCATGGGTTGCTGAACTAACCACCTAGTGCATAGTTCCTGTTCGTACAGCATACGTCGACTCTTCCATTGTAAGCATCAGACGGTACTTGTTGCTTTCATCGCCTTCCCGAGTACGCTCGAGCAGTGTTGTCTTCGTTGTGAACCTGTTATCTCAGGCTGGATTGAATGCGGAAAATATCGGCTTATCAGTTTCGTGATAGAGTCCGCTGATAAACCTTGCAAACACGTCCGTATTGCACACGCCATACCTTTCAAACAGGACCTAATTATCACAGAGAGACAAGTGCTGTGCAATATCCTCGGGATATTTTGAAAATCTAATGTCCATCTTCCAATGTTGCAACTGCGTACAGCAACCGTGTTCGCAATGACGCAGCTCAAAAGTTGGCGTAGTAGAACAGTTTCTTCCCCGCTTCTCAGAAACAGATCCTGAAGTGATATATGGTGTGCAATGAAGGAAGAAGATGACCTCTAACATCTTTAAAGAAGCTGAGAATTAGTTTAAAAATCCACGAATTTCCGATTTTTTCTTGTGCTTCCTTCCGAAGCCATTCAGATATAGAAGGGTTTTATACAAGTAGAGCATGTAGATACATTTTTGACTCCTTGAGGAAATCCATAGACGTAAACGATAAACATGGGCATTGTCGTTGCTGGTCAATCTGTGTTTGGGATGCGCAACGAAACGTACTTCTACATCAGATTATGATAGCACTATGTGTTTCCGGGGCTACAACAACTTCCGAGAATCGAGCATTGTACAGATCATTGGTTCCATCCTCCCGATCAAACGGAAAGAGGTAGAAGGCTCGACTGTCCAAGACCCGAGAAGACCCTAGATGCCATTCCTGAATTCGTCCTCTCTTTCCTGCTGCACAAGAAGAGTTTGCATAATATATGAGAGCCACAGACACACGGGATTTGCAAGCTGCTCACTAACTTCCTATTTTGCAAGTACTTCATTATCAACTGATTCATGTCACAGTTTAAAGCCTGTACTTTTGTTGTTTGTGTTCTAGCACTCACAGATTTGTGCGGCAGGCCTAAGTTGTTACAACCGTGAGCCAACTGGGAATTATCCGTCAGAGCTGTGCCCTCATTTGCACCCCACTATCGCCCTTGTCCCACAGCGTTCCCTTCCTCACTCCCCTTACTCGCCTCCTTCCAGTCTGTCCGTTTTTCTTCGTCGTTCCGCATTTCCTACGTCGTCGATGGATCTGACCAGCGTTCATTGAACGCCCGGCGTTGAATAAATGGCCGGCGTGTCGTGACTCATCTCCGGCTTCGAAATTTATGTCGTCGATTCTCACAGTACATCTCACTCTTTCGGATTTCAGTGTATTCGCCTCATCGAACCGAAAATGCCCACATACACCACGACCACGACGAGAGTCACGCGAACCACTACTGGAAATTATTACGGAGGGTTTGTAACGCACACTAATCCTGTAATTTTATTTTTATTCCACAAAAACCGCTGCGTTGCAGGAATTCAAATGTGCCCATCTGACACGCCACATGTGCATCCACTTTGCTATTATTAGATCTTGCTGGGATATGTCCTGGCAACAGAATGTACATCTCTTTCGAAATCGAAGACGCTTGAAAACACTTATCTATTCTACACAATGGGCCTGTTTCTGCACAGTGGCGTCGAAATATCTCTTCTTGACAAAGAAGGCAATAGCCTTAAGCGCACAGTAACGTCGGATCCAAAATTCCAAAGCGAAAAAAAGGATCAAAAAACGAACGGTAAACTCAAGTTTATAAGAATGCAATAGAAGAAACTACCAACATATTTGTAAAGCGCACATATTTGCTGAAATCAGAAAAAAACGAGCTTGATTGTTAGCAGACTAAATGCTTCTTATGTGGCTCTACACTAGATATGTTGTTCTCCAATTGATTCTTGAGTACGGCAGGAAGCAGTTCGACATGTTAGCCACGCACTTTTCTTATATAACTTCATATATTTCGAACCAACATCTGCCTTCTCACAGATACAGATGCAGGTCAAATGCATGGGACATTTCGCTAAGGACTGATGGCCTAAGGTTTCTGCACATTTGGAATTCACTGGTACTAATCAGCTTTTGACAGAAGAAGAATTTGTGAAGCGAAACTCACATCACCCGAAGGCAATTAACATTTTGAGAACGGCTGTTAAATTTAGGACTATGTATAATAAAATATAACATTATAAATTTAAGACAAGGATCTAATATAATTTTTTTTGCTTTTTTTGCATGTTATTCAGAGATTAATAAGATTGTCACCAGGAATCTCACAATCTGCACATGTTATACCCTACCCATAATATTGTATCCTGGTCCTATCACATTTTGGTTTTTACTTCCTTTACTTTTTATTTTTTATTCTGTCATCGCTAAAACAATCATTATGCTCAAACGCTTACCAGTTCATCCGGAGATTTACTACTGCACATCTTTTCGACAATTTCTTTATGGAATACGCAGTTATTATGCTGCAACTCCAGGTTTAATCTCAAAAGTGATTGTTTAGGAAAAATTTCTTTGCAGAATTGTGAACTGAACATCTAAGGTTGATGATGTTATTATGTTATAATTTAATGCGCGCTTAGCGTAAGAAGTGTACAGAAAAATGAGGACTGGACATGCGCGAAAGAAGTCAGGTTTGGCTCCGCACTCAGGCTAAATTCATTGTCTGCTCATCATCCGATTAGGCGGGCTAGTTTTCGACAACTCAGTTTGCTCCTCGAAGCACTTCTTTCGCCTTATTTCAACTTCCATACGAAGTATTAGTTCAAAGCTTCATCTTTCTGTGAAGTGTTGTGAAATGGGATTCGGTCCCAGAGAGACTGATTAGCACCGAACTTATCCCTAATCGTAATGCAGCTGCACATTACCTACACTCTGCATTTGCCGCAAGCTGTACTGCGGGTCTACAGCCGGTATCCCAGGGGCGTTCGTATTTTTTTCAGGTATTTAAAAGTGCGACTGGCATTCACATCATCATCATCAAGAAGCGGACCCTTATTTGCACAGGACATCATAGACTCACCCCCAATTTCGATTCGAGGCTTCTCACACGGCATGCCTGCGAGAGTTGAAAAGAAATCAGAAATCTCTGGAATCCGGTGCAGTTACGCCAACCGCTGTTACACGTCAGTACATGTCATATGTGTAGGCGCGCCGAGGAACTAGTAGTTTTAGCGCCTGCACAAACAAACGGATATCGCCATTGCTACAAACTAAGCCTGCGTAGTAGAAAACCATCAGTAGTAGTCATCGTTCCGCTCGATTTTTTTTTGACGAATTTGGTTCCAAAAGCTGTAGCGAGTGTTTCACGTGTATCGCAGAAGACACCCGCATCGAATATTGGATGATTTTTTAGCCGTAACAGCTTCTGGATTAGATATTGGGTGTTTATCAGTTTATGCAAACGGACTCTAGATACCTACTACACAGTACGAACACCTCCCACTAACCTCCTGTACAAAGCTGGATAGGGTCAAAGTTCACCGTTATATTGGAGCCGCAATCAATAGGCGCAAGATTATTGATAGATTATTTCATTCGTCAAGAATTTCCTTCGGAGATCTATGGGTCCAGACTTATAAAACTTGGTAAAAAATAGAATAGACAACTAGAAGTTGTACTCCTGGAGAACTCATGAACGGACAGCTATAGGATTCGAGCTCGACATGTTCCTGCACGAATCCAGTGTGTGGACCAACTTCCTTCTCTGGAACCTAGTCCTGTGGGGACGAAATGAAAGCAGTGACAACAGTGGCAGCATCGTCTTCATCTTGTACATTTGCCATACATAGTTGATTTTGGCTGTTGCTGCTCAAAACTCGGAATAAAATTGGCTACAGAATGACCTGAGGTTTCACTGCCCTGAAACAAGCGGATTCCCGCGACACCTTTTCAATATGAATAACAGCGGTCAAAAACATTTTGAACAAATCCTTTCTTGTGTGAGAAAAGCGACTTGAAGGTTAAACACATTTTCTGGGTTTTCAAGAACTTCTGGTTTCTTGGACTCATTCCTACTAACGTTTTATTTTTTCTGAGTTGCGGACATCGTGAGGCAAAAATAACCCAAAGTAGACATGCCGCGTGATGAAGACGATTGCGGCAATACTAACAGTTCTTTCTATACAATTCTTCTTTTTAGAGAACGAAGTTGGCGAACACAGTGGATTCACGCAGGGGCAGGATGACGAGCTCGAACCTTTAGATGTTTACGATGTTCTTTCTACTTCTACATAGTGGCCTACTGTAGTTCTCTTCTGGTTTTATGAATCACTACACCACAGCTCACACTGAAAATGAAATAATCTATCATTAATTTAAAGATGCAAATTCGACCTAATCAACCTTGTGCAGATGTTTGCTAAGAGATGCTCAAACTCTTATAAATAGCTTGTTTTTGCCTGCAAATACTGACAATAATACTGACAAACACAGGCACCTAATCCAACAGTTTTTGTGAATAAAAATGCTTCCATCTAAATTTATGGGCGAGTGATATACTTAGGTACTGTACTTATGATGCACAAGAAGCACTAGAGGCAGTATTTTCAGCCTTCTATTTCTTCATTGGATTTCGCGAAGAGCTTCGAGTACTACTAGTTGTTTTCTACTGTGTAGGAAATGATTGTAGTGATGTAGATTTATTTGTGCAGAAGCCAAAACTACCACTTCCATGCCCAGTCAGATACCCATGATATGCAATGTATTGAAGCTGCCATCACACTACATTTGTCATTGTTTTACAGGAACTGTTGTCGTTATTGTAGCTGTTAGAAATTCTAGATGAAGTTTCCTTAAAATAGCCTTATCAGGACCAAGAACTATTAAGCCTTGGTGCATAAACAGCTTTCCATACCACTGGCCTGCTCATTCCACGATGTAGCGTGATCTGTTTGGTTTTTTGGGGATTATTGTCTCGCCACTATTATCCTCTTCGTTGCCATCCTCTTTCCAGAAATTGTAGGCTCATTGGAGTCGCTTCAAAGTGTTCTATCCTAGAGCTTTATGAAAAACGCTCTCACTTTCGAGATAATTTTTTTTTCACGAAATACCAGTCGGTATTCATTAAGGAGCATTGTCATCTTTATGTAGTTGCGCGCCCTAGAGACATTGGCGGGTCTCTAGACTTTTTGGTAGTTTCATCCACTGTCACAGCAGCGGAAGATCACTTTTCATTCCCAGTTAAGAAGTTTTGCGTTGTTGCATGAATCTCCTTCCAATATTCAGCATTTTTCCTGCTATACCTTTGAAACAAAAACTAGCCCGCATGTGTGGCAGAACGAGAGGCAGTCAATGTAAAGGTGAAGCTCCTAGGTTCAGAACCTAAGGATAAAGGATAAAGGACGGTGTTAC
Organism: Heligmosomoides polygyrus bakeri; assembly: GCA_947359475.1. NCBI lineage: Eukaryota > Metazoa > Nematoda > Chromadorea > Rhabditida > Heligmosomidae > Heligmosomoides > Heligmosomoides polygyrus. The sequence goes on from OX375870.1 coordinate 73,445,788, forward strand.
TAAGTCACTTATAGGATGCGCCTCACATTCTACTTCTATAGGATGCCGTGGATGCGATTTGGTTGCGTATTTGGCCATACAATGGCCGATGAACAAGTCTGCGCTCTATCCTTCCCAGACAAGTTTGGTACCAATTCACCGACCCCGGAGGGTTGGAAGGCTTGGTTGGCCTGGGCGGGAAATCCGAACCAGGAACCTGGTATGGGGTGCACGCGACAGTCGCGCAGGTTCAGAACCTGCCGAGCGAAATAGCTGAGCCCAAATTGAGTTTTAAGCAATCTTTGCGAGGAACCTTTGTAGTTGTGAGGGGAACCATTTGTTCATTCGCACGATTGCGTTGAGACGTTTCTACTGCCTTATGTACCTCCTTACTGTTAGAACATTTCGCCCAAATGGTTCACACGCTTCAGAATGTCCTGCTATTCACATTAAGTTTTCTCTTCCTCCATCACAGACGCACTTCTGGCAGCAATATCCTCACAAGGAAAGGTTCCCAACTCAAGGTGAGCTCTTGCGATGCTATTTTGACAGGATGTATGGCGGAGTCCAGAAACACAGTCGGTTTTTGCTGAACGCCTGTTTATAGACCTAAAAAGGAGGTCTGAAAGCGTGCGCGCAATATCATCAACCCCTACGACTCCCCTCGAATGCCTCGGCGGCGCAGTTAGTAGGAGGGACGCCTTACAGGAGCACACAGGAGAGGATTTAAGTTCGAGTCCAGGTCTGCCAGAATTTTCGCACATATTAGTTTGTTGTTATTATGCTTTCTCATGCTCACAGGAGTCAATTTTAAACCATCAATGCTTACAACAAATCAAGACCGTCTGTTTGCGCCTTCATATGTGCTAGTTTTCCAACAATGCACCATGTCATTGCTCTGGAAATAAAAAGTCCTGTCTTGTCTTCCCTTTTAGTCAACAGCTATGGTCTATGAAACAAGTAAAACACAAGCGCTTGTCAACAGCATCTTACGAAGCCAGTGAGGAACAATCTCCTCCCTGACAAGAAATGACCACTTCTTCTTCGTTGAACGCGCAATCCGTGGACGTAAGAAGGGTCCTGGGTGAACATCGACGTACCCAGCTGCCACCCACGCGTATGACACACATAGAAGGGTCCCATTTTCATTATACTACCTCTAACTTGAACCGCCTCTCCTTCCTGACAGTCGATATCTCATATATGGCGTCCCGGAGGAGTCCTTTTATGGCACCAGCAACCGTAATCTCTCTCCTTGTCGGAGATGTGAAATACAGTGTGAAGGTGGAAAGTAGTCGGCCGACAACACGTTCAGGTGAGAACGATATTTTTAGCACACTTATGTACCGATATGGCCCGGGTCCATAATGTTCAACCATAAGGTGGTGTATTTGTGTGCAGTTACGGTATTATTGGTAACATGATATGATATGGTGGTGATGCAGATAGGCATTGTTGAAAAACTATCACTTATGAAGGCGGAAATAATTTGTTGTAAGCATTGATGATCTAAAATTGACTCCTGTAAGTATGGGAAAGCGTAATAACAGCAAACTAATATGTGCGAAAATTCTGGCAGTATCCGGACCCGAATTTAAAACCCCTCCGGTGTGCTCCTGTGAGGCGTCACTCCTACCAACTGCGTCGCCGAGGCATTCGTTGTGGAGTATCGTAGGGGTTGATGATAGTTGCGCGCATGCTTTCAGACCTCACCTTCAGGTCTTCAAAAAAGGGTTCAGTAAAAACTATCGGTGGTTCTGGATTCTGCTCACAGGGTCCTACATCCTGCCAAAATAGCATCGCAAAGGCTCACCATGAGTTGAGAACCTTTCCTTGTCAGAATTGTGAGGATCCGAACGCATGTCTGGCACCCTTAGCACCTAATGTGTGGTTAAGTGAATTTCTCAGGTGAAGGAAGAGATGAACATACATAGTCCTTGTGGTGTGACGGCCTTCAGGTAAGTTCAGTACAAAGGGAGGTGGTACATAAAAAGAGAAACAATTTCCCCCATTTGTATTGACCCCTCCCTAAACTGGAAATGCTTGCACAATCTTTACCTTGTTTTTCTCAAGACTTGCCTTCACCTTTAGAACCGCGGAGATCATACAACGACAATCATCCCACTGTTTATCACTGATGTCAGACGTATGTAGTCGAAGCAGGCTCATCCAGCACATAGAAGGCGTAGTAGTGCACCTCGCTGCAGTTGCTCCACAACAGCAGTGTAACGAGTCCACCCGACTGCCTCTGCGCACATTAATTCTGGCAATAACCTAAGTACACCTGTGACGCGTGCGCACGCTTTTATTGGCATAGCGCCAGCGTTGCGTAGTCATTCAGTGCTCCACTCTGCTCCATGGACAAATTAAATTCTGTGGCGGTACACGGCTGCTGTTGCCATTGCTGTCTAACGGTAGTGGAATCCCATTGTGACAAAATTCAAGGGAAGAGAAAGAGAATAATGGAGTGCTATTCTGTGGCCGCCCGGCTCGAATTGCAGTCATCTGGCCCGTCCTTGCTTTTTCGCATCTGAATGGAAGCGTTTTTCGTGGTTGTTGTGTGGCTCAAGCTAGACGCAATCGAAACAGCAAACCCCAGGTCCCACATCCGGAATGTCTCGTTGAAGCGTATCATTCGCCAGACACTGAAAACACGTCGAGAACGCATGCTGAGCGAGCCCGCAGTCCGCTTCTCTCTCGTCGTTTAACGTTGTGAGTAGCGTTCTCACCGATTGTCGAAAAAAGCGAATGTTTTCTGTCGTTGTGTTTGTCTAAAGCGAATGCTTTACAGAGAATCCCGGAGAAAACGAAGTTGCTTGGCGGTAGTGTTTTAGTAAAGGTAGGAAACTCACTTTTGAACGCTGCCGCTTCTCCGTGGACTAAAGCACAGCAAAAATAAACTAGTTCAAAGAAAGCTTCAATTCTCGCTGCTATTGTACTTAGTCTGTTAATGAATGCTATTTGGAAACATGAATAAGATACTAACTTCATATTACACGTGATCGTAACATTAACTGTCTCCAGTAGCAGCTATGTGTAAAAGAAAACCTTTTCTCTAAAAGTAAATCCCACGCTAAATTTTATGAAATAGACCTGCAGGGTATGAACCACTCATAGACCTCTCCCGCCTTTCGAGCTATGAATCTATCCATCTCTTTTTCTCTTTACGCATGCAACACAAAGTAATTTGTCTTCATATATGTACTACAGATGTGTGAAAAACGAGAGGACAAAAAGAGGGTTGACATGAACCATTTAAGACGTTCTCCCATAACTTAGCATCAGTCACACTTGTAAAGGACAACTCTTCACCTTTGCTCATCGTTCTCCACCACGTTTTCTGATTTTTTCGCACCTATCTATTTTTTGAATTTTTATAAGCATCTGACCTCTACGCGTTGAAAGGAAAGTGGAGCGCTCGAGACAATGATTGTTCAAGAGATTTTGTATGGTTGAACTTTTTCCACATTGCGAAAAGCGTCGCCCCACAGCTCACTTTTCTCTTTCAATCTCATCCCTTGGCTCATTGTCCTTTTTTGGAATTTTCACTGCATAAAACTCGTGTAGGTTATCCCCCTTACATAGGTGTTGAGAATTCCTTGACAGGGCGCTCAATTTAACCTAGACCAGAATCTGCACCCATTTGTACTCATTTGTGGCAGCAACCCACTGACAGATATAGTTTAACAAATTCAGATTTCCTTGAATAAACACCAAAGAAAAATGAGAGAACAGTGTTGCCTACTGGCCAGCCGATCCAAAAGAGCATGTGTCCTCTCCTTTCTAGACAGGTCTTCAACCAACTCAGTGACTTAGAAAATATGCGAGTCGCTGAGTTGCCTACTGTATGTAGAGTATAATCGGACAGTGTTTGCAATTTTCAAGGTTACAATAACGCACTGATGAAAGAAAGGGAGTATGAATGCACTGGACTAGCTAGACAAAGGGAACTCAGTTGCAGTTCCGAATTTAGGAGACTTGAAATAATTGGCCAGAATTCTTCAGTGGAACATTTCTTTGATGCTAAAAGCAATACTGTGAGATGCTACTGCACAACAGTAGATTAATAATTATCGTTTCGGTATAAGTCAGCGCGCAAGAAAGGATGGGACGTCATAACTATGGGATTACAGCAGTTTTCGAAGAGAAAACAGTTGAATTAGAGAGAAATAATGGCTGTATTCTACAGCAATAGTGGGTCGTGCGGTAGCACAGTCAGAGGAGGCGCTGCTTGTCTCGCGCCACCGGTTCACGGCTTTTGGATTTCCGCACAGACCTACCAGGCCTTCTACCCCGAAGGGGTACCAAAACACAGCCATTATTTCTCCCAATTCGAGGCTTTTCTCGTCGAGAACAACAGAACTTTCCACTGTTCCCGAAGCGTTGGCTCTGAAAATGTAAGGCTTATTTTGCCTAGGCGGAAAATTCTGAGGTCTGCGAATTGGTACTTTACTTATCAGTGAGGAATAACACACTGCCTTGACCATCGGATGGCTATCGCAAGCCATTTTGTAGGCCAAATACGCGTTCACATTGCCTCCACGATACCCCGTGGAAATGGAATGCGTCTCGCCACCCGCAATGGTATTGACTGACCGGAGTTATAATAATAAACTGAATTGCGGGATGCGCCGCGCATTTTATCCCTTCATACTTCATTCCACAGAGGACGACGCTTCGAAGGTACTCTTTTATCTCCACTTCTCCAGGAGTTATGGTATGGAGTTATATGAAATCACATAAAAGCTTAAATGCAGAAGCTTTGTTACAGGCTAATAATAACCTATAGTTTGTACGCAGAGATTCTGCGTCTCGAAGTTGATGATTCAACTCGATGTTTCCCCTGCCTACTGCCAGACTGTTGCCCTTTTCTGTTTCATCTTTTAGTGTAAACAATACTTGCCAAACCAGAAATACATACTTGAGCAGGGCTGTTTCCCTATTCCACGTATTTAAACAACTACCTTAAATTAATCGTGGGCCTCCTAACACTCCAAGCGTTTTAGGGTGGGCTGGAGTACAATACTGGTCACACCTTGCATTTGAATAAGGATAGGATAGAATACCGGATAGAACTCCTGAAAAGGAAGGCACAAGGCACATTTATCAACTTAGAAGTCATGATTAGATTGTTTCTTCTCCACGGCTGCAAAGCCAATGCAGATTGATTGGTTGGTTTTTGAAAACGATCCAAAAATATGTGATTATTTATGAAAGTTATCTTGCCTTTCAAAAATGAAATGACAAATAAGAAGAAGTTAGAGCTGTGGCTGTGCCATCGGAATGTCGAATGACTTGTTTAAAGTGATGGGAGCCAGTTGTGCCAGATGAGTGCGTGGAGAGCAGTAAATCCAGCGCGTAGGTGAAAACTTCTGTCCTCACGCTTGCTACTTGTTAGCGTGGTTTTCTCGTGTGCCACCTGGTCCAGATGTTGGCTTCCTAACACAAGATTTAAAGCGAGCGAAGCTGAGTCAGAGCAAGTCATTGGTTCAGTTGAAAAAGGCTGCACAGCTCACAGATAGATTCCTAGATATGGTGCCAAGCAGTACCACGAAGTGTAGCTATGAAGCTTCAAAAGTCCCCCATATTATCCCTAGTTGGCATCTAAGGCCTTTTTTAAATATCTTTTCTAATGATCTCCATCAAAGATGCCAGTCTGGGTGACGGCTACCGCACGAATGCGCACAAAAATGATTTATTTGCTTCCTGTAGATATGAATAAATTACGAAAAAAGAACAAACTTGTAAAGGCTTAATTTATCACTAAGCTTCATATTAGCTGCAGGCTGCGGCACCTATGTATGTCCCTCTGCCCTAACTCACACCGATCGGCTAAAGGTGCCATAACTCTTCCTACATATAAGAAATGTCACGACGTGACCGTCTTAGAGGCTCCGCTGAAAGTGCGATTTCCTCCTGCATCCCGTGTGATTCAGTGTCCCGAGGACGTCGTCACCCGAAAAAAGCCCCTCAGTTTCTGCAGCACGAGGAATGAGGTGCAGGAAACGACGCTCAGCGTAATGACTCAGAGCAGTATTGAGCTGTTTATGTAGGAGTACACCACAAGAGGCGGTGCCAGCCACTTCACTGTATCTCCATCACGACCACCAGCACGACCGTCGCCCGTCGGTCCGTGACTCGGTGATCCAGGTGGTGCAACTCACGTCGCCGTCAGTTACTCACCGACTGTCTCGGATAGGCCTCTTTTACTTAACTCCTGTCGTAAACCTCCATTAGACGCCTCATAAAGCGCAACCAGCCCATGGCCGAGAGCCACGTTCTCGTCTACGCTTCTCTGGCTGTTTTCCAGGGCAGAAGTCGCAATTGGCAGCGATTCCAGGTCGCAGCGATGCTCCGATGCAGTGCGGCGAATTTTACACCGTCTCATCGTTTGGCATCGTTTTTTGGCGCTGACGCCTCCAACATGGTGCTGTTTTCGCCAACAGCCTCGGACTCTTCTCTGTTGTTATTTCGCAGTGGGTGTGGGGTGGTGGCGATCGTTGGCACAATCGAGAGAGAATGTGCGCGAGGAACTCGTTTCGGAAACCTCGTCGATGCGTTTCTCCTCCTCCTTCAGCCCTCATGACTATAATAGGGCGGCCGGTGGGGTGCTAAGGCGGCGGCCGGTGTGCTAGGAGCAAGGACCGCCATACGCCATCACAACGATGGCGTCGTTGGTGACACGAGGTCGATTCACGCCTCACTGGCGTCCACCATCCCCCGGGACCTTTTGCTGCGTCATTGTTGCCCTCGTTTTCTCGGCAATCTGATCTGGATACTCAAAGACGTCGGTGGGAGGAGGGAGTGCGTTCGAGTAGACAAAGCAGACCTAGACCGCGGCGCTGCGGTGAGTTTGGCACCAGCTGCTCGTCGGCCGCATAAATTGCCAGGAGGGGTGCCATTTCGCCATGTGCTTCCAGCGCCTGATCGCTCTCCTCGTCCTTCCAGAAAATTCTCTCGAAACGACGCTCTGAAAATATTACGTTACCTTGGCAAAAAACGCGGCGTCAACCAGTTGTTGGGCCACTCGATGACTCAGTCCTGGCACAGACGAGGGCCGTTCGACCCCACTGTTTTGTGTTTTGGCAGGTAGAAAGTGGGAGGTGGCGGCATAACAGCGGAGGGGGGGGGCGGCCGAGCGGGTGGGGTGTAGTAATGGGTTTTCGGTAGTTCTGGTACAGGCTACGGGACCGTGCTCTTGCTATCCGCAAGCAGCAACACGATGGTCCTCTCCAGGACCTTTCCGCGATGTTTTTCTCTTGCCTTGATCTCTGGTGGCGTTTCACAAGCTGTTTACTGCGGCGAACTATTACAACTTCGGTGGTGACGGCAATACCTTCACAAGCACCGGAAATCGGTTCATTCACCTTTAGTGTTCCAGCTGACGCCACTTTGTTCTAGCTACTTACTCAGTGAATCCTCCGGCTGGGGCGTACTCAGAGTAACTTTGTAGTCACTTCGTGATTTTGAGATCTTTCCTTCGTACACCTACTGTCAACGCTGCATTTACTGGAGTAATCGTGGCCATTCTTTCAGAAGAATGGGTGAGATCTCGCTGAACACACGCTACCTGAGCACCAATCGCGGAATCATCAAGATTCTTCAAATCGTTTGCGGCTTCATTATCTGCTCCCTCCTGTGCGCCCAGTGGTGAGTTGGACCTTTCTTCTGCCATCTGAGGCAGCTCTCCGAACTCATCAGGCGGTGTTTTAATTTTTTCACTAAGGCTCAGTCGCAGCGCACCGGTTTAGTCTCGAAGTTTTGCCAGTCTAATGTATACAGTATCTGCATGGTCACAAGATTCCTACCTTTTTTGATTATCTTGAATCGCAAAAAACTGCGAGTGGCACCATGTTATATGCAGAGACCGTTCATTGCGTTAACCTTACCCGTCATCTTCAGAAGGTTGCGAGTGCTTAAAGGATTCAAAAAACTGCTGTATTCGCACCCAAGGGCTTCTTTATCACATTTCGAAAACGGAAAAAATGGTCGGATTTCATAAAGAACGTGCAGATTTTTGAAATAGGGGACAGCTTTTTTAGTGGAGAATTAGCGTGCTTCTGCAAAATTGAGTTGGACATTGTGGATACATTTTTTATGTGAGGCATCAAATAAAAAAGTTTCTGAATCTGATAGTTTTGCAAATGAATCAAAAACTCGCTTTCCATCATTGCAAAGCACGACGTCGTACACACGTACACTATCAACAAAGTAAGCACTGCGGATCCTAGACAAGCGTTTGGCGCATCCTCTAGGTGCAGCGTGTCACAAAGCTCTAACTTTTTGAGCTAAAATAACCAAAAAATTAGATTCGAAAACCCAATGAGTGCTGACGCATATATCTTTTTGAGACACCTTTTAATTCAAGTATCGGAAGGGAAAGCCGAAATATGCAGGATTTTTTGTCCAATATTTTTCGAAATTAAGGGAGTCGAAATAAATCCAAGTACATTAGAAACTGGGCGCGTGTAGCGCAGTGGGAGGAGGCGCGACTGTCGCGTGCACCCGATACCAGGTTCCTGGTTCGGATTTCCCGCCCAGGCCAACCAAGCCTTCCATCCCTCCGGGGTCGGTGAATTGGTACCAGACTTGTCTGGGAAGGATAGAGCGCTGACTTGTTCATCGGCTGGCCACCGCAAGTCATTGTATGGCCAAATACGCATTCATGTCGCCTCCACGACATCCCGTAGAAGTAGAATGCGCTGGCGCATCCCAGAAGGGATTGAGTAACGCCGTCCTTTATCCTTTATCCTTTATACATTAGAAACGCCGTTCCGGACCTGAATTTGGTGTTGACAACGCGAAGCAAAACATACTGCTTTAATGGGTCCCTTCTGAAAAATTGAAACTGGGCGTTAACAGAGAACAATTCAATGGATCTGAGATTGATAAGCATTCAACTTGCTCAATGCCGTAGAACAGATTTACTTAAGAAGCGTATACAGAGAGGACTGTCAATAGTCTGCTATGATGGTATGCAAAAGGAAAATCCGAGATGACAGCGCATAGGGGTGATTAGCTCTCGAAGACTCGATGTGGTGTTCGGTTCTCGCACCTGGGTTGTGTTATCCATCATGTGGTTTAACAGAATAAAAAGATAGTGTTTTCACGAGTTTTTAAGTAAAGGTGATTAACAGAGGACGGCCTTGCGGGTACTGCGAGACACGGCCTACTGGTTCCTTTTGTGGACCTTGAACGTCGGACTGAGGGGACGTTGCTGTCCTAAGGATCTTAAATAGGTGTGTTGCCTGCACACAGCAGGCGACAGACATTAAGTTTCTGTTCTAGAATTGAACTGATTCTATACCCCTTGGGATTCATCGCACGTCATCCGTTCATTCATTCCTTCCCTCTCCGTCTGAGCGGAGTACCGATTTTTTCGAGCACACGTGATGTTTTCAGGCGATTTACGACTGTTTACTATTTTCACCACGTCCACCAGTCTCTCGCTCACCCTTGTGTTACACTAGCGAGACGGCCGGCCCTCCTCGCAACTGTAAGCAGCCCACATCGTCTCCATCACCGCTGTCCACGCGGACAAAGGCTGCTGCTCTCTCTCTCTCTCGCGTGTCTCAGTCGGTGAGGGCCGCTGCTGCCTTGACCCCTAACATCCTGAGTGGCATATAGGGGGATATGCATAATTATTAGCTGGCCAGTGGAAGCAAAGCAGTAACGGAGCACACGGGAAGGAGCGAGAAAGGAATGAAAAATGACGGCAGGAAGAAAGGAACGATGCAAGAAGGCACTCATCGTCGGAACGACGTGGTTTTGCCTGGTCTACATGTACATTGTGGCTAGTTAGATTCTCAGGGATCCGGTTCGAACAGTTAGCTTTTGGATGAAATAGCAGAAGAGATTCTGCAGTCGTAATGTGCATAAACGATGACGTGAGCGATGACGTTAGTCAATTCACGCAGGACGCGCAGCGAACCCTGTTCCAAGCTCACATTGCAGAGGCATCTCCATTTCAAACACGGTTCCATTTGTCACTTGATGAACATGCTACCGCTTTGTAGGCCTAAAACAAGCCTAGTGCTTACCAACTATGTAATTAACAAATCAAAGGAAATATCAGAGTACGCATTTACCAAGAAGACGGTAAAAGCAACAAGTTGTTGAAAATTGTCCAATGGAATTTATATGAGTTTTCACTGCCGCAAAATTGTGATCACTAATCGGAAAGAATGAATAGCATTATGGCTGGTATGAGTTGTTTCCTTGTGCTGGTAGGTTTACAGCAGCCTTATTTAACAGGAATCACACTGAAGAATTTGAAATCAAGAAGGACAGATGCTCCTAAGGGAGGGCAACTCTCACCTCAGAGTTCCTCGATGAGGATTGAGTTTGTGACAGCAGCAAATCTTATGAAGTAGTAGCTTCCAGCTTTCTATAGGTTTCATGCCTTGCTTTATAAATACACACCTTTCAAAAGCATTAAGTTCAGCCAAGATACGAGAATCATAATGAGGATCTCGGAGGAGCTACAATTCTATGAGCGTCTTTTGCACCAAATGCTCTCATTTGGAACGGATTTCAATTTTGCCTATCCACATCAGAGAATTTCCGTTACAGGGTGGGTGAATAAGTTTGAAGGGGATGCACATACTACCTCCGTTTGTTAAAGAAAAATTGTATCATACATATCAACAATACAACATATTCGTCTACCAGGTCGTTTTTCCGCTTTCTCACGTCTCTGAATAAGACAGAATTCCATTTTTTCAGGTATGGCGGTAAATCGTGCTTCGGCGAGGGTCGTCTCGGCTTCTGTTCCGGTCTCAATTTCATCTGTGTTGTGATCAACATCGTTCTGCTAGTCCTCAATTTCCTCAACATTGGAGCATGGGGACTTGTGAGCATCTTGCCATGAAAAATTTTGAATTGATCTACTACACATATTTGACCTTTTGTCCTATCGATTGGTTTCCAGGAACGAATCTATTCGATCGTGTGTACGGTGCTATTCCTGATAGCCGCTGCTCTGGTCATCTGGTTCATCATCGAGTACAATACCTCCCGTTCGACTCTTATTGCTAGTGCGGTGAGTTTTCCAGACAATAAACCCATTTTTCTTCAACTCACTCGTCGCTTTCCAGGCTCTAATCACCGTCCAGTTCTTCTTGTACATGTGGGACGTGAAGATTCTTCAGGGCGAGGCCTCAAACTAAAAGACAGCAAAGAACACACTCTCTTTGTCTTATCACTCGATAATCATGTTCATTGCATAAATGCGTGCGTGTCTATCTTTCTATATATGTGTGCGTGTGCTAACGTGCGTGTTAGATGTAATTTAAACGTGAAAATCTATTCTTTGTAAACGTTGCTTCAGGTACATCGAAAGACATCATTGGTGTTGTATTAGTCTACTTGACATTGTGTATAGCTTCGGTGTAATAAATCTTCCTCTAAATTGTTGGCTACAAAGGAACGAGTTCTTTCGTTGGTAGTTGATAGTCTAGCGTGCGACAGTCGAGTAGAGCCAGGCAGTAGTAGGTAGCCACTGACTAGGAAAGGGCTTCGACTTTCCGTAGAACATCAAGTTGAGAGCAGGATCATTAGAAAAAGCTCGGAATTCTGACTACGAATATGGGTGTCAAAATTGCCAAAAGAAACTGCTGAGCGAGTTATGACCTGCCGAACCTGGGTGGCCCGACCACACGCTGGCCGTGCGAAACAGCTGGCGGGGAGCGATGCGTCATAGGGCTCCTTAAGAATGAATCGTGATAGCTGCGTGAGTGGTGCTGAGGCAGGGCTCTCGCTCGTCAAGTGTGACGTCGTTGGTTCGGTCCCCGTTGGAACCCGCTTTTTGCACATCATGTGTATCTTCGAAATGACCTTTTATTCTGAATTATGGCTCTTGTTTGACTAAAAAACCGGGAAGACTATCACACACGTTTTGAATGCAAAAACCGCTGTGGTGAAATTTTGTTTTACTATTTTACACAAATAGAGTCAAGTCTTATATTGAACAACTGGAGGTGTTTCTAACAACCTTAGCATTCGTGTAACAAAGCAAAAAAAAGTGTGAAGCAGACATGTTGCCCACACACTGCACATCTTATACATGCAGCCTTTCTACAACCAGCAGCAGAAGAGTCAGTTGTGGCAAAATCAAACAATTATTCACCAGGAGTGACAAACACACCTGGGCGATCATCAATGCACCCTGCTTATACCATGAGTACTTCAAAAAGTTTGAAAACCTAGGGCACAAACCATACCATACTGCGATAGAACTTTCAGTAGGTTGTCTCCCTGGGTCATATTGAACTCCATGCTATTTGCCGAGGCAAACAAACTGACACTTCACATAACGTTTTTCATGGGCCGAAGAAAAAGTCTAGGAGTGTTACCAATGTCACCATAGCGGTTTTTGCCTTCAAGCACTTCTACAAACGTGTATGATAGTTCCCCGGCTATTTAATCAAACATGTGTCATAATTTAGAATAAACGGTCATTTCGAAGATAAACCATGATGCGCGAAAAAGCCGCAACAATGGGCACCGAACCAAGGACGTTACCTGTGGTGAGCGGGAGCACTACCTCTGCGCCATCGACCCAACTACCGGCGCACTCTTACTCAGCCCCTATGACTCATCGCTCACGCGCCAGCTCTTTCCCACGGCCAGCCTGAGGTCAACTTCGGCAGGTCATAACCCGCTCAGGAGTCTCATTTTGCAATTTTGACACCCACATTCATAGTCAGCATTCAGCGCTTTTTCTATGATCCTGGTCTTAACTTGAAGTTCCATAGAAGGTCGAAAAAAAGCTCTTCCGTAGTGAGGATGAGGGCTCCATTCTGGTGGGGAAACACCATCTTCGTCCGTCTCCGAGACGTGCCGAGGAAGCCGTTTATCATGCCATGCCTCACCGACATAGGGACGTCAAACCTAATGGAATCTCCTCCTAGAGCCATACTTGCATAATGCTTACTGGTCTGCATTGTAGCGTTTGAAAACGTTTATATTTTGTTTCTGTGAGCAGAGCATTCGCTCTTCAGTGCATCGGAAATGATGTTGTGTTGTCGTCTGATTCCACAGTGCCTGTTATGACAGAGATAACCTTTTGTTGAGAAGACGCACCACTGTTTTCGGTCCATTTTTACACGGAGACAAACTGACTGATAAAAAAGGCAGTACTGTGCATTTGGTCGGTAGTGAATTTAACCGTAGACCGATTTCATTTTAAGCGTCTCTCTCACCTCTTTCTCAACAACTGCTACTTTGAGACAGCTGGACTATACAATGAATTGCAGATGCCAACCGAGGAACAGACCTGTGTTCTGTCCTTTCAGCATCAGCATCAACTAAGTGACCCGGGAGTGATGGAAGGACTGAATGTTCTGAGCGGAACCCAACACAAGAATCTCGATCCGCGGTGTATGCGACGCGACCTTCTCGCCAACGAATGATGAAGCGGAATGAAGAACAGTTTATTAGGCATCTCTCTACAGGGTGCGGCGAAATTACCCGTGCTCCTAAACATTTTAAATTTTTTCGCTTTTTTTCCTTTCGAAAATTTTCTGCTTTACTCGCCTGAGATATGTTGACTGAACATCGTGGAATCCATTCGTATTTGAATACAAAAGGGTTAGGCATCGGCGGATGAAGAAGAGGGGAATGGGGAGATGTGAAAGGTTGCTGCAAGGATTCACGGTGGCACGCGCTCAAGGCATCCTCTGTAGCGATGAAAGGATCCTCACGTTGAATCCAGTCTTCAACTCCCAAAATGAGAGGATTACTGGGGACACGCTTGCTGATGCTACCGCCAAAAGGCGACTTCAGGAAAGTGCGAAACAGCCTCACTCCCGTGTGGTTTGAGGAGGAGTCACATCTTCAGGAAAAACTCCAAAAGTTTGCGTCGAAGCTGGCATGAAAATCAACGCAGCGGTTTACAGGGATATCCTGGAAAAAGTTCTCAAGCCGTGGGCCGATTCCCACTTCGGAGAAGCCTACTGGCGCTTTCAACAAAATTCTGCTCCAGCACACTAAGCGAAGGTAGTCCAGGACTGGTGCGGCGAGCAACTGCCTGCCTTCGTCACACACGAAGAATGACCCTCCAGTTCCTCGGGCCTTAATGGATTATTCTGTAAAGGTAATCTTAGAGAAAAAATTGCTCTACCAGACACCCAAATTTGAACTCTCTTAAAGGAGCGCTTTTGAAATCCTGGGACGAAATTGATGAACCGTCCTGCGTGCCACATGCGAAGCGTTTGTCGAATGCCTGAAGGACTGTGTAGAAGCTGAAGGCGATCATTTTGAAAACGGTTAGCATGCTTTGAATTGCCATGATTGTAGTAAACAAATTTGATAGCTAGAATTGATCTGCGAAGTATGACTTCAAAATGCCATTGAATTTTTAGTGCACGGGTAATTTTGCCGCACCCTGTAGTGTCCTCTTATTCGATCTCTCTTTATAGGGCGCGGGTGGCGGATTAAGGATGAGATCTGATCCTACACAGAATCAAGAACACATGTACACATTACGTCCACACTGACCAAAGCTTCCATCCCTCTGTACTAGGTGAACTGATAGAAGACAGGTCTGGATTAGACAACCCACGCAATTCGTTGTACAGGTCATTTCAATACAAGTTCCAACTGCCTCCACGATATCCTCTAGGCCAGAAGATAGTGGAGCCGAGAGGATATCGTGGAGGCAGAAGAAGTGGTCAGTTACGACGACCTTTATTTGTTTATTTATTTATTTATGCCAACACAAACCACATGCTGCAAAAAGGAAGGCTATCTATCTTATCTCTCGCTTTAATCTTTTTTATACACAGTGCTGGCTAATGAAAGATTAGGCAATGCTGTCACCACAGTAAACAATCAAGACAAAAGACCTGCTGACAGGTAAATACAAAAACAGTGAAGTGAAGTTACCTGTGAAGTTCTTCAATAGCTTATTCACTTTTCAAGATCACTACGTCCTACTCGTCCTGTTTGTCGTTTCTCTACTGTTGCTGTACTATGATTTTTTGGAATTAACGGTGGGCGACAAGATCCACTGTCGATGTCGCCGGACAAGATAACACCCGTCATTAGTTGCATAGGACCACCAGTGGGAATTCTCGACGACAGAATTATAAGCCAGTCGTGACCGCAGCTTCCTCGCAGCTGTTTAACGCGACCATACATGCATTCCTTGATTGGCTACACAGCGAACGTCTTGAACGTTCCCAGCTTTCACTCATGACCTGTTTGCTCTGTTAAATTCCCATCCTCTGGTCGAGATTCGGATCAGTGATGATAATACTAAACTATCAGACGAGTCGGAAATTGATCAACTCTTTCCCCGTCTATTTTAAAAATGATGGAGTAGGCAGCAGCTTGAGAGAGTGT
Organism: Heligmosomoides polygyrus bakeri; assembly: GCA_947359475.1. Classification (NCBI taxonomy): domain Eukaryota; kingdom Metazoa; phylum Nematoda; class Chromadorea; order Rhabditida; family Heligmosomidae; genus Heligmosomoides; species Heligmosomoides polygyrus. Next base: position 73,461,112 of record OX375870.1, read on the forward strand.
TGATTCGTAGTTTCGAACAAATGTCATCATCTGCTGGTCGGTCTTCGGCGGCGACAAGCATCTGCTCACTTGTCGGGATCTTTCTTGGCTTAGGAGGAGATTAGGCCTTGTACACTACACTGCTCTTCAGTTTCGCACTTCATGTCAGTGGGCTTCAGTGAGTGATGTCTTCTTCAGAACGAAATTGGTCTAAAATGACGCGGTCATAAAAAATTAGCTATCACTTATTTTCTGCAGCATTATTAAGCCATTCGGAGAATTTCTTGTGTGCTTAGATGAAGATCTGCGTCCGCTCCGTTATATTGAGTAACCACGTGCCTCATAAAGCTCCACCACATGTCTTCTTCTTGATTTGAACTCTATCTGCGTGTCTCGACGATCTGCACTCCGTCAGCCAACATCGTGAGTCATTCGTCTGGTGAAGACTATTGTAAAAGGGAATGTCCTATTGTATGATATGATTCATAGATCGGCATCACATAAGGCGACGACTGCAAAACGAGGATGTGTCCTCCGTAAAGATGCAGTAAGTGGTAGTAGAGTGGTGTAGTGAGCTAACATCCTCCCCATCAAACATAGGGTGGGTGCTGGTGCTCCGTTTAGCTCAGGAGTTTTGTACGCAACTGAGCGTCAATCTGAAGCCCTATAACAACCGCACAAAGCTTCAACAAACATGTGAAACATTGTTCTGTTCCTTTTAAAGCATTCGGTTTCCATATTGATATCAGCGGCTGGGTCGACTCGATATCATGATTGATTGCGAGTGTTGCTTGGCGACGACGGAATCGTGGATGATGTGTTCGGTCAAAATGTCGCTGTTGGTGTAATGCGCTGGCATCAGGGATGAACGGATAATGAAATTGTAAAACTCGGATAACGGACGCATTTTGCCTGAAAATGGTCGGATAACGGAAAAACGAACAACGAACAAACAACAAAAATTAAAACTCGTTTTAAATTGCTCTAATTCCAACAGCGGATCAGGAGTTGAAACACTGTAAATTCATAAGCCATTCCCAGAGATTTTAATAGTGTTTTCTAAACCTAGCTCAGTTGCCAAATTAACGATGCTCTGTGGAATTTTCTACCTATCAGAAGGAAGACAAACAAACGGCATCGCACTCTCTTTCTCCTATTTCCAGAGGGTTGCCAGTTCTGTCTTATTCATCAGCCGCCTAGTTCTTTTTTCCAATCAAAGCTGCTGAAAAATAGAATTGCCCTCGGAAGAGTAAATCTCCCGATGTCTCTTGAATTTTCCATGCTATGAAGAGAGCGGGAGACGTCCAGCCGAATAAAATCCTCTTGAATAACAACCTTGATCCTACGCCATGATAAGAACCGTTATTGTTGTTGCTGCTCGATAGCATCCCAAGATCCAAGGTAGCTGAACGTGTAATTATCTCGGGTGGATAAAATATTTTCTATCGGCTGGCTAGAACAAGCAATTGTGTAGGCCAAACACACACTCAAAGAGTGGTGAATCCAGAAAGGCCGAAGAATATCTGACACATCTCTAAAAGGAAGTGATTCCTTATGTCAAAGAGAAGTTTCACTTGGAAACTCACAAACTAGATCGAATCTTGCAGCGCTCGCTGTTATGAGTTTATATAGTAGCTCGTTGCACCGCTAAAATTTTTAATGGAGAAGTCGCTCTCTCTACATATCTGGAATATGCCTATTTCTCTTTTGCTCGACTCCACTGCTGTACTGCAGTTTTTGCTTGATCGTTCACAAAACGATATCTTTACCGCGTACAATCAGATCGAACGCACTGCAATCATGGGGCCACAAACAACACGACACAAAGATCGGCAGTAAGAATCGTTTCTAGTTTGCGTCAGGCCCTACGCTTCTAACGGCCGCCAATAACAGTTTGTACTCTCTCTTAGTCTGCACATGACTTGAGATGAATAAGAAATGTTATGCTTACTAAGCCTCATAGATGTATGGGACATGTGTATGGGACATTTAGCGACTCTGTGAGGATAGAAGTGTGGTATCTTTAAAACTATGGAACTAGCGCCCAAGTGAGGAAATGCCTCAACCAACCCTTCTGGATTTGAATGGCTTCTGTTGTTTCTGACGACCACTCTTACGATCGTGAAGGATCATCTACATCGTCCACCCATCACCACGTTCAAACCTAATAGTAGACATCTAATTTGTTGTTCGTTATCCGGCCTAAAATCGCCAGATAACGAACAACAAAACGGATAGGCCAACCCCCCCCCCCCCCCCCCCGATCTGCTCATCCCTGGCTGGCATCCTGCCCGGAAAGCAAAGGGAGCGGGTTAGAGCCCGCTTGGCGAAAAAGTTTTCATCGCAACTAAACAGCAGATGTTACTCATGTGGGACGCAACGGGTCTATCATAGTAGGAGGGGGCATCATTAGAAAAGCAAGACAATTAACAAGAAGTTGGTCAGTTCAGGCTAGGAAATTGGAAAGAAATGCGCTCTCGTTGGCTATATCAGTGCGTGGCTTCGGTAAAATAGTTAGCCATCGATGTCACGAAGATAGGTTAAAGCCCCCCCCCCCCTCCCTCTAGGATGGATCCGAAAAAACGTATGCTGTCTCAACGGAAGGGAATTTGTTCAATGTGCTCCCGGCAGTGTTTTTGGAGGAAGGCCTTGTGAAAATTGTTTACGAACACTTTTTAGAGAATGAGGCCCAGATGTTTACGAGGAGCAACCACGTCTCAATATTTGTTGAAAGCGTGAAGCGTGTTGTAAATACAACACTGAGTGCAACATGAGACGAAGCGTCAACGGATTATTTCTGCAAAACAAACTATTCAGTTTCAAAATGGCAAACTCGCACACTTCAGATTGAGCATACACAAAATTCTGTTACTAGTCGCTTGTCTTCAAACAAAGTTTTATCTCCTCGCTAAGATGATGGAAGCTAAGAACTTGCTGGTGTGATATAAAGAGAAATTGCGCCACACACTCGTCCTTCGAACTGCAGCGTCTATTGTAATGATAGTGTAAGTGTTGCTTTTGTGAAAACAGTTCTAGAAACACCAAGAGCAATCGGAACAGGAGAGGCGAGCCACCATTCTCCACTGCGCATATGTACGTAGGCAGCATGTACCATATGAATCAAGTAGAGATTGTAATGTTCTGAACGTGTGCATGGCACAACCTCTTCTCAAGAAAAATACATAGAATCAGTGCACTTCAGAATTATCTCAAAGCGTCTTCTTGGCCAAGGGTATACGAAATTCAAGCTCATTCAAAAACTGTATGCAAAGAGATCCGGAGAGTGCATGGCGCCGCAAATCTTCAGTGTTCAGTTGTGATCGTGTGTGTCGTAAGAGGCGTTATTTGGCAGCTGGTGGTATTGAGTGCGCGTGGAAACAAATGTATGAAAGCCAGAGAGCTTGGCTTAGGGTAGATTCTAGCTCGTCGTCTTCTAGCCACCACGTCGCCAGGTCTTCGTCCAGCTCCTCCACCGCCCGGACACCGTCGAAGCTAACCATCTTGCCTTCGTGCTATTTATTTCCTTGTTCGTTTTGTTTAGTGACGAGCTTTCTTAAACTCAGTGTTTCCCGCATCTGTGCCGTGAAAACGGTAAAAACACTGAAATTTGATCTTGTCTCGGTTTACATTTTAATACAGATTTTCTTAAAACAAAATTTTGCATTGCTTTCTTAAATATTGTTTATTTTAAGTTTGGATGCGTTTACTTTTGCTTGAAAGTGTCCTGTTTAAAATGAAAGCGTTTAGTTTGAAGTGAAACGTTTCCAGTTGAAGGTGAAATTGGTATGAACGGGTATATGGAAAATATCAGATACAAGCTACTAAGCCTGCAGGAAGTCGGTCAGGGGGTCGCTTTCTACACAGGTACTGCTGGTGTCTCTTGCAGAAAGAAAAGCAAAGAACTTAAGAACTATTACACGCATTTAGCAACGCGAGCAGCGAGCGTCTTCTACCGTGTTTGCCTACAATTCAGAACGAAGATTTCACCAGGCCGAAGAACTGTAGTGGAAGCTACTCGCTCGAATGTGTCGCGACATCGTGGCTTTCTTTCACCAGTTTTAGGCAAGATGTCAGTTTCGCTTAGATGTTGAACTCGTTCGGTATTGGGTGAAACCAGTACATATAAAGCCATGAGCCGAGTGTGGGCGATGAGGCGCAAAGTTCGATTCCCGGAAAAACCGAGCTGGAACACGAGTATGAGACCTCGGTCTACATATAAAAGCTCACTGCTTCACCCTGTTCTTCAGAATGCTTCGATTTCCGACACTCTGTGCAGTTCTCGGTTTCGTTTTCGGATCCGTCCAACGATCCAGGTGATCCCCGCCGATTCTTCTAGAAATTCCCTTAATCCTAGAAAAGTCTTTCTTCAAATTTTTCTCTGCCGTGAAGTATTTTATACCTTGCTAGACTTCCATCGCAACAAAAATTGAGCCCAACAGTTACAGTGCCGCTAAATTCCTCGGAAGAGAAAGGCTCGGCATTCATATTTCCTTCAGCGAGATCTTGTTATAACATTTTACAAAATTAATTCTTCGACGTCATGCGAATCCCTATCTTCTTGTCTATCTAGTAACCTAATGCCGTCTTTTGGACTTTAACCTAATTACTTCTCCATTCGGAGCTCCGCTAATTGTTTGACAACCTCTTAAGGAGCGCTGGTGGCGTCTTTTTTCTTTGTAAACAAAACTGATCGAAACATTGAGTTCTCTACATTCTTCAGAAAACGTTGTTCGTTACGCCTCAGGATTTGTCTCGATATCATATACCACTAAACCTAAATAATATGGCTGAACCTTGTACAGTACCGGACATGTTGCTCCATTCATTCGCCGGAAATCCCGGAAAGGTCAACATAGACCGCTTTGGAACGGCCCAAATCGGCCTTTTTAAATACCATTTTCTAAAATCAAGTACTTGTAAAAAGAAAAATATATTTGAGCTAAGCAGCTCAAGGTCTATCTTATGACCTATAGATCTCAGTAGAATTGCTGTTGTGCGTGTTGAGGTTGGTAGACGGATTTATTTACTGGCCAACGTTTCGGCGAGATCGCCTTCTTCAGAGCCTGAAAGGGACCAAATCAATAAGAAGTTATCCCACCAAATGTCTCCTCAACCCTACTAAGTTCAGTGCCACATTTAGTAGATGGGACCAATAGAGAGAGAGAGTTCGAGTGCCGTACCTGACCGTAGTCCACCGAGGGACCAATGGAAGCAGCGCAGGACAGACGAGGGGTGTGGGACAGCAGCTACCCCAGTTCAAAATGCGAGTCTGAGGTAGGGCTTGAGTTCTCGCGTTATATATAGGCACCCCCCTTCCGGTTGACCTTGGGGTCTCTGGAGTATATCCAGAATGCCTCAAGGGCTTTGCGCGAGGATGTTTGAACCTCGTGCACCAGAATCTCCACCTTGACCTCAAAATTCTCCCCTTCATGGCAATGAAGCCTATGATAGCCTAGAGCAGTCGAGGCTCTGAGCTTTTCCTTCCCGTCGAGATGTTCCTTGATCCTCACATGAAGAGGACGTCCAGTTTCCCCGATGTATTCTGCTCCGCAGGATTGGCATGAAATCAGATAGACCACCCCAGATACGGTGCAGTCACCTTCCTTACCACCTGGGCAGACCACACAATTAGGCGTGCCGCAGAAACGATCATAAAGGCGGTTTCGAATTAGCTGTTGCTTCTGATTACTGGGTGGGAGATCCACAACAGTAACTGAACTGTCCAACCCCGACCTCCTCAGACACTTCCGAATGGAAGTGCTCACTTCATCGGAGATAAACGGCACTAAAAATGGAATTTTAGAAGATGGTCCAGCGCTGTTTTCTGATATCCTTTCCGCCCTGAAATTCCGCGGAGGTTTTTGGAGAGCATAGCCATTTTGCACAGCTATCTCCTGGGCCATTTTGAGGGATTCCCTGCGCTCATTTTCTCCTGTGCACACGCTAGCTGCCGTGCGAAACATGCTTCTTACGACTGCGTTCTTTGTCTGACTGGGGTGGGCCGACTGACTGTGGACTATGATGTTTTTATTACTTGGTTTGCGGTACCATTTAGTAATGTACCTTCTTCCCGTTAGCTGTACCTAGACGTTCAGGAGGGGAAGTCAGTTTCCACAAGGCGTTTCCCTCGTGAGACTAATGTAGTCGGACTGGCTGTTCATTATCTCGAAACATCTGTCCATTTCATCCTGCGTAGAGCATATGATGAAACAGCCGTCCACGTATCTGCAGTACAAAAGGGGGAGCCGAGATATCACCGGTGCTTCGATCTTAGACATGAAGGCTATGGCGAGCGTTGGTGCTAGGCGTTGTCCCATGGCCAGCCCCCTTGTTTGGGCGAAGTACTTGCCCGACCACCTGAAGACATTGCAGGCGAGACACCCCTTCAGTAGTATCATCACCTGGTTGATGGAGAACCCGTACATGTTGATCGCTCCTGCATGCTGGTTGAGAAGCTCGAAAACCGCTTCCATAGCGGAGTCGTTCGAGACGTTGGTGTATAGTGCCGTAACGTCGAATGACTCCATTACACAGGAGGACACAACACGCACAACAGCAATTCACAATGCCGAGGTTCACTGAGAGTCGATCATGGCGATCTCAGAAGAGTTGAACAAAGCATATAGGCGCGACAGAATCAATCGAGTGGGCGCGACAACCTGTAGAGCGATCGAGCGACAGCTTGAAGAGTGAGCGTTTGAGGAGTTTTGTCATAAATTTGCAACCGCCCTACTCAGGAATTGCTCTGAGACTGTCCAGCGAGCCTATGGAGTGCGCCGTGCACGTGCCGTGTATTAATAGGAACAATTGTCTCAGTTTTCCCAACCAGTAGTAGGTCTTGTGTGTAAATGCCGCATGCGATTTCGCCCACTTTCACCAATTGTTGCTTTTAAAAGAAAAAATATTATAGCCGATCCTCCTCTGTTTTACAATCAACAGGAACCGCTTTGATGCTTTAAAAAAGAAAAGAAATTGAAACCGGTTTCAAGCAATCTCTTCTGCGGCCAAATTGTAGTGGAAACTCAATTACGATTTTGATTCCGCAATTCAAACCCTTATGAATGTTTCTGTGACAAAAGTTGGTCTACCTATCCGAACTATTGTTTGCTTCAAATTTTTGATGCAGAGGTGTTGTTAAACTGACCGTAATTACAGTCCGTTCAAAAAATAATGCTTAATACCAAAATGGTTTGATGAAGTTGCTATCTTTTAGCTGCAAAATGTCTTTGAGTTTTCATGAAGTCGATGGGAAACGGAAACCTTCCGGCACTTCTCCATCTATGCGCTTTAAAAAATCCAACGCTTTTTCGAATAACGCAGTGGACGGCACGTGACTAATGGTACGTGAAGGCGGGCATCCTTTGAATGTTTCATTGAACCACAGCAACAATTTTTAACTTCAGAAAACATGTCCTACATAATAGAGTTGAAGTTACGGTAAGGCCGTTCTACGTAATTACAGTGCACGCAGCGTAACTCCATACTACGAAATCTACCCCACCCCACAAATCTGGTAACAGGTTAAAAATGGGGTCAGAAGGCAAGTAGTTCTGCCTAGCGATGTCAAAATGTGCTCTAGGCATGCAAACCGCATGGGCCGCCGCAGACAATCTATAAACCTCACCCGGGAATCGAACCACTAAATGCTGCAGTCCTCAGTATTCCAGTACTGTTAGTATAGCGCGTCCTTTTGAGGGACCACAGTGAACCGTCAAATCACTATGATCCCGCAAAAGAATTGAAACTCCAATCATTTTGTAGGTTAATTTCTTAGCACAACAAAGCAGTTCAGCCTAGTTTTTTGTTAGCTCGCACCAAATTGTCGCAGTGTTCCATATCTTTGAACTGCCGAGATGTCCGCAGGAGATTTCAATCCGCTGCTTAACTACTTGTGGTTCCCATAGAATCAGTTAGAACCTTCGCTTGATCGCTTAAGAAGCCTACACGGAAAAGTTATTAACGTCCCTAGTCAGACTCACGTCCTTGAGGTCCCTCATCTCAGGAGACCGAAGGTCTCCATAACTGTTCTGACTAAATTAATTCTTCACTTACGACTCCTGCAATGAGGTCGCACGAGTTTTACTTCTGACAGCTGTTTTCACTTCAAAGTAGTTCTTGTTCTCCAAAAAGTTTATCCTCCGAACATCAGTGACCGCTACCTAGTAGCTTCCTTCGAGAGCATACCCCGAAACATCTTTGTCCCTGCCGGGTGGGGACTGAGACCTTACTGCTAGTTTCCCGATTTCTTGAGAGTAGTCATGGGTCCGATTGGATGCACAGCCATAGCTCGAGCGACGTGTGCTTGTTACTTCACTGCGTGCCTCTCCGTTCACCTTCTGTTCCTGCTGATTCCTACTAGAACTACTGGCAACCATTGAACTCCACTTTATTCATGATTGGCATTGTCCCCATTTTCACATGTCAGCTTTGTATACTCCTGTCATTCTTCTGCTCAACTGTGACCAATCGCAATTTTCCGGCTAGGTTACATTTCGAAGCGTGGAATTATTAGTGTTGAGCAATGACTTTCCGTATCCACTATCGCTTGCGAGTAGAGTTGCACGACTTACTAACACCAACATGCAGAGCTGACCAACCGGCATCTTAAACTTCATATTTTACGTTATATATCGTACACCGGCTTTCTCCGTCAGGTGGCAATGTCCGTTCATCGACGTGGTGCCACTGGAAACTGTTCGCTGTGTGAGCTAAGCTACACTCGATTGCAGGCGACAGGCCCTTGTGACAGGCCGGCCTACGAAGACCCATGTCACATCACATGGTGTGTGATAAGCAGGGATGTGCGGAAATTTTTCTGGAAAAAGCGGAAGACGAAAGGCGGAACGAAAACGCTCAAAAATGGCCGGAAACCGAAATACGGAACGCGGAAACGTAAATAACACATGCTCGCCATTTTTTCAAAAGTGCATCTGAAACGGCGTCAAAAGCGGTTTCTATTGCACTTTTTCTTCCCTAGAACTTTGCGAGGTGCAGAACCTCCCATAGTTTAATGCTCATCCTCATCATTACATAATATAACGAAGCAAGAATTCATAATATTGATATGATAACCTTTTAGCTATGGCTAGAGCAATAAACAAAAACAAATTTAGGGTCTTATCTCATTATTTCTCACCATTTCAGCATGCAGCCTCTCCATATCTAGTTCCTGCAACGAGCTTTTCGCTGACTTTTTTGATGCTGCTATTTTTTGAACGGTAGACTTACCGACATAACCACTTGAGGTTACTTATAGACCCGCATTAAAAAAACTGACTCGGGTGAAGACTAAAACTGGAGCAGTCACCTAGATCATTTTCCGACCAGGAAAGAGATTCCTCTCAACCCCTTTTAGAAACTTGTGGCATCGCGGACGATTTAGTGACTGCACAGATATCTGTATACTCAGCATTAGCAGTTGCATTGTAATCACCAAAACCAGTCCTCACGATCAGAAATCAGCATCTAAGATGGTAACTGGATGACTGATTAGTCATGGTGGGTCCACACTTCCACAGGAATATTCAGTCTGTGCCCGCCTAGAAACCCTACGCCCAAGGTGACACAGCTGGACAGTTCCTAGATGGCATCAGTTTTGTGCAGAATTCAATAAGTCACCATAGTCAGTCAAAATTACAGCGGATGGTAGATATTCGTGATGCTTCATTAAAAATGAATAGCATAACTCCATATGGATGAATATCACGCAAAATGGAATTTAAAAAATTTTGCACCTTTGATTAGGAGCACTGATGTAATGTTGGAGCGGACAACCACATGCCACAACCACTCACTCACTGAATCCCTTGCTTCATGTTCATCCCTTGCAAAGTTTTTGTAGCTACTTTTTACTACTGTTTGAATCAAGAATTTTATGATCATTCAAATAACGAGTGCATCTTAGCATACAATCCATACAGGGTGCGTAAAAAGTATTGACGCAGTAAATGGTGGTCGTGGAAACAGTAATGTGCAGCAAGTTTTTAAAATATTCACTTGAGAAATATGGAAAATAATCTTGCAAACACGATAGAATAACTCGTAATTGACATTGGCTCCTTTACTGTGAATACAGGAGCGAAAACGACGGAAAAATTCATGAGCACGCGCCGCACCTACTCGCTTGATTTCGTCCCGTGCTTTTAACAGGGTAGTCTTCTGCGACTGGTCACTTCTGTTGAAAGTTGCCCAGACCTCGCTCTCCAAAATCACCTAAAAAGAGTAATCCAGCGGATTCACGTTTAAGCTGTGTTCGTCTGAGAAGCTATCTACACCTGCGCGCGTTATCTGTTCGCCGTTATCGGACAGAGATTGATAATTTCGGATTTGGACGCTATCGTGCTTGAACATATTGTAATCATTATCTGCTATGACAGAGCCGTGGCTGAAGTTTGGGTTGCTGACCTCTTTCCTCACCAATCGTTTCGAACAGCGCCTAATTCTCTTGTTAAGGAAGTATTCAGCTCTTTGGGTAGCAGACAAAAAAGGGCCACCGTAACGATGACGATCATGTTTCTTCAGTTTTTTCGTGAGTGTTTTTTGAGCACAATACATACAACAAAAATAACACACAAAAACCTCGAGGGTAGAAAGAGAAAGCTGGAGCTGAAACAAAAAGTAGGTGCGTCACATTTTTGAGTGCCTGTTTGGTAGTCTAACCAATTTCAAGAATCTTAATACTAGTACTAATAATAGAATATTAATAATAAGATTATTAGGGTTGTTAAACAGTGGTTCTCTCACAATTTTATTAAGGAGTACTTTTTTAATTGATAAGCTGATTGTGCTCAATAGGGAACTAGTGTGGAACAGTGCCCATTCCGTTTCCGCCTTCCGGCCTAAAAATTGGCGGAACACGGAACGGAACGGAAGAGCCTAAAATGGCCGGAAACCGGAATTTGGAACACGGAAACGGAAATTCCGCACACCCCTGGTGATAAGTCATGTTTTTCGAGATTGTGCTACGGCGTCCGCGGGTGCCGACGCGCACTCGCAGAGCCCGGCGAGTGTGGAAAGTATGAGAGGGTCCCTGATGCGAGGACGGCATCGGGGGGCAACTGAGCTAGTCCGAAACTCCCGTAACCAAGGCATGACCCTCGTAGCAACGCTGAATGTGGGTACGTTAACGGGCCGTCGAAAGATGTCATCATAGTCGCTGGTGACCATAATGGGCACGTAGGTGCTGCGAAGGACGGCTACAGCTGTCGTGGTGGTTTCGGATACGGACGGGCCTCGTAACGCCGATGGTGAGCGCATTCTTAAGTATGCAGAATCGCATAATCTCACCATTGTGAACACCGTTTTCCGAAAACGCGACTCCCACCTCATCTCATACTATAGTGGGAACTCCAAGTCTCGAATAGACTTTGTCCTGGCCAAGGATCGCGACCGATGCATTGTCACAGACGCGAAGATCGTGCCGAATGAGACGGTCGCCCCACAGCATCGACCGCTGGTCTGCACTTTTAAGATCACCCCTCCGAGGGTGCAGCAGGTTGAGTGATGCAGTGCTGTGAGAACCAAGTGGTGGCGAATGAAAGAGAAGGAAGCAGCTGTGATTTCCCGCGTACGGTTGCCGACAGTCGACGAAACTTGGAAGAAAGCAACCGACGCGATACGCCAAGCCAAGGTGGCGCCAATTCAAGGTTGGAACTCGGCATAACGAAGCCTGGGCGACGCAGGGTCGACAAGCAGACATGGCTGTGGACGGACGATGTGAAAGCGAAGGTTAGAGAGAAGAAATCGCTTTATCGTGTGTTTCTCAGCGATAAAACAGCCGAAAACTGGCAGAAGTATCAGAAGGCGAAGAAGGCTGCTAAGAAAGCCGTGGCTGTTGCGAAAGCCACTCATTATAGTGATGTCAACGAAAAGCTCGAGTCGCGCGATGGTGAGCGGTATTTGTACCGACTTGCTAAGACCCGCCATCGCCAAACCGAGAATATTGAAAATTTCTTTGGCATCAATGATGAGAGCGGCCATCCTCTGACAGACCGCAAAAACGCGCTGAAGCGATGGCGTGATTACTTTGAGGAAATTTCCACTATGGAATTTCCTCACCCGGCCATCCCTTCTGTGGATTCTGTTCACGGTCCCGTTCACAAGATCACCGTGGAGGAAACTGAAGCGGCTCTAAAGAAGATGAAGCCATGCGAGGCGACAGGACCGGATGATCTGGCAGCCGATGTTCGGAAGTCGAAGCTTTGGTATCCTGCTGAGTGGTTGGCTGAATTCTTCAACTAGGTAATAAAGGAGAAGAAAGTACCGGAGTGTTGGCACTCCGGTACACAGTACGACGATTCCAATTTGCAAGAAGAAAGGCAGTCCTGCAGACTGCTCCAATTATCGTCCGATACGCTTGCTTTCGCACAGCATGAAGTTCTTCGAGCGAATCCTCGATAGACGAATTCGTGAAATCGTCAGGCTCTCCGACAACCAGTGAGGCTTTGTGTCTGGTTGTGGGACCATTGATGCTATACACTCCGTACGCCTCCTGATAGAAAAGCACCGCGAGAAACAGAAGGCAGTGCATATCGCCTTCCTCGACTTGGAGAAGGCCTTTGACCGCGTACCGCGTGAGGTTATATGGTACTCCTTGCGACAACAGAACGTACCTGAAGAACTCCCTAGAGTGGGTGCGGATGCTCTACTCTTGCTCAAAGAGTAGAGTGCAAGCTGCAGCTGGAACCTCAATGGAGCTTCCCATCTCTGTTGGGGTGCACCAAGGTTCTGCGCTTTCTCCACTCCTCTTTGTTGTCGTCATGGATGCCATTACGCGAGGTCTTCAGAAGCCTGTCCCATGGACATTGCTCTATGCTGATGACGTGATGCTCGCTTGCGAAGATAAAGATGATCTCGAGCGCCAGGTGTAAGCTTGGTGCGACCGCCTGGCGATGTTCGGACTCAAATTGAACGTCAAGAAGACCGAGTACCTAACGACTGACGTAAGCGAGTCCGGCTCCATTATGATTAACGGTACTGAGCTTGCACGCACTTCGGTGTTTAAATACCTGGGATCAGCAATAGCGTCTGACGGCGGTCTGATGGTTGAAGTGAACTCACGAGTGAGTGCAGCTTGGTCGAAGTGGCGTTCGTTGACTGGCGTGCTCTGCGATAGGAAGATACCAGAGCACCCGAAGTCAAAGATCTACAGAACAGTCGTGTGGCCATTAGCAATATACGGCGCTGAGTGTTGGCCTGCGACTAAGGAAGTTGAAGCGCACCTCAGCGTCATGGAGACGAAGATGCTGCGCTGGACGGCTGGAGTCACCCGCATGGACCGCATCAGAAATGATGCTATTCGGCAGAAGTTCGGTGTCGTGCCGATAGCGGACAAGATGCGCGAAGCTCGCTTACGATGGTACGGCCACGTTCTGCTTGGAAAGCGTCCGCAAGATAGGCCTTGAGTTGGAAGTGTCAGGAAAGCGGCCTAGAGGACGCCCGAAGCAGCGTTGGTCGGATACGTTACACATGGACATGAAAGTAACTGGCGTCCACCCAAGACCGGTTTTCTCCGTCAGTACATAGCAGGTTCTTCACCTACATCCGCATCCAGAGCACGCTCTGGATTAAAAGCAGTGGGAATAATGGTCGTTTGTAAGGGAAGCAGAGCAGAACGGGAGCACTTTAACAGACCGCAAATGGAAGAGCACAGCTGTGAATTCCACTGCCCGGCTGAGAGTTACCTGTAGATGAAATTGTTGACTGCCATCAGGGCATTTATGAATAAGAGAAGACCACTCGCCTTCTTCCGTAGATCTGCTGTTTCGCGAATAGAAACTGCCTTATTATCAGTTTCTCCTGCGTAAAGTATGGTGTTTTCGTGTTTTTCGTATTTCGCTTCTTTAATTGTTCACCCGTAATACCTTTGTTCATTTTCGCTGTGGCCACTGTTTAAACTTGAGGGTGTATTTGATTTTTCTTAACCTTTAGCTGATAATAAATTAATAGTATTATTATTGATATAATAAAAAGAAATCACGACAGTAGCACACAATTATGATGAGGGATTACATATCAGGCTGACCCTGGCGTGACTACGTACGTATAACACTACATTCAAGACAAAATATCACCGCTCGACAAATCTTCTTTCAGCCCGTGTAAAAATCAGCAGGATTTGCACATCTCTGCCTTTCAAAATTCAAAATTTTAACGTTTTTCTTTATAAGTCGGTGAAACAATGAAATCGACTTCTTAATTCATGCTGCATTCAGCCAGTTCCTGCATCCCATCATGGAGCATCAGGAGACATTCTTTTATAGAGAGGGAGGCAACAAGAAGAGGGTGCTCCGGTTCTGTTCCATAAAAAGAATTCTATTTCAAGAAGTTGCGTTGTCTTTGAAATGCGCAGTAACGAGATTCGTGAAGCACTGCACTAGGTAAATGCTATATTTGCAAATAATTCTCGAACTTACTCGAATAAGTTTCATTACCTTCAAAATGAAGAAGATGCTTAACTTTTCCTAAAGTTACGGCTTATCATATCCAGCTTGACTTCTTATCTAAAAAATGTGAAGACAAGGAGAATATTTTTGGACATTCAGCGTAGATCTAGCTAGCTGTTCCTCTAATCTCGATGTTATTTAAAGGTATGACGGACACGGCAGCGAAATGGATCGTGGATACGAAGCTATGAACAAGCTCAGGAATTTCGAAGAGCTCGTCAACGGAGCATACGGAAATAGTGAAGAGTGGTGATTTTTTGAGAAAATAAACAATAAAAAGGCGAAATTCTTCCGAGAATAATGTACCCTGAGCACATTACTTACGGCTGTTTAACACACTTGCCAGAGCCAGAGCATTCTGAGAGGTCACTCCTACTAGATGCGCTATTTTTCCTACCACCTTTTCCCTTTTTTATTTATGAAATGTGTATAATTATGTCAAAAGTCCATGTACACAGAAGGGAATGTTTAGTTTTCAACGACAGCAGTAGATTTTGACGATTCGGTTAAGTACTGCGTAATACATGTAGAGTCGATACTCGATCGACTTTCAGTGAATCGCTTCGTACTTATTCGGCAAACTTGTCGGTCATTTCGCCTTCGTCAAAACCTGGAGCATCAAAATCAAAGTCAAATTTAAACCATCTACAACCCCACCCCAAAATGCTCTTCACTTCACTGTGATGAGTCAGATAGAAAGTAAACGACTAAGAGATGCCACGAACACCGAAGAGTCGATAATGTAGCTGTGTATTTGAAATTTTTTCGGATATCCGACGGGTCTTGAATGCTCGCAAATTTCGAATACTTGTATCCGAATATATTCGAAAAAGCGATTTTTCTGGATATTCTAATTGGAATACATTCGAAAAACGCGATTTTGAATAATTGAATTCGAATATTCAGATTCGGAACAAAAATTATTCAAGTGCCTATTCGAATAGGCCAATAGGCCACAACTGCAACACCACCCCTGTTTTTTGTTTTTGGGCGACATAAGCTAAAAAAACTGCCGTTTTCGCCATTTTTCATAAATACTTTCAACGTGATCTATTCAATAAACAAAATTTACAAGCCGAGGCCAATGTGGGCGATCTATACAATGATGTAAGTATCGTGCAGCAGTTTTAGAAAAAATAGAATTGAGACCTATAAAACCTGTACCCTGTCGGTGCAATTATCTTGGAGCGGTAGGAGCAGGCTCGCCGCCGTCAGGTTCCATAAATCACCAAAACTATGTCTTTCTAAAACGACTGGATGATATCTACATCACTAGATAGATCACCCATATTGAAATAAGATGGCAACACTTTTTAAATTTTTTTTGAATTAATTTTTTCATCTTTTTATTTTTTATTGGAATAGACCAGTTTGAAGGCCTTTATGAGAAAACGGCAAAAACGACGGTTCTTTGTGTTTATTCCGCCCAGAAACCAGAAGACAGGAGCGGTGTTGTATAGTCGATACACATTTGTTGGATGAGAATCGAGCTACGGCTTCGTCCTTACTGTGCATGTAGCAGGTACTTTGGTTGTCTGACGAGGACCTTCTTAACCTATAGACATTGACTATAGAGGTGACATTCCATACAGGTTAAAGAGGAGGGGGGCTCATTGGCTATCGCAAGGCATGGCTTCCGGGTTGGTTTCCGGGCTTTTTGACTGTGATAGGAAAACCTTCTCATGTTTTTCGTGCAGAAGCACTTAACTCACGGCCAGTGTCTTCATGGAGACCACAAACTATGCTATTTCAGGATAGGGGAACAACCTGCACTACCCTCACTAGTTAATTCAGGCAGGCCATAGATGGCAATGCCGCTCTAGGCACTGGCCTTTCAGGCGGGTACGTTAACCAAATAAAGACGTTAACATAGGACGTATTCGCACAAAAACCAAGTGCACATGTTTCCTTTTTTGACGCTACGAAATTAAAATTGAAAAAAGAGCGACTTTTCGGGGTCGGTTTTAGCTGCGAATGAAACCTACAAGTGAAGAGTCTCTTCAAGAGCATTAATCATAGCATAACCGTGCAGTGAAGACGTTCCTAGTTCTTAGGAATCGCTTAAACAACAAGGCTGATGATGCATTTGAGCGCGGAAATTTATGGAGCCAAGGAATTCACGACTCTGGAGCACGTCATAGGGCGGCGGGCAGTCATTCGGACTCCGGCATGTCTGATTTCGGCCGCGGTTTGTTACTAGTTGAATTATGATCGCTAAGCAATAATATAGAAGAAGGCTGATTCAGAAGTAAAGACGAAGACCTACGGATTTTTCAACTACAAGTACGTGAAGCCTCAGTATCACATAGAGCAGTTTCACAGTGACGAGAAGCACACCAACCGACACTCGTCCGACTCGCATAATTCTGGTACGCAGCAGTCGTTCAACGGAGGTTATCACAACAGAGGTCATGAACACTACGGTAAGTCTCGAGCTTCTCTCTTGGAACCTCGGCATGATAAGTTTCCGCTGACGTGTAATCTACTCGTCCAAACTCCTTAACCACACTAGCGGTTCCAACCTTAGGCTAAGACCTCTCCCGCGAAACCTGGATTGGAAACCTAAACTCACTCATGAATCCACCACAGATGGGGCGAGTCGCCCTGTCGTCAGTAGGCCGGCAAGGCGATTGAGTCGTACTGTGCAGTCGCCGCACAAGGAGTACGTAATTTGATGCACACCACATGCATACCGGTTGTTCGGTCGAGGTCGCAATGCAACCTATGCCTACCAAACTGCTTAAGGAGCCACGCCTTTCAGTAGCTAGGTGTTATTTTATGAGCACTACTGACGCCCTTTAAAAGGTGTACGCTTGGTCGGTCGGAGATGGCGGAGAATAGAAGTGCCTTACTGATGAGACGGCAATATGAGCTAGCATAATCGAAGACGACATTCAAGGAACTAAAACGTCAAATAGCTACTAGCTGTTGAACAACTGAGTTCCCATGCTTCAATCGCCCCCAGTCTCACTGCCAATGGGACACCTGAACTGTTTGATGGAGAGAGTGAAAACACATTATTCATCGTAGCTCAGAGAAAACTAGAGATCCTACAAATCGAAACCAACCTCCTTCAAATCTCAAATTTTTCACAAATTCCAGATCAATTAAAGGAAAACTAACTACTTTACCAAAAAAATTATAAATTACCACCTCCAAATAGGTGAGAAAAGTGTTTTAAAGTGCACAAAATGCATACTATTCTAGAGATAAATGTATAATATTATAGCTGTGCTGAAGTGTAAGAAAGCAGAAATTATCAAAATTTCAGAATTTTTTTGCGTACTAAAAAGAGCTAAAAGAGCTCTACACACTCGTCCTCTCTCCTCGATGCAATTTTCGTGCGATTTATGACGTAAATGCTGTTCATCTTAAACTACAAATGTTTTCGTTACACCTTAGACTAGCGTGCAACTCCACTCAAACAGAATTCGTGCCGTCAATGAGAAGAAAGTCGCAACGTGATCGACAAGTGTGTAAAGAGAGTTTCATTATTAAGATGCCTAAACACAGCCTCTTTCATTTATTTTTTATGTGCTTTAAATACGCTTTGGAAGATTGACTGTTTGAACAGGGATATTTGATAAAGTTTAAAACGCTGTGCTCGTCCCTTTGAGCGGGTAAGTTATAAAGTTTTTAATGAAAAAATAACTTTACCTAAAAAAAAATTATTGTAACCTCCCTGGAAAGAGGGCGCGGGTAGCACAGTTGAGGGCGCGGGTAACGCAGTCGGAGGAGGCGTGACTGTCGCGTGCACCCGATACCAGGTTCCTGATTCGGATTTCCCGCCCTGGCCAACCAAGCTTTCCATCCCCCGGGGGTCGGTGAATTTTTACCAGACTTGTCTGGGAAGGATAAAGCGCTGACTTGTTCATCGGCTGGTCAATGCAGGTCATTGTATGGCCAAATACGCATTCATGTCGACTCCACGACATCCCGTAAAAGTAGAATGCGCTCGCGTATCCCAGAAGAGATTGAGTAACGCCGTCCTTTATCCTTTATTCCTGGAAAGCATCTGCTTTAATCTGGAAGATGCTCGTAATGATTATGAATATTTTCAGTTTATCTTTAGAAGTGTCCAACGCGGTTTGAGACTGTCTGTATTGGTTGCGTGTATCTGATTTGATAGTGCTCAATTTTCTCTCAAGTTTCTCTGACGAAAATTAAAATAAAAATTTCCCGCGGAAATTATTATTAATTATTTTAATGTTCGCGTCGAAGCTTTCATGTAGCACTTTTTCGCTTGACTACGCCTTCCATCAATGTACACCGTCCAAGTTTCTATCGAATTCGGACGTATTCCAAGACTTGTGATTGAAAGCACCTCTAGCCGGAAGACTGGCTTTCGGTTTCATTGAAGAAGAACATCTGAAGCTCATGGAAAACACCCAGGAAGTTATGTTTGTGCGTGATGCCTCGAATGTTGTGAAGCGTAGTATATGCCAATCGAGATTAGAAATCGAGGACAGGAGGAGTTACTACAAATAGAGAGAATGGGGAAGTCTTCTTGAGAAAACCAATATTTTCTTTCGAGTCCGAGAAATATTCCTTCTCAGTGGGTTAAGTCGTCCGGGTATTTTTCACTGCTCAAACGCAGAAGTCGAAGAATGACTGCACACCCGTAAACAACAGCTCTTACCTCTTCGCCTCGTTCAGCTCGTGATCACAATACGCATAGATCGAAGAAAGGTTCACACTGTCGTGGCGAACACGGCCACGGATTTAAGGAATCCGACTACGAAAAGAGCTACGGTAAATCATTAACTCTATGCTTGATATTTATAGAAGAAATTAGCAGTGATATTAGGGCACCACGACGGATCTGACTTCCATCGCGGACACGATGATCACGGAGCACACTTCCACTCGAGAGACACAGGTCGTAGTGAACAGCAGACGCAACTTGGAAAGTACACCGGATATAATAGCCACCATCTTCGACATATGAACTAGCGTTGTAAATCACTGCAGATCGTTGAAATGAAATGCTCACTTTAATAGAACAATCATTGTATTTCTAGCGTTTTGTTGATAATGAACCGCGAAATAAAACCTGTACTTTACGAGTTGCATCATAACTGTTCGAGATTCTGGATTTCAACTGCTATGAATTCTTCCTTTCCCTTATCATCTACTGGTCAAATACAGAGCTTGATAGATGGAGAGATATGTTACTTACTTACTTAGATACTTAGACGGCTCGTCCTCACGGGTCGTGCAGGCCTCAACGCAATCGCCATTCGTTTCTTTCTCTCGTAATCGTCTTCTTTATTTGCAGTCCTTCGCACCAGGCGTTCTTCATGAACTGTGTCTTCTTCCGGCTTTCGTCTTCTTTATTCGCAGTCCGATTTTTATCCCTGCTTCGTTGAGCTCTTTCAGCATCGTCTCCGCCTCAGCAGTAGTCGTTGAGAAGATGACGATGTCGTCGGCAAAACGAAGATTCGAAAGGAACTTTCCATCCACACAAATGCCCTTCTCGTCACAGTCGAGCGACTTCATCACTCACTGCAAAGTGAACAACTTTGGCGAGATGGTGTCGCTTTGTCGAACGCCCTTTTTGATAGAGATGTTGATGGGGCGTTGAAAGAGTTTTATTGTCGTTGAGCGGTGGCGGTAGCAGTCAGCAAGAGTTCTTACGTAGGACGGGTCCACTCCCTGGTCTACAAGCGCTGACAGAATTTGCTGACGTTTCCACGCTGTCAAAGGCCTTCTCGTAGTCGACAAAGGTTAGGACAAGGGGAAGGTGGTACTCCCTACATACTTCGATGACCCTCGCGACGGTTCGGATGTGGTCTACGCAGCTGAATCCTCGACGAAATCCAGCTTGTTCTACCGGTTGCGCTTCATCCAGTGTTCGCGATATGCGCTCAAGACTCTTCGTGAATAGCTTCTAGAGCACGCTCAATAAGAATATTGGTCCATAGTTCTTCAGATCATCTCTGTCACCCTTCTTGTGAAAATGACGGTGCGCGAGTTCCTCCACTGGTCTGCATTCCTTTCCCTCTGAAGATAGGATGTCATTTGTGCTACAACAATTGAGTGCAGGTGATGATGTCCTGCTCCAAGAAAGTCGGCCGTGATGTTGTCTTCCAGGAGCCGTTCCTCTCTTCATGCTCTGTATCGCAGCTCTTACTTTCGAGGGAAGGATCCCTGGAGCTGTTCCACCAGCGGGATAATTGGGTTCGGAACGGGAGTTTTGGGAGGAACAAATTGGTATAGAACCGCTTTGTTATTGATTCCATTTCGAAGCGGGATATTGTGACGATACCGTCTTCATTTCGTAGAGCCGTGAATGGAATACTGTGATCGGTGAGGTCCCGACGACACTTCTTCAGGCTTGATTCTTGCTGAGCAGCTTCCAGTATTCTTTTCTTCCTGTGTTCTTCCAAATCCCTCTGCAATGCTTTTCTGCAACAGATGTTGGCCATCAGTCGTTCTAGGTGAGTTGCATTTAGATTCAGCCGCAACTCTCTTCTTTCCTAAAGTAGCTTCTTTGTTGCTGTCGATATACGATCGAAGCTAGTTCTTCGTAAAATTGAAGCTAATTGAGCACAGGCATGAAGGCGTTTCAGCAGTAACTCGTAGTCTTTGATCAGGTCCTCCTCGATGCGCCAGTCATAGTGGGACAGCAGTTCGTCCAGAATGGTCTCGTCGTACATAATGTGTTTTCTCCCCTTTGAGCGGTAGCAGGCGCTCTTCTCCATTTTATGATCGAGCCTGATTTTGGCTAGGAAGAGGCGATGATCGGATCCAGTACAGAAGGAAGGTACAACAGAAGTGTCTAAGAGGCACCACCTTCTGTTGGAATTATATGATCGATCTCCGCATGTGTCGTGCCGTTGGGGGACTCCCATTTCCAGCAACGATGTTCTTTTTTAAAAATATCGAGTTTCCATGGAAGAGTCGAGTCGTGGCTATGAGCCCAGCAAGACGGTTTCCGTTTTCGTTCCTGTCGCCATACCCAAACTTTCCAATCCTGTATTCGTCTTCCCTTGCCTTTCCTATCCTAGCGTTGAAGTCTCCTACGACGAACTTGTAGAAAGACTTCTCGCTGCGTATCACTACCTCCAGCTGTTCGTAGAACGCATTCATTTCGGCCTCATCAGCTGCTGATATCGGAGAGTAGCAGTTGATAATGGATGATGTTCTTCTGGCGCGCTAGCTGGATTCGAAGCACTGCAAGGCGAGGAGGCAGGATTTCATGCGAATCGACGTGTGGGGCGACTGATGGGTGCACGTCGAATCCAACGCCACCGACGTTTTGTGATGGAACTTTCTCTCCACCAATGACAAGAGTTCCATCCTTTAGCATTCGAGCATCGGTAGATCTGCTCTTCGTCTCTTGCACGATCACATGGTAGCTGATGTGACTCGACGCTTCGAGAAGAGCTCGCAAATCGGCATTGGAAGAGACTGACCTGGCATTGTAGGTGGATAGCAGGAAACAGTCTCCATGTCATGTCCCAGATGCGTAGACACGTCTAGAATTGAAGGCGGCCTGGCGATTGGTTGGTTCGGCAAAATCGTTATTATCCTGAGATAGCATTGCCAGTGCGTTCCCAGGCGGTCGAGTAGCCGGGTCGGCCGCTTCTCACGGAAGAACGACCGACCGCTCGACGCGGCAGACGACGATCAAATATGTTAATATGGATAGATATGTTATGACGGACAAATGCAAGCCCTTCAGAGTAGCAGCCTCGAATTTGAAATTGCTGTAGAAGAATGCGAGATGTAAAACGTCAGAAATAGAGAAAAGGTTCAGCAGATCAGCAAAAGGCAGTCCTTTCTGCCAGGTACACGTTATGTTAGAACATAAATCTTCAATTAATCAAGTGCCTCGGATAACGGTAACTTCGCCGTATATTCAAATGATTCGGGTGCGGTTATGTCGAACTGGAAACCTAATGTTCAACAGGGATCTAATAGGTCTTGCAGGTCGACAAGATTTAGGGCCCTGTGAGCAGAGCCCTAAGGGGTATTAGCGAAATTGCCAAAGCTTCTGGTTCTAAGCAATGTGTGGTGCTTCGTGCAATAAAAGCCCACCGCTGTCCTCCTGAGGCAGCAGTTGTGCCGAATGCGCCGCTGAGGCACACCTCGTGGGGTGTCACAAGGGTTCTTTCATGCACCTTTTCATACCTATTTTTCCGGTCTTTAAAAGGGCGTTTAGCAAAGCTAACTGTGGTTCTGTACTCTGCTCACAGGGCCCTAAATCTTGTCAAAATTTCATAACAAAAGCTCACCGTGACTTGGAAACCTTTTCCATGTCAGGCACAGGCTCACCACTCATTCCAAAGGACGTAATTCACTGAGCAGCAGGATCGCAATTTGTTATCACAGTTTGCTAGCAAGGACGCGTCTGCATCAGCGAATGCACAAACATCATGTTTTCTACCTGGCCTCTTTCAGATCCCCAGGACGTGTGCGCTTCTGCAGATCGTATTGTTCGCTATAGATCTTTGTAGTTATTGTAGGATTAGACGCTCACTAGATATACACACTGTCAAGAGTGCATCAGATCTTCCCTTTAGTTAAAAAAATTTGAAAGCGTAGTGAGATATTCTTGCCTATTTCTAAAACTATACAGGCAGAGCTTCATTCGTTTCATTTAGCATATTGTAGCCAATGTTTCTTTTGTTGGTACAATTCCCATCCGGCATCTTCAATAAACTTTACAGCTGGTTTTTAAGAGCGGGAAAGGGGAAATCTTCGGGTCAGTAAACTTTTGAGATTGTGCCAAAGGAGCGATCTGGGATATTTCATCAATTGATAGCTCAAATAACATAAAGTTAGTATTATATATATATTACAATATTAAAATCTTGCAAATAATTTTATGCGTTATTTGCTGAATTTCAAGGTAAAGTGATAATTCTACGTTTCGTGGAGCAAACTAAAAAAGAGCACGAGGCAGACAGACTGATCTTCTCCATGAAATTCATGATGACCACGCCTTGTTCGTCTACAAGGGACGGCTGGAGATTCAATTGCTTCTGGAAGACTTCCAACGTGGTGAATAGAGCTCGGCCCATCTCCTGCAGTCCTTGAGCGTTCTGATCTCCAATGCTGTGTCGTAGAGCTGCACGGAGGAGCGGTCAACACCAAAGCTAAAACTGAATTTTGCAAAGAGCCAGAAGCTTACATTGTGGAGATTTGGCGCTCATTCTCTGACTTGACACAAGGAAACCGAATGAAAACAAACATAAACAATAACTACACAGTAACGTCTGGACGAACAATGAGCAAATAACTGCAAAGTGATGTCTGCTGTAACCGAAACAGTACAATCTGAGACAAGTTCCAGGAAAAAGACTAAGAACTGACAATAACAGATCACTTCTTAATAAGGTTACGGAAGGCCTGGACAGAAAACCTCAACGACATTTTGTCATCTCTTAGAAAGATGTTGAATTGGCTGAGGTTCCTATAGGTGAAGAAGTTTGTCCTAATCATTGTCTTTGCAACCGCGACGTTAAGCCGTAGTTTACCTCTCATAGATCTAGTCAACGGTACACCGAAAAACGAAAGTGGAGAGCCTTTGAGTTAGAGTTTTGAACATCACGAAGATCAGCCTTTCTTCTTCTACTAGCCAGCGTTGGAAGGCCAAGTGTTTTGCCCTTTCTATGCCACTGGGCAGCTGCAAGTAGTTGACATCATAACATCTCAAACATCGCTTTCGGGTTTATGCAAAATCAACTCAATGTTTTATCGGGAAATTCGAAGCAGGTGTCATTTACGCATTATTAGTCAAAACGCAAAACCCCTAGCAAGCACAAACTCAACATCCAACAAACCTGAACAATTTTGTTTTTACTTTTCAGAACAAACAGTAAACATTTTTCAAGATAAAACAATAAATATTTTTGACCAATCAGGAGGTGAATTAATTATTTTGAGAGACTTCTAAATCGTTGATGTAGTGTTGATGATTAGTTCGGAAGTTATCGCTTGTTTTCGGGTTTGTAATTTTTTACCGTCATTGATGGGAATGTCTTTATCAGCAGAGGCTTATTCAGTATTCTTCATACATCTACATCTAAAGTCGTTACTGTAGCAGCGATTTCGTAAAAAATTTTGGAATTTTGAAGAGGAGAGTAGATTTCACAACGGAATGTTCCGACCCTCAGTGACGACAGCAGTTGTGCGGATATTGCTACAAATTGCATCAAGACATAGGAATCAACACACAATTATACCCAAGCAGAGAAAACAGGAAATTCAAAAAGTTTGTCTCGCTACTATTTCATGCAAACTTGTGAAATAAAAACGGAGAGCGTAACGGATTGATCGAACCGATAAATGTATAGACAAAGGAAAATTTACAGAATGACTAAAAACGTCACAAACATGTGGAAGTTGCTATATTTAGGAGCATCAAAAAATTTACTCTACAAAACTTGGCTAAAATAAAGAGGTCGCTTTTAGTTTGCTTTACGTCCGCCGCCTCTGTTCATGAAACCCATGGTATTCCGGATCACCCTCTCTGGCAGTACTCCAATATATTGAAGAGGAGCTCAGTTGGATAATATTTCTGCTAATTAGAGGGGCGCCGATTTTCTAGACTTCGTTTTCCTGTAATACAGATGGCAAGGGACTGATTGCGCTTGGTTCCACGAGTCGACCACCGTTTCTTCTTTTGTCGCGCATCAGGCTAACCATGCTTTTCTTCATTATTGGGTTGACGAATAGGCAGATTTATATATGAATGAATTAAAAGCACCGACAGAACAGTTGACGCTCTCAAATGGCACCGTGAGACATTCAAACTGTC
Source organism: Heligmosomoides polygyrus bakeri (assembly GCA_947359475.1). Classification (NCBI taxonomy): domain Eukaryota; kingdom Metazoa; phylum Nematoda; class Chromadorea; order Rhabditida; family Heligmosomidae; genus Heligmosomoides; species Heligmosomoides polygyrus. The sequence goes on from OX375870.1 coordinate 73,486,303, forward strand.
ATACATGCAGAATACAAAGCGTAATGATTAACGGAAGCATAATTCACTGGAAAACATCGCAAAGCTGAATGGACAAAACTCTTCTCTGTTTTTACTCTCGTTGTTTAGACGAACGTTGAAAAGCGTACGGCCGAGTTTTCGGCACAAAATCTTTCATTTCCCGATCGTTAAGGCGAATAGTGTCAATATCAAATGCTGATAATAAATGAAGGCAGCGAAAGAGTTCTAGAGCGAAACGCATTGTCTCGAGGTACTGGGCTGGTGTCCGCTGAAGGTATCTTGAAACGGGTAAGTTTGATCAGCCAGACCCCGGAGTTCCTTCCCGTGGTTAGTTCTGTGCTCACCACCGTGTCAGCGGAGGAGAGCACAGAAACCGTGTTTATGTGTTCCACGACCATATGAAATCTCGGAGCGGGCACCAGCCCACTAAGTACCACATGTAAAACGGAGACGCAAGGGATTATTTTTCTGCCACCAAACCTATTGATCGAACTGGGTGTGGAGCTCCACGACGAGCAAAACCTGCAAACACTCGGTCATTTCGACGGAAAACTCGTTGGTAGTTGAATAGGTTTAGTTGCGAGTATTGATTAGTCGTGGTGGCTCCACACTTCCGTAAGAGAATCCAGACTGCACGAGCAGAGAAACTTCTTAAAATCGTAACGTACTTTCTACTAGTGCTCTCTTCGACTCTCTTTATTCGCCACGTTTTGAACGAAAAACCTCGGTGTTCCTTCCTCCTCACAAAGCTAATTCCAGAAACGTCAAACTGAAGATGTAGAAAGGAGTGAGCTTTCAAAAAAAAAAAACTCACAACATTTTGTGAGCATTCATGCAAAGGAAGCTAGTATTCCGTCACTTCATCGCTGCAGGCACCCTTACGAGGCATCAAATCTGTTAATTGCCCTCCAATAACAGCCATTAGTATCATTTTAAGTAAGGATAATACGAGAATTTGTTTAAAAAGTCGGAAAACCATGGCCGGAGGATGGATTGTTTTGCGTGAAATAAACTGTTACTTTACATTCATGTGAATTTTCTTAGCCATATGCATTGAAGCAGTTTGTCGAATTTTTGTGGTATTTCTCTAGTGTTTCGAAGCTGTGAGAAAGGTTAATTTAGAATCGTCCATATAAAATGATGGATCTTTGACATTGACTAGGATGACGGTGCTTCCAGTCCTCCAAAAGAGCACCTTCCTACAGAGAAAATTGGACGAGTGCAGCCAGCGGCTTGAATTCCTAGAAAATGTCTGTCACACCCTGGTGTGTGACAGACAGTAAAATGAGTAGAATGAGAGTGATGCTATTTTCGCCATAACGACATCGCAACAACATCCATATCTGAGCTGTGAGGATAACAAATTGTGAAAATTTCAAAAGAAGTTTAGACAGCTTTTATAGGGTTCAGGCGCGATGATCTTATTGTCCGGTCTTTTTCTGTGTGTTTTAGAACATGTTTTCTACTTCAACTTAGGTGACGTGGTCAGCATCAATAGAAAGCACTTTCCGGCTGTGGCTATTCCCAGAGGACCGTTGCGTTGGTGGTCGGAAAAATAGTGAGCCAATCTCAATTTCCCATGGAAGTCTCCGGACAATCTTCAACAAAGCTCTCTGTCTTTGTTCGCATTCTTCCGAGAGATTTTATTCACATCCGGAATGCGGTCGTTCTTCATAATGTCTCGCGCACTCTAGAAATCTACGCCTTAACCCGCCGCTGGGTACTGGCAACAAACAACGGGTATGTAGTTGTTTTCAGAGGTGAGGGTTGGCTCGCCCTGCATAGATTTCGCCCCTAACCATGTAACCCAAGGTGCGCTCGACCTTGAATAATTTTGATCCGACAACGAAGAAGTGTTGTAGCCTACCCAATGACAGGATTCGGAAAGAGCGCGCACGTTTCATCAGGACGCACCAATTCATGAAAGTTACAAGTCCGCTGAGTCGATGTTGAAATCTTCTTTAAGATGGTGAAAATTTAACGCAAAGCGATTTTCTTTCGTTAGCTGTTATGTGTTATTTGTATCATTTCTCGTTCCATAAATCATTGAACTGTTTGAAATGATAACTGAATTCGTTACTATCCTGTGCCAAATTAATTCAGTGGCTCTCCTCACTGAAGAGGCACTAGGAGTGGCACAACCTTCGCTCAGTGACGAAGTCCGACCAAAGTTTTGGTGTTCGTCTTGGTTTTCATTCGGTTATGCGCATTCTAGTCTATAACAGTTCTCGTCCAGCAGGTTCCAGCAGAAGGTTGCAAGCGCAGAACGACTATATTCTGACGTCTTGACCAAAGCGACTTCTGCTCCTCGAATATCGCTGCGGCGAGGTACGTCGAAGGCCCTCCATAACTACAGCTGTTTCAAATAATCGAAGTGCCATAGTAACACAAACAATGCAAAATGAAGAAAAGCACTTCGCAGTCTTTATTAAGGTTCTTGACAATCAAAAATTGCAATCTTCATTCAAAGTGCCTTCCTCTTGCGCGTATGTGGCTTCCCAGAAGAATCACGAAGGTGTCGCGTGTGGCACGCAGGTTGCTCTCATCGAGATCATTCCACTCTTTCATAGATGCAGCTTGGAGGAATGCAAGTTGTTGTATCTTGTAGCTGAGATCTTGAGCTCTAAAACTGACCGGACATTAAAATCAAGTGCACGCAGGTCTAGTGACTTTGATGGCCATTCTTCGTGGGCGATGAAATCTGGAAGCTCGCGATGACTCCATTGTTGGACGACACTCGATTTGTGTGCAGGGGCCGAGTCTTGCTCAGAACACCATCGCTTGTCTCCGAAGTGAGAAATGGACCATGGCTTCAAATGTTTTTCCAGAACCGATTTAAGTATATATTTCCCTATTGGTCTTCACTCCAGCATCGACGAACCTCAGTGATGTCTTCCCATCTGACTAAGGAAGGGTTTCAAATTCCCATGGAACTTCAATGTGAGACCAGGATCATCAGAAAGAGATTGGAATGCTGATCACGAGCATGGGTGTCAAAATTGCAAATTGAAATTCCTGAGCGAGTTATGGCCTGCCGAAATCGTGGGGCCTCACCACAGGCTGGCTGTGCAAGACACCTGGCGCGAGAGTGGGGGCAGGAATATTGGTGTCAAAGCAAAGAACATTTTCATGGGTGGCACTCGAGTTTTCTTCGCCGTCGTCTTAGCAATGGTCCCAATCGGACTCGTCATCAGTGGACACATCTGATCCCAAATATTCATCCATTTCGACATCAACTGAAGCTGCAGCACCGTCACGTAGAATAGCTATGAACCTTCCAGTGATCTTCTTCTCCTCACGAGTTGATGCATCGTTGTCGTCTGGCACCCCAAATTCAGCGAGAAGAATGGACGCCACCTTTGCTGGTGAAAAGGACATAGTGAGTGAAGAAAAATCAGTAGATCAGCAACATTTTGGGCTTCCTCCTCATACATTCTACTCACGTCTTCGCTTCATACATTTTTTGCTTTGCTCCACGAATGCCAAGGTTGTTCGAAACGCCTCTACTTGTCCAATATATGATTTGGACTCTATTTGTGCAAAATAGTAAATACAATTGTCACCATAGCAGCTTTTTGCCTTCAAGCATTTTTACAAACGTGTATGGTAGTTTTCCGGCTATTTAATCAAACTGTGTCATAATTCAGAACAAAAGGTCATTTCGAAGAAAACGAAATGACTTGCGAAAAAACCCGGGAGCAACGGAAACCGAACCAACACCGTCGTATGAAATGAGCGGGAGCACTACCCCTGCGCTTCCGCCGCAGCTGGAGGACCCTTCTTAAGGAGCGCCAATCACTCACCACTCTCGCGCCAGGTGTGTCGCAAGCCAGCCTGTGGTGAGGCTCCACGATTTCGGCAGGCCACGCTCAGGAGTTTCGTTTTGCAATTTTGACACTCACATTCGTAATCAGAATTCCGAGCTCTTTCTAATGATCCTGGTCTCAACTTGAAGTTCCATGGGAGTCCGAAACCCTTCCCTAGTGAAGTGAAAATAGCCTGCTTCTAATCTTCTGCGAGAATCAGATCATTTTCTGAATTCACAATAGGTTCTATTGCGAAAGCTTTTCGTCACTGAAAACGAGGATTATCTGCGTGCCGCCTTCCACGCCTTAAATGAGAGCTCATTATATGACCAGTTAACTTCAGTGACCACAGGAGATCGTTGGACAATCAACTTCTGCTTTTCCCGGGATGTAGCCTTATTGGAGCGCTTTCGCTTCAAATAATTTTGAAAGATTCATCAGTAATTAGACCCATCATTGAATTACCGCCATGTTGTATTGGTTTTGTGAAAGTTTGTTTGCAATTGTAGAATTTTTCACTGAGACATGAAGATAATCATGCTGTTTACCGGAATGGCCTTTAACAAGCAGCATTCGTTCACTGTGAACCCGAATCGTCTGAAAAGCGAAGCTCCATTTTGTTTCCTGTCGACGAGAGTATTTGATAAATAGTGTACCCAAGTAAAATCGTTGGTTCCAGAATGGACTGTTTAATGCCTTATTTTTCTTTAGCTCCTGCCTATTTTCCTGCCTTCTTTGAAAGGAAAACTTGTTTCTTTCAAGTGTATCAAATGTTGTGATAATGTGAGAATAAATTGTGCCTAGAGATTACCAAACATAAGGACCCCAATTTCCCTCTAAAATGTGTGTCTGGGTTGTTCTGCACGACAGGTATTGTAATTCCAACAAAGGTTCGAAAAGTTTAAAAGAGTACAGGCACTAGCAGATTTTGCGGTCCTATAATTGCGATTCGCATTGTACATATTTGGGAGCGTTTAAGCGTTTAGCATTTTAGACGTTCAAACAACGTCATCTGAAGGATACCTCATCACAACAGCGTTTGAAAAGTGCAGTAGTGAGATTGAAGAACAACTGCCGTTTAGTATAGTGAACGCAAGAGCGGAAACACACATCAAGCAGTTTATGGCTGCTGTAAGATTTTGAAGTCAAATTGACGTGTTATAGGGTCACTGAAAACGAACGAACAGCTCCTCTAACAACACACCGTCCGTTCGCAACACTTAGACGAGATTGAATGCCCTTTTGAGAATCGTGAGCGGAACGTTTTTAGCCGGTTCAAAGAGTTGGGAGAATTTTCTCGAAATTCTAATAATGTGCATCAGGCGCTAGTTTGCTTATACCAGACCTACTACATAATTTCCGATATTTTTTGCATGCTTTTTGAAAGCCAGGAATGTTTAAAAGTGGAATACGCAGTTTATGCAAACGGTGAAAAGCCACCAAATACAATTTTAAATAAAAATCAAATGTAAAAAAATTGTGTAATATAGAAATGTGGAGTAATGTGTAACACTACGTAAATATAACTCAAGGCTAATCTCAACTAAGCAAATATAAAATCTTTTTTCTATTACTATCCATCATTGTCCCTCTCACTGAAGAAGCCAGCATTTTTTAGAAATATCAAACATTTTTTGCAGTTTTTTAAGACTTATTTTATATCATTCACGGAAGCTCTGCGGGGAGCAAGCTGAACATACAAAAACGCGCGGCAGCCGCGGCGACTGCTGTGGCAAGCGCGACATCGACATAGTGTGTGCTGCTACAGTTACGAAGTCTAACGCTCTTGTAACTGCATAAACTGCTTTGAATACCTCTGCTCAGCTACTTGAGGGTTCCCCGGTGCACTTAATTAGAGGAAATGGTTATTTTGGGTGAGAATTGGATGACCTAACCCAAGCAGCAGACAATTGCTGCTATTGTGAAACGATTTTGTTTCTTTCATGGCACGAAGCTTCTTTTATAAAAGCCACACATCTAGATACAATACAGCATAACTCGGGAGTTTGTTAGAGCTCCGTTTCCCCCATAACAGCCCACCCAGGAGCGACGCGTTAGTGGCGATTCATCGCGCGTGCGGCAGCGGCGAAAACTTGTATGTTCGTACTACCAGCCAAGTTCTGCTGTATCCTACAAGATATAAGAGGATGACACGCATGTTGTCGGACATTATGTAGTCTCTTCATTCAAGAATAATTTTTCCTTCACTGAGAGCATAGATGCGAAAAAAAATAGAAGAATCCTAACATTTACTTGAGTCTGGTACACAGGTTGTATGATGGCTTCGTAAGTCATGTTTTCTCAACCATAAATTTGCTCTGTCATGCCATTCCCCTTCCAATCTCTCCTCACGCCTGATCAATTTCGTCTGAAATGCTGAGGTTACAAACGAAACGTTTCCGCTCCAAGTCACAGCATAGCGTTTCAATGTGAATTTCAAGAGTAATGACTATTCCAAACAAAACAGAGACATCTCTGGGACCCCAGTAGCGTTGGATTTGGGCATACTGCAGGGCAAGAAGAGGGAGAGGATCCACACAGAGCTGGAACGGCACTTCCTGCCAGTGTAGGTGTTATCCAGGCAACTGTAGCTCGTGCAACGGATTTGATCGACAACGCTCAAAAACTCCTCAGATTGGTACCTAACCTACGGCCCAGCGCGCTGGACCTTTCCCACCTCATTCCGAGGGCAGGTCCGCCGACCAAATCACCGGTGTTACCTAACGTTTACTGTCGCAGGCCAGTGATGGCAGACGCATGCCTACCTTAGTGAACTGTCAATTCAAAAATACCACCTTCAACTTACAAGTCACATCAGACCATTTCTCGTCCGACTCTTGGTGAATCTTTTCATCTTTGACGTTGTGATACGCGAGTAGTTTCTTCAGTGTAACCAAGACTGGTACAAGCGTTTATTTCGGCTTACTTTTCGTCCTTGTCGTCTTCCTCAGAGCCTCAAAAAGTCGAAGTCTTTTGAGGAACTACCTTTACAAATGCCATTTCATTCTGCAAAAATACGTCCAGAAAGTCAAGATTTCACGAAAACGACGTCGTACTCGAAATGACCTCGTCTTTTCAACGCTGAACAAGGCGACAGCGTCGAAACGTAAGCCGTAATAAATGCTTGTGTAAATCTTGACTACACTGAGAAAGAACAACATCTATGACAGGAGGCCAATGTGAACTTTCAACAATACGTATTCAGACTTCGACGAAGGTTGGTGTGACAATGTGTGTAAAACTGCGCCGTCATTCACTAACCACCATATTTCTTAGGCCTTCGTAATCCGAGCAACACGTTTCCCCTAACACTCGACCCTATTCAGATGATCTTCTTCTTCTTCTTCTTCTTCAGCGTTTGTCCCGCTCCCTGCTATTCAAATGATCTTTGCTTCATATTCCACGACGACAACAAAGAGGAAGAGGGATTTAACGTGTTTCTAAAGCCCTCTACATTCAGGAGCAAAGACATACCTTACCAATTAGTAAGTTGCCATAGGTTTATCGATTCGCAAATGAGGGTACAGACTTTCAACTAACTAACAGTTGTTTAAACGTGGTGAAACAAGATATTTTCAGCACCCATCGTTCAGAAACCCATGCACCTCGAAATAAACCAGATTTCTCGTGTTCCTTCAAACACAAGGCATAACTTTTTCTCCGTGAATGTCAGGTTTCGCCATCGTTTTCGGAATCTAGCCGAGGCCCAACCATTGCCGCTTTCTTGTATTGTTATCGTACTGGATCCACTGCTCATCCGTCGCGTCAACGATTTGTAGAAACTGTTATTCTTGGTTTTGTGTGAAGAATTCTAGCTAGGTCGACTCCTGCTGCTTTGTATACGACGCTGAACTGATGTGTCACCCATTTTCCACAGGATTTGATCTCCTATTTACATGTAAATGACCAATAATGGTAAAACGACGACGGCCAAATTTCTTTTGCAAGTTTTCGTGTAGATTGCGTTGGGTTCGGCTTGACAGCTTGCTTTAATGGCTCGTTATCCACGACCTGAGGGCGCCCTTGAAGCAGGCGACATTACTTTTTCGACAACCTAATGTTTTAATCAGGGATGTGCGGAAATTTTTTCGAGAAAAGCGGAAGACGGAATATGGAACGGAAGAGCTCAAAATTGGGCGAAAATCGGCATACGAAACACGGAAACGGAAATGACTCAAAACTCATGACTTCGTCTAAATTTTCATAAAGATATATATATATATATATATATAAAATTGAGGGAAGCAATAACTGAGTTGAATTTAACAAAATTTAGCAAGCGGGTAAGGTAGCATGCGACTCTTTTCCAGCAACACATAACAACAGAAAATCCTTGTATTCGTAGCATTCCTCAGATGAATTTTCAAACATTACTAGTGTAACAAATTGAATTTTATGTAAAATCTTTCTATAAATCGAAACAAAGTATTTTACACTCAATAAACCTAGTTGACGATAAGATGCCAAAGATTTGGCCACTCATAACGCTTATCCGGTCTTATTGAATGTCCCGGATCTATCCTAATTAGGAGGGGCAGTGCTGAGATTACAGTTGGGTTGAGCACCCACGACACGACACCCACTCTTTAAGATCGCATGGGTACATAGCATCATTTGGCAGTAGCTGAAGCTCTGGAACAAACTCAAAGAAGGGGATGGAGAGGCAAGATACCGCATGCCCTCCTTCGACTGCGATAGATCTAATGTCCCCATGGAGCGCTTATAGAACTCTGTTTGGGAATTGGTGTTTCAAGGACAGCCTAAGATTATTTGAAAAAAAGATAAGCATGCCCCGTATAAGGGATTTGATTCTATCCTATAGTAGATTGTTCCATGAAAAGCAAAAAGAATCCAATTTAGTTATCATACTGTTTCAACACCAGGTTTGAAACCGGTTTGAAAGCAACCCAATCACAAAAAAGGCAATGCATAGTTAATCTCTTTCTTAAGCCTTTCGTCTATGTTCGAACGGTGAATGAAGGCAGCGCAAAACAATCAATGAGTGGTGAGTCATCATTTCCGTGCCGTCTTCCGGTCCAAAAGAGAGCGGAACACGGAACGGAACGGAACGACTAAAAACGGTCAGAAACCGGAACTCGGGACACGGAAACGGAATTCCGCACACCCCTGGTTTTAATACTCATGTTCCGTTCTGTAATTGTGCTAGGAGAGCACGGTAGCGGAAAACGTTCTGTGAACGGTTCTATGGTCTGCCTTCTATTGCCCTCTTCATTGCTGTGACCTCGCCAGTTTGCACATGATTCTGTCAACTTCCTCCAGCATTACCATGCCAACACTCTTGAGTGCTATATACTACCCTATTGTACGGGTTTGGGACACGTGTAGCGCAGTCGGAGGAGGCGCCGGCTGTCGCGTACACCCGATACCAGGTTCCTGGTTCGGATTTGCCGCCCAGGCCAACCAAGCCTTCCATCCCTGGGTTGGTGAATTGGTACCAGACTTGTCTGGGAAGGATAAAGCGCTGACTTGATCATCGGCTGGCCACCGTAAGTCATTGTATGGCCAAATACGCATTTAACTCGCCTCCACGACATCCCGTAGAAGTAGAATGTGTGGCGCATCCTAAAAGGGATTGAGTAGCGCCGTCCTTTATCCTTTTATCCTTTATTGTACGGTTTGGAATATCGTCGATCACAAAGAAATTCATGCTGTTGGCGCCCTCTTCTTGAACATGATCGAACTTCAGCGAACGTTTAGCTGAATCACTTATAGCTCTCAGACAACTATGTACAGCTCAGTGGAAGGGGGCCCATGGTGATGCACTGCAGCCGATTTCGCGTGCTTCGCAATTGCGGACTAGCGTGTGCCTGCACCACACCCACTTGTAACGTGTAAAACCACGATCGCGGCTATTCGCAGCGGGGGTCCGTTTGATTGGAGCGCGTCATGGTGGCTGGAGCGCGCACTGCCAGCAACGGGGCTGGCTATGCGTGAGTCCGCAGCTGTGTTCCACGGTGGTGAACTGAGCTAGAGCAGAACCGGGCTAGAGAAGAGACTCCAGGGCGGGTACCATCCAAGCCGCTCGTGTGGAAACTGCATTCCTCGCTCAGGGGGATTCCGCGGCTGAGTTCTGCGCTCTTCGAGCGCACAGCAGGCTAGGAAAGGGACTCCAGGGTGGGTGCCATCCAAGCTGCTCGTGTGGAAACTGCATTCCTCGCTCAGGGAGAATCCGCGGCTGGGTTCTGCGCTGTTTGAGCGGCGAAATACATACGGCTGGAAAAATGCGCAAAAATTGCACCAAAAGTTGCACAGGTTAGAACCCCCTAAATACCAAGCAATCAGCTGAGATGCAATCACTGCCACAAGGTGATAACCGAACCACCGACCTCTCTCGCGTTAATCGACGCGCTGCCCACTGCGCCACGATCTGCTCGTCGGGACTGCCATCGCGAGCGCACAAGACATCGATCGAACGTGGCAACGTCAACGCCGACGCGCGATCTCTAAGCTAGGAGGGCGCATACAGCAAAAGACCAACGGACCCCCGCTGCAAATAGCCGCGATCTAAAACCACTCCGCTTTAGAACAAGTAGCCTACTCTTTCGTTTTAATCCGCAAATCAGTAAGGCGTCTTTCCACGGAGTGTTGTGGAAACGAAGAAACTTCAGCAAGAGGTAATGCAGCTCATGCGAAAAACGACAGCTCACTGGAGCCGAATAAGTGCTCAGGCTACACTTCCTGCGATTAGTTGTGATGTAAGTGTTGTTTCCGGCGAACAATGGCAGTTTTACGAAACCATTATGTTATGTTTAGGAGTTCCTTGTGTAATACAACCTCAACACCCCTAAATATTGCTGGCTTTTAGTTTCTCGTCAAACAGCCTACTGTACGGTCGATAAGCATTCGCCAATGCGTGAATAGCGGCGGATTAACGTGCAGTTTTGCCATAACTATTTCCAAAGTAGTTTGTATCCACTGGAATGTTCATCGTTGGAGTCAAAACAACGTGTTCTTCCCGATGGCGTAAAACGTTTAACAAAACTTCAGAATTTTAGAGTTCTACATGAAGTAAAATAGGCTAGCCCGTAGTTCCTTTGCTTTTCGATCATAAGTCTCGCCTAATTATGTCCCTGCCAAGAATAGAATTGCTCAGTGAAATTATAATAATTTTAAACGCCGTAAAAATGTGTCCAGTTCTAATTTCAGGTATTGGCATGCATTTTCAACTGCAGGTTTTTCATCATTCATCCATCATTTTCGCTAGTTATGTACTACCCCACCACTTTTGCTCGAGGGCTGATTTTGATCAAGTTCTCGACGAGGTGTAGATCAAGGGAGCACAGTCAACGGTTAAGGATTTAAAGAATTCAACGATTTAACAGCATTTTTCGTTAAAATCTAGCTTGACGACTTGACGGAAATTTTTTGAAATTTAACGGATTTCTTAACGGCGTTTTTTCTCAGTGAGTTTATCACATTTACCCTTAGTTTTCACTAATGTTGCAGGTTTCATCCTCTCGATTAGGACTGTTCCTAAAAAGACTACTGAAATCAGCAAGAATATTTTAAAGTTTTGATGAATTTGTTTTGAATCTTTCAAAATGATGCATTTTGGGGCGCGTGGAGCTCAGTCGGAGGAGGCGCCGGCTGTCGCGTGCACCCGATACCAGGTTCCTGGTTCGGATTTCCCGCCCAGGACAACCAAGCCTTCCATCCCTCCAGGGTCGGTGAATTGGTACTGTCTGGGAAGAGTCAAGCGCTGACCTCTTCATCGGCTGGCCACCGCAAGTCATTGTATGGCCAAATAAGCACGATACCCCGTAGAGGTACAATGCGTGGCGTTTCCCAAAAAAGATTGAGTAACGCCGTCTTTTATCCTTATCCTTTAATGTATTTTGAAGCTAGAAATTTCTTGGTCGAGCCTCCAACTACGTCAGCGATTCCACAAAGATACTAATCTAATCTATTCGTAAGACATGTCTATTTTCACCTGGCATTGCTTATCGCAGAATACCTGGCCTGGTACAGTCGAGACGGAGAGAATGTTTTCGGTCGCTGGATGTTTTGTAAACGATTTCAGAAAGACGCTAATAATAAAAATTTGGAAAGCCAATTTTCCTGAACGTTGACACGTTGGCAACGTGTCCACCTTTCTGGCAGTGTGACATGTCATGTCACAGTTCCGACGTTGCAAAAAAATGGATTGGTCTCGCGCGCCAGGCATTCGGAAATCGTTCGTTCGACAGCGTGTTAGCATTCCACTGACAGGCTTTCAATTGTATTTTTCGTAGTTCTTCCTGTATTTAATGGGATGGTGCTCGCATCGAGATTGTATATGCTCGTAGAACAGCCACGCAAAACCGCTTCACAAAGAACTTAGGAAAGGGGGGGGGGTGAACTCCGGGGTTCTACCTGATCGCACATTTTAAACTGCCCTGTCGGTGACCATTTACAGTGACAATTCCAGCCGTTCTTATTCCACACGCTGTAGATGATTTGTTCCTGAAGGTTTGTTTATTTTTCTGTTTTTGTTGACGATGAATTGTTTATTGCACGTTGCAGTGTTACACTCCATTCCTTGAACTTTAGCTGTTGACTGCTTGATATTGAAACCTATAAGGTTCTCCTAGATTTTTCACTTAAAATAATGCTTGCAGCTGTTTGTAGTTTTCAACGAAATTTAACGAAAAAAATCCGTTAAAAAATACCGTTTAAAAAATTTAACGCACAGAATTTTGTGTGCACCTCTGGTGTGGATTACAAATATAGGTTTTAGGTTTACTTTGATCAATGGCAAGATGGTAGGCAGCTTCCAAATTGGCAGCACATCAGATTTCGAAGAACACACGTCCTGCAGAGGATATTTCACGCGTACAGGTCTGTATCTCCATGTGGCAGATCAGTAGGGAATATGTGGTCAGATACTGTTCAGTAAATAACTGCACCGCAGTTAGCATTCTTATGACCATCTAGTTTTTCATCAAGCTTTCTCGAATTTTGCTCATGGAAAGCCTCACAGTTGTAAACACCTTCTAAGCCTCTGAAAAAAAAAACTCTGAACTGTTGTTTGATTTCAACCACGTTCTATGACTTCACCTACTTTCCTGTCAGCGAGTTTGCGTGAGCCCTACAGTATGATTGCTGCAACGAAAAGAAATTTCGGCGATATCATACTGTAGGAGGTGCATTGACTAATCTTATTGCTTAGGTTTGCATTTACAAGCTCACCTGCGGGAGCAGAACACCGAACCGTTAACAATGGGGCGAGATAGCTTGTCCATAACCTCGAGGACGATCAAAGGCGTTCGCTTCGCTGGTGGGTGAGGCGCTCAAACTCTGACCAGTATTTCGAGGAAAATTTCTTAATGCATCTGTGCTCTTCACCAATGGTGAAAGATAGGATTGGTTTTTCGGTTCACAGACTGTGAAGGCGCAGAAGAACCAGGTATTCTGGATGCCTGTTTAGGCTAAAACTGCCGATTATTAGACTGGCACATGGCGCTTTTGTCGCTATTCAACCGTGAAAGCGGATAGCCCATACTACTGTTATTGAGCTCTAGCGTGCTGTGGAACAATAACATCCAGTTCTCGTGAAGCTCTGCATCAAGGGTCGTGGGGAACACTCTATGTGACCGAGATTTTCACGCCAGCTAAAGAAATCACCCGAAGAGGTCAAAGGAAAAACTTCAGTCATCCATGTTCGTCTCCATTCCAGAATGACGTAGCTATGTAGCACGTATTGTGATTCAGAAATCGTGCTACAGATGTTGTCCAACGCTCGTCTGGATCCAGATGCCCTGCCGCAGATGTGTTAGGTTGTCCCATAGGTCCCCGCCGTTTTTTTTTCAACGATTCATTACGGATTTCGCCGGTTCAGTTCATCAAAATATAGTGCCAGGTCAACAAGGATGAGCACTTCCGGCAGTTCGATGACCTAAAAATCAATAAAGGACAAATGAAGAAACACGACCAACACGTATTCTTGTAGTACAGGACACTGTCTTCCAAATGCTTTGAAAATCTGTGCAAAAAGGTCTAAACCTAAGCGAGAGAAGCAACTGCGCAGATGGCCACTCTTTCAGTTTTTCACTTTTCACTTTAACGACCTAAAAATTGACGAAATTTAGTATGTAAAAAATGCAGCACATTTTCTGATGGAGCAAATCATCTCTTTCGAAAGCTGTATAGCGCTATGCAAAAGACTGCCGGCGAAATCCACAATGAATGTTGAAAAAAAGGACGGAGACTTATGGGACATCCCAGAATACGTGTCAGAGATCGATGAGGCAATCATTTAATTCTCCATTTTGGCTGTTTTCATAAGGTCAGTTGGGTTGCTTAGCTCCTCCGTAACGTCTTGTCTTGTCACCACTTTCTGGAACGACTAGAGCTTGAAATGGCTTTTGCAAGAACGACTTTTTCGATCATTTAAAGTGTGCTTAACAGCTTGCTGCAAACCAGAAGAGTTTAGGGAGACTTTTCTAATTGCTGTAAATATATGCGGGAATCAGGTGTACTCGTAGTGGTAACAACGAAATTCGACTACGTCACTGCTTAGGTAACTGGAGAACGATCGATCTGCTGATGAATACTAGCCGCTCCTTAAGAAACGAAGGATGAGCGCTGCAATCTAAATCTGAAGTAAAATGAAGATCTTTTTAAGGAAAAGTAAACGATCGATTGTTTAGCACTGCAAAATTTCCAGAATTTTGTGTTTTGAAATTTTGTGCAAATTTCATGCACCCTTAGTTTTTAAAGAGGAGGTAACTGCAGCACGTCGCTCATGAACAAGGTGAATTTGTTCAAAAATAACTTTTTTGGCTCAATGCAGTTGCTTGAGCGGACTAGTTGAGTAACAGTGTGGCCGGGGCTTGATTTTAAAAAGCAAAATCGATAGAGCTCGAGGAATGCCTGGCTGGTCTCCCTGCAACAGGCTGAGATGCGCTGGTGTGGATGCATCTGAAGTGCGGTTCTCGTTTCATGAACTTTTGGACATTATCGAATTTCGTTCCTTGACAACAACTTGATTTGCTCAACAAGAATCTTCGTTGTTGGTTAACGAAAAAGCCAACTCTGTTAGTGCACATTTCTTCTAAATACTCCTTCCTGCAAAATCTGAACGGAGTGAGCTGGAAACTACTGAAAGAAAGAGTGGATGATTTGAGTCCCCCACATATCTAGGGATCAGAGCCTTTTTGCTACAGAAGTTATACAGAAAGCTTTTCATATGCATCTATACCTCAGGAATTTGTACATTCTTATTCGTAGAGATTTGAATCGTGGTTGCCAAGATGAAGATTATACGTTTGAGTTCGAGTTTTCTTGAATGCATGCTCGTTTTCTGCCGATAATCGAAAAAGTCAGTGTGCTGGTTCTAGAACACAGACCAGTGGTTTGTGCGGGTGTTTGGACCGTCTAAAGCTGGATTTCGTCACTCGTCTCGTCCCGGTGAATACGTGATAATATTCTGGCCGGCTTTTCTTCTGTCTGACTGCTTGGTTTGACAATTAATCAACGTGTTTGTTTCAACAGCTGCAATCAGCTATGCAGTAGAGCGCCCCAGACGAAGGGCCTCGCCGCTTCTTTTATTACTCCACGCTCACTGAAGGTTGACGCTCGTTGAGTTGGTTGTAACGTCTGCACCCGAGTTGTCTACTGCAAAAACATAAAGTGGCCGGCTTTCGTTCCCAATTGTTGTTAACATCTTCCTAACTAGGGTATGCTAATGCAAGAATTTGAAGCTGCCAGCATTTGGTACATAGTCATAGCACATCTTTCGCATTTTAGTGTTTCACGGAGCGTTTTGAAGGCGACCGTAAACCTTGAAGACAAAGCCGGACTCCAGAAGGCCTCATATGAATGCTAGGCACTAGTGCTATCCAGAACAGAAGTCGAGAAAATACCGGTTATAACGGCATAAGATTAAGTACAGTTAACATGATTTCTTGATATCTGTTTTACAAAAAACAGAGATCTTAATTAATTTTGCCCATGACTTTAAGATGAGTGGTGATCAGTTGTGAAGGAACGTCGTGCTGCTTCTAATAACACACTAAATCGATTTGCGTTCTTTTTCCGTCCAAGGCAACCAACGCTTCCATCCTTTTAAGATCACTCAGCTAGTGTTAAAATAAGTAAGATTTTCGGCCCTCGCCCAGGAAAAGCAGGTTTTTTTGGAGACAGGAAGGATATCCTGCCCTTTCATCTCTCACTGGTTTTGGATTGGCGATCCTGTGGCTGCTACCTGATATATCGCACCACACTTTTTCTTCTGGAGCCTCCGAAGTAGGAAATATTCGGGGCGAAAGGAGACGAGATTCCGGAAACGTCCGTAAGATCCTTGCCATGCATTCAGTTCGATCGTCCACTCCCAAAAATTTGAAGAGCGCCCAGAATCCGGAGGCATGCAGAATGAGCGACTCATTCTGCATGTCAAGTGGGAATGGGTTCATAAAGCTCATAAATCATTCGTCGGATAAGCGATAAAGCGATGAAGAGCGGCATTTGAAAGCGCACCACACATGTTGCTCTTATTCGTTTCAGAGATGCCTTTTGAGTGTAAGCTTTGCTCATCATCATCATCATCATCTTCTTCTTCTTCTTCTTCAGCGTCTGTCCCGCTTCGTAGCGGGGTCCGCTATTCTGGTGTAGTGACGCCACCTTTTCCACTCCGCTAGATCAGGGTGGACACCAGCAACCTTCAAGTCTATCAGTGTAAAGTATCAGCCCATCGCTGCTTCGGGCGCCCTCTAGGCCGCTTTCCTACCACCTCGAACTTATGGCCTATCTTGCGGACGCTATCTTCCTTTCCACGCAGAACGTGGCCGTACCATCGTAAGCGAGCTTCGCGCATCTTGTCCGCTATCGGCGCAACACCGAACTTCTGCCGAATAGCTTCATTTCGGATGCGGTCCATGCGCGTAACTCCAGCCGTCCAGCGCAGCATCTTCGTCTCCATGACGCTGAGGCGCGTTTCAACCTCCTTGGTCGCAGGCCAACACTCAGCCCCGTACATCGCTACCGGCCGGACAACGGTTCTATATATTTTTGACTTCAAGCGCTCTGGTATCTTCCTATCGCAGAGCACGCCAGTCAACCAGCGCCACTTGGACCAAGCTGCACTCACGCGTGAGTTCACTTCAGTCATCAGATTGCCATCAGATGCTACTGCTGATCCCAAGTACTTAAAAACCGAGGTGCGTGGGAGCTCGATACCGTTAACCTTGATGGAGCTGAACTCAGTAACGTCCGTCGTTAGATATTCGGTCTTCTTCACGTTCAATCTGAGTCCAAATCGCTCCAAGCGATCACACCAAGCTTGCACCTCTCGCTCGAGTTCATCTTTATCTTCGCAAGCGAGCATTACGTCATCAGCATGAAGCAGTGCCCAGGGGACAGGCTTCTGAAGATCTCGTGTAATGTCGTCCATCACGATAACAAAAAGGAGTGGGGAAAGCGCAGAACCCTGGTGCACCCCGACGGAGATGGGGAACTCCATCGAGGTTCCGGCTGCAGCTTGAACTCTACTCTTTGGGCAAGAGTAGAGGATTCGCACCCACTCTATGAGCTCTTCAGGAACTCCATGTCGTCGCAGGGCGTACCATATCACTTCACGCGGTACGCGGTCAAAGGCCTTCTCCAAGTCGAGGAAGGCGACATGCACTGGTTTCTGTTTCTCGCGGTGCTTCTCTATCAGGAGGCGGGCGGCGTGAATGGCATCAACAGTGCCAACGGCGTGAGTGGCATCAACACGCCAGCCACGAAGCCGCACTGATTGCTGGAAAGCTGGACGATGTCACGAATTCGTCCGTCGACAATTCGCTCAAAGATCTTCATGCTGTGCGAAAGCAAACGAATTGGACGGTAGTTGGAGCATTCTACAGGACTGCCCTTCTTCTTCCAAATCGGAATCGTCGTACTTTGGCTCCAACAGTCAGGTACTTTCTTCTCTGCTACAACCTGATTAAAGAACTTCGCCAGCCACTCAGCCGGGTACCAAAACTTTGACTTCCACAGGTCAGCCGCCACGTCATCGGGCCCAGTCGCTTTGTCTGGCCTCATCTTCTTCAAAGCCGCTTCAGGCTCCACCACGGTGATCTTCTGCACGGGGCCGTGGGTTGGAGCCGTTGAAGGGATGGCTGGATGAGGAAATTCTACCGTAGAGATTTCCTCAAAGTAATCGCGCCATCGCTTCAATGCTTTCTGGCGGTCCATAAGAAGATGGCCGTTCTCATCATTGATGCCGAAAAACTTTTCAATGTCCTCGGTCTGCCGATGGCGATTCTTAGCAAGCCGGTACAGATACCGCTCGCCATCGCGTGACCCGAGCTTCTCGTTGACATCTCCATAATGAGTGGCTTTTGCAACAGCCACGGCCTTCTTTGCAGCTTTCTTCGCTTCTTGGTACTTCCGCCAGTTATCGGCTGTCTTTTCACCGAGAAACACGTGATAGAGCGACTTCTTCTCTCGAACATTTGCCTTCACGTCGTTTGTCCACAACCATGCCTGCTTGTCGATCTTTCGTCGCCCAGGCTTCGTAATGCCGAGTTCCGACTGTGCAGCTTGAGGTGTCGCGTCGGTCGCCATCTTCCAAGTTTCGTCGACAGTTGTGACCGTCGGTAACCGTACGCGAGAAATCACAGCTGCTTCCTTCTCTCTCATTCGCCACCACTTTATTCTTGGTGCACCGCATCGCTCGACCTGCTTCCGCCTTGCAGGGGCGATCTTTAGGGTGCAGATCAGCGGTCGATGCTGTGGCGCGATCGTCTCATACGGCACGATCTTCGCATCTGTGACAAGACCTCGGTCGCGATCTTTCACAAGGACAAAGTCTATCCGAGTTTTGGAGCTCCCACTATGATATGAGATGAGGTGGGACTCGCGTTTTCGGAAGACGGTGTTCACTATGGTGAGGTTATGCGATTCCGCATACTCAAGAATACGCTCGCCATCGGCGTTACGTGACCCGTACCCGAAACCATCATGACAGCTGTAACCGTCCTTCGTAGCACCTACGTGCCCATTAAGGTCACCAGCGACTATGATGACATCTTTCGACGGTACTTCTGCTGTCTTCTCATCAAGTAAGCTCCAAAACTCATCCTTGGCTTGCTCTGAGCAGCCGGTCTGCGGAGCATACGCAGAGAAGAAGTGATAGACTCGCTCCTTAGCGGAGACAATGATCTTCATTAACCGATCGTCAAAGCGTTCGACGCTTACAATCGAGTCACGAAATCTTCGGAGACGATTACACCCACACCACTGGTGGTCCTGGGACTGCCACATAGAACGGCCTTGAAGCCACGTCCTATGTCCCTTGACTTGCGGCAAGACCACCTCGTCTCCTGCACCGCACAGAAGTCAACTCTTCTACGCTCCAGTGCTTCACCCAACTCGCACGAGCGGCCCGTCAACGTACCCACATTCAACGTCGCCACGCGGGTCCTGCTTACGTTGCGGGATTTTCGGACTAGCTCAGTTGCCCCCCGATGCCGTCCTCGCATCAGGGACCCTCGCATACTTCTCACACTCGCCGGGTTTGCGAGTGCGCGTCGGCTCCCGCGGACGCCGTAGCACTATCTCGAAATACTTGAACTGCCATACACCATGTGATGTGACATGGGTCTTCGTAGGCCGGCCTGTCACAAGGGCCTGCCGCCTGGATTCGAGTGTCCGTGGTTAGCTTAGCTCACCAAACGAGCAGTTTCCATTGGCACCACGAGAAGGAACGGACATCGCCACCGGACAAGCTTTGCTCATCCTTATTAAAATTTGGTGCGAAGGCGAAGAGAGAGAAATCGTAGCTCTACCCAGATATGAGATAAAAAAGGAAAGAGATCTGTCCTCCATTACGAATCGATTAGAAGAAGTTGGACATAGGACCCACAACTCGCCTAATATTTTATAAACGGATTATCTTCCATTCCTTTTGCACGCCTACAAGTGCTACGTAAGCTCCATTATGGTGCACGGTGCTTCTATTTCTAGCTCATGTCAAAAGAAAACATCGAACTGCTTCATGGTGTTCAGAACTGCCATGAGAAGGCCTGGTTGGACGGAAAATCCAAACAAAGACCCTGGAATCGGAAGCGCAACATTGCCGCCGCCTCCTCCGACTGCGCTACATATGTACCACACAAACTAATGGTGCCATATCATCATACGTTAAAACAGAGGAGTTAGCGAAGACAACTGTGACGCGTACACACTTCAAAACAGTTTCGTCTCGTGCACTTGAACTCGTAAGATTTACCGTTTCGTTCAAGTGACGTTATTATATGTAGAAGGCCTTTGCTATACGGAGAGATCTTTTGACTTAACATAGGGTATTGGTGGAACTATCACTTAACATCACCGAAGGCAGGAAAAGCACGACAATGCCACCTTTGACAGACGAACAGTTTGGACAGAAATATTCTCGACACCTTTGAGTTGTCCGATGCAATGTCCACGCTCATCTCTGTGCCAACCTTGTTTTATTTCGATAAGGGCACATGGGAACCTGATATGGTCGGTGCTCAAATCAAGATTCTGGCGATTTAAAATTTAATCCTATTCCAACTGTGCAATACTTTAAGGAATACAGTGTATTGTTCCCTTTGCCCTCTTTTTTTATCTTTTTTCCTATCGAAAAGTCTTATTAGTTTGCAGTACTATATATATTTCTGGGCTCTTGGAGCTTTTTAAAAGGTGTCATGCGTTAAGCAACAGAATAACCGTGGCTCTTCTGATGTAAGGAGCAGAGGTTCCAGCGCTGTTAAAATTGGAGAAGTCAAGGGCTGAAATTTCGAGCACGTGTTTTGGAGCGCAGTCAAAAGAGGTGCCTGCTGTCACATGCACCCAATACCATGTTCTTTCTGAGGTCACTGAGCTGGTACCAGACTTGTCTGTAAAGAGTGAAGCATTTGTTCATCGACAGGCTACCGGTGTTCATTGTTTGAACCAAATACGCATTCAGCTGGCCTCCAAGATATCAAACAAAAGTAGAATGCTTATCTCATACTATTAAGGAGTTGATCCTTTATCTCTTTAATTTTGGCAGAACCCTTCAATCAACTGTGAAGTGTATTACTGTATAAATAAATAAAGGTGGATCGGCGTTAACCAGTCACTTTATGATAGTCCGTTGGCCGTCGATACACCATTCATTTTTACGTTGTATCAAAAGTGTATAAAGCTCCTCGATGTTCTCAGTTCATTCACCCATAGTTTCCCCTTCTTTCCTCTATTATAACGAGAAAGGTCCGCGTTATTCAATCACTTCGTGCATTTTTTCGCATCCTCCTTCTACGTGCCGTCGTACAAGCAGTTCGAATGCGTGTATGGCCTACACATCGAATCGCCGACATCAGAAGATGAGCATGACGTGTCTTCCCCTTCCCAACCGAGTATCATTTCGCCAAGCTCTAAGGAATAGAAGGACGGGGCACGATCCAAAAGCCTTGAAGGGGAATGCCTCTTCCGGTTGCGCTTCCCGTACGTAAAAAAGTTTTGTAAACAAGATCTGCCATCCTTTCAAAAGATGGAAATATTGGACGCTCATCTTTTCTGCAATGCTCACCGTTGTCTGGGCGAAACCTCTTCTGCGTAACGGTACTAGCTAAAAATTCAAGTGTATGCTCTTGATGTTGTTATGCTATTCTAATTCCGCTCAAGGAGTCTCGATCACACGTCCTAAGACTAACTCTTCTTGTTGAATCAGCATGGTTTAGATGGAAATATGTGCTGTTAGATACCACGGAAGTCAGCACGCAAAATTCGAGTGTCGTTGCTCTCGGTGAGCGAAAAAGTAAAAGTGCGCCGTGAAGCAAAATGCATTGAACTCGATTGCAATATATCAGGGCATGCAGAGAGTACAGCAGTGTTACTTGAGCTCATGGCAACCTAAGCAACCATCCTTCTTATGGAAATGAAGTGCTGCATTGTCGGATAATTAGAGATATTTTTCCACTCGAATTATTAAGCAACCGCACTTTCCAGACAATTAACCAACGACTATCCAGCATGCACTAATTCAACTGTTGTTTGATGAGAAAAAATGCATGGAATTCTTGCAAGGGCTAAAGTGAGGCACCTGCCGAGTGGTGGAGTCAGCGCCACAACGGCTGCCTTCGCCGTTTGGCTAGCATTGGGAATGCTCACGTAGATTTTGGTAGGTAGCTCACTGCGTGCGCTGTACCAACTCTTTTTGCTCTAGCATGGCGAATCCATCCTAAACAAGGTGAACGTTTACAATGGAGGATGATGTCCTGCGTAACCCCGAAAACTCCGGAATTCTTCTTCCTGATAACCTGGCTGCTCCTCAGGGGGTCGTAATCATTTCCGTGCACTTCAAAAAATTCTGTCTATTGCTTGTCGCAGCTCCATCATTTGTAGCTAATGTTTGAAGCGTTCTTTCATTAAAATCCAATTTTATCGGTCGCCTTATGGTCTTCGCTAGGCTCTCACAAGTTGTTGCATATTTATTTATTTACTTATTTCGCGGCGTAACTCACTTCAGAAATGCACGCATAGAATGGGATATATGCAAGCGAAAACAACTGTAAGAAATCAAAAAGAAAACCGAACAACCTGAAAAAGTTCATTTCGAATGAGCAGATGCTTAAAGTGAGAGGCAGATATATGAGGAAAATATTTATTATCACCGATAAAAAGGTTTAGCTCCCCAAAATCAGGGTAGGTGGTAACTGAGGAAGTTAGACCTAACTTGCGACCTTGCAACCTCGGCATATACATAATAATATAAAATCTAGCAGCTCTATGTACTGATCGCAAGTGGTACTCGAAAGAACTCAATAGGGTCTAGAGACGGCTTCCTAGTGAGGATTTTTTGAAGAACACTATTAGATCTGCCCTTTTTCTTCTTCTTCTGCTTAAACTGGGTATGCCGAGCAGCTTAGCCCGCCAGGGAGCGTTAGGGATGTCTTCGTAACCCATTTTGTTACACCTCATGAGCAACATACGCGCGTTGTTATTCTGAACATTTCCGAGAAGGTCGATATCCTTCTTTTGACAAGGGTTTAAAGTTCAATATGCATATGCATCTCCGTCTCGTATTTTTACTTTCGCATCGCAACCGTTCACCCAAACTGTCTTTTAACAAAGACTTCCAAACGCAGTTCAATGGACCCTTGTCACACAAACCTCCAGTTCAAAGGAAGCTCTCATCCACGAGGCATAAAGTGGTTTTTTGTGCGATTAAGGCAGACAGCCAAGAGGAGTGCCCTAAACAAACCACTTCCATCTCATGCCTCTTGCTGGAAATTTCCCAGCTATCCACGTGCACATTTGTGTCGTTCAGTTTGTTCGGTAGTATACTACGCTTCTTCATCGTCAATGTCAGTGGAGCAAGAGAATTCCAGCAGAACGTGAGCCGCTTCTATAGCGGCTCGCGAATCTCCTCTCGGTTAACGGGCTATCACATGAGAAAGACATTCACCTATCAAAGGCTATCATTTCAACGCTGAATTGTCTAGATATTGAGTGCAGACATTCTGCCTTCTATGATCCCCATGCCAAGGGCGACGCTCTACAAATAAACCAGTCAACTACTCGAAAGCTGACGTGATGTCCAAGAACGATGTCGCGTCTTGCTGTCAGTGGCATTCGACCCTTGAGACCTCATATGGCTATCTGTCATTCTGGATCCTTCAAAGCCATGTCTGTATACAGCGCTGTCCTTGAGTGAGCGCCATTTCTGAGCGTGGAACATTTGTTCGTTGTGCTCAGGTTAATTGAATCAACCAACATTGTAGCCCGCTTGGACGTGCTTAGCCAAGTGCAATTCTTATCTACCCTATTATGATTTTCGCGCACTTTCGCTTACTTTTATTTTTTGGTTAAATTTTAAAGCCGGCTGCCCTGTAATTCCAATTCGGACTGTGGAGGTTGTCTACTAGATCTAGACTTCATTGAATGTGTCGTTATGCCATGTGAGCGTCATCCTTTTATTCTATACAAAGGAATTTCTACTTTTTCGTTTCGTCTGCGAGGAACATTTTTCCCTTTGGCACGTAAGACGTGGTTCAGAGTCGTCGTTTCCTCCACTTCCCTAGTAAGGTCTACAAGTCTACTTTTACAGTGCCTCTGCATAGTCTTACCAGCTTCGTTCTGATCCTTTCAGACTGCTTCGTGAAACATGAGAGAGACCTTCTCGTGTATTCAAGAACAAATCGCGATTATTGACCTTTTCGACTGTACGTGAAAGGGCATCACTAATGAGCTGAAAACTGATCTCGTTGCTTCTTCCTGCGGTATGTATAAGAGATCACGTCGCAGGGAGCTGGAGTTTCTTCGCTCTTCACCAGTTTTGTTCAGTAAGCGAGGAGCAGTAGCTATTGACGAGAGAAGTATCTGGAGAAGTGTTTTGAGTGGCCCTACACTTTGAAGCGAGACGAATATTACTGACGAACTTCTGTTGCAGTTTGACGTTTAATTATTAGGTTGCACGGAATGTTCTCAGCGTTTTGAGTGTTTCACTTTGAACTGCCATGACTTTTTCGAAACTTATCAGTTTTAGTCGAAATAAGCACCGTTCGAATCAGCTTTTGCCACACTTTTGCCAATGGACACAGTCGAATTATCCAATCAGCGAAAAAATTGGTGGTCGAGATTCGACAATATCCACGAAGGCTGTTTTGGTTTGGTCCTGATTGGTGAAGGTTTTACTAGCGAGAAGATCCGAAAGTGTTTGAAAAGGTGGTAGTCGGTTGGCGAGAGCTCTGGAGAATTTGGCGTGTAAGGTGAGACATTTTGTAGTTTGGAAAATGCCTAAGGAGAGGGGGGGGGCGTGCAACCACTGTCCGAAACGTCTCTTGTTATCATACAGAATTCACTTTTCATTACATGTGATGATCCGTTCCAAAAGTGGTAGTCGGTTGACGAGAGCTCTGGAGATTAATTCGTTCAAATTTCGAACAGTGATTTGTGAAACGTGCGGGTGGGCGTTGTCGTGCAAAAGAATCGGGCCTATTCTGTTGAACAGCGCTGGCTGAAGTTGATGCGATGCATTCATTTTGTCGTTTGGAAAATGCCTAAGGGAGGAGGGCGTCCAACCCTGTACGAAACGTTTCTTGTTATCATACAGAATTCACTTTTCATTACATGTGATGATCCGTTCCAAAAACGGGTAGGTTTTGTTGCGTAAAAGTAGAGAAGAACAAATCTGACCATTTTTGCCGCTCACTCAACTCGTTCGGCACCCACTTTTCGAGCTCTTTCACCTTCCCAAGACGTTTCAAAGCATCCGCAACAGCAGTTCTACTGACGTCTAGCTCTTATGTACGTGATCAACTGTTTGAGATGGAGCAGCTTCCACCAACTCCTTCACCTCCTCGTCCAGGATTGCTCTAAGTAGACCGCTACGGGGATCATCTCCGAGGCTGAATTCTCCGGTCCGAAGTTTGCTGCATTAACGAGCAAAGCAAGTTGGCTTTTTACTTAATAATGGACGAATGAAAAATATTAGCACACAACGCTGAGAACTTTTTGGACAAAACTATCAGCTGGGGAGTCAGGGATTAAGGGATGCAAAGGTTCAAGGCATTCTGCATATGGAATGCTACAGACAGCAGGCACAAATGTCCTTCTGGTGGTCACATCTACGTATGCGGATTGCGGAAGGTTTGGTTCGCCGGTGTGTCCAAGTTTTTTGATTGATTGATCGGTTGATTGATGGGTTATCAATCTGCGGGAAGAAAACAGGATGTTCCAAAACAACGTGATGAAGGGTAGTCGTCTTTCCACGCGGTTTTTCAGCATACCTTTTGTAGTTTTTTGATGGTCTTTTTATAGTTTTTTTTTTCGATTTTATCCCAGTTTTTCTCAAGATGCCAAACCATCACGCTTCGATTATGGAACTCCATCGTCAAGGAAAGCGCTAATGTAACATCGTTCACTTGCTCAGTCGACTGTCCCCACATCAATGGGTCGATTCAAGAAGCTTTCAGGACGGGAAAGGAATCGCACTGTCAACGCGCCACGTATCCGGAATTTCTTCGAAAAGCGAGTAACCAGCTTAAGGGTCTCGTCCATGATATCGATGTCCGTCTCACGTCGGTGCGACGAACAGCAAGGAAGAAACACGGACTCAAGCACTATATGTTCCAAAAGTCCAGCACCTGCCGGACAAGAATAAATGCACACGGCACCATCGATGCCGCTAACTCAAGCCGTGGCCGCAGATTGCAGGTGGGAATGAACACTGTTCACGGACCAGAGGCCAGGAGCAGGCTCACAAATGCCAAAAAGACAGGGCCTGGTTTACAGGGGCTCCAGCCACCTCCATAATCAACGATCACCGTCAAATTCCGCAGGCGGTCATGGTTTGGGGCGGAATCTCCACAAATGGCATGACCCTTTGGATTTTGTGAACGGAGGAGTAAAAAGTATTCAAGATGTATGCCAACGAGACATGTTTGGAAGTAGTGGTACTTTCCTGGGCCAATGCGCAGTGGACGTTTCGACAAGACTCAGCCCTGCGTATAGGGCGGAAAGCACGCAGGCTGGTACAAGTCCAATTTCCCAGAATTCGTCACGTCTGCGGAATGGTTGCTCCCCGGATATAACTTCAATGGGCCACATCGAGTGGTCCATTTTGGAGGCCACGGTGTGTGACAAGCACCGCCACAGTTTGGATTCTCTGAAGGGACCTCTATGTCGGCAGTGGAACCGATTGTCTTCAGATGACCTGGGGCTCATCGCCGAAACTTTCACAAAGCAGTTGGAATTCTGTATTCGTGCCGAGGGATCCACTTCAAATCCGGTCGAACGTGGTGTTGTGTTGCCTAGTGTTTATATTGTTATTATTTATGAGTGGTTCTGTTAGGTAGTTATTTGCTTCATAGTTATAACAAAAAAGTCCTTCCTCAAAATCCTTCATTGCTTTGGAACACCATGGGGAACATAGCAAACCAAAAACAACACAATGAGCGAAAAGTAACACTCTGTTGAGGTTCTATGAAGCATCAAGAAAGGCGAAAAGGAAATGCCAAAATCAACAAAATTTATCTGGTTTGAACTGAAATATCGAAAAGGCACGAACTATTCAGATGATGCTATATATTATCTATCATGTTATTCTCATGCAAATATTGAGGTAGGAAAAATCAGATTTCTGGAAAAATTGACATAAATAAAAGTTGGACGGCGGATGAAAAATTGCAGCCTAAAACGTAACCTTACCTTAATTACAACGCTTTTGGACATCATACATCCAGTAACGGTCATCCTAGCAATAAGAAACCCTTCAAAAATGACCGTAAGGAAGCCGCTGAGGACGAATCGTCATGAGGTCAATTTTACATTTCGAATTTCAACAGCCGGCAATTTGAGGTTGACCCTTGGCGTTGTGGAGATGGTAATGCTATCGCAAGGACATCTACATCTGTACCTGGACATCTGTAAAGTAGTTGCCACTATTGTCATTTAATAATTATACAGATTTTTCCTCATACAAATATGCAATAGCTTATTGTTACTGCCGAAAACGGATAAATTCCAATGGTGCCCCCGGATTCTCTTAACTGATCGTGAGGTGCTGTTGTGACACGTCTTGCACAAGTTTTACTTTCGATTTTGCAATTTTCTTATTTTACCCCGACAAAGTACAATACCGCTCGAATTCTTTGCAAAAAAGACGCTTTGCGACGGATTAATCCGTCACAAAGCGTCGCATTGCCATAACTGTTTTCAAAGTTATTTGTTTAAAACCTAATTAACACCATTAGAAGCCCCGTCTCATTTTCTATTCAGCGGTCTAAACATAATCTAGAACGATTGCACAGTGAGCTATTTATGAAGCTTTTGCTTCCTCGGCTCCATTAATTGATTTACAACCCCTCCGAGATCCTCAGTGGCATGTGCTTAAGGCTTTTCGTTGACGAGGTTCATCGAAACTCAGAAATCCTCTATGGTCTCAGCAAATCTGTATTTTTTACGCATCAGGTGTCATTGTGGTACTAAATAGTGCCAAGTTTGAACAACATATGCCCGATTTCGGATAAGCGCAAACGCGCGGAAACATAAGATTCAGTTAAGAATTACCCAACTAGTAGCCTGTTACAGAAGGCAGAGTTCTACTATTCCATTGTGGGTACGATGGTCTTTATAAAACGTGTAAAATGGCTTTGAAAAATAGAGAGAAATTAAAGATTTTCTTTTTTCCAACAAGGGATTGGTCCAATCTCAATATGCGGCGTAGGATTTCTCCGATCTTTGAACTTCTTTTGTTTCTGTACAGGGTAAGTAGGAAAGCCGTGTTCTTTGTGGTCTTCAGTAGACCACAAGCACATTCGAATCTAATAAGACATGTCGTATATCGCCTATGTACCGTATTCATACTTCCTGTGGAGTGCCGCGGGAGGTCGCAAGGGCAGCGAGCAGCCCGCCGCCGTGTTCCCACGCGGGCCGAAGCGCAGCCCCAAAGTTGTTTCGGCGGCCGAAGAGGTAAGGATGGTTTTCAGTTTGAATACGGACAATATTACATCCTTGGAAAGCTCGCAGCGAGCTGACAAATGCTGTCCAGTGGGTTTTTCGAATAAACTCATCCATAAAGAGGTAAGCGACTTAAACAAAATTTTCTGTTGTTTTCGTCAAACTTTGGCCGCATAGAAATCAACTTTGAACTGCCAAAATCTTTTCATTCTTATTAGATTCGAATGTGCTTGTGGTCTACTGAAGACCACAAAAACACGGCTTTCCTACTTATCCTGTACAGGAGCTACCGAAGTTCAAAGATCGGAGAAATCCTACGCCGCATATTGAGATTGGACCAATCCCTTGTTGGAAAAAGGAAATCTATTAATTTCTGTCCATTTTTCAAAGCCATTTTACACGTTTTATAAAGGCCATTGTTTCCACAATGGAATAGTTGAACACTGCCTTCTGTAGCAGGCTACTAGCTGGGTAATTCTTAACTGAATCTTAGGTTTCTGCGCGTTTGCGCTTATCCGAAATTGGGCATATGTTGTTCAAACTTGGCACTATTTAGTACCACAATGACACCTGATGCGTAAAAAATACAGATCTGCTGAGACCATAGAGGATTTCTGAGTTTCGATGAATCTCGTCAACGAAAAGCCTTAAGCACATGCCACTGAGGATCTCGGAGGGGTTGTAAATCAATTAATGGAGCCGAGGAAGCAAAAGCTTCATAAATAGCTCACTATGCAATCGTTCTAGATTATGTTTAGATCGCTAAATAGAAAATGAGAAGGGGCTTCTAATGGTGATAATTAGGTTTTAAACAAATAACTTTGAAAACAGTTATGGCAATGCGACGCTTTGTGACGGATTAATCCGTCGCAAAGCGTCTTTTTTGCAAAGAATTCGAGCGGTATTGTATTCTATGTTCCCTTTTTGTTTGAGGGCAAGTTTACTTAACAATAGCACGGCAATCACTTCACAGTTGGGGAAGAAATTACGCTGTTGACTTGTTTTAACGCTCAGTGTTAGTCACAAATAGGAACGAGATTATTTCTCAACGTTATTTATTTGTTGGGCACGTGTAGCGCAGTCGGAGGAGGTGCCGGCTGTCACCTACACCCGATACTAGGTTCTTGGTTCAAATTTCTCGCCAAGGCCAACCAAGCCTTCCATCCCTCCGGGTCGGCGAAATAGTACTAGACGTGTTTGCGAAGGATAGGACTCTGACTTGTTCATCCGCTGACCATCGCAAGTCATTGTATGGCCTATTACGCATCCAAATCGCCTCAGTGAATCCGTAGAAGTAGAATGCGTGGGAGTCTGACGGCAAACTGATGGTTGAAGTGAATTCCCGTGTGAGTGCAGCTTGGTCCAAGTGGCGTTCGTTGACTGGAGATATGAAGATACCAGAGCGCTTGAAGTGGAAGATTTACAGAGCCGTTTTCCGACCTACATATACGGCGCTGAGTGTTGGCCTACAACCAGGGGGTTGAAACGTGTCTCAGCGTCAAGGAGACGAAGATGCTGCGCTGCACTGCTAGAGTCACGCGCATGGACCACATCCGAAACGATGTCATTCGGCAGAAGTTCGGTGTCGCGCCGGATAGCTGACAAGATGCGCGAAGCTGGCTTGAGATGGTACGACCACGTTCTGCGTGGAGAAGAAGGCAGCATCCGCAAGATAAGCCTTAACTTCGAGGTAACAGAAAGCGGCCTAGAGGGCGCCCGAAGCAGCGATGGGCTGATACTTTACACTGATAGACTTGAAGGTTGCTGGTGTCCACCCTGATCTAGCGGAGTGGAAAAGGTGGCGTCACTACACCAGAACAGCGGATCCCGCTACGGAGCAGGACAAACGCTGAAGAAGAAGAATTTATTTATTTATTTATTTTCACTTGTTTTCGATACTTTTAACAATCTTGACTAGCAGCTGTAAATATCGATCCGAAACCAACACGCCGAGGTGTGTTGGAAGTTGAACACTGTCCATTTTTCTATAGTTCTGGAAAAGGGCGAAATGTGGCAAGCAAAATTGCTTAACGCATGACACAGGATGCGTCATTTGACTTCGAAGAATTTCACAGTGTGAAGCAAGCGTCCGTGTCGCTGAAGCTTATAGAATTTTGGCCACTGGTGGTAGACTGCAGTTCTGCTCAGTTCATGTTTGAACTTCCAGTCAGGATCTGAATTCGCCAATGTCCCTTTATAATATTGATAGATATGCTGTGTTTTCATACATTAGCGTAGTATTATGTAACAGAAGACAACTGATAAGAATTTTCGTATTTCACATTACTTCAAAATTCCCCAGAGTGATTGAAAGTTGTCCAAATAGTAAATTGCGGGTCATATATGTAGGACCTTGAAAACAGGTAAACGGCGAAGTTTGCCTCGAACATTATAAGGTGTCTGCAGCGTCATTGTATTGTAGAATGAGACCTGAAGGTGAAGGCAAAAACAAAAACAGTATGACAGGCTTATATTGGAGAGGTTGCATAAATCGTAAAAAAAAACTTTGAAATTGTTAAAAAAGCCCAAAAATCGTAGAAAAACCCACAAATTCTAACTGTCACGAGCGGGTTCCCGTTATGAACTTTCGAGTTTTATTTTTGGTTTTTTACATAACCAGCTAAGTCCTTTCGAAAGTACCATGTTTCGCCTCAAAATGATGAGTTAGGTTGAAACAATTCCCGATTTGTGGATGCATCCGACGAGCTGCTTTGGGTCAGAACATCAGTGTGCTAAACTTAGAGCCGAACTCGGTCAGTCATAATTCCCGTACCACATCTTAAAGGCATAGCGTGACGAAAGAACGACTGTATAGAAACGAGTTGGCTTGACGTAATCACTCATGGAGAACTCTTTGCTAGAGTTGGCATTACCGAATGAAACTCAGTTTGGAAGAAAAATGGTAAGCCCTTTTCGTTCATGGATGGGCACTTATGTTTAACATTTGCCAACCAGAATTTTCACAAACTAGACCTAGGGCTTGGTTGGCTGGAGCACGAGCCGAACACGAGATTGATAAAAAAAAATGTTGTGCATGGAATTGGCGCTGCTTGCCGTCTGCGTTATTCCCATCTCTAACCTTTGCCCTGTTCAACTGATGCACATAATTTTCGGCGTAGGTTCCTGCACACTAATTCTATTCCTCAACAAGGATAAAAATTAAGATCAAAAATAATCCTATTCCGATTCTATGGAACACCGTCTAGGAGACGCCTGATAGCGCACTGGAGTGAGTGCGCGCTGTAGCTGCAATGGGGTCGAGATTTTCGGTTTGGGTTTCACCACCATTAAGAAAAACAACTGGAATAGCATCCGATGGCCACCGTAGCTCCATGCACAGGCCAAACTCATGTTCATAGTGTCTACTCGTATCCTGTGGAAGCAGAACGCGTGGTGCACTCGGGCTAATCCGTGACCTAGCAACTAAAATCCGAAGCTTGAGGTTTCCACTTTGCTCTATTTTGCCCTCATCCCATCAAAGAAATCTGCCGGGTTGATCGATGACGTACTGGAAAGAATTGTTGTACAGGTCGCGAAGACGCATTGCAAAGTGGCAGAGGGTGCGGGAATACATCGCTGCTTCAACCGTAATCGCGGCAGCAAATCATGTGCCCTGCATGTACGGCTGAGCCGGTGCCTGATTGGCTGCTGCGGTAACGGTAGGAGCAACCTCGCGTTCCCGCGCCCCTGCAGTGCATCTTCGCGACATTACCAGAATTGGTGCAATAATAGGAGGGGGGCTTCGACCGCCTTGAGCGTAGCAATCGGATATGGTGACGTAGAATTTCCCACATTGTACACGAACTGACGCGTGCGTAGATGTAATGCAAGTTGCAACGAGGGGGGCTTAGCTCAAACTGTAGGTCACGGGCCAACCAAACGGGTAAAATCTCGTTCACACGTGGGAAAGGACGTGTCACCTAGAACTTGTGACTGATGGGCGGCTGCCCCCTCTTCCTTGCATTGCGCCCCAGATTTTTGTACCTCATGACCACATCGACAATTTTACTTCTACTGACTCACAGGGGTGTCACACTGACTTCGAATGGATGGAAAACTAGACTATTCCGTAAGTGAACTGAGGCGAAGGTCGATCCAGGTGCGCGCCTGAAACTTCCACAGCGCCACACGTGTGATTCTAGTGATGTTGGTTGTAGTTAAAATGCTGTTTGTGAAATCTGTATATAAGATGCCTGAAGAGGTTTTTAAGTTGCAAATCGGGATAATTTGTAGGAGCTCCGATTTCTGTCTTTAGCTTGTCTACAAACCGTGATTTCCCATAAACTTCAAACGTACCTTAAACAGTAATGATTTATTTGGCAGTAAGATTGCTCAGAAATAAATGTTTTTCTGCTTATTGGTCTCTAACCATGAAGCATTCTCAAGAACGTGTCTAATGAGATGGAATGTACACTAGTAGAGCTATAATCTCGTATTGAACCAAGGCGGCCGACCTTTTACCAATCTCCTTCCTCTTTTCTTCATCTCTGCGAACCTGATGAAGGGTATTCCATCAACACCTCGAAAGCGAGAAGTAACTTTTAGAGGCTTCTTTCATTTAAATAAATAGTTGTATATGTACATAGATAGTACGTAGCACACGCCATCAGCGAATGGCGAACTCAGCCATCGATGACCAGATTGCCAGTAATACACATAGCCAAATGCTGTTATTGTCAGCTCATACCTCAGCGACTGGCTCATCTAAACCTCAAACCAGAAACGATTTGCATTCTTCTATAGGGTGAAGCCGCTATGAATCAGCAATGACGCGTTCATCACGCTGGCTGGTCCGCCGAAATTAAAGCTAGTGATCGGTGAAAATTGGAGTTTCCATGAATTATTACCACACATTGCTTATCCACTCATCTTATTCTAAGCGCGATCGCGATGGATGCAAGCGGATCTCCACCCATCACAGTCGCGGAGTGAAGAAATTCAGGGTTCACAGCTCTCTGCTCGAGAAGTGAGACCTTCGACTGGATCTGTCGGCGGCGACGGCCGATGCGGCTTCTGCTCGGGTCCCAATCTAGGCTTGCTTCTTCTCAGGTGCTGCTTTCACTCTTCAATATGTCGCTGATTACTCCCCCAGTCTTTGCCCTTGACGAAACGACAGCGTCTCAGATTAGCCTATTCTTAGTCTCCAGCATTCTCCGTCTATTCCTCGTAGGTGTGCAGCATAGACAAGTGATCCTTCTCGCATTCATATCTCACCTCATCTGCCGATTTCATGCTGGTGCTTATGTAAATGAGGCTAAGGCCAGCGGGTAACAGGGAAATATATCATGGCAGCCCTCCCCCCGGCCGACCTTGCTGTATGCGCGTCCGGCCACGTATTTATCCCCGTGGATGTGTGCATGGGTTGAGCACTGATTTCCGCGGTGAGTTCGCGTGCTGCGATAACAAAACTAGACAACTGAATCCGCTCGGAAAAAGGCGTCGGACGCGACGGCTAGTTGCGGGTGGTAGCAACAAGCCTGAGCATGAAGTGTTCAAGGACCGTTTTTCGTGCTGTCCTCCCACCGCCACCCC
Source organism: Heligmosomoides polygyrus bakeri (assembly GCA_947359475.1). Classification (NCBI taxonomy): domain Eukaryota; kingdom Metazoa; phylum Nematoda; class Chromadorea; order Rhabditida; family Heligmosomidae; genus Heligmosomoides; species Heligmosomoides polygyrus. The sequence continues at coordinate 73,520,034 of OX375870.1, forward strand.
TTCCCTTCCTTTCTCTTCCTTACAATCTCATCCATAGCCTCACAGCACATCTCCTCGGAACATTTAGTTTTACTATCTCTCAATCCACCACCACACTGAATTTCTTGGGCCATGTAGATGGTCTCTCAATTCTTTTTATAACTGTTCAAATCACTGCAATTTTTTTGCGGCAGCTACGCCCGGGTTCTCTCGCATAGGTATCTTAAAGGGCAGGAAAGGGAACATCATCCTTTTTTCGACGCTGAGATTGCGCTACACAGCTGTGCGCTGTGGTGTAAAGTTTGCTTTATTTCTAGTATAAATGGCACCTGTTAAGAGCTTTGCATTGGAAGCGTGCAGGATGTTTTAGCTACTACTTTTCCCAACAATTCAATTTGTGTAAGATTTTGCTATCTAAGGCTACATACGAGATTTTGAACCGAGTGTGGTCGACACGAATGAAACCTCTTGAACCAAACAGTGCAGAATGTCACGGTACACTATGTAGTAGGGAATTGTGAACCACCCTCTTTATCAAACCCATCTTCGAGCCTATGGTCGCTTTTACGTTGAAGGAAAACGAAGCTTTGAAGGGATACTAACATTTTTCGTTCCGTCGTTCTGTAAACCAATCTGTAATGAATGAGGAGCTTTTTCCTTAAATGAGAAATGCCGTTGTGCCTATTGTATCGGCTCATCTCAGCCTCAAAACAAAATTTGGATAGGGAGCTCCTTTCTCGATTGAGTCTTAAAGTTAGTTATTTCCTTCAATTTCATGTAAACGCCATTTACGCTACCAATCAAGTAAATGCGGCAACACATTGTGCAAGAGTACTCCGCGCGATTTCAATATCAATCTCAACTTAAGATTTTTGCCTTCTTTTTTCAAAAGAAACTGTAGGACGCTTTCAAGTCTTAAAGCTAAATTTTGTGAGAACTGAAACAATGATAAGATTTTCAGGCACACTGTAAAATGAGTCATAAAAACATTGCTTACTGTTGTTGCAACCATGAAAGGGCGAGTAACGTTTTGTTAGCGTAATATCGTTGAAATGACGTGCTATTTAGTTGTTGCAAAGGTAGATGCCGTTTCGAGGCATGTTGAAATAAACAGCTATTTCTTATGAGGAGTCTCCCTTTTAAGCAAACATGCGCAGTTCGTTTCGCTGGTTTTTCTCTCCAGTGTCTCTTTTTCTCTTTCAAATTGTATTTGATATTTTTGCCTATCTTCATTCATGTCGTTGTTATAGGGCTTTGAAAAATGATGAACCGACTCGATTTTCGAGTGATTATGCTCTACGAGTTCAAGCTCCAACATTCCGGAGCTGAGGGAACACGGTATATTTCGAATGCATTCTGTATCACGTTCTACACGTAAAGTGAGATAGTGAGTAAAGTGAGAAAAGTTTTCTACTGAAGATTTCAAGCTCGAGATTGGTTCTCGTCGGACTTGTCGTTAGGAATCAAGTTTTAAGAGCAGCCGTCGAGTCAATGCCGGACACAACTATCCGATCGGCAGCAGGAGATATGGATGTCCACTCTGCTGTCAAAGCATCTGTCTTCAATCGACATTGGGCAGCGCCTTACTCGCTGCAACAACTGCTCACATCTTCTTATTCGCCCGAAAAACACCCTTTCTTAGAGATAAAAAATGGGTCTTGTATGTGAGCGGAAGGCGAGTACGTGTCTGCGTGGATAAGTCTTCCCCACCACCAGACTTTCCTAAACTGGATCTCCATCCTAAACAGGGGTCAAGTGTTTGGAGGTGCTGCAAAGGTTTGAACCACTGCAGTATTTTGCGGTGAAACAGTCACAGCAGAGTCCTACCGATGTGAGTTAAAAATTACGTTTGGAATGTTGTGAAAGATGTGGCCGCCGGCAGTGGTGAACGGACGAGGGCCGGTCCCGGTCTAGGTCAAGGCTCGGAATCATGCTTATAATGCTACTCGACAGAATGTAATCAGTTATGCATCGGGGTTCGCCTTCACCGTCCTTATCCTCCATATCCCTCTCCAGCTCACTCACACAAAAAAATCTGCCTCGAATCAGCTCTCCATGAGGGCGTCAACTCAAGAATGGTGCAACTAGCGTAAAGAAGAAGTATTCACTTCTCTGTCATTCACGACAATAGGACGAGAAGAGTAGCAAGAGGTCTATACAGAAATCCGAAAAATGATGAGCAAGCGCAACATAGTGATGGGTCAACGCACTAGTTGTCGATCGTGCTCGCTTTTGAGTTGACAGTGAGAAACGCTTCCAAAACTAATGGAGAACATTACAAAAGGGTGATACAGGAAGAGCATCTAACAACAGCTTCTCCAGACAGGTGTGGATTAATGAACGCGTGACGTCACTCCAGCGACAAAACTACCTCTTCCACATCTGACAGCAGGTTGAAAGCAGAGTTAGGAAGCGAATAACATACCCTACCGAAGCCAAAATATCCTCTTCATTTGAAAATGTGGGAACAATACTTCTTACAATTCGCAAACCCACCTTCGGAATGGAACCCTTGACCTCCCTCTCGAATGTCCGCATCGTCATCCACTTAGCCAACCATTCGCTGCATGAGTCATTGCAAATGAATCACTTAAATATACACTGCAGCTTCTTTCCGAGAAACAAAGAAATTATCAGGTTGCAATGGTCTAACTATAGCTGAAGCTCCATACCTTTTCCAGATTCATTTCTGAGCACGAAAGGTTATTCCAGACGTCACTTTTGCCCGTACTTAAGTGATGCCGTTTTTTGCCATGTTTGGACCACCCAACGACATTTAGCAAAAGCGAAACCCTGTTCTGTGACCATCGTCCGATGCAATACAAGGCCATATAGGTCTTGCTAAGAATCTTCAGGAGCTTGCAGACCACACTGTAAGGTTAAAGTTACAAGGCGTCAAAAATCTGCCCATGAAATCTTCTACTTTACCATGGAAAGTTTGAAAAAGCAAAACAAAACGTTTAAAAAACTTTGTGAACAGCAGTATGCTTAGCATGTTAAAGGTTTTATTCATAGTTAATGCATATAATCTGTCGACGATAATCTAATTTTTAAATTTACCCCGTATAAGGCATAGTACAGTGTGCGTAAAAAGTATTGACGCACTAAACGTAAGCGCTACATAAAATTTAACAAGCTTGTATTCAAAATGTCGACAATGATATAGCAAACAAAATAGCATCACTTGCATTTTATATGGGCTTCTTTGCTGCGAATGCAGATGTGAAGACGCCGAGGAAAGGCACCGACGGTGCGCCGCAAGTAGTCCACGTCGATTTCGTTCCATGCTTTGACCAGATCATCCTTCACAGACTTCATACTTTTGTAGGAAGTAGCGCAAGCATTGTTCTCCAAAGCTTCCCATACAGAGTAATTCAGCGGATTCAAAGCCGGTCTATACAGAGGTAATTATTCTGCCGAAATGAAGTCCTTCGAGTTGACGCGGCACCAGTTCTGAACAATCCTCGACTCTGCGCAGGAGTCTAATCCTGCTGGAAGACCTATGGCTTACTCTCGAGGTGGGATTTGAGCCAAGAAACAAGTTGCTTCTTTAGGACATCAATAGGATAGCTCTACTGATTTATCTTCACTTCTGTATCCACGAAAAGGAGAGGCGCTTGTGATGAATGTTCAAACCATGATACTGGTCGGATGCGCCTTCCCTGCAGCGAGCCTTCCGCCAGAATTAGCACTTTGGAGGTCCTTGAAGAGTATAAAACACTTTCATAGATTGAATTCACAAAAGTATCAAGTCAATGAAGGTCAAAGCATAGAACAAAGTCGATGTGGACTACTTGCGGCGCACCGTCAAAGCCTGTCCTCGCCGTCTTCGCCCCTGCATTCGCAGCAAAGAAGCCCATATAAAATACAAGTGATGTTATTCTGTTAGAAGCCCATATAAAATACAAGTGATGTTAACAACCGAAAATTTTTCCGTCCGATTTCTAGTCCCAGTGCATAACTGGCATCCATTTTTTCATACTCTCTAGGATATCGACGATAGGATCGTGATCCTGAAGCTTCCTGAGTGATATTTGGACAATTAACAATAACAGTAACTAATATAATAACACTGTTCGACTAGCATGTGCAACGGGCCCCAAGCTAAACACAACACAAACGCCTACAATGGGGATTCCAGCTGCTTTCCAGACTAAACAGAGTCCCATTACTTAGAATATCCATATTTGCAGTATGAACAGCTGCCTCTTTAACGGTACAAGTAGGAAACTGAGCTCACTTACTTTATTTGGCAATTGCTCTTCTATGCAAGAATTGGGAAGTAATCGTTGCACTTTGTTATTTCCGAGACAGGCTACATATGTAGCTTCTAGACATCTACGTATACCGCTTTGCTTCACTCAGAAGTCACTTTGAAGTTCTGCTGCGCACTCCAGTTCTACGAGGGGTGGTGAAGGCAACTTGAATCTTTATTATGTATGCTTGGCCTGAGCTAGACAGCGCTTACCAGTGCTTTATTCTCCTTACAATTAGACAAGCCTTTTATTAGGCCATCGCAAAATTAATCTCCGTTTCGAGATATGTATAAACCAGACGTTCAACGGCCTGACGGCCGCCAAACATTTGGACAACAGAACACCCCGACCGTCTTCTGGTCCTCTTCAGGCCTTCTCTCATTCATTACAGTAAAAAAAAACTGGTTTTGCTATATGGAATGGTGTAGCTGAATACGGTAGAGCAAAATCCTCGAAACTGCTTCTATGGAGCCTCACCCTTTATTGCACGTACGCGATCCATTCTCTGAAGTACTCGTTCTGTTTATTAATTATTGTCCCCCTTTAATGGTTCTATTACTGTACCCTTTACTGAACCCCCTTAACTAGTGTTCCCTTTATTGGCTCCCTTACTGGTCCCTCCCCCCTTCACTGTCCTTCACTGGTACCCCATTTATTGGTCCCTTTCACCGGTCCCCATTACTGGTCCCCTCTTCACTGCTCCCCCTTTATTGGTCAACCCTTTACCGGTCCCCCTTACTGGACCACCATCCTTAACCGCTCCCCATTACTGGTCCCACCTTCACTGGTAACACGTCGTCTGAATCCGGAATCCTCGTGCGACATCGGTGACACCTCTTCCAAACCCGGACGCCTGCCGAACAACGTCGGTGACATATCTTCTCAAGTCGGACATGCCTTGCGCGACATCGGTGAGATACGCCGCATCATCCACAGCGAGGGCGGTCGAGTGATCTAACTTGAGTGAGATACGCCTCATCTTCACCAGCGCGGGCAAAATTTGCTATGGAACGTGGGATGGCCTCCGGACAGGCCTCTTGCGACATCGGTGATACTTCTTCTGAACCCAGGCACATGATGAACGACGTCGGTGGCATGTTTTCTCAAGCTGGACGTGCTTTGCGCGAGATCGTTGACACGTCGTGTGAATCCGGAACCCGTGGCGCGACATTGGTGGCACATCGTCTGAATTCGGACAGACCTTTCGGGAAACCGATGACGCTTCTTCTAAAACCGGCGGCTGACGAATAATGCCGGTGATATGTGTTCTCAATCCGGACGTCCTCTAGACGACATCGTTGACGCGTCGTGTAAATTCGGAGCCCCTGGCATGACATCGGTGACACGTCGTCTGAATCCGGACAGGCCTTTCGCGACATAAGTGACACCTCTTCTGAACCCAGGCACCTGATGAAGGACGTCGGTAACATGTCTTCTCAAGCCAGATGCCCTTTGTGTGACATCAGTTACACGTCTTCTTATCCAAGACACCCATTACGCGACATCAGTGACACGTCTTCTGAATCCGAACACCCCTTGCGCGACATCAGTGAACCTCCTCTCAACCCGGACGTCCTTTGCGCGACATTGGCGACATGTCTTCTGAACCCGGACGCCTGTTGAACGACATCGATGACACCTCTTCTGAACTCGAACGCTCGCTTTCACGACTTACACATGATCGGAACTCGGACGCCCTTTGCGTGGCATCGGCGACACGTCTTCTGACCCCTCTCAACACGACGTATGTAGGTAACACCATACAACTACAACCTCCCCCCCCCTATCCCCACACTTTCCGCCGACACACTCCTCCAGCACTCCTGTGCACACAACTAGAGAGACAAACGCCGTTCTCGCCTATGTATATAGTAGGATAAATAAGTTTTTTACCCTAAATCATTCTATCTCAAGAAAAGCCACACATACCGTGCGGTAGGTTTTTCTTGCTCTTTCAAAAAATGTGGGTGTCGCGGACTAATTTTTTCGGCCGACCTTTTCCAGGGCTCCGTAAAATCATGAACCGACGCGACTATCGAGTCATCATGCTTTACGAATTTGAATTGGAACATTCTGTGGCAGAGACATCCCATAACCTTAGCAGTGCTTTTGGAACGGACTGTCTTGCGAACGAACGGTTAGGCCCTGCTTTGAAAATTTCGCTTCTGGTGATTTTGATCTCAAAGAAAAACCGGGTGGTGGGCGCAAGTCACTTGGCGATGAAATTTATGGAAAGCCGTCGCAGAAAACCGGAGGCGAGTGTATGTTCGCTAGCAGAGGACCTTGGCGTGTATACGGTAGCAATAACGAGTCAGCAAGGTGAAGAAGATGTCGAAGTGGGTGCCTCAAGAGCAGACCGATGAGCAGCGTCCAGCACGTTTCGACACTTGCTCCAACCTGCTACATAGTTGCTAGTATTCTCCTTCTGCTCCCTTCGTCCAACCCGACCTTCACCCTAAAAAGTTATACTTATTTTGTGGTGGTGCTGTAAAGGTAATCCATACAAATGGAATTGTAGTCCATTACAGCTTTTTACAACTGGTCGTGCAATCACAACATAACCTTACATATTGCTGCGATTTAGACCAAATGCATGAGAAGTTGCAAAAATTGTGACCGGCAGTGGTGGATAGAGGAGGGCCGCTCCTGTTGCAGGACAAGGCAAGGGCACACATCCACAAATCACTCGGCGAAAATTTACTCATTTCGGTATCGAAGTTCTCCCTCACTCACCATATTTTCTCTACTTTTCCTCCACTGACTACCACTTTTGCCGAACTCTTGATTCTCATTTCCGTTAGGAATAATTCACTAATTTGGCCGATGTTGAATGTGCCCTCCAGATTTCTTTAATTCCTTTGATCTCAGTGCTTAGCCAGCAACTCTGCGAGATCTGCGTACAATTCACTGTGGACACAAAACCGTCATTCAATGTGACGTTATAGGTAGGATAGAGAATCAGATTACAGATAGTAGATCTGAGTCACTGAAAACAAGCTCAATCTTCCACATGATGCCCTCTTACAAGGCACAGCTCAGACCTCTGCTTGGACTTGGCAATACTTGCGGTAAAATATTTCTTAGTCCATATATGCAGTCCATATGAGCATGAAGTTGATAGATTGAAATCTGTAAAAAGTAGTTTCTCAAGAAAGCGCTGCGCAAGAGTTCTCTGATGTGACTACTCTTGCATTCCTCCTACGCTTGTCAGAAACCTCCTCTTCAATACTACGCGCAATCGCCAGCCGTTTGAAAATGTACTATCGAATTGCTGAGTTTGTAAACGGTAAGTTGAGAAAGCATAGTGCCCCATGATTTCTGTGCAGTGCAACTACATCTAGCTTCTTCTAATGTTGGGTTCATGTCCCAGGAAACTAAAATAATGAAAGGATGGTATTCATCGAGTTGGCACTGAATTCCTAAAGTCAAAATAAACGTCATGCTTAATTCGGTAGAACAATACGAAAAGCTTTTTAACCGATGTTTTTAAGAAAATTTTTAATATTTTCCTCTTTGCTTGCTTCTTGCTTTTGCTTTAATTTGCAGCGTTCGTTATTGTTATTATGTTGGTTAATTCGCACTGAATGGTCTGTCTTTCGGTTGAGTTTTTCACGTAAAAATATCACCCGTCTTCTTATTACTGATCATCAGTTATGGGAAGACGGGTGATATAGGCGACATCTGATCAGTTATAAGAAGACGAGTCTATAGATGGATGAGGGCCAAAAACGTCTCCAGTCGCCCTTGTCAGAATACTCCTATGAACCTTGTCGTTAGCGGAATTCGAAGAGTGCCATATCATTCTTTCGAGGCTTTCACGTAGAGGTCCGACCAACGAATTAATGGAAGTGCTTACTAGTGTTCCTTTGACATTGGCGCAGTCCTTGCGGTGACGGTTCACGTGGAGTGGCTGTCTGCGAAACGTATGTATTGCGCGGCCGACCCACCCAATTTTCGAGGACTTGGCCCATGCAACAGTATGTCTTTTTCTGGAACGTCAACGAGACTCGGAAATCTCCTCTTAATTGCGTGAGTCGTGTCACTCCAAGTATCGCCTTCTCGACTCCCGCTGTGCGGAGCTGATCGCGTGTTAGTCCTGCTTTCGTAAAGCCCAGGTCTCTGATGTGTACAATAGTGTAGGAAGAACAGTGGAGTAGAATATGTGGAAACGGAGTCCGACTTTCTTCATTCCCTTCTGAAGTTCTTCCACGGATTTCTTATCGGATATTGTTCGGGCTCTCCTTATAGAGGGATCTCAGGCCGCTTGCCGCGTGGCCACGTGATGCGTCCCTTCTAATAGATAGGGAAATGAATGTCGAACCAAATGCGACAGTGCACTGTCTGGAGACACAGGTGGATGCAGGGGACGGACTCCTTGCTCCATACCTTCTGCGGCGGTGACATGTTGATGCACAGAGAGCGTTGGTGTACCGGGTTGTATCCTGGTCTTCGTTCCAGCCAAAGCCGGACACTTGGTAGACTAGGGTACTTCGAAACGCGATTCAAGGCTACCTGAAGAGTCTCGCTCAGTCCTTCGGGCAGTCCAACAGGCTGCCCAAAATTTTTCACCCGCATGACATAATCTGACTGGTTTGGATTACAGCTTTTGGAAAAGGTATGTGTATTTAAAAAGTATAGGTAGCATTCCAAAATAATTGTTGGAGGTCTTAAGTGATTATTAAATAAACTTTGGAGCTGCTGAGACTTTTTGTCGCTCAAAAGTTCATAGTCAATCGTGTCTAATCGGAGCGCAGCTCAACAAAGCCAAAAAAGTTCATTCCGCGGTCGTAGCACTTCGCGCATATTACGCTTGCACCGCCCTATGCATCAGTATTCCTATGAACCCATGCATGGCGATTTCGACGTCTAACGCACTAGACATTTTTTTGCCTTATTGTTCTTTAAAACAACATGGATTTCATGCTTATTGTTGCAGAACAGATAAAATTGTATGATCATACAGTCACTGTGAGCAATTTTTGACACATCTTGATACCCTTTTGTGATGCAAATATTGAATATCATTAAGCAATGGCGCCCCTGGCCATTGCAGTTGCCTTGCATCAAGCATTCTGCTACACTCTATGTAATTCTAATTCTGATTTGTTGTTAACTTCTACCTAGAAAAAATATTATCCGGGATGGGCTGAATCCAAAGACTATGTGCATCTGTAGGTAATTGCTATGCTTCGACAACAACGTGCACCGAGATATAACAGAATCTACGTCTTTCCAGCCGAAGCATGCTTCGTTGGGCTTGATCCCACCCAGCCAGGCCATTTTGGAAGTGGAGTTAATGCTAAGGTGCAACTCTCTTTGCCTTCCGCCTTTTCTAGACGACCGAAGTCATCAATTAAGTCTTCTACCCTCTCAACCAACAAACCAATGCACTTTAACGCCAGCTGTCCGCTTTAGAACCTATAATTCGCAAAGAGGTTCAAGGAAATCGTGATCGGCTAAGAAACCAACAGATGTGTAGGTTTAGAATTAATGACGAATCTCATTCCTGCATTGAAATTAAGGGATTACAAAACAAGGACAGCTATGTATGCTAATTTAAGTAGTGATCCTTGTGACAGCACCACTGGCGGAGGTGCCGACTTTAACAAACGATTTTAAAGACGCGAAGAACAAGTTTTCTTGTCACAAAAATCGACATGGTTTGAGCCACCTGGCAGATGAAAACAAGGTAAAAAGAGAAAGACGACACGTCATGCAATTGCATTTCTTGTATCATTTTGCTTCCACCTATGTGGTGGCGACTGCTTCCCGATTCCTTTGTTGCTTTCTCGGTTTTGCTTCGAGTAACCATGTTGGTTCTCTGTTATTTCTATTACAGTAATAAGTGACAGTAAATCACCATGCTTCGCATGGAAACACAACTGGTGGAAACACCAGCTATCGCCCGCGTTCACCCCAAGTAGAAAGCATTGGTTCGTATCCAGCTCCGGCCAACCTAGCCTTTTATCTATTAGGTTGTAACGAATTAAATGGCACTGGCTCGCGCCATTTTTGGCGCGTCTTTACGCGTTTGATCAAGAACAAACCGTAACAAGTGGCATATCATTTAGAAGCGCAAACTTTGCTCTACCGGTGTGTACCAAACTTTCTATGTAAAAGAAGGAAAACTTTAAAGTTTCATTGACTTTTTTGCAGATGGACAAAAGGGCAATCCGAGGCATTTACTTGTATGAATTCAAGCTGGGCACTGCAGGGTATCAGAAGTTCCGGAGTGGAGATGAGAGCTTGGAAGGACATGAAGGTCGTGGGAGGCATAGTGATGTTGATGAGGACAAGCTGAGAGATGTGGTAGAGGAGGATCCACACAAAGGTACCAGGGAGATAGCGAAGGTTCTTGGCGTCAGTCACAACACAGCTGCCCGGCATCTGAAGGAAATTGGAAAGACCAAAAAGCTGGAAAGGTGGGTGCCTCACGAGCTGTCTGAGGAGCAAAGAAACCGGCGATATGAGATCTCGTCCGCACTGCTTCTACGGAACGAAACGGACCCATTCCTTGATCGCATCGTAACCTGTGACGAGAAATGGATAGTGTACGACAACAGGCGACGATCGGCACAGTGGGTGGACAGCGATGAGAGCCCCAAGGTTTTTGCGAAGCCGGAATTGCACCAAAAGAAAGTAATGGTGACAGTATGGTGGTGTTCGCTGGGAATTATTCACCACAGCTTCCTCCCTCCCGGTGAATCCATCACGGCAGAGAAGTACTTCATTGAAATTGAAGAAATTATGAAAAAGTTGAAGGATATCCGGTCGGCCTTGGTTAACCGAAGGCGAGTTCTCCTTCTGCACGACAATGCTCGCCCCCCATGTAGCACGAATGACGTTGCAGAAATTGAATGAGCTGAGCATTGAAACTCTACCACATCCTCTGTTTTCTCCCGACCTCTCCCCAACAGACTACCATTTCTTCAAGCATCTTGGCGACTTCTTGGTAGGGAAATATTCAAATACCAACAGGATGCCGAAAGTGCCTTCGAAGATTCCAGAACTTCCGATTTTTATGCTACTGGGATAAAAAAGCTTGCATCACGTTGGCAAAGATGTGTACAATCAGAAAGTTTTTATTTCGATTAATAAACTTGCCTACAAGCCGAGATATTAACTGTTTAAATTTACAGTGGTTCAGTGCCATTTATTTCGCTACAACCTAATATCTGAGGTAGACGAGAAAAAATGGTGTAGACGTGCCACATTTATCTGGGACGTATAATGCACTGACGTGTCCACCAACTTTTTGCTAGAATAACGCATATATGTTCCGAAAACCACGCGTTATTTAGAAATTCTACAGAAACCCTTAATTTCTTTATAGCTCTTCATAAAAATAACGAAATTCGGCGTTGCTTCTAAGCCAAACAATTATATATTTTAGATTGTATGTTAAGCCAAGTTTTTTTTTTCAAAAAGTTCTTGTTCAACTGTTGAGACTCAGTGCGTCGCTACTATTAATCATATCCCAATCGAAAATTAGTACACACTCTGGAGCGGCTAAGTTTATTTCTCGTAGGAGGATGTAATACCCTCTTCGCGTTTCTAACCAAGGATTGTCCGCTTTCGAGTATTCTCCGTTCTTTAGGTGGGTCGGCCATGTAAAGCATTTTGCAGAACCACATGCAATGGATGGGAGCGCCCGAGTGTTTAATGTGCATTCAAGTAGTCAGGACAGTACGACAGCCGGGTTTGAGCCTTTAACCGGGCTACACACTGCGTAGCATCCGCTCAACACTGTCGCCGACGTCGCCGACAACAGCGTCGCCGAAGTATAACATAGGCCTTTGTCGTGCGACAAAGACTTGCTCTTGCGCTAGCCGTAGTCTTCATGACAAAAGAAGAGAGACCGAATCGTTGGACTGTTTTAGAATCAGTCATCCTCTAATGATCTGCTATGTGCTCCATTTAAGCAGGGGTGGACACCTGTTTTGAGCTTTTGAACCAGCAGTCTGAATATACGACATGTATTTCTCGCGGTAAACTCACGAAGAACATTGGCTGGCCTTCTTAACGTGCAAGTACACTTCTCCTCGAGAAATGAAGACAGCGTGATAACGAGAGCTCAGCATCAAAAGTGTCTTCGTTCATTGCTTTTATGCGCTCCCGTCCAGCACGAAAATGGGCATTGTGAAGAATATTTTCCTAAAAGTTATTGAAAAACGGTTTTCTTCAAAAGTGGCATATAATACAGTGGAAACCAAAGGGTTCACATTCAATAAGCTGTTAAATGAATGTTTATTTATGCTCAAAACTCAGGCGATATGAGGTCTTGATATGCTGTTGGGTTATGAGGATATCGTACAAACTACGGGCATCGCCGATAGTGTGAGGCGTAGCGCCGTGCCCGGAAAGCAAAGAGTGCGCGTTCGAAGCCCACCTGGTGCAAGGTTTTGAGGAGACTGAACATTAGTCTAACAGCTTATAACCTTTATAGCAGACGCTCTAGACTTCAACAGGCTTGCAAGCGTCTGCAAATACTTTCTCTCAAAAGCGGAAACCTCAAACCTGCGTGGATTGTTTGTCTTGAAAGAGAAGCGGGACAAAATACCCTTGTGCGGATTGAAGTCTGCTGTAATGTTGCCTGTCAAGTAATGTGTTTAAGCACGAGCTTAAACGATCAGACCCCGTTTTTATTTCAGAGCCAGTGAACATTTAGCCAGTCCGGAGGCAACAAGAATGTCCACTCCTGCTGGGAAGCCCAGGGGTTCGGCATCACAGGAGCGAGATGTTGCAGGTGTTCGTCTGCTGTCCGCTCCCACCCCACATACACTTTATGCAGCAAAAGAACTGCCCGGGATAAGCACAATCAACAGTTGGCTGCCTGAAAACGCCTCGTGCTGCACTCGATGCACTGGTCGTCTCGGCGACAGCCTGAACCCTGTCGCAGACGGTACAGCCGTTCGGTCTCACCCTCTAACGCCCCATCACAAATCATTGCATTCTGGGCCTTGATCGTTTCGTTTTGAGGTGTGGTAGAATTTGTCAGGACAACGGGACGTGAGTGCATTCTGCATGCAGCAGGTCCAATACATAAGAACAAGGGATGGAGGAGTAGTGGCGGCCAAAGAGTAGTTCCAAATGGACGACTAGAAGAAAATATGCGGAATTAACCTTTCTTAAGTGGCGCTACAAAAGTCTTTGATTTCACGATTATGAATCGTGACGTTTCGACGTTCCTTCGGACTTCCACAAGAACGATCGGCAAGGTTTCGACGTCGATATGGGATGAACATAATTAGCTCTGAAGATGTCACTGGTTCAACGTCGTCTTAAAATTATTTCCAGATTAAAGCTACAGGGATTTTACACATGTGCCGGGTGCATAGTTTCTCAGACGGGCCTCGTTGGACGAGGCGCTGGCTCTTGCGTGCATTCTGAAGGTTCTTTCTTCAGGTTCTTGGTTCGGTTTCCTTGCTTAGGACAACCAAACTGACCCGTCCGAGATCGCTGAATTGGTAATGGGCTTTGTCTATGATGGGTGTCAAACAGAACTGCTCATCGGCTCTAGAAGTAGAATCCATGACACATTCCACAAAGAACTGAAACACTCCTTTATCATTTGAACCCTTTAGTTTCCTTTCTAGGGGTGTCCCGGAACGTCTGATCACGGTCATAAGGGGCATGTACGAGGACTCGAAAGCGGCGATACGAGCTCCACACGGGATGACAAGGAAAGTGGACATCACAGTGGGGGTACACCAAGGGTCTGCTCTGAGCCCGTTCCTCTTCCTGCTGACGCTTGACTCTATAGTGAACCACCTTGAGCAAGACCCTCTCAGAACGATCCTCTACGCGGACGACATCGCTCTAGTAGCCGACAACCAGAAGGAGCTGAAGGAGAAGGTGCAGCTGTGGCAGAGAGCCCTCGCAGACAACGGCCTACGGCTGAACGTGAAGAAGACGAAGTTCATCTACTCTGAGCAGTGCGCTGGATCGATCCTAGACTGCCAAGGGGAAACGATCGAGAAGGTGGAAGAATTCCGCTACCTTGGAAGTGACCTATCCGAGGAAGGAAATGTGGACCAGGCGGTCAGGGGACGGATAAGCGCAGCCTGGCTCAAGTGGAGGGAGTCCACAGGGATCCTCTGCGACCGTAGATGCTCCAGGACGCTCAAAGGCAAGCTCTATAGAACAGTTGTGAGACCTGCCCTCCTCTACGGCAGTGAGTGCTGGGCCAAGGGGAAACGATCGAGAAGTTGGAAGAATTCCGCTACCTCGGAAGTGACTTAGTGACAGCCCCGATCCAGCTGAAGATGAGAGAGCAGCGCCTGAGTTGGTATGGACACGTCCTCAGAAGCCCAGAGGATCACCTCACAAGGTTGGCCCTAGATTTCGAGGCACCCGGAAAGCGTCCGAGAGGAGCCCCAAGGAAAAGATGGAAGGACGTCATCAAGAGAGATCTCGCTGAAGTCGGCGCCACGGCAGATGACGCCCTTGATAGGATGAGGTGGCGACAGATCACAAGAACAGCGGACCCTGCGACTGCGTGGGACTAAACGCTCAGGAGAAGAAGAAGTTTCCTTTCTATTTATTCTTTGAAGACGGGAGAGTCGAAACGTTAGGCCTGACGAACAAAGATCCACCGTAACAACCTCGAGCGGCACAAACAAAGTATTGACAACTATTCTTTTACAATTCCCTTATTGATGAGTAAAAATTGCTCACTCAAATAAGGTTTTAAGTCTAGAGAGGAGGTCCGCTGTGTATCTCATTCTCATCTGGTAGAAAAACCCAAGCCATGCAGGCTTAGGTTAGACCTGTTCCTACGACAAGAATGCAGTACCGCTGCTTAGCATTCAACCAACTGAGGTTTGGGACGCAAAAGCGCGTTTGTTGCGCCGCATCATGATAACTTTGTCCAAAGTAAAGGCTTTCTCACCAAAATTTACAAAGGCTCCTATCATCATCCTACTTACCACTGGGCATGTGACCACCATTAAAATGTAGGTGGAAGCCTGAAAACCAGTGCCGAAATTAGGTAGGGTCTGTGATCTGACTCAAAACCGTCGCCGATTCTCGCTTAATTTGTCCCAGGCACAAATACATAGTGCGGCCCAGCTGAATATGAAAAATCTTAAAGCTAATCAAATTTTATTTTCCTGCCATTTATGACCTTCACCTGGCTACGACAATTCATTTGGTACCAAACTTGGCAGGAAGATACGCTTTCGGCCTGCAACTGCTACATTTGCGATTTTGCTTATTTCAGCGGAAGAACTCTCAGTCTAAAGCCTATTATTGTAGCTTGCCATCTACTTATCTTTAAGGAGTGAATATCACGTAGAAAATTGACGTTTCGAGTTCATTTTGCGCATTTACGTGCTGGCTAGAATTCGTCAAAACTCCAAGCGAACCTTTGCCAAACAACATTTCTGTCGCCGATTTCAGCTGCGATACTGTATATGTATGCGCATCTGGCTATTTTCCTCTGGCTCCTGGCCGAATCACAAGGACTTTATTGAACAAACTGAGAGTAGACTCCATTTTCTATGCCTAACCTAATAACTGTTCGCAAACCACCCTAAGGTTCCCCCACTATTTCAGCGCACCGAAGTGTTCGTGGGCTCGTGGTTCACGTCTTGTGAACGCTGGCGGTGGTGTCGCCGACAGAGGCCTCCTCACAGACGATCGGAGCAGAGGTGTGGAGGGCGGCGACCAGTGGGTGTGGTGTGTATGTGTGAGGGGGATCTCGGCGATGTGGGTGTGCGTGTGTATGTGTGAGAGGAGAAGATCCGTCGAATCAAGCGGTTTTTCCTCAGCAACTTACCTGCTGCTGGTGTCCGCCGGTGTGTTGTTGTGTTTTGCTACGCCTCCACTTGTCCATGCGCTCATTCATCCATCTGTTCTCGCAGTCATCTCCTCTCCTCCGCCCCTCGCTTCGCTTTAACTCATTGTTTCACCACTACTCTACATACCTGTTTCTGTCGTCTCCAATTACGTAGAATCCTACCCCAGCCCCCAGGGTCTTATCGTCTCCATGTGTTCATCAACATCCACGCACACATCCTTCGAATAGTAATTGCTCCACGTTCAAGATGGTTCTCAAATCCAATTCAGAGCTATTATTCACTCATGTTTTTCACTGGGCACTGAATGAAAGCATTCGTCTTCGTTGCGAAAAGC
The DNA here is from genome assembly GCA_947359475.1 of Heligmosomoides polygyrus bakeri. Taxonomy (NCBI): domain Eukaryota; kingdom Metazoa; phylum Nematoda; class Chromadorea; order Rhabditida; family Heligmosomidae; genus Heligmosomoides; species Heligmosomoides polygyrus. The sequence continues at coordinate 73,536,404 of OX375870.1, forward strand.
GTCCCTCTTCTCATCGCTCTGAAGATGTTGTTTTCCGCTTTCACACACTCTTCGTTCATGCTCGCCCGCTAAATAATATTCCACTCGAATGTGGGCCGACTCCTAAGTAAAGCGAGCTCATGTAAAATGAACTCCCCGAACCGTTTTCCTCGCGCTCGCTCGCTCGCAGTCTATCGAGGATTAAATGAGCAGCAGAACACCAGACACCACTCGTCTACATCATCTCATATGGCTCATGCTCGCGTCTATCCGACGCCATCATCGGATAGCTTAATCTTCAGAAGTGCCATCGGAAGACACCTCGCCTCGTTCTGAATATCGGACTCAGTTTTTATTTATTTGTTTATTTCTTTGTTGCGGATAAAAAGCGTAGAGGCCAGCATTAATGAATCCCTTGAGGGCTGCGCCATGCATTCCTCTTTATAGGATGTCGTAGAGCTTATTTGAATGTGTATTGCTCATACTTGTGGTGGTCAGCCGAAGAAGAATTCAATGCTTTATCCGCCTCAGTCAAGTGCTCGACCAGCTAACGGGCCCGAAAAGCTTGCTTGGAACGAGCGCGGCTTGAACCAAGAACCTCGTTCACCTGTTTATTTCACGAGTTCAATCGCGTTCTATATGTATATAAAAAAAATTTAGAAAAGGAATGCAAATGCCAACTCTTTATTACCATAACCCAAAAGTAGGAAAAAAGTAGATGATGAGGCGATGTCTAATTAGAGAAGATTGCGAAGCCATCGAATCCTGCAAATATTGAATCAAAACTTGCCCTCATTTAGTTGTAACCCAGGTAAAGACAAGTGAATGCATACCGATCCAAGCAAAACCGCACACGACCATAAGCTGCATTCCAGATACGTTCCTGGTTAGTAGGGTTGGCTCATGTTCCTTTGATCAAGGTTCGATTCACCGACCTTAACTAACATTTCGCATTTAAACTGAAAAACTCAGAAATACATTCATGGTTTTCTCGTGCATTCATTTTTTGGTAATTTTTTATTACTAATTAAGGTATTTACAACTACATTGATGAAATATCATTTAAAAAGTGTGTAAAAATCGTTGCTCCCACAAGGCACAAGCACCTTCACACAATTTCACTAGGCAATCCAACACTTCTAGAGTGAAGGGAAACCGTCGAAGTTAGGGAGGGTGTCTTGGGAGCTCCTCCACATGCCTTTTGCACAAGGAACAAGGAAATTGGCGAACCACGGAGAGCGAAACATTCGATAGCTCTGAACAGCTTCAGTTCTCACTGATTCGCGAAAATTCCGAATCCATACTTGGATTCAGCATCCTGGAAAGAACCAGAAAACTCACCGAAATATCGGTTGTAATTTCTTCGTACACTGGCAATGCCTGGATGTCATGGATTCTATCAAAAATAATACTCTTTTTTTGCAGATTAATTCCTCTAAAGATTTTGCATTTCGCTGAGCTACCCATGTGAACGGAGTTTCCTGCGTGTGAGAAAAAACAAGCGCCTACAAATTGGCTGGGGCCTACCACCACTGTACACTACTGCGTCATCATGAATATTGGATTGCCTCATTGTTACAATGTCTGACAGTGCGATACCGCTTTTATTGTGCACAGCTTAGAAAACAAGTAAGAGGCCTCTTCCTATTCTAGTTGCTTATGGAATCACGATTCCTGGCTCTATTTCACATGAAAAACGAACGCTCCTTTGTGAAACTGCTCTGAACCCCTTCTACTGTCATCCCGGCTTTGTGCGTTTAAAGATTGAAATCTGAGAACCCGTTTTTCATGTGAAGAAATTCCAAGCCTCCAGTGCTGTTTTGTAGAGAAATAACATTGTGCGCTTGGACAATGTGGCTATCGTTTGAGGATAAAGAACTGTCAAGAGCGAGCAATAATTAAGCATAATTCACTTCTAGAACTTTTGGTTGAGGTTAGAATTAGCTTAGATTACGGTCACCAAGAATAGTGTTTCTATTTACATGTAAGGCTTCAGCATTTTAAAGTATGTATGCACCGCACATATTTGTACACCTTGCTTCCTTCAGTTTGCTATTTTTTCCGCAGTAAATAATGAAACTAAAGTGGATTGATGGATAATGACTGGTAACTAGAAATGAACAACTGAAAGTGTCTAGCACTTTCTGGAAGATTTTGCGCTGTAAGCTGCTTGATGTAATTTTCTAACCTCACTTTGATGAAGGGTCACCATACATATTAAATGCCATATCAATCTTATAATGGAAAAAACAAAACGGGATCTTTGGACATTCAGAGTTCATTTTTTTTCCTTCAGCGAGCCAAGTAGATATTTTTTCCTAAGCATGTACCCGGCAGAGTCGATGTCCTAAAATGGAATAATTTGTTTACAGAAGAGAGCAGAAGCCAAAAGGTGGACTTCAGCTTGCCTTTCAAGAAACTAGTTGGGAGCATTTGACCATTTTTGAGTCCTGGTTTTTCCCTGTAATCTTTTTTCTTCCAAACCCCTCCGTTAGAAGTCCTCACATAAACCCTGGTATAGTACAACAGGGTGCAAACTGAATTGTGTTAGGAAGAGAGTGGGAGGCTGTACTCTTGTTAATCATTCTCATTGGTAAACATTAAAATTCTCACTTATTGTGACGCCTAATTCCTCTGCAGTTTTCCCCTTCCATTGACGTTTACTCGACGTCCGATTTGGAAGAAAAGATATGGATCTTTTCAGACCTAGTCGCAAAGGTAGACATCATTGGAAGGTGGGAACGCGCCAGGCAATCAGAAGGCATCGAGCGGGCATGCAATGTGGAGGCCGTTGCACGCGGTGGTACGGTCAGTACCCTTATTGGCTGGTGCATGTTGGGTCGGTGCTCAGCTTGATTATGATGGGCTAGCGCGTTCCCACCTCCCAATGCTCTCTATCTTCGCGACATGGTCCTGGTAAGTACAAATTAGGAGTGAACCCACAGCACTGAAGAGCTCTGATTTCAGCAATGTTTGTCATAGAATGACCTAAACCTTCTGATAGAGGCTACATTGTTGCATCGTCCAGTTGTAATGAGAAGAGCACTTCACAGTTACTAGTTCTTTTTCTCGATCAGCGCGAAATTGACATTTGAACAAGTTTTTTCTTATTGTCATAGCGAGTTCAGAGTCCTCAATGTTCCATGGTTTACATTGCGCTTGAGCAATTATCTAAGAGGGTAAAAGCCATAATACTACGAAGGTTTTAAAGGTTTTTTACTCTATGTGGTTTTGAAAGCATTCATACATGTGTAACCTATTTCAACTTTCCCTTCAATGGAATAAAAGATTTAGCACGATTAAGCTAGCATTCCGAATAAATTACGGTATTATTCAGGATAACTCTGTCGTGTAGATGATTGCTGCATGTAGCCGTCTCAAATTCCACACCCTCATCTTAGACATGAAACCTTGTAACATCATAAATTCGTATTCGATTGTCGCCGTAGGTCGTGGCGTCATGAAGGTATCAAATGTAAGGTACCCATACGTCACACGCACATGATGCTCCGTCTCAGTTACTCGTATCATTTTCCCAGGAGACATAACGAATCTTGAACACACACCCATACACACTTTGTTCCATACACACATACATAAGCATGCGCGCGTAGACATGCAAGAGAGAAGAGTTTGGATGTCTAGATTTCTCCCATTAGGAATGTGCACTACTTCTCCAGCGAGTAGCTGCAGCGAGTTATGGCAGTAGTCAAACAAAGATGGAATGCATGGCACACTCCAGGACTTTGTTTAACATTGACTACTGCAGGTGAGTGCAGCGCAATCTCAGAGGCTGTGGCGTACTCTCCGACTTGATCCAAGGTTCGATATTCTTCCAACACATCCAAACCTTGACCCTTTACCCAGGAAGTTGGTACCAGGCGTGTTCTGGAAGGATAAAGCGCATGCTTGTTTTCAGACAAAATATTTCAGATTACCTATTCGGTTCTCAAGTAGGACAGGTTTTCCATCCTACAAAAACATTGATATGCGCCGACCCTTTTCTGTTTAATACAATTTGCATTTTTAGCTTTTCTTTCGATCGATTAGAAGAACGAAGATTTGAAGAGCTGGTTGAATATGTATTCATCTCTAAAAGGAAGTGGAAAGAATACTTCAATGGAACAGTGAGGTGTACATAAGGGTCGGCCTCCCGGAGTTTTCATCTCTAACCCTGCGCGGTATGGGCACGACGTTGTAGCAGTGTCCTGGGTCGGATTTATCAACAATTAAACCCGTGGGTATGCGGGGCATGCGGGGTAGATATAAAATAAGAGTCAGGTAGAGACAAGGTAAGAGTAAAAGTAGCAGGCTTGATCGTATGTATCTCTACCCCCTATACCCACGGGTTAGTCATTAATGAATCCGGCCTCAGGAGCCCTAGAAGTCGTGTAATGGTAAAGGCTTGAAGAAAACTACCTTGTTAGCCCTTAAGCAGCAAAAACAGTTTATGAAAGAATATATGGTACCGTATTTTTGTTATTCGTTAAATGGTTCAAAGTTTTCATAACTAGAGGTGCTGAAAAAATAATCGCTTCTCAAAACGTAGCGCATTTGCAAGCCATACGGTATGGAAATGCCTGTTTTTGAAAACTTTAGCTTTCGCATGAAATCCTACTTCCACGTCCATTCTTAAAAATTTGTAAAACAATAGAGATCTATGTCAACCTGATCTAGTCTCTCAAATCTTGCATTAACAGTAAGTGCAAAATAAAGTTTGGAACTTACGACCAGACTCGTTTTCTTTCCCCTTGGTATCGGTCCCAAATTCAAGATGTGGACAGGTTTGTGGGGTTTCGGTTAGATTTATTAGAAAACATAAAATGGCGAAGCTAGGAGTATACTGCGCTCCAAAGCAACTCACGCATTTATTTGTTTATTTATTTATATAGGTGCATGACGAACGGTGGAATGAACAAATGCAAAATAAAGGATGCTTAGAGAGCCAGTAATACCAAAAATGCTTCCAAGGTAGATCATGATGCAAAAAAATTCTAGAAATCGTTCAAAAAAAGTTTGAACAGATTAAGAAGATTACCACACTTTGTAAGTAACAGGTGGAATACATTCAAACAAATAACAAAGCCTGATATTGTCTGCGTTCCGAAAATCGAGACGTATTTGACAATTTTCACCTTTTATTATTTGGCAGTGGTTTCCCACAGAGCTGTTGTACATATATGGAACCCATGCACTTTTCCTGCAACGATTTTAGATGGGTCTTTAGAGTGTAGAAAGGCGAAGGCAAGATGCATGCCCGAAAAAAGAGCTCAAACACCTATGAAAGCAGACGTGACACGTGTGGCTCAGAAAATACTCTGCTCAAAAAGTTTTTGCGTCGCTTAACTCAATCGTTGAGAAACATTCATGTTGCCGCAGAAAACTATGGGAAGCTCGGACAGCAATTATGGACGAGTTGTGCTTCCCATGGAGTCTGCTCTTTCAAGGAACACACGGACGCGCTTTTCCGTTCATTGATGACAAATCGCCGCGACTTCGAAGTCAATTGCAGAGCACCGTGAAGTGCTTGCGTATGTCTGCCCACGTCGTCCATTCTCTTTTACACTCAATCGCCTGCAATTCTGTTACAAAGCACAACGGTCCCAGTCATCCAGTAGCACCTTTTTCCACCTGGACCGTCTCCGCAGCGTAGGGAGGGGGGAGGGTTTTAGAATAACTTGCTAGCTGCATATCTAGCCAGCCCTTTAGTTAGAACTTCATCTACCAGCTAACATATGCATTGACTGGAGGTTTAGGACAATCTTTAACTTTATCGCCGTGAGGGTAAGGCTCTGAGTGAAGTTCTCACTTCTACGCTCTTCACTGAATAACACGCTGAGGCGTCGTAGAAAATGTACGATGTCTTCACCATTGGAGATTCGCGCGTTTTACGATTTATATGCATTTCGGTTGGTCGCGATTGTCTTCACAAAATCTCTTTTGTTGGTGTTCGACCTCATTCTGCTGCATACCACATTTTATGTTGCACGGTTCCAGGATCGCAATTTAATGTAACGAATCGTATATATGAAGTTGAGCGAAGTTTTGCAATTTCGCGCTCTTGTTGTTCTGATTCAAGCCGCTTTTGTAGCAAGGTCATTTCTTCAATTCTTGCCATAAAAGTGTACTTACACTCAAGAAGCAGAGTTACGGCTTTTGGATATTTTTTTTTTAAATCGGATGTACCATGCTTTACCGGGCCTTCTATTACATTGGCTCTGTCGTGGTTCGTTTTGCAATAAATTACAATAAACCAGTTTATTTTTGTTAGGAGAATGGGAAATATTCGGCAGCTGGAAGCGGTGACTTATGTGTGCATCTGGAACTGCCTGCGAGTTGACGCAGAGTTGGCTATGGGGTTGCCAACAGGTATTTGTACTTCCAAGACCAATACGCATTCATCCTGACTTTGTGAAACCACGAAGAAATAGAACGCAGGGCGTATCAATTCAAAAAGATGTAGCAGCGCTAACCTACATAAATGTGAGGTGGTCCATTCACCAAGGCAGTTCATGTTTGCGCAGAATGAAATCGTGTAACTTTCTGTGAATTTCGGTATGGAAACAGCTTCATGTAGGCCATTCAACCCTCCTTGGTCGGACAATTGCTAATGTACATGTCTGAGAAGGATAAAACCCCGCAATATCCATTGGCTGGCCACCGCAACTCAATACATTGGCTCGTAGGCGCATTCGAATTGCCCCAACGATATTTCGTAGAAGCAATATATGCGGCGCGTACCAAGCAAAGGAAAAAACAAAAAACAGAACGTTGAAACCTCATCTGAAGGATAAGACAATATTAATGTCATATTCAACCTTTCTGATGTAGACGTACGATTCTGAAGTTGTCCAGCTATGTTTTCGGAGGGACCCCAAAAATTTAAAAAGAGAGAGGTTGAGAATTGAGATTGAGAATTGCAATTGTCTGTAAGTGGTAAGGTAAACTTACTTCGCAGTGCGCGCTGCAAGAGTTCTCAGTAGCTCATATAATACTAGAACGCCTGGCTCATCTAGTTTATCCCGTTGTCTTGAAACTTAAAAACCATTGTTCTAGCGCTGATTAGTCGGAGCAAACGTCGAATAGCTGCAGCGTGATAGTGGAAGAAACTAGTTATCGATACGATTACGATCACCGCCAAGAGAATGGAAAAGCCGGAGAGTAGGTATAAATCCGCAAGGCCAAGCAATTTACTCTGATTCCCTTTGCCGAAAGACATCTGGTGCATTGGAGCAGTTTTTCACACGTGGGTTCTTCAGCCAAGCAGCGTGAGCTATGAGGCGTCATCTGTTGTTTTAGGCAACTTGACTAATGCCTTCTCACCTTGCCCACCTCTCTGCTCCCAGATCTATCCACCGCGTTCGAATAACTTCGCCTCTCCTCCGGATGGTTCGCGCGTTTTCCGTCGAGCCGCTGCTCGTTTGAGACGAGCCCGATACCAGAATGGATGCTTACTACTCATCGCATCTGTTCCATGTCCGTGTGATGTATTTCACTGCCTTGTGTGAAGACGTCGTCATCGCTCCGCCCACCTCCCACTTCCATTTTTCTTCGTACAACCCCTGGCCGCCATATTGCGCGACAAATCCGCTGTTCTACTGCGTGACGACTACTGGAAGGAACAAGGAGTGAGCAGTGCATCCGTGCTTCATCATTGGTTTAGGCTGACGTGAAAGTGTGAACTGCTTTCGTGCTTCTCTTCTCGTGTTCTCTCTTCATTTCACAACAAGTTGTGTCTGACGATTCCACTTTTCAAAGAACACTCACGCATAAACGTATACGTGCTCATTAACTTCACTTAATCGTTGGATTTCACTTCAAATTGGTGCCTTGCAGGTGATGGGAAACTCGTCGAGCTCCTCGTCGAGAGTCCGACACAAATCCGAATCCATGGAGATCCGTCATTCAAAAAAAGATAAAACCAGTGAATTTTCGACGAAAAGCCGCTCACTCATGGAGCTGGGCTCCCATGCACCACGAAGCAAACGGTCCATCGCTGGCATTAAGCCATCGGATCGACCCAAAAACGCAGCGAGGGAGTCGCGAAGTGGGAGGTAATCGATCATCCTTATTTTCTTTATTTCAATCTTTCTAGCAGTACTCGAATCCATGAGGACGATATATAACAGCAGCAGCAATAATAATGATGATAATCGCGGGCATAATAGATTATGAGGAGCTTGGTATCCAAAGCGTAACGGCTCTGGACGCAAACAACCAGCAGCAGCAATTACTTTACGGCACGAGATGTTCATATTACACCAGCGGAGCGAGGAATTTGGACTCAAGGATTAAAGGCTTCCTTCCAGCTCCCTATGCTTGGTCGGCTCAAAACTAAGAACTATTCTGGCTTCTAAAAATACGGGATGTCACAAATGTATACACTGTTTGGAAGATGATAACTTTGCTCACTGTAAAAGAACTGAAGAAGTTAAGCACACATGGACCACTTCGCGCTGAACCACTTGTTACAGCTTCTTCACAGAGCGGCCGTTTCGATCGATTTGTGCCTCTTTTAAGGATTAAAGCTTACAAACACACTACTTCTTAGAAAATACAGAATAAAATGCAGAGTATCCTAAAAATGCAGGTATTCTTTGAAGGGTTGTAACACTGCTGCTAATGAAGCTTTTGAAGATGTTAGAGACTCACTTAAAAGCAAAGAATAACGAGGTTCCAGTGGCGTGTAAATAGTTAAGACTGCGCCATGCCCCCGTCTGAAACCTTGCATTTTCGACTCGAATGATTGTGCATGGACTGAATACTTGTTACGAGCTTGTTACTACATGGCCAAATTTAGTTGTACTGTGCTTATTTTTTTCTTTTTTGGCAATCACATGGAAGACACATGCGAGTATATTGATTGCACAGTTCAACTAATTGAACTGTGAGCAGGAGCTCCATTTTTTTCCAAGACGGATTCTGTGGACTGACAAAGCAAGATTCAAGCTGAACTGATGGAGTTTATCGGCATTCTTCCAGCTACTAGGGAAGGAAAAGCGTTAAAAGAAGCACAGCACAGGTTAATCTCTGCAAGTAGTATCAAGATTGTTAAAGCATTCAGACCATGCACAATCAGTCTAATCGGAACTGCAAGGTTTCAGGCGGGGGCATGGCGCAATCTTGACTATTTTCACGTTCCAGTAATCTCGCTACCCCCTGCTTGCATATGAGTCTTAAATATTTTCAAAAGCTTCACTAGCAGCAGTGTTAAAACCTTTAAAATAGTACCTTCATTTTTAGAATACACTGCATTTTTTGCAAGCAGTAGTGTGTTTTAAGCTTTCAACCTTGAAAAAACATAAATCAAGCGATGCTGCCACTTTGTGAAGAAATTATGACAAGCATTTAAGCGAAATGCAATCAATCGAGTGTAAAATGCACAGTTTCAGACGAGTGCAACTAGCATTCCACCCCGCTCATACGTCAGAAAATTTCTATTTTCTTGAGCATTCATATGAGCCCTTAACTTCTGTAAGCAAAGTTATCACCTTTCAAGCAGTGTATACATTTTGTGAAACACCCTGTAGTTGTTATATACAGCGCTACATATAACCAAGTGGACACGAAATTTTACCAGCTGCAGTAATAGAAATACAGCAATAGTAATAAATAATAAGCAGTGTAATTCATTACGAACCGCTTGAATCCAAACCGATTTTTTAATTTGTTAAATATGTATTGAATTCGCTTGTAAAACCATTCTTCTTTAAAATAAAGTCGTTTTCTATCTCAGAACGATACGGCATTTTCAGGATTAAATTCCTTTTAAAAAAAGCTTCAGATTAATGAGCCTTCCTAACAGTGAAAGTGTGTAGCGCAGTCGATGGGAGGAGAAGATACTGAGCGTTCCACGAATCGATTTTCTTTTAGGCCTGCTTCAATCAGATCATCCAGCCATCATGGGCTTTTCTGAGGATCAAGAAAGGAAGATTAAACGTAGAGCGGGTGTGCAAATCTCCCGAAAAACAGAGTGCGCAAGTAGAAATTTGAACATCCTTGATTCTGAGCCTCAGTGACCATTCTCTGCACTCTTTACGCTTGTTTCTAGCAGCAACCAAATGTCTACAAGTGTTGGCACCTTGCGTAGCACCAAACCTACATGAAAGCGGAAACCGCTGGCCTGTATACAGTTTTGCCAGCCGTAGACATTCTGCAAGCAAAACACCTATTCTGAGCACCTCCGCGATGATCTTTGGAAGTAAATGATGTGGTGTACTCCAAAAAGTCATTAGCATCAAGCAGTGTAGCCTTTAATGCCTAGCATTTTAATGTTCGCTATTAGTTGCGCAAGAATGTAGTCTCCTCGACGAGTTATTGGCCATGGCAGACAGTTGATCGTTTTTGAAAGAGCAAGGAGCCAACTGTCGCGTGTACCCCAGCTCCGCGTTGTGGAAGCAGGACTGCTATCACAGGGAAATCTAAACATACTAGTTGCCCTTATTTTCATTTAACATTTATGCAGATTTTTCTTCATACGAATGTGCAATATCGTATTCTTACTTCTGAAAATGGATAGATTCCAAAGAACCCAAGAAGGTCTACCCAACAAGGGGCGAACCTACACTGTTGACCTCTTTTAATGTTTACTGATAATCGCAACTTGAGATTATTTCTCAATGTTATTTATTTATTGGGCGCGTCGGAGGAGGTGCCAGCTGTCCGATACCAGGTTCAAGGTTCGGATTCCCTGCCTAGGCCAACCAAGGCTTCCATCCCTCCGCAGTCGGTGTTTTTGTACCAGACTTACCTGGGTAGGATAACGCGCTGACTTGTTCATCTGCTGGCCACCGCAAGTCACTGTATGGCCAAATACGCATTCAAATCGCTCCACGACATCACGTAGAAGTAGTATGCATGACGCATCCTAAAAAGGGATTGAATAACGCTGTCCTTTATCCTTTATTCTTTATCGTATGGTTTCACAGACTAGTGTAGTGAAGCGGGTATCATCGTTGCGTTCCTACACCGAGATGGTAAAGTTCGACGCTGCTCCTAAGCAGAACAACCTCTTCGCTCATCAAAGAAAAGCTCACAGAGAAAGAGATTGTCTGTCAACTACATATTGAATGGATGTAGTTGTCCAAATGTAGCGTAGAAATAGTCTATATGGCTCATTCCAAACGTATGGCCCGTTTATATTTATCGCCTATCCATTCCTACCGCAGGTACAAAACGATGGTCGTTGCTCATAAAAAGCACTAGTAGCTCAGGTCTCACAAGTGTTCAAGGTAATTGCATTTTTGTCACTGAATAACAAAAAGTTTGCGTACTCTATTGTCACCGGGATCAACATGTCTACCACAACTACTAACAACAGACCAAGCCTTAGCAGACGTGCCAGACGTGGCAGATCCTTGCGAGTCGGACAAAGCTGGCAAGTTTAATAGGGTAGATGGTAACCCCGAATCTGTCAATCTTTTTCAGTAGTTGTCGTACTCCATGTTTGGTTCTGCACTGATCATAAAGGCGCTGCATAAGCGGATCTATCCTAGTGTGAGGGCGCACTTCACTTCTTCTGTTTCAAGATGGCAAGATTGAAATTAATCCAGTTTTGAATGACATAATGAAGTAGTCTATGAGCGTGCATTTCCTTTCAATTTCCTGCCCAACGGAAGCCACTATGTTTGTGATTGTCTCGCTTTTCTAGCGATGCACACCCCTCGACTAGAAAAGATCCACGCATGCTTGAAGAAGGTGAGGAGGCTCGGACTGCTATGGCAAAATGACAGAAGAATTCATATCTTACTGTTCGATCCGAACAGCAGATGGCACGTGGTTGTCTTATGCACTTTTCGGTTGAAGGGCTTACCTCACATTTTTTCACAAGCAGACGCCAAATTCAGTAGTGAAGAGTTGGACAATTACGAACGAGTCGATTCTATAGCTGGGAAACACAGCATGCGCGAAGTTAATATATATATAATTATTTATTTATTTATTTATTTATTTATTTATTTATTTATTCATTCATTCAAGGTGTAGACAATTGTCTAGCATAAAGATTGTGAGAGAACATTAAAGGAACACCATAAAATGGGATTAATGGAATATTTTGATACTTATCATCTCTAGGTCTTCATTCTTGCCTAGGAAAAGGTTGGGGAGACAGACCTGAGTAGTGCTCTAACAACTGGGACTCCGATTTTAAACTTTCCTCTTATAGATCTTGTCAATATCCCATCAAAAAGGTTTCTTGGAAAATCGGAAACATTTTTTGCAGGAAGTTTGTTCAGCAAGTTAAAGAATTTCTTCTCATTTGCGGCCAGGAAAGATGAAACGCCTAGGGTTATCGTTACGTCAACTGTAGCGTAAATGTAGCTTTCCCAATCTGCGGTTCGAAATGTTCAATCCCTTTATTCGTGGTTACAACAGTCATTGTATGACAGCGTTCCATGACAGTATAGTTTCTGGAGTTGTTCATGCAATGGACATCCTTGGTTTTACCTTTTTTGCACCTGCTGGTTTTCGGTTGACTGCTTCCTGCTGGCGTCATCTATCGCTTCCCAGTGCTTCACAAAAAAGAGTGCAGATTTCCGACGACTCCGATTTTAGCCTTGACCGATTTCTGGAAGTTTGCTGCGGCGTTCAATTTGGTTCCAGGAAATCTTTACTAGTTCCAGTACTAATGGGCTGGATTTAGGTTAAAAACCGGGTCAGGTTAATATGAATGCGTTCCCAATCACCAAATCTTTCCGTAATGGGTCGTGCTTCACCTCGTCCACTTGCCACCGGAAGTGATCGCGTTCTGGTCTGAAGAGAGGGGCAACTGCACTTTTACAGCATTGTTTTGCAGTACGACGTTGTCGTCGTTCCGAGAGACGATCGTGTTACAAACGAGGCAGGCAGGCGAACACCGTTCATCGTCTCTGCGGTCCTCCACTGCTTAAAGTCTGTGGTGGCGTCCAATAGTCAGGTGCATGTCATCACTGGTATTCAGCGGCGAGAAAACGGGAATGACATGTGATTTGCGAGGCTTTCGAGTGCGAGCCGCATCCAACGAGAGTGCCTCTCTTCTGACTCCTCCTCTTATTCTGCTACTAGCTGAGGTTCAAAAATCGGCTCTCAGAAAGCCATCCCAAATGCAAAGCGACGTTCATTATAGCAGGGCACTGCTGTTGGCCAAGTGGCTTCAGTAGCGGCCAACATATACGCGATTATGCTGCTGCTTCTTATAGCGCAAGCAGATGTCTGTTCCCCGTGCACTCTGACGTCAGAGTTTAAAGTTGGCTTTGGCTCATCACTACACGGAAGCGGCTCAGCGCTCCCTCACTCAGGAGCACGCATGCACACCAGTTGATTTTCGAGACGAGTCCCTCCTAGATTGGTGGGAGATGTGTGCATGTTTATGCTTATGTTTATTTAAGCCAACAACAAACAACAAAGTTGACAAACGAAACACACAGTAAAACAATGGTTGGCTATATAACAAGAAATTAAGGGAATGATATAAAGGCATATGTTACCAGAAACAAATCTGTTAGCTGAGAAAAGCCCAGGATTTAAATTCATTCCTCGTCAATGTTTAGTCATTGATTCCGTAAAAGTCATTTCCATGCAGAATTCTTCTTCTTCTTCTTCTTCTTCAGCGTCTGTCCCGCTTCGTAGCGGGGTCCGCTATTCTGGTGTCATGACGCCACCTTTCCCGATCCAGCGCTAGATCAGGGTGGACACCAGCCGCTTTCAAGTCCGTATGTAACGTATCAGCCCAGCGCTGCTTCGGGCGCCCTCTAGGCCGCTTTCCTGTTACCTCGAAGTTAAGGCCTATCTTGCGGACGCTGTTTTCTTCTCCACGCAGAACGTGGCCGTACCATCGTAAGCGAGCTTCGCGCATCTTGTCAGTTATCGGCGCGACACCGAACTTCTGCCGAATAGCATCGTTTCGGATGCGGTCCATGCGCGTGACTCCTGCCGTCCAGCGCAGCATCTTCGTCTCCATGACGCTGAGGCGCGTTTCAACTTCCTTTGTCGCAGGCCAACACTCAGCGCCGTACATCGCTACTGGCCGGATGACTGCTCTGTAGATCTTTGACTTAAAGCGCTCTGGTATCTTCTTGTCGCAGAGCACGCCAGTCAACGAGCGCCACTTGGACCAAGCTGCACTCACGCGTGAATTCACTTCGACCATCAGTTTGCCGTCAGACGCGACTGCTGATCCCAGGTACTTAAAGACCGCAGTGCGTGGAAGCTCGATGCCGTTAACCTTGATGGAGCTGGACTCGGTAACGTCCGTCGTTAAATACTCGGTCTTCTTCACGTTCAATCTGAGTCCAAACCGCTCCAAGCGATCACACCAAGCTTGCAACTCTCGCTCGAGTTCTCCTTTGTCTTCGCTAGCGAGCATCACGTCATCGGCATAAAGCAACGTCCAAGGGACGGGCTTCTGAAGATCTCGTGTGATGGCATCCATGACGACAACAAAGAGGAGTGGGGAAAGCGCAGAACCCTGATGTACCCCGACAGAGATGGGGAACTCCATCGAGGTTCCAGCTGCAGCTTGAACTCGACTCTTTGGACAAGAGTAGAGAATTCGCACCCACTCTATGAGCTCTTCGGGAACTCCATGATGTCGCAAGGCGTACCATATCACTTCACGCGGTACGCGGTCAAAGGCCTTCTCCAAGTCGAGAAAGGCGATATGCACTGCCTTCTGTTTCTCGCGATGCTTCTCTATCAGGAGGCGAGTGGCGTGTATGGCATCAACGGTGCCACAACCAGCCACGAAGCTGCACTGATTGCTGGACAGCTGGACGATGTCCCGAATTCGCCCATCGACAATTCGCTCAAAGATCTTCATGCTGTGCGGAAGCAAGCGAATCGGACGGTAGTTGGAGCAGTCTGCAGGACTGCCCTTTTTCTTCCAAATCGGGATCGTCGTACTTTGGCGCCAACACTCAGGCACTTTCTTCTCCGCCACAACCTGATTAAAGATCTTCGCCAACCACTCAGCCGGGTACCAGTACTTGGACTTCCACAAATCAGCTGCCACGTCATCGGGCCCAGTCGCTTTGCCTGGCCTCATCTTCTTCAAAGCCGCTTCAGTCTCCTCCACGGTGATCTTCTGAACGGGGCCGTGGGTTGGAGCCGTTGAAGGGATGGCTGGATGAGGGAATTCTACCGTAGAGATTTCCTCAAAGTAATCGCGCCATCGCTTCAATGCCTTCTTGCGGTCCGTAAGAAGGTGGCCGTTGTCATCATTGATGCCGAAGAACTTCTCGATGTCCTCGGTCTGGCGATGGCGATTCTTTGCAAGCCGGTACAGATACCGCTCACCATCGCGAGACTCGAGCTTCTCGTTGACATCTCCATAATGAGTGGCTTTCGCAACAGCCACGGCCTTCTTTGCAGCTTTCTTCGCTTCTTGGTAATTCTGCCAGTTATCGGCTGTCTTTTCGCCGAGAAACACGTGATAAAGCGACTTCTTCTCTCGAACCTTCGCTTTCACGTCGTTTGTCCACAGCCATGTCTGCTTGTCGACCTTCCGTCGCACAGGCTTCGTAATGCCGAGTTCTGACTGTGCAGCTTGACGAATCGCGTCGGTCGCCTTCTTCCAAGTTTCGTCGACAGTTGTGACTGTCGGTAACCGCACGCGAGAAATCACAGCTGCTTCCTTCTCTCTGATTCGCCACCACTTAATTCTAGCTGCACCGCATCGCTCAACCTGCTTCAGCCTCGGAGGGGCGATCTTCAAAGTGCAGATCAGCGGTCGATGCTGTGGGGCGACCGTCTCATACGGCACGATCTTCGCGTCTGTGACAAGACTCCGGTCGCGATCTCTCACAAGGACAAAGTCTATCTGAGTCTTTGTGTTCCCACTGTAGTATGAGATAAGGTGCGAGTCGCGTTTTCGGAAGACGGTGTTCACTATGGTGAGGTTATGCGATTCCGCGTAATCAAGAATGCGCTCACCATCGGCGTTACGTGATCCGTATCCGAACCCACCATGACAGCTGTACCCGTCTTTCGTAGCACCTACGTGCCCATTAAGGTCACCAGCGACTATGATGACATCTTTCGACGGTACCACTGCTGTCTTCTCATCAAGCAGGCTCCAAAACTCTTCCTTGGCTTGATCCGAGCAGCCAGTCTGCGGGGCATACGCTGAGAAGAAGTGATAGAGTCGCTCCTTAGCGGCGACAACGATCTTCATCAATCGATCGTCAAAGCGCTCGACGCTTACAATCGAGTCACGAAGTCGTTCGGAGACGATTATTCCGACACCACTGGTGGTCCTGGGACTTCCACATAGAACAGCCTTAAAGCCACGTCCTATGTCCCTTGACTTGCGGCAGGACCACCTCGTCTCCTGCACCGCACAGAAATCAACTCTTCTACGCTCCAGTGCTTCAACCAACTCGCACGAGCGGCCCGTCAACGTACCCACATTCAGCGTTGCCACGCGGGTCCTGCTTACGTTACGGGACTTTCGGACTAGCTCAGTTACCCCCCAATGCCGTCCTCGCATCAGGGACCCTCACATACTTCTCACACTCGCCGGGCTCTGCGAGTGCGCGTCGGCTCCCGCGGACGCCGTAGCACTATCTCGAAACACTTGAGCTGTCATACACCATGTGATGTGACATGGGTCTTCGTAGGCCGGCCTGTCACAAGGGCCTGTCGCCTGCAATCGAGTGTCCGTGTTCGGCTTAACTCGCAGAGCGAGTAGTTTCCAGTGGCACCACGTGGAGGAACGGACATCGCCACCATTTCCATGCAGAATTATGAGGAGATATATTATATGTGGGATCAAAGCGCTTCGACGTTAACGAATAGAAGAAAGGCGATAGACGCCAAAGAATGAAATTTAATCTGCGTCGGGTGTTTTACTTCAACATGACATTGTTACTGTAGTTTCAATGTTTAGCCTAAACAATGATCTGTGGTGGTCGGCTAATGAAGAGACGAGTGCTTTACCGTTCATCGAGAACTCTGGTGTCAAACTATCGACCCCGGAGGACCGGATGTTTAGACTTACATTAGCGTCGCTCACAACTGGAATCACAATTCATGATGCAGGCTTAGGTGAACGACTCCGCCGACTAAGTTACCAGGCTCAGCAATTCGAGCACTAAAATACGGCAGTCAAAATTGAAATATAATAGAGGTTTTTTTGCTATCAACTCTTTTTTGCTCGTTAGGCAGGGGGTGCGGGTACGAGTCCCGCCCGGCGCTAGAGTTTTGATCGCCGTAAAACATTGCCATACCAGCTTGTCAGCCACATATGGCCTAAAGAAAATGACTTGAATAAGTGTTCTCTTGTCCGAGCTCCTGCCATTCGAAAAATGCACTCGAAAAGCACAGGAACCTTACAATCTTAAAGCGTACACAACGTACGTAACAGTTTGCCGTTATGCTTATTCTAAAACCATGAGTTGTAAAGGGCGTTATAAATTATTATGGCTGAAATTTATTCAGTTATTTAGTTACTTTTTCCCTGCTTGTTTATCATGTGCTGCAAACCATTGTGGACGTGGAACTCTTGAAAACAGATAAAGGAGAAGCAATAGTATGAGACAGGAAGACCAGGTAGAGGGTTCATTCAGTTCATTTCCTTAATAATGTTCAGGTTGCTCCAGTATGAGTTCAGCATCTATCGATTGGGCCAAATGATCGACCGCAAGTGCCAGTCTGCTCTTCTTCTTCGAATAGACCTTTACCACCGAATGCGGTGAGCTGGCGCTGAATGAGGAAAGCTCTAGGCTGCTGTCTACACCTGCTTAGAAAGTAGAATGTGTTGCACATAAGGGTCTGTTCATACTTCGCGACAAGAGCGACTTGTCGCCCGTGCAAAACATGCATATCGATTAAAACCGAGCGCGCGCCGCCGAAAAGTGTTTATACTCGAGCGCCGGCTCTGTCGCTCCAGTCGCTCTTCTCGCTGCTGTCGCGAAGTATGAACAGGCCCTATAAAGGGATGTTTGGCACTAGTTAAAAGTTCCGACTCCACCGACTTCGGTCGAAAAAATTTTTTCGCTGAACCTTGTCTAGGGATGTTATTTGGGGTGCTGATCACGAACCTGATATCCGTTTTTCACGGTTCCGTCGGAGACCACCCATACCTTAACATGGGTGGTCCGGACAGGGTCATCGATTTCGCTGAAACTTCGTCTAGGGGGGAGTTATTTGGGGTGCTGATCACGAATCTGACATCCGTTTTTAAAATTGCGGCCGATTACGGTAGGTTACGGTAGCTAAAGGTAAGTAAGGCTGCCGAGGTCATAATCATCGATTTCGCCCAAACTTTGCCTAGGGGGGTTATTTGGGGCGCTGATCACGAATCTGACATCCATTTTTCGTTTTACGCTGGAGTTTGGGCGAAATCGGTGACCATTACCTAAGTCACCCGTACCTTCCGTAACCTACCGTACTCCAGCATAAAACGAAAAACGGATGTCATATTCGTGATCAACACCCGAAATAACCCCCTAGGCGAAGTTTAGGCAAAATTGGTGACTATGACCTCGGCAGCCTTAGTTACCCGTACCTGCCGTAACCTACCGTAATCGGCCGCAATTTCAAAAACGGATGTCAGATTCGTGATCAGCACCCCAAATAACCCCCCCCCCCCCCCTAGACGAAGTTTCAGCGAAATCGGTGACCCATGTTAACCGTATGGGTGGTCTCCGACCAAATCGTGAAAAATGGATATCAGATTCGGGATCAGCACCCCAAATAACCTCCCTAGACAAAGTTTCATTTGAAAAAATTTTCGACCGAAGTCTTGTCGGTGGAGTCGGAACTTTTAACTAGTGCCGGATGTTTCTCTGTCCTTTGCGAGTTTAATGGTCCAGGTCTCTGAGTAGACTGACACAAATGAGGTTGTAAATATGACTTCGGTTTATCACGCGATTATACATTTCTTTTGAAACGGCGAGGAGAAATTAGGAATGACTAGATTTTCAAGTTTTATACAGCTAGATAATAAATATTTATTAGGTTGTCCCATAAGTCCCCGCCGTTTTTTTTTTCAACGATTCATTGTCGATTTCACCGGCGGTCTCTTGCATAGCGCTGTATAGCTTCGAAAGAGAATGATTTGCTCTATCAGAACATGTATTGCACTTCTTTTTTCATCCTGAATTTTGTCATATTTTAGGTCGTTAAAATGAAAAGTGAAAAAGTGAAAAGGTGGCCATCTGCGCAGTCGCTTCTCACCGCTTAGGTTTGGAATTTTCTGCGCAGCTTTTCATTGCATTTGGAAGACAATGATCTGCATTACTGTTGGTCCTATTTGCTCATCTGTCATTTATTGAGGTTTGGTCATCAAATTGGGACGTCCGACTTTTCCGTCCGAATTTTACCGACAGCTCGTTTCTGTGGTTGGACTTTTTTGCTTGGTGATATATGTTGTTTGGAAGAAGATGTCTGTCCAATAAGAATTTGTGTCGCATTTATTGGCTCATGCTGATTTCTGTCGAATATCAACCAAATTCCAAAAAGAGAAAAATCGTTTCCACCAAGAACTGCTCCTCCTTGTTCAGTTGTTGATGTTCCACAGAAATCAGCATGAGCCAATAAACGCGACACAATTTCTTATTGAGGACATTCTCTTTCGAACGACGTATAACACTGAGCAAAAAGGTCCTACCATAGAGCAGGAGCCTCGGTAAGGCAGCCACTTTTCACTTTCCACTTCAACGACCTAAAAATTGACAAAGTTAAGAATGAAACAAGAGAGGCAATACATGCTCTGCTAGAGCAAATCATTCTCTTTCGAAAGTATAGCGCTATGCAAGAGACCGCCGGCGAAATCCGCAATGATTCGTTGAAAAAACGGCGGGGACTTAGGGGACGACCTAATAAATATATAAATAAACAAATAAATAAAATAAATAGACAAAAGTAGATATAGAAAATAATTGACTTAGCAACATATTCCAAAAAGAGCTCATATATTTTAGTTGCATTCATAAAGTCTTAATTTGGAGCAAAATTTGGTGTTTGTGAAGAATCTCGTTTGAAGCCGTTCTGGGCTATGTAGGAAGTTATGCAAAAGGCCCAACGATTAAGGTTGTTTTGGTACTCCTTCAATAGCGCGTTGAGGAAACTGGAAAGGCATGCCTTTTATAATTTTTCCATTAAAAGTAGTTTTTTCTAGCCATGTTTTTTGTTTTTTTTGCTTATTATCCAGCAAACCTCAGTGGAATACAAATAACACAGCGCATATACATAGCGGCGTACTGGAATGAAGTGGTACACGTTAGGCAACATAATGTGTATGTGGACTGTTGTCGAACAAGTTGATAGTGACACCTCCACGCCACATAAACACAAACCTTCTACAGTGTTCTGAATGCATCTAATTAGAGCAAGCACAAGTACAATTCTGCAAAGCCGCTAAAATGGACCATCCTCGCACACCATCTCCTATAGAAGTTCGGACTTACTTGTAGAAATTTCGATCTGTTTCAAGAGAGCTAATGAACTCCTCGACTTTCTTGTGTGTTTGCTCTCTTCGACATTTTTTTCATGGATGCAGCTTTGCATAGCAAGGACGTACAAGGCAGCATAAAGATGCTTTCCCGTTCTCTCGAGGGCTGTCAATTCTTCTTTCGGGCCGTTTTTACAGGGTGACGTTGTTACAATGAAAATCGACTTTGTTTCCTTGTGCGGTGGTTTTGTCGTGACGTCTGACGCCTTTATAATGGCGATTGTGAGGATCGATATGTGACGGCATTCAGAAAATAGTAATAGTGCGAAGTCTGCTCAACCACAATCTTAATTTTATGGCCTTAATTAACTCACCATTTTTCTGGCGTTCGCGGGAATTTGTCATGCAGTGCAAAACCCCAGTCTTTCTCGACCACTGAGCTGGTCTTCCAGTGTGCGGAATTGAATGTACTGCAATCACCCCCTCTCGTATGTGGTCTTAAGAATAACGTCACTCTTTCCACTCTTCTGTGGTCTCGATAATTGCTCATACAGGCCTGTCGACTTCTCGAGAATCGGCATCACTCCAATTCCAAACGCCAACTATTAAATCCTTTAGCTGGACAAAAAGCGTCGTGACCTACGTTCGCGTGCGAATGGTAGACAATTTGATAGAAATAGGAAATCAGCAATCAATATTGGCTAGAGTGTTTGCAAGGAGAACGGTAAAAAGAATTTCGAAGTGAGAAAAGGCTTTTTTCCAACCTATTGGAAGTAGCGTTAGTCACGACCTCATGTTTCAAAGTTGTTACCACTTCGGAAGGAGAGGATGTCACAGCGAAAACACAGCAAACTTTGTTGAGAAGGGTATTCGAGAGAATCCGTCGTTCTCAACGCATTCAAGGAGGACCCGTAGGCTATTACCCGGAGTCCTGCAACAAGACTCGGATGTGCCCAACCGACAGTGATCAGCTACCTCCAAGCCCTCGGCTACCGAAAAGTGCTAGCTTGACAGATCTCGCATGCCTTGACCGATAGCACGTGGTTCACCCGCATATCCATCTGCCAGCTTCTCCTTTTCCGCTCACCTCGCAAAAGGTTTCCGGAAGATCTGATTACGGGAGATGAGAAGTGCGTTCTCTACGACTCCAACGCACACCGTGCCATCTGGTTGCCTCGAAGAAAAGAGCCACCTGTGCAGGCAAAGTCGAACGTGCATCTGGAGAAGCATAGAAATTATGCTGCTTCTGAGACTCGAAGGGAATTCTGTGCACAACACGGGCTGCTCCAGCAAGGGCTCACGGTCTCCACTGTCATTTACGCTACTCAGCTCCAGAAACTCGCGGATGCTGTTCGGGAAACTCCGAGGCGACTTTCAGTGCACATTCTTCATGATAGCGCCTGACCCAGTGTAGCTAGAGTGACCCACCAAAAAATCGAGGATCTGGGCTGGGAAATCGTACCCCATCCGCCGTATTCTCCTAAAATTGCTCTTAGATTACCACTTGTTCTTCGACCTGGAATGATGAAAAGCCTGATTGTGCTGAGTCAGACTTTGATATCTTGGTGGTCCGTCAGAAGGTGTTGCCCTAGTGGAGACAACTCTTCCATTTCGCTCATTTTCAGCGACTTATATCCAGGCAGACCGCATTCCCTGAGGGGATCATGAGGTCTTGACGATCTGCGCATCTAGTCGTCGGCGTCTTCGTGCTCTTTTGAAGCTAATCGGTTACTTGTAAAATCCAGCGGTCGTCTTTTCGTCGAACCTATGGCTCGACATCACCGTTTGCTGAGCGAGTTCACCAAATGCGACTTCTCCATTAGGTATGAGTATCGTAACTTCGTAAATTAGTCGAGTTTGATTTCCATCGGGCGGTCACTGCTTCTCATTGCAACGACCAAATACGAATTCAGGCTGCCTCCTCAAAATCCATTAAGTCGAATACGCGGTGCCTCCAGACAGGGATTGATATTTATCTTTATTTTTTGAGCGTGTTTCACAAAATCAGAAGTTCCATTTTATGCTGTTCTGAAGACCGAACATTCGCCAGCTGGTAGTTTCGTTTTTCCAAATTCAATGCCAGAAAGGCTGAGATGTGCTTTCTTGGGATACGGGTGTCGAACCGCCAATCAAATTTAAATGGTATCCATCTGCTGACGACGTAGAGAAAATTTATTCAGCCGTGTTGGAGCTGAGAAGGGCAGTCGCGGGACTTCGTCACAAAATGCGACTAACCGTAAGGCCGGGGCATACTTCCACACCCATCGCGGCGCTCAGTTCGCGGCCATTCCGCCGCGCGCGGCCGAATAGTCAAGGAAAGCCTCCCGCGGCCGCCGCAACAGTGACGGCTGGCATACGCGATGGCTTCGGGGGACGGTCAGAAGGTACACCCGCCCCCATCGCGGGCATGGCATACTTTTTCGCTTCACGCGCGGTATTTAACGTTGGTCCTGGGAGGATCGCCGTCGCGCTCCCTTGCAGAGCGATGAGCGATGCGACTCGCACTGTGACACGTCATCCTTTCGCTTTGCTCTGCAAAACTCACCGCAGCGATTCCATCGCGGCGATGAGTTTTGCAAAGCGACGCGAAAGAATTTGAACTTCTTAGAAATATCCAAGAAACTGAAGTTCCCAGGTTTCTGGTCAAAATGCTGAACAGAAGAAGGTGATTAATATGTAATTGGAAGTTGTTCATCAATTTCGATGGAGCGCCTGCGTCACAGGCGGTCGACATCAATCATGAGCTCCACACAGCTCACGAAGGCCTTCTTGTCACAACGCATGATTAAGGCTCAGTAAGACAAGCCCATGGTGCAACACGTTCTGCGTTTCAGTCACGTTAGCGTGAGCGACCCTCTAGAGCGGCATGGCCACGAGGTAGAGGGGTGGGATTCCAGTTTTTCGGCGACTGCCCTTCAACTCTTTACGGCTCTCAAGGGATGAAAACGCTTTATGAGCTGACGTGCCATGCTCTGGAGCATTGGCCTTGTTTGCGTGGGTAATAGTTTTAGATACTGGACAAAAGGAAGAGCAGATTACTATTAATAGTTTAAAGGCTATTTCAAGGCCTATAGGGTTGTCTTGAATTGCTTTTTGTTGGACACTATTATAAATACTTTATTTTGCAGGGATAATGAGTAAAAATCCTCGGATCCACGCAGGCCCTCAATCTTCAGCAACGGCCAAACTATTGCGATTATATGCGATTGTTTGGGAAGCATGAAGCAGCGACTTGTTTCGCCTGCCAGAACAAAGACCAGAAAATAGAGATATTTTCTTGCATTTTTGCAATTTTTGCAAGCCATTATTCCCTGAATTTTTTTGTGCAATTTTCATGGCGCGCCTGAAGCGAAAATCGAATCTCTGACAGTTTGGGTATGAGGAAGCACTACGTATTGCTCTGCTAATTCGGCAACTTCAAGAGATGAAACGTAGTCATCATTCAAGTCCCAGTTCTGTGCGTTCTATGAAGGTCCAAGGTGTATTACTATTCTGGACGTCGGGCGTAGAATACATTCTGGTCTACCATGGGCTTTTTAAGACCACGAGTTCAAATCCTGTTCAGTTTTTCATGGACTTCGTAGGTTGTTGAGCAGAAATGAGAGCCGCCCCAGCAGTTCAAAGGGCCACCTTTATTTTATCTATTTATTTACTTATTGAATACGTCTCATAGACGTGCGATAGTCAGAAACGTCAGACAGAAACAAAGTTAGAACAGAATACGTCATTGCAGCTATCAAATTGCAGACACGAAATTTGGCAAAATGGAAAAGAAAATCAGGAGGGGAAGGATAGAATGGCAAAAAAGGATAGGGTAATAAAATAAATAAAAATCTTAAATCTTACTAATCTCACTAATCGTAATCTTGCTTGGAGACCACACTCGTATCTAATTTGCGTGACTGTTTGTGACTATTTTTCAGGTACATATAATAGTTTGCCTGTTCTGAGCTCGCGATTCTTAAATAGATGGCAGTGTTTCACTATTTCAAACACCACCAAAAAAATTCGCCATTCTAGGAATTCATCGCAACTAAGAAACAAGGCACCACGACTTAAGAGTGCATTCGAAACTGCTTGTCTGGGAAGCGAATGATGAAGTGTTATTCCATCGACCATAGTTCTATTCCGCACAGACTCAGCGTTCCCTGGCATTGACCTCCTCGAATTTACTTGTATGTGATGGATGGTTATCTTCCTAAACGCTACTTTACGGCTTCCGGTTGTTCATGTGTGGTTCATCATAAGCGACCACCACTTTTTTGATAAGCCAATACTTTCTGTTTAACTACCCAAACTTGAGGTAACTTCATAGGCTAACATTCAGGCTCATGCTCAAGCTATAGACGATCAAAGACTTCATCCTTACAATAGGAGCGTAGAGCGTGCGCCTGTGCAATTAAAAGCGTAGTGAGGATAGTTTCACCACCCCTCAACAAATAGATAAGCTTTGAAAGTGAGTGCTTCTGAACGGGCTCAACGAAAAGCTACTGATGAGCATAGTATGGACCAAGGAGGCGCCGAACAGCGTAAAAGAATAAGCTGGACTATCGCAAGAGGGTTGCGTCGCTCAACAACCCAGATGGTTAATTTTTGAGAATCCTGCTTTGATGTATCAGGGTGTCAGAAAAGTTTTGAGAAAATTCAGAACTTTTATTGTATTCAAACTACAACTGAACAAAAGCCTAGTCAATCAACAATGTATGATCCATTGGTGGCCACAACCTTGCTCCATCGTACGGGCTGGGAGACAAATGGCTCTCTCCAAAAAGAAGCAGGGCGTGACGCTGCCCATTCGTCAACTGCGCGCGCGATGTCGCCGTTGTGAAACTGCCGTCCACAGCAGAAATGCTCGAGACTTCGGAAAGCGTGAAAATCACAGGGGGAGAGATCCGAGGAGTAAGGTGGGTTGGGTAGCCAAACGATGTTCAGCTTCTCTAGCTGGCTCTGGGTACTCTTTGCTGAGTGTGGCCTCGCATTATCCATCAGAAGATGATACTTGCCCTTGTACATGTGGTCAACGGGTAAAGTGGACTCCATCTCTACCAGCTGTGAGCAGACGAGGTTGTCATCAATCGACTGCCCAGCCGGTAGGACCTCGTAATGAACGACGCTCTTGCTACAGTAGTACAAAGAGAGCAGGTGCTTCTTGCCGTGGATATCTCTCTTTGGGATGGGCTGTGGGTCTTTAGGCAGCCACTGTAACTTCCTGTCCGGGTTGTTGTACGTTATCCACTTCTCATCCATGGCCACTATTGGCTCAGTCCATGCCGTCGTTCGGGAGAGGGAGAGTAGAGAAGAGCAGGCCTTCACATGTCTGTTTTGCTCGGTAGCTGTCAGATCGTTGGGTACGGTATGAGGATGCCTCGATACATGACCGGATCGAGCAGTATCGTCGAGGGAAAAGTCTCCTTTTGCCAATCGATCCAACCAGCGGTAAACAATAGCGGTGGAGTGGGACTCGGGACCCATCAGCGACACAACCTGCTGATGGACCTCGGTTGGGTTGAAGCCGGAGCAGAAGCATCGAAGCAAAATGATGCGGTAGTCAGCCCGGCTGGACATGATTGTTGCGAATCGGTGGCCCCACTCGCGAGGGAACATGCCCCTGTTGAGTGTGGTCCCCCATTCACCCCGTGGTGCTACGAGGTACCAGGAGACCCAAGACCCAGGGGGGATACTAGGGGACCCCATGGTGTGAATAGGCCACGCACCTACCCTGGCCGACGGGGGCCCCGCGTGGTGACTTCTCTCCCATCGCGCTGGACAGCGCCTGGATTGACGCACGCCCGCAGCACGCACTAGCCGCGGGTGCCTACAGGCATGCTGTATTGACCCCGGACTGTATTGAGCACACACAACCCCGAATACCACATGATGACCCCATGGTACCCAACTACAACACTAACCCCTAACTGACCCACTAACAGCAACAGCAAATATACACAACAATACCAATAACAATACCATGGAGACATTAATAGGAGACTCACCACCTTCCTCGTCGTAGACAGCACAATACATACATCCACGGTTTATTCCATACATCAGCATCAGAATACCACATCAGAATAGTATAGGAGTCGGATGCCAGATAATATGGAATACAGGGTAGATGAGACCGCTCCGGCTGGAAGACTGTAGTGGCTATCCGAGGTCAGGCGAGCCCCATCCAGGCTCGCCGTCCTCCCTGTATTGCAGCCGGCTGTAGTGCGACGTGAGGAGCGGCAAGGCTCCGCTCAGGCGATCCCCGGAATGATGATGAAAGCAGGCTCACAATGGCGGCGCCCCAGAGCCGCGCCCGCGCAGCCGCTCGACGTGTCGACGGAAGTATAGAATGAGCCGGGCGGGGGGCGGCGCACCGCGGTCCCCGCCGACCAATAGCGTGCGCGGGCAGGCGGAGCCTCGGGAGCGCCTCATCGGGGGTCCTGAGCGGATACGGCAGCCCGCGGGAGTTTGAATATAAGGGAGCGAACCATCGCATTCGCGACACTCCCGCCAACAAAAAGAGAATGGTCTCCCGCGGGGGCTTCTACCGAATCCTGTCTTGCCGCATGGGGCTTAAGGCCCTTTTGGATTGAGTGGGAGCCGAGCACAGGGGGAGCACAGGTGGAACGAGCTAGCCCATCCGGAAGCTTACGACCTAGACCCGAACGCCCAGGAAGAAAAAGCGCTGGACGCTGGAGCGGTCTCGTCCTGTACTGACTAACAATACCGTGGGTCATAACTGTACAAACAAAAATCAAAATTGTCAGTTGCTACCTGTAATGCCTCATGGATCAACTTCTATACAAATAGAGGCTTCTAACCTACAAGGGGGTCTACAGGGTCATGATTGACCTACATATAGAATATGAGTAACTACTACTATGAGAAATACTACACTAAATACTACTACGAATGATAAATAAACAATTAACAACAGAACAACTAAAAGGATTATAACAAGTGACAAAGAATACAATAAATCATACTAAACAACACTGGAATGACTGCAAAGCAATGCACGTGCACTCACGACGCCGCAAGTGAGGCGGGTTCCGCCGCAAGGGCGTACTACCGCAGCCCGCTCAGTCCATCTGAGCCTGTCCATGCTGGGAGTCCGTCCGTGGCTGGCTCTGGAACCGCTCATCGTTCGCTGGGCCTGGCGCCTGCTACTGAAACACAGAGGTGAGACACGCAACACCGTTCTGGAATGCCTAACTGGAAGATTAACTCACAAAAAATAAAATATTATAAATTACGAAAAACTGTAATGAGTAAACAACTAATTCAAAAGTGGCTTAGGCTTTCGGTGTCCATTGAGCTGGTTGTCTTGGAGCGTGTCGTCTTCGCGGGCCCGGTGTTGATGTCGATCGTCGACTTCGGCGAGATCGTCGTACATACCACTGCTCCACGTCGTCGTAGCTCGTCGACTTGCCGCTCGACCCAGTGGAACCTCAAGTAACTATATTGCGTAAACAATAAATCATTACCCAAAAGAGAAGCTCCGTGGGAGATAGGTAACGGCATCGTCAATGACTCGGACTCCAATCCATCCTACCACGTTTCGCATCAATCGGGTGCGTCGGTGGAGGGCCTAGCCTATCTCATATCTGCAGTGACTAAAAGGTCATACGTAATGACAATACGACTGTAGTGACTCGGTAGTGCCACGTCCTTCGCTGTCGTGCTCCGACTCCTCCTGATCGCGGCTTCGCTTGCTGCTTTCCTCTCTAGGAGAGGCCTCCCGCCGCGCCGACGAAGAAGACGTAGGAGGAGTCGGTTGATGTTGTCCTGTATTGACTCTGGTCGCACGCGTTGGCATCCCAGTGGGACCGTAAGTCCCCTAGGACGCTGGCCTCCTCTTCCGGGGAGGCCTGACCTTCGGCCAGCGCGTGCGCATCTTTCCAACGTTCCTCGAGCCTCCTAAGGAGGCTCTGGCTGTATTGAGCGTGGTAGTTGATGTTGAATCCACGCTTGCTTCCTGTCGACTCGTCAGGGCTGGCTCGGTTACTGTCCGGGGCAGTTGCTATCTGGTGCTCTGCTTCCTCCAGGGCCTTCCTAAGCGTATTGATGTTCTTCCTGATCCGTGCCTTGGTCGCTCCGATGGTTTACATAGTGACAGCTCGACTGCGGGTTTTCCTGAAACACGTACTAAACGACTTACGGGGCCCCTTGCAGGGGCACCCTTCGCGACGCGTGAGGTTCGAGGAGGACATGGTGGAACAGATAAGCAGGATAGCCGATGTAAAAGACAACTGGAGCGGGTAGGAAAAAGAGAAACTACTAAAGTACTACTGAAGAATGGACTAACAACTACTAGGAAGGATAAAGTACGGTAAAAGAGATATCTAGAGGGAGACAGACTATAATGAGAAGATATATGAGGAATAAACGGAAAGCACATTAAAAGGACTGTAATGCTCATATACGGAATAAACCTGTATTGTTGACGAGGAAACTGGTGACTCTCCTTTTTTACCTAACCCCAACTACGACTAAAAGGAAAAAAGGAGGGTGTGTGTGTGTGCTGTAAGTGCGCGGTGCGCCAACCCCATACGAGCGCTGCCATTGCTTGCGAGGATCCGCAGTATCCCCATCTGCCACGGAGGTGGGGGGGGGGGGGTTATTAACCAACCCAAAACAAAAGAAAGGGGAGGGAAAATATTACTAGCCAACCCAAAACAAAAGAAGGGGAAAGGCTGTAGTATAGGGGGGAGGTAATTACTAACCTACCCATGACAAAAGAGGGGGGGGGGGGGTAGTATAGGGGGGACATAGCTAGCGCACTACCCAGGGTGCTAACGGGGGGAGTCTGGTGCTGCGGCAGCGATCCATCCAAACACCAACACCTACTGCCTGAACCGGGTGGCCAGCCCGTATGGCAGAGGATCAATGAGACGCGTCTCCCCTAGGTGCGACCAGGACTTACCCCGCCTGGTACTAACAAGCTCGGGCTCGAGCACACCTGCCGCCGACGCCCCGCGCGTCGTCCCGTCCCCACACCGCTGCTCCACTGTCGTGCGCCGGCCCAAGCGCTACCCATCCAGTGCCCAGCAGCGCTTTATACGGCCGTCTGCCACCCAGCCGTATGGCTGTCTGCCACCCAGCCTGGAGTTTCTGCGCGCTGCCCTGGCAGTGGATGGGATCTGTACTGCTTGTTTTGCCCCAACCCTTTCAAAAGACCCCAGGGACACTACAGCCACCCAAGGGAAGGCATGGCTCCCTCGCATCAGGGCGTGGTAGGGCCAGATTTTACAGCCAGCTGACTTAATGGCCAGCCAGCAAACGGGTCCGCTTACCAACGTCCGATGCACCATGTTGCGAATCGGTGGCCCCACTCGCGAGGGAGCATGCCCCTGTTGAGTGTGGTCCCCCATTCACCCCGTGGTGCTACGAGGTACCAGGAGACCCAAGACCCAGGGGGGATACTAGGGGACCCCATGGTGTGAATAGGCCACGCACCTACCCTGGCCGACGGGGGCCCCGCGTGGTGACTTCTCTCCCATCGCGCTGGACAGCGCCTGGATTGACGCACGCCCGCACCACGCACCAGCCGCGGGTGCCTACAGGCATGCTGTATTGACCCCGGACTGTATTGAGCACACACAACCCCGAATACCACATGATGACCCCATGGTACCCAACTACAACACTAACCCCTAACTGACCCACTAACAGCAACAGCAAATATACACAACAATACCAATAACAATACCATGGAGACATTAATAGGAGACTCACCACCTTCCTCGTCGTAGACAGCACAATACATACATCCACGGTTTATTCCATACATCAGCATCAGAATACCACATCAGAATAGTATAGGAGTCGGATGCCAGATAATATGGAATACAGGGTAGATGAGACCGCTCCGGCTGGAAGACTGTAGTGGCTATCCGAGGTCAGGCGAGCCCCATCCAGGCTCGCCGTCCTCCCTGTATTGCAGCCGGCTGTGGTGCGACGTGAGGAGCGGCAAGGCTCCGCTCAGGCGATCCCCGGAATGATGATGAAAGCGGGCTCACAATGGCGGCGCCCCAGAGCCGCGCCCGCGCAGCCGCTCGACGTGTCGACGGAAGTATAGAATGAGCCGGGCGGGGGGCGGCGCACCGCGGTCCCCGCCGACCAATAGCGTGCGCGGGCAGGCGGAGCCTCGGGAGCGCCTCATCGGGGGTCCCAAGCGGATACGGCAGCCCGCGGGAGTTTGAATATAAGGGAGCGAACCATCGCATTCGCGACAATGATAAGACTGTCGGATTTTCGTAACCTAGGTGGCAAGGCGACTGTATTGATTGAGATTTAGATCATAAGGCTATGATCTACAAGGATTTATAGTAACATCATATAACTCGAAACCTGTGAGAAAATATGTCATTTTATTTGGATACATCAAAAATTCTCAAAACTTTCTGGACACCCTTATATAACGTTGCTGCTTCAATCGTATATTTATTTTTTATTTATTTTATTTATTTAATACACTGGAGGTGTGCCCAAACACTATTATTAAAAGGATCAATTGCAAATGCAACAATTGGCCAGAAAATCAAAACGAAAACAAAAAAATACAAACTCAAAGAACACACAATTATTAATACACTAAGTATATTAGCACATCGTAAGCTCATTGCTAATATTAGGTACCCTCTAAAGAGTACCGAAGAGTTGTTTCTTTTAATTTATAATGCCTAGAACTAGTCCGTGGCTACATGCACGTAAGTGGGGTCAGTAAATTCACACTTCGATCCTAAATCACGTCCACACCACGCGAGCTGTCCCGCAGCAGTCCCACAGCCAGGGGTTATCCAGCGCAACTGACAATGTCATTCCAACCCGGGTGCATGGTGGCACCTCATTAAACTAAATACGTACGCTGGGACTGGCCCTGGGAAAGCAACTACGCGTGGTTGTATAACAATAATGTGATGTTTAATATCGTTGCTTGGTTTTCTTTTTTTCTTTTTTTTAGTCGCACGGCCCTATTTTTGTTTGTTTTTGTTGTTCTCACATAGATCGCGTCCTTGAGACGTATTTAAGTAAATAAATAAATAAATAAATAAATAAACAACCAAATCAGGTGGTAGAACTGCTTGTGAGAGCTGATGAATGCCCCTAAATTCTTTTGCGAGAACTGTGGGCAGCGAGCAGTTGATTTCGATAGGACGTGCTTGCGCCGCCGTCAGCGATAAAAAATATCAAACAAAAGAATATCCGCCATACAAAAGCACGGAATGAGGTTGTAGGCTGCTGCTAATAAAAAATTACGTGAAAAAACGATACTCAGGAAACAATGAAATTACGTGAAACGATGAAACTCAAACTTAGCGGGCGCAAAACTTACAATGGTTGTAGGAAGCAAAACGAGTAGGTACTACAGAACGAAAAGAACAACCAAAAAACAATGCTTTAGTAGAAATGGATGAGTATACATGTTCGAATTTTTCAATTACGTTTCCTTTACACTTACCCGCTCATCACAGGGTAGCATAGATTCTTCACCGTCCAATGAAACCGGCATTTCAGCACACCTGCTGTTTCAGCACCGCCAATGGATTGTCGCGATCGAAATCACTACGAAAGGATCTGGCTCATCCGATCAGTACGCAGGGAAGAGAGATCATTCTGCAGTGCTTCGAAAATCCACATTCTGAATTCGGCAACAAGGTTCGCTACTTTGCTTTACCAATGTGTTACAAGAAACTAAACATTATATGTGCATATGATTCGCTGGAGAGTCTTTGGTTTCAATGCCAGCTGGAACGAGGAGGTAAGCTGGTTTTCGATTTTGAAAAGGTTTGTAAATATAGCCTAGCACTTCTTTGTGTTTGGGCGAGAAATGTGATCACAATTAAAGATACTCTCTTGCTTCCTTTTTCATTGCAGTGTTCAACCTAAAATTATGTTTACTCCCAACCTTAAAGGAGCATAACTTCAGTTCACACTATTTGCACACATACTGCTTCTTGTGAGGAGATTCAGAAAGACTCACATATGAGGTGTAGTACCGCTGATAGGTAGTGAAGCATTTGGCGTCAGAATCGCTCGCAATAGTCTGTTTAATAACATGTAGCCCCAATATCTGTGCTTTTTCAAACATTTATAATTTCTTGAACAAACAATCAAATAAATTTATTTTTCTATTTACTCGAATGAACAAATAATCAGTGAATTATCCGAATTTATTTATTTATTTGTTTACTTATTTATTTACGTCATAAGTGACATGTCATACTCACTAGAACATGGATTAGAACAGAGCCCTTTAAGTCGGAAAAAAAAGTTAGAAAAAGCAAAGCAGAAACAGCACCAGATCAACGAATTATCGGGCAGCGGCAACACCCACGGTGGTTAATTATAGGAAAAAATCAAAACACCTAACTAGTACGTTATAGCGCCGCATGTAGTTTTGAATGACCAGTAATGCGTAACTTGTAGTAAATCCAGCAACAAATAAACGAAAGCAATTCAATTTGAAGTGTAGGATCAACAAATACAAGGCCTGTTCAATTTAATCGAAATCCGAGTAATCGAATAACCCAGCATTTTGGTCACTTCAAATTTCGATTAATCGAAAAATATTCATTTATATTCTACTAAACCGGTTGTTCTAAATAGAACGCATAATAGTAACGGTGGAGTTTCTTCTTGACCCATTTCGAATGATTTTGAAAGGTCTCATACACATAGCCTAACCCTTCTTTGTATTTGGGCAAGAAATGGGGCCACAGAAAAAGTTACTCTCTTGTTTTGCTTTTAGTTGCTGTAGTCAGCCTATAACAATGTTTCCTTCAGTCGGATATTCTTTACAATAAATAGTTTTGTAAAGAGAAGCAATTCCAGTGATATCCTCTGCCAAAGACAAAATCTATCTCTGCATACCACTGAAATGTCCGCGTTGAGTAGATTTTAGTAACTCAAACAGCTTTCCTCTGTGCCCGTCGCATGCAGGCCGACGTGAAATCGGTGGTTCGGGTCCGGCACCTGCTAACCAAGCCCTTTACCCCAACCCAGGCTTCGTAGATCGAATTAAGAAGAATCTGAAGAAGAGATACGCTGACCTGCCTATTGGCCGATCAGCGCGAGTCGCTAGGGTATTCTTGCGATTTTTTAAATATTTTTCAAATTTTTATATGTCTTGATCAAACTAACCTTACTCATAGAAATATTGCCCATCGTTGTCGACGACTGTCCTGCATCGTTTCGGCAGGGAATTGATGCCGTGGCGACTGAAATCCGGGGTTTTTTAATCGAAAAAATGACGAAGGTCGGAATCGAGTGCAGCTCGATCATCGTTATCC
Organism: Heligmosomoides polygyrus bakeri; assembly: GCA_947359475.1. NCBI lineage: Eukaryota > Metazoa > Nematoda > Chromadorea > Rhabditida > Heligmosomidae > Heligmosomoides > Heligmosomoides polygyrus. The sequence goes on from OX375870.1 coordinate 73,570,037, forward strand.
TTCCAGAAAGTGAGCTAGCGATCGGAACAGATCGAAGTCAGTTTTGAGGAAAGGTCCATTGAGTAGGGTGGGTGGGCAAATCACTTCCCGTCCTAATAGCTAGAGCTTTTAGCGGGTCACTTTCGAAGTATGCGGTTTTGCACTGTCATAGGGGAAATAGATCTTGTCGAGTTGTGGGAGTTTAATTTGAAAAGAGTGGCTGAGCTCTTGTAATTGGTTGCAGTACACCTGGCTGTTAACGGTGGCACCGGAAGGGAGAAGCTCCTGGTACATAACACCAAGAAGGTGCCAGAAAACACTCAGCATCTCCTTCACCTTTGGGAACTGCTGGCGGCTTCTCCTCTGCTCGAGCCCAAGCATGCCTTGCTGTATGTGACCGATACAGCACCCACTTCTCATCTCCTGTAATGAGCGAGTCGAACCAGTCAAAGCGGCGAGAGCGGGATAAGTTGAAACGGCATGCACCACCTCGTGTGGCGTAATGGTCATGTATCAGGTCCGACCTTCGCCACTTTTTCGAATTGAAAGCCCCGGATTTCTATCGCCACCGCATCCATTCAATGGGACGGTAGAGGACAGTCACCGACAAAGATGGACAATATTTCGATGGGTAAGGTTAGTTTGATCAAAATATATGAAAATTTGAGTAATATCAAAAAATCACAAGAACGTGTGAATAACCCTAGTAGTCTAATTAAACAGTATTCAAACTATACCCACCTCTCCTATCTCGCAGAAATATTAGGTTGGAAAAAAAGTCTTTTCATTTTATTCAAAGATTTATTACTTCACAACTACAAAGTCAAATCAATTGAGATAAACTCTATTTTGTTCCGCTACACATCTCCAAAGACTGGGTAATTTTCCAGTTCCTCTCGCTTAAAAGACCGCAGTTCTGGAGTCGAACCATTGCTGAATCCAATTTTTGAGGTCTTCATCGGCTTCAAAATATTTCTTTCCAATTTCTTGCTTGAGAGCACGGAAGAAATGGTAGTGGGTAGGGGCGAGGTCAGGGCTATACGGTGGATGTGGCATTACCTCCCAGCCTAGCTCCCTTATTATTTCTCTTGTGAGTCTTGCAACATGTAGTTTTGCATCGTCATGCAGGATCCTCACCTTCGACTTCTCCAGCCTGTTTTCTTAGAGAGTTGCGACGACTTTGTGGAGTTGGCCGCAGTATGTGACAGCAGTAAGTGTCTCTCCACTTCTGAGAGTTTGCCGATAAATCACTTCTCTGATATCCCACCAAACACTCAAGAGAATCTTCCTTTCGTGAACATTGGGCTTGAGATCAGACTTGGGGCTCTCTCCCTTTTGTACCCATTGCCTTTTCGTCGAAGTTGGCACACAGAACCCAGGACTCTTCGCTTGTCACAATCCGCGGAAGAAACGATTTTCTTCCTTATCTGGACAGAAGAGAAGCAGCGATGGAGAGCCGTCGACCTTTCTGAGTGTCTGACAGGGCATAAGGAATCCAAGCTCCAAATTTCCATGAAAGCCAGGATTCTTCAGATGGATTCCTACTATCCTATGAGACACTTCGAGCTTCTCTGCCAGCTGACGTGTCGTCTGCCTACTATCGGTACGAAGAAGATGGAGTAGTTCTGTGTCGTCCAATTCAGTTGGCCTTCCTGACCATGCTTTGCCCTCAGTGAATAATCTCCCTTTAAAGACTTTCCGAACCACCCGTAACAGGCGCGATGAGTAGCAGATCCCATGCCATATATATGGTTAATTTGGTCTGCTGCCTGAAGTGCTGTGGATTCTTTAATGAATTCATGAAGAATGCCGTGCTGAAAATGGCCATGAGGTAGATCTGGCATTGAGTCCGGAAGATTGGATGGATAACGAATTACAAGAAGAGTCTTAACCTGTGTCCGTGTGCGAACGGTAGACAAGTGTGATAGAATTACGAAATCAGCAATCAACATTTGCTAGTGCGTTTACAAGGGGAAGGGTAAAAAAAATTTCGAAGTGTGAAAAGACTTTTTTTCCAACCTAATAGAATGCGTAGCGCATCCCATAAACGGAATGTCTAGCGCCGATCCTTATCCTTTGCTTTCATTGTCATGTTAACATCTGTCTGTACTCAATGAAAACGTTCACCAGTGCTTACTTTCTGCGGCGTGTAATTAGCCAGAAGTCATTTATAGCAGGCGTAGTACGCTCTTATGAAGGCAATTGTCGTAGACACGTGTGAGGACGTCATGAGCTGCAGGTCGCGTCTTTCTGACGCTGCAACGAAATCGCTAAAGAAAGCGGTATTTGACGCAGCAAAATACCGTCGTCACCTTGCTCCAACGATGTCGTATAACGTGCTTGACGCATGTTTTCTCATGAGCAGAGGCGTCAGCTGGCGTTCGGTCTTTGAAAGCCGGGCCCCGGCATCCGGCGTCGCAAGCATCCGTCTGTTGCAGCGAGCACCGATAGGAAATCGAAGTGATGATCGCTGGCTTCGCCGATAACGGTCGTAGTTTGCTACTGGTCACAGCGGGTTCGGTGAACAAAAAAAAAACAGCAATAGGTCCTTCTCGTGCACACTTAAAGGCAATGTGCGTTGCAGGTGTTGCAACGAATTTTCGAGAAGCGTACCGATTATCAGAAGTACGTCTACACGTTGGGCAAGGAGCGAGCCTACCAAATGAGCGTCCGACTGAAAGATCTCGTTGAGGAGGTGGTGTCGAAGGTTCGTTTATATGGTTATATTTTTAAGATTTGACTGGTGGTTAGGCATATACATGTGTGTTCGAAACGTCAGCGTGAACTTTTATGATTTTTCTACGCCAAGAAGTCTGCTGAATACCGATATCAAGGAAGTTTTCACTAGCTCTCGGTTTTTGAATCATATTCGGTCAAAGTGGTCTAATATTCTAATCATTCTAGTGCTAAAAAATTTTCTAGTATGCGTACAATTTACCCGTATGCTCAAAAATGTTTACTAACAAGACGTGAGTGTTTGGAGTCAATTATTTTAGCAAAAAGAGCTTATGATAGCAACTTTTTCTCCTCAGATGGACAACTTCTTGAGCCCTCTCTTTGTATTCGGATTCTTCATTCTTCTAAAAGTTCAAAAGCTCAATCGAACGTAATGCAAAAGGCCGCTATTGTCGGCATTTATGGTAGAGTTTTCAAGTAGTTATCCAAACTAAAGAACCGAGATTTGTGTTTCTTTTCAAGAAATACCATGATAAGAGGCGCGTAGAAGCGCAGTCGGAGGAGGCGCCGAATGTCACATGCCCGCGATTGCAGGCTTCTGGTTCGGAATTGCTGCGCAGACCAGCCAAGCCTTCGAACTCACCAGGGATGATGAGTTTGCACCAGAATTGTCTGGGAAGCATAAGGCGCTGATTTCTATATGATGATCACTGCAAGTTATTGTGTATGCCAAATACTTCATAGAATTTCCTCCACGACATCCAGAAGGAGTAGAATGCGTAGGGCATCCGTAAAGGGTGATTGATTTACGCCGTCCTTTTTCTTATCCTTTACTCGGATAAGAGGAACCAAATGTTTCGTTGCTGCAGCAGCTTTATAATTCAACCCGCAAATGGGTTGACTGAACCACACGTTTTATCCTTTCGAATCTGCTGCGAAACCAAACAAAAGTGCTGTCATGTTACCCAGCAAACCTATATGTAGCTATCTACTGTTCTATAGATTTGTGGGGCAGGTAAACATACTGCAGAGCTTCCCTGACCCACGGCGACGTATGTACAAACCTAAGCAGTGAGAAAGGACCTGCAAAAGAAAAATCTTATTTACAACAGTAGTCTATAACTTCTAACTTCTTGAAATCTTGGCATTGTATGTTGTTAGTAGTCAAGATTTTTTATGCCAACAAGAGGTTTTTAGGTGGATATTTATGGAACGTGAAACGTCAGGCCCTGATGAATAAAGATCCTTCTAAAAACCTCGTATTGGCACAAAAACTTGACTGCCTATTCATACCATTTTCACGTCGAATTGAACACTTTTCAATCCAAATCCGACACTCCTCTAATCTAGCTTTAAGGTAAAAAATTGAAATCAAGGCGAGCTGTTCCTATTCTAAGAGGCCTTCAGGCAGGTTAAACTGCAGACCCAATACGATGGTTGGAATAATTTTTGTTTCTGGAAATTTTGGTATAACATTCTTTGAAATATTTTGGACTACAGTTTCTGATAATCTTATGATTTTATAACATTTTTATAAGTATTATAAATTTATGAAATTTTTATTTTTAGAAAAAATAATAATCTAAAATTGGTGTTGAAGCACAGTAAAGTGGCAAGCGTATAGCACATTAAAGGATCAGATTGCGTCATGCACTCAAAAGGTTCGCCGCAACTTTTATTTGATTGATCGCGTAGAGACTATTACCATAATCCATGAAAGTGAGGATATCTGTGTCTTTACAACTGTCTTTGTTGTATTGTTAACATGTGTTAAACATCGTGCAAACAGAAATTCTGCTATCAATTGAATAAAAATCGCGACGTCCTGAACCAGGGGATGATGCAATTCTTTTCTTGCACAGAAAAATGGTCGCTTTCCTGCACTTCAAAACACGCTTTAAATCATTATTTTCCTCAAAAAACGAAAATTTTGTAAGATTTTAAACGTGTCCACTCAGTGTGTAGATGAATTAAAAATTTAAAGAAATATATAGTAAGAGTGCCCTTCAACAATAACTGTTCTAACCTTATTGGAGAGTCTCTAGTGTAACGTAGAAGGAGCTTACTTCAATTTGGAAGAATTCGCTTTGATTTCAAAGGTCTTGGTTTGGCTTAGAAAAGTGTCCAATTCGAATATCAACAAAAAATGGAATATATGCCAATATTACCGGCTACTGGTAATAGAACACTACGATTGAATCTACTCCACATTTTCAAGCACTATATTCTCTGCGTATTTCTTTGAGTGTGGTTTCAGGTTCAACCTATACATAGATCCTGGTTTTCCTGAAGACTAATAATCGTTTTCGCTGAAAACGAGAGTGCTCAAGTTGTATGTGAGCCACACAAAAAGTATTGCACTGACTCTGTCGGCGTTGAAAGCATTCCGACAAAGAATAAACAACACTATGTTTTAAGGGGTGGGGGGGGGTGGTGGAGTTAGTGACCGACGGAGAGACTCAAATTAAAGTCAAGATGCGTCGAATTTGTGAATTTTGCACTTACAAATCGTTTCTATCGTAAAACCAACCTCGACTTAACTGGGCGACATTGTTAAGAAATAAGCGACAGCATAGTGCCATCTTATCTCTTAGTACTTGAATGAATTAATTGTGACCTATTCTTACGGAGCCTTTATGACTCATCGCTCTCGCGCCAGGTCCTTCGCGCGGCCAACCTGTGATCAGGCCACCCAACCTCGGCAGGTCAGCTCTCTCAGGAGTTTCATTTTGCAATTTTGAAACCCATATTCGTAGTCAGCATTCTGAGCTCTTTCTAATAATCCTTGTCTCCACATGTAGTTCCATAGGATTTCGAAATCCTTCCCTAGTTAGTGCTATCTTACCCTTGATTCCTTTCATGAGTGCGAATTGTACTCGCTACCCATTGTGGGTAGTGGGTACGGCTCCCCTATGGTATCTCTGCCTATACCCACTTCTTGATGAATCCGGCCCCAGTTGTTCTTTAACTCGTATGGCAAGTTTTCTCCCTGTTTCCCTATAAGTGTGTCGTCAGCACAAAGCTGAATTGCTGTTGTTAGCCTGTTATGACTGAAACGTAATGCTTTCTCTTCGCTCACAGTGCTCTGGTCCAGGTCATCCGCAACGCGTTCGGTCAGGCTTTTCCTCATTTCCAAGCATGGCACAGCTTCATTTCTCTACTCAGTTTAACTCGTTTGAAAATCAGCAAAAATCCCTGAAAATATTAAACAGGGCACTTGCGTATTACGATTCGAAGCATTCAGTTTCATAGTGAATATCCAAAGCCTTCGCTATTCAGATCTTCGATCCGGACCACATATGTTCAATCTCACGGACGTATGGTGAAGAGCATGTGGAGTTGAAAGCGTTCGGCTTCAAGCCGGACTTCTGGGTGACAATTGCCGACGCAATCACCGTGGAGGGTGTCATTCTTGACATGGCTAATCACCAGGTTCGCCGTCCACCAATCGCTCACTTGAACACCTGGCCGATCAATCAACTTCTAAAAATAATCGTCATCGCCAACGAAAACAAACTCGTCGCCTTTACTTCTAACTCATATGCCGGCCAGTTATACGGGTTTGAAGCACAGTATTCGTCTTTAGGAAGGCAGTGATTAATCTGGCAGGCAGCAATTCTTTCTGAAAACAAGTCCAGTAGGAAACGGAGGTACAACTATATATAAATAGCTAACCCATTGGTCTGTTCCTCCGTCTGTCCGTTTGTTTCCCTATCTATCTATCTGTCCATTTGTTTGTCTGTCCATCTGTCCATCTGCCACAATGGCCGGAGGAAAGGTTTCAGATTTCGATCGGCGTTATTAATCTCTACGCATGCTTGCTTTCTTAGGAGGAGCCATAATGCGAATATGTTGGGCGGTGAACAAGCTCCACAACAAATATCGACCACTCTTGATTTATCAATTGATTTTTATCGATTTTATCCAGATTCGACAAGGTGAGATGGGAAACACGTAAATAATGTTGGTCGGTGACAGGAACAGACATTACAGGAAGTAAACCATATCGGTTATTGGCAATTGTTGGGAAGGGGGGGGGGGGGAGGAGGGGCGAAACCCTAGGATGTCCGAATACTGGCTGTTAATTCTAGAAGGTCGTTGACGCATCCACCAAAAATTAGATGTACCTCATCATTGCGCCCGCAGGCATCCATTACACTATCGCGTGTCCATTAGAGCACGTTGTCGATATCTGAGCTCTTTTGAGTGTTTTTCTTCACGTTAGCTGTAGATGACTGGTTACGAGCACAGAACAAGGATGGTGCCACCCACTTGATCTCCTCAACAAATAGCGCGAAAGAGAATGTCATTTTTCACAGCGAGATTCTCGGTTTTTAAATATATGCTCATGTTGGTATCACACCCATCCTTTTTCAGAGACGGTACTCACTCGATTACAGTGGTTGCCGTACTGCTCGTAAAGTGTGAACATTGCGCACTCGCTCAACTTCTTGTGAACATTCCATCATCCCTTGAGGACCTCCATCTGCGTCCGTCTTCAGACGCTATCCTTAGCAGAGGGCAATTTAATGCGTTGAACCTCCTTCCAGATTACTTCCTCACCAAGGCTGTAATTTTCTCCACTAATCGCTATCTGCACCTACGTATTTCGAAACTGCCAGGAAAACCTGCCTCTTTCTGGTTTGCCATTTCCTTGCAGAGCCTCGCTCTTACACCTAGAGTTCGCAATGCGCTTATTTGGCGATTACTTTTGAGGCTGAAACAATCAACCAAAATCAAAATTTACTGCAATAACTACTGTTTTCCACAACTTCGTACTTTGTATTTGATTGGGTAAGCAATGAAACTGCAACGGAAAATAGGCAGGAGGCTAGGTAGTGTAAACATCACATTATAGCTCTAGGTATTTGATCCCATTCACTGTAGCCTAATAATCGTTTAAGGAAGGCACAGTAGCTCTTATTTGAGGTGCCTTTAGTAAAAATATGGGACAAGTAAATAATGTTGTATTGATCATGGAGATGGTAGAGTGAACAGAGAAGGATCTCGGATGCACTCTCACTTGCGCAAGTCAGGCTTTATATCCGTCCAAGGTCGACGAATTGGTACCAGACTTGTCCAGAAAGGATTAGTCAGTGCCTTGTTCATCGCGCGAGTATCGCAAGCGGTTGTATAGACTAAATACGGATTCATATTGCATCCACGATATCCCGCGAAGGTAGAGTACGTGGCGCATCCGAAACGGTGAATCCGAATTCAAGCCTTTTTGTTCTTCGTTCTTTACTCAGCTTCGCTCAGTATTAATGATTTTTGATCAGTGAATAGTTTTTGACCAGTATTGACTAGATTATCTCAAATTCTTGAATATGATGGCCGTTGGTCATTTCAACAAAAACTGAGGGAAACTGGTGAAGCTTCCAATATAAAGAAACTACTATCAAGTTCTGGGACAAGACTCAGAAATCAGTCCTGCTTCTCGGACGGTTGACTGTTGGTAATCGATAATCGATAATCGACCGTGCTGATGTAGGTGTAGGTTGTTTTCTTCCCTCGTCATTAAAGCGCAGTAGTAATATGGATAAGGGATGAGGACAGTGGACGGAATGCGTATTTGGCAATACAATGACCTGCAGTGGCCAGCCAATGAACACGTCAGCGCTTTATCCTTCCCAGACAAATCTGATACCAATGTACCGACCCCAGAGGAGCGGAGGAAGGGTTAGCTGACTTGCTTGGGAAATCCGAACCAAGAACCTTGTATCTTCCGCCCCCGACAGCCAGCACCTTTACCGACCGCCCTCCACGCGCCAATAATATGGATGCCCTTAAAAATCAGGAGCGATGGACAATCAAAGCGAGAATATTATACCTGTTAGTATTTTTGAACAAATCGTCGCTCTATCTTTGCCCGATGGCGTTACTCATCTCATGAGAATATATCTAATACCTCTAAGCAATGACGATAAATAAAGCTAGATTCTTTTCTTGACGCGTACCCCGTTTCAGCCAGCTGACACCGTTGCGGCATGGTCGAGTTTGGTGACGATGATGTTCTCGGCTGTACGAGATGGTTATTACTCAGCGCTACGGAAGCATCGGATGTCATCTCGACGCGGACTTCAGCGACACGCGACTCAGGAGAGTCGTGATGCTGAAAGTGTGCGTGAGCTTCTATTTTTAGCATGCTTCAACCAAGACGAAGATGAATAGAAGCGGATGTTCATGCTATCATCCGCTGATGGCTACCGCTATGCTTCAACCAGACGATGTCCAAGATGAAGATGAATAGAACCGGATGTTCATGATATCATCCGCTGGTGGCTACTGTAAAACATGTTACGCTCTACTACGTAGCAAATTTACACGGGGCATCCTTGCAAACTATAAGAAAGTTTTCAGTTTGCTTTTTTTCTTCCTAAATTTAATTTTACCCACTTGATGTGCTAGTCCACGCTTTTCTTGCTTGATTTCACTGCAGTTTCATTCGAGCGTTCTCAAAGGAATGTACATGGAAAGTCAAAAACGCATGCGTGAAACGCCCTAAGATTCCCACCCACTTAGCAACATCATATGTTCATTTTTTGAAGCGCAAGGGGAAGACGTGATGATAAGAAAATGAATGAGCATTCGAGAGCGCTCAAAGCTACTCAGATAAACCATTCCAAATGCACCATATCCTCAGATCCACTGCCGCAACTACGAGACTGGACACTTCCCAGAAATCTGACAGGTGCAGTGTAGAGGAATATGAAAGGTAGCGGAATCGCGTGTTCCTGGGATTTCCACCAATACTTCCTTCGAGTAGTAGCATGAATGAAGGGTGAAGTGTGAACCAACGATCACAAGTTCTACTTGTAAAGCTTCAAGTGAGAGGTGGTGCACCGACGAGACTCAGAAAAACAGGTCGCCCTATTGTTCCTCGTGTGAAGAATAGGTTTCTTGATAGGAGCAACATCCAAATTTTCGTGAAACTACCGACGCTTGGATCAGAACGCGCCACGCCAACTAGTGTTGGAACCATCATCAATCGTGGCGCCTGATACATTCTTACGAAGTCAGATGAACGACTCGTTTGGAATATACAGCTAAGCTTGATCGTAGTGTAGCATACAGTTTTCTTTTGCTTTGAAATTGACGTGGTGTGGCTACGCTTCTTTTTGGTTTAATTGTAGCACTAGATGGATAACGAAATATTACACGATATTTCAAGAAATCTATACTTTTAAAATAAAAATTCAGCTAGATCTAGCTTTAAAAGACGCGCATTTGTTTATTTCCATTCTTAACGCAAATGAAATTTACACCATGAATTAAGTAATAATCGTAATACACTGGACGAGTCCACGGTGCGAATAACTAACACTCTGGAAGATTTTCGTTCTCTTGCGCTTTACATATAAAAATACTAAAGAAAAATTTGTAAACAGGCGGAAGCAAGACTAAATGGAAGACAATTAAACTCTGGGTATTAGATAGCTCTAGATACATTACCCACGCAGAGGTGCGCAGTGCATTCCTCATTTATGTGGTGTGGCAGGTAGTTTCCAGCAGAGATTCTCTCTGTGGAGCAAAGGATGGAACAGACCGAAAACCGTGACACGTTGTTCTTGTTACTGCACCGCTTCCTGCTGTGACTGTCTCCCTCATAGCGATGTCTGCCTTTTACAGAACGACATTTTCAAAGCTTTGTAGTTTGCTAGATGCAGTGATTATAATTCTTCTTGCGGCTCTCTGATCCTGCTTTTCACTGAAAAATGACCCACTTTCCTATAGTTCTGTTAGTTCTCTAACTTTCAAAATTAGTATAGTGCGTTGCAGAATGTGGAGCGTATGCCGACTTCCACCGAAAGGGTACGTCATCATCCGGCCGTCCGAAGTATCTCCATGTACGCCGTGACTTCACCAAACGGAACGCCGAAGAAGAGTACGTTGCGTTGAATGCATGCATAAACAACGATAGTCAACGATAGTCTAACGCTCACAAAGGAAGAGGAAAAGAGGAGGATGCTATGGTGGACGATCAAGAATGCAATTTAACAGTAATTTTCTCCCGTTGTCATAGATAGCGTCTTGATAAGCAAGTATCCATACATAGTGTCTTCAGTTATTACATTCAGTCTCAATAATCCTTCTTGGCTGTGTGGGTTCCAAATACCCCTTTATAGAAGACTAATTATAATGTGAAAAGCTCAGGCTTCGCCTTCATAAACCTAGTCCTTATTAGCCAAAGTGCTAAAATAACACTTTTTCCTACAATAGCTACAGCTGCTCTTCGGTATAGTTAACCTAAGCTGTGTTCCGACCTGAAGCTGAAAGCAAGAATCTCGTCAGTAAATCCTTTTCTGTTTATTGACTTCTCCATTACTTCACTCATCTTCGTCCTGACTCTCCATCTCGATTTATCTCTGAACAGACAAATATGCTTCTTATTTCAGTTAGGTAATAACTAAAACAAAACGAAAATAACGGACAAGACACATACTAATGACTAAAACGTCGTGGAGGCTATTTAAATGCGTATTTGGCTTATAATGAATTTCGATGGTCATCTGATGAACAGGTCAGTGTTTAATCCTTCCCAGGCAAGTTTAATACCAACTCGCCGACCCCGGAGGGGGGGGGGGGGGTGAGGCTTGTTTGACCTTGGAGAGAAATCCCAACTAATGGTAGGAACCTTGTGTCGCATGAGCGCCACAACCGACGCCTACTCCTAGTAGGCTTCACGCGTATAAATTGAAGGAAAAAGGAGAGGAAATGAAGGACATCTATACTTAAATGTAGCCTTATAGCATTCTTATCTTCGTGCAAAAAATCTCTGCTTACTTACCGTACACCTCTGTGCTCGCTCTTCACCAACAGCTTTTTTAGAAGACACCGAGCATCGAACTAGGCAATAAAAACTTTTTGGCAAAAGAGAGTATGCGTACTACTATGTTCAGTCATAAATTTTGCAACATCTCTGTTTTTTCTGGAATTTAAAGTAAATCCGCTGAAGTATTATATCTTGCTTGAAAGCATGTTTCCTAGCGATGATTTTCAGTTATGAGTCGTTAATTTTCTTTGCGTTTCTGAAAAGTTTTATTTAATAGAACGATGACCTATCAAGGTGAAAAAGGGTGTGATGTCATTTTCAATCAGTTCAAGCTCGGCAGCAACCCAGCGACGGCTGTCGACCACATTCAGAAAGTCACTGGCAGTCCACTTGTAACCGAATAAATTACTGGAGACGGTATCTTGGTTCATTTCCGCCCAGAAAGGCAATAAAGGCAAACCATTCCCAGGAAGACCAACTGCTGTGAACAAAGGGCGTCTGCGTTAATCCAAGTCGAATTCTTCTCAAACCACACTAGGACTGACTGCTGATCCCCACACCTCCAGTGAACCACCGCTCGTCGGCTGGAGAAAATTGGAAGGTCGCCAAAATCGCCTTCGTCAGTGCTTCATGCTTTGGAGAAACCCAAGTAAATCGCTGTGCTTCCGACTGCCGAGAGCTCCGGCGCCGGTACAAGCGAGGAGACCTGGATGGAGTCCTTGCCAGCGATGAAAAGGGAATGTTTCACTGCGACTGCAAAGCCGGAAAGCAATAGCTGAAACGCAACGAGCTGGGGGTTCTAAGGTCAAAACCAGAACTCCACCGAAAGAAGGTCCTGCTGTGTGTTTGGTGGAGGTGTCCAGTGCACCACGTAGTCAAACGTTCTCGACGCCCGCTTTTGCCAACAACTCGACAAGTTTCAGCAAAAATCGGTGGAGAAAGAAGTCGATACGAGCCAATGTTTCTTCCACCAGGCCAACGGCTGCCGCTTACGGCACTTCAGACGCGGGCAAAAATCTAGGAATTGGGCTGGACCAAAATCAAGCAACCACAATACACCTCGGACATTGCGCCGTCTGACTGCCACCTGCTTCGGTCGATGGATCACTTCCTCTATGGTAGGCGCTTCGTCAAAGTCGACGAGGTCACGGCGGTGGTGCACGACTTCTTCAGGTCGAAACTGACCAAATTCTACAGAGATGTAATCCACTCAGTTCATGAAAAGCGGAAGAAACTCATTGAGAATAATGGCAATTAATTCTTTTAAGTTAATCTATTTTGAGGTATAATCTTATTTTTGCTGGAAGACAAATTTCGATGCAAAATTTACGACACAACCTAATAGATGGACTGACTATACGGAAAATCGTAGCTGAACCGACAAAAACAAGGCTCACCATAACACTTTTCATGATGAGTGTCCTCAAAAATGAAAAAGGGTTTATAAAGCTACGTTTTACATGTTTATTTTTATTTTTGAACTATATGCGTTTTTAAATATAAGCGCAGAAGGTGCTGTCACATAGGCACCCAAAATTTCCTAGTTTCCTCTTCTTTGCCATTTCTAGACGGTCCTTCTTTCGTGTTCGTTGATGGTTTTCATATACGGAACTATTTTATTTCCCACTCTCGGCCTTTCCGATCAATGGATATGATATCTGCGCTGAACTCCTGAAAGGATGGCCACCTCTGGCGAACTTCGCGACCGATAACGTCCGTTCGAATAAGTGCAACTCTCGCAGCTGACCATGAGTAATGCCATTGCCGAGTGCAAAGCCATTGCTGACATTGAAGAATTGACATATCACACATGTTTCGCATTTTTCAACATTTCGCGAAGTGTGCAGTATGTGTACATGCGATGTACTTGCGAATTTCAGAAGGGACCACCTACCATGCTTCAAAGCAATCCCTTCTCTTGTTCGAGACCAGACCTGAAGGTGTTTTCTGGCTTCAACATTCGTACACGATTCCCCTTTAAACAAAATTCGACGACGCATACGACGAATTCATGACGTTTGATGTTCGGTATCCTATCTTAAGGGTGCAGGAGAACATCATTTTGCTGCGCTTCTTCTTCTTCTTCTCCAGTGTTTGCCCCGCTTAACGGCGGTGTCCGCTCTTCTAGTTTGGTGACGCCACTTCGCACAATCAAATGCTGCGCTTGACTGTCTCAATAATTGGTGGCTAGGCCATTCTAGAAGATGTCACAAGAATGGGTATAGGATACTGCGCACAGAAGCTAGCCTTGAATGGTTTTGGATTTTCAGATTGCCGAATTCGCTGCCGAATTTCCTCTTATGCTCGATCTTCTTGTGGTATATGTTTACTCCCTTGTGCCTGAAAAGGCAAATTCAACCCAAATCAAACTTTACTTTTGTGCCACGCATCCCAATTTTCTAGGACGCGTGGTGGAACTGTTGGAGGAGGCATCGGCTTTCGCGTCCACCCGCCTCCACGTTCTTTTGGTTTGGGATTCTCGCTCAGACCAACTAAGCTTTCCACTCCCTCCGACATCGGTTGTCTGCCGCAGACCATTGGGCAAAAATTAGCAGTTTGCTCCACGACACCCAGTAGCATCCGTCTGCATCCTAAAAGGACCGTCTCTCGCTCTTCTTTGTTATTACTGTAGCTATTAAAAATGACAGCTCATTTGACATACTACTGCTAATGATTTCCTTTTGGTGAGAGAAATGTATTCTCATGCACATTTTGAACATCTCATAATAACGAGGTATGCTTTGCTTAGAAAAATATGCATCTGGAATCAAAAATGGTTTGTATAAAGTGCTTTCCAATATGCGGCGCATTTATCGTAGATTGTTAAGGCACTGGCTCCCCCTATGCATTGCGAATCGACTCACAGTTCTACTCTCGGCCAGACCAACAAACCCTTTCATACTTCCGTGGTCGGTAAATCGGAACCGGTCTGCGAATGAGGAATTCGCTTAATTAGCTTAATGGTTGCCACGTCAAGGCAGCGAAGGCCAAATTAATATTCAAACTGCATCAGCGATACCCCACCAAAGAGGACTGCGTAGAGGTGTCCCACAAACGCATGATTCGGTTTTATTCGATTCTCATCTTCTTACCCTTGCACATCTAATCGCGGGAAAAGCTGTATTGCACGTTTGTAGCGGTGTCAGTGAAGTTGTTTGCGCATCCAGGAAGTTAGGCGTGGTGCCCAAAATCCTACACCTCTCAGTCGGGTCAGTTGATTGCTAGTAGATACCATCTCCGTTCGCTTAAGTCTCATGTTACCCACACAGTTCTTGAGTAGTACAAACAATTCCCGATCTGTATTGGACAGAAGCGGAATGCATGGCGAATCTCGAAATCAAGTATTACTACAGCTTTATGGAGCATTTCTCATTTTATTCTCTTCCAGGACTAAATTTAGCTCGACACACTCTGACGCTTGTCTAACTTTTGCATTGCAGCGAACGGTTCTGTGAACATTATGGCTCCGGTGGCGAACCCACCTCCTCGAAATTCGGCATCGTTCTCTCGAAATTTGGACGGAGCGGCTTCGTCCAATCCGCCGATGCCGGAAGCTAGGCCGAGCACTGGTCAGGTGGTCAGCGCGTCGCCGACCCTTCGTCCTCGACCAATCTTCGAATGATATCTGTCATACTCACTAATAATGCCAACACTTCATAGAAAATCGTCTCATGTACGGGTCAAAGCTATGTTCTTCTATCACGGATTTGTCCACTTATAGGTGTTAGTAATCGGGTCCAAGCTGATGCTGATATAATCGTCTGCGTCTTTTATACTAAGTATTCTATTTGCTACTGACTAAACTTTCTGTCTGCACACTTGAACATTCCTGATGAGGAAGTACATTGTATAATGATCAGTTTATAGTGGCATTGTGTATTGAACTGTGAGGATTCTTCGTTCTTGTGAGTGCGATGTTGTGGTTGTCGTCTCGATAAATATGCTATTTGGTCTGCACAATTCGTACCAGGAGACATTACAACGCCGATCAGGAAACAACGCTTGGAGTCGGACAAGTGAGTAGGAGATATATGTCAGAGTACGACGTTCCGGCCAAAGACTAAACATCGGCGCTTGCTCCGCAATGCTGTTGCATTCTCCTACGGTTTGACCATTGAAACGAAGAAGTTAGGGTACTTTTCTAATAGGAGCCGAAGGCATACATTGTATGACTCTTCAATCTGTATAGTGGTTTGCAAGTAAGTCGAACGGAACGTACCCTACCATATCTAGGGTTCAACTTCATTCCAGTGACAGCGGATGCGGAATAGGATCAGCTGTTTTTGCATGGGGTCGAACATAATGCCTTTTATAGTGACACTGGAGCCAGAAATTTTAAAATGCATACTGAGGCATTAGATGACGATATTTCAAGGAAGTTTTTTATTTTTCCTTCTTTGATGACAAACGCTGTAGAGTACATATTTACGGAAACGTCTTGATTCCACATGGTTTGTTTACCAACACTTCACTAAGCAACTATTAGCTTAAGTTTTTTTTGCAGATTCCATCAGAACGCTATCCACGACAACTATAATATGATATGAAAGAGCGGTATACAGCCGGCATCGTGAGCATCGAATACTACTAATAAAAGAAGTTAGAACGATGCTTAGTTACGATCAAAATCAGAATCAGAAAATTAGTTAGATGAACCAGATTTTGTGGTGCAAAGCGTAGCATCGCTGCCCGGAATGCAGAAGGTGCTCGCTCCGGTTCCGCCTGGCGCTGTAGTTCTGATGGCAAATAAATATCCTTACATCTATTTCTATCTTATATGACAGCAGCTCTAGGCTTGAGCAAAAATATAAAACAATAAGCTCTAGTATTTTGTCGATCCTGTGCAAAGACATATTTAACTCCTGCACGAATCCATAACTGCTAATTTGGGTAACTGGAAAACAATATGAGGAGCTGACGTTTCCCTTCAATTCACACAAATCCTCTTCAAATCTCTTAGCACTGTTAAAGTTCCTTTTAATTTTGATACTAAGTATACTTAGATTCTGTAGTTTACGACAGGTCAATAAAGTTGAAATCTGGTGTCTCGAATAGCCCAGCCCAGACCAAAGTGGTGAATGATGCCTTGTGAACATTATTAAGGTTCCTTTTGGCTATATCCTAGTGGGCTGTGGGCACTTTTCTCAGCCCTTTTGATAATGAGGGTAAAACTGGAAGCGCATTACTCTACACAGACCGCACACCGAGCTACCTTACGAGAAGATCTTTTTATGCGACTTCCTTCTGGGAGTGTTAACCTAATTGCATTTGTTAACCTTTCAAGCGGTGACCCCTCCCCCCTCCGACTAGAATATACTCTTCTTGTTGCTCATAAAGCGTTCACTTATTTGGAAGAGCATACCTAACATAACTTAACAAGTGAACGCTTCAAAATCAACAGCGCTGTGTCAAGATTTGTGTAAGCGGAGCTTAATTTTGACCTAGATGAATCCTTATAAACAGGCAGAACATCTGAAGGTTGCAGTTATTGTTGCTGATGTTACGCAAGTGTAGAATAGGGAGAACTTACTATGTATTTAAGACTTGTTCATTTGGCCCAATAGCCGTTAATGCTTCTGTTCGAGAACAAAGTCAGTTTATGCTCGAATTCAGATCAATATTGCCTAAACCGTCCAGTTTGTAGTGAAGTAGTGCCAGGTTTTGCAAGTAAAGATCACACTCATGTTGTCCACATGGGAATCCAGCAGCCGCGTCTCGACGAGTCCGACCCGTCCATCCTGTCATCCGTCATTTTCTGGAACACTTCCTGGTTCAGGTTATGCCTTTGGTCTCAAAGCAATAAGGATCATACAAAAATTCGTTAACAAGCGGAACACTTCAGTTCTATTGTGGTTGTTTTTAGACTACCTGCGTGCATAAGACGAGAAGAGGACGGGAAATTTTATAAGTTCTTAAAGTTCTTTTACCAGTTTCGGAATCTCCTCGACGAGTGTTGGAAAAGCAAATCATTTCGGGGCCTCCAAATACCAAAATCAGTTGCCCACCTACAATCAGTTCTAAAGCGCGTTGTTTTGTTCGAAAAACTATCACTACTCAATTTTTATTCCCAGACACACTATTTATAGGCTGTGTAAAGAGCGTAAAGCGAAACTGGTTGATGTGCACGTTCTGCAATCAGTAGTAATAGTGGCATTTCAAAGGAAAAAGTGACGGATAAACAGACATCTGTCGAAGACAACTCTTCTCGCCGCTTTTCTCTACTCGACCTCTGACTGGCTTCGCCTTCATAATGCATTTCTGCATAAGAAGCTGTCTGTTACAGCATAGGCATCTTTACACAGCGCAGCATATTACTAGACACCATTTGCATATGTTGGCAGTGTTGAGACTCGATGTATTTCGACAACGGACCGCAGGCCTGCATTTATTTTTTTACAGCTCGAAGGAAAGGTGACTACAGTGTGGAATGCTTCATTTCACCTTGTCACTCGACGGCTAATGATGTTCTACAGTTCAGAGTTCTGTAAAGAATGAGCTATAATCCAGAGCGTGTTAGTCTTGTAAGACCGCCCCTAAAGTCTCTGAGATGGGCTTTGCGAGAATCTAGTGTGTGACAAAGAGCAATTTTCCTGAAATAAATACACACGTTTTTGAAGAAAATGTTCCTATTTTGTGAAGCGCATGATATCATATGAAGTAAGCTTAAACCCCAACATGACCGCAATATTGCGTTATTCCTTTTCACTCCACACCTTAGCTACCCGATTACATGAGGTTTTTCAACTACAACATCATATCGAGGAACGAAGGATGACGTAAAAGAGAGTCCACACTCTGGATAAGCAGCACTCCGAGGATTCAAAATTAGCTCATTTTCACCAAACGTCTTCTGTCCATTACTAGATATGTCACACTTGTTAGCTGTTTAGATGTAGGTTAGGGGAGCTTTTTAACTTGGTATATATACCATTTTCACGTCGAACTGGACCCTTTTCAAATCAAATTGGACACTTTTCAAACCAAGTTGAACACATTTCAAATTAAATTGCACACTTTTCAAACTAAGTTGGACACATTGCAAATCAAATTGAACACTTTTCAAGCAAAGTTGGACTCTTTTCAGGTCAAATTGGACCCTTTTCAAACCATGTTGGACACATTTCAAATCAAATTGGACCTTTTCCAAACCATGTTGGACACATTTCAAATCAAATTGGACACTTTTCAAACCATGTTGGACCCTTTTCATATCAAATTGGACACTTTTCAAACCATGTTGGACCCTTTTCATATCGAATTGGACACTTTCCAAACCATGTTGGACACATTTCTAATCAAGTTGGACACTTCTCACGCCAAATTATCCGATGTTCTGCATTTAGAATCGTGAAATGCGCGTTTCTCTTACAATATCGGCGGCGCAACAGTTAATTCAGCAATCAGTGTCAGAGACCTCGGGTTTATAGTGAGCGAGGACCTGAGGTTTGATGGCCACTGCGAATGTGTTGCTACTAAAACTACCCGATTGATATACAACATCTTCGAGCTCAATCGACTCGCAAACATGAAGTACTTTTGCAAGCGTACAAAACCTGCGTCCGCCCGGTCTAAGAATATGTTACGGTGGTATACTGCCCCCTTTAAAAAACCGAAATTAGAAAGCGTTCAAAACAGTTTGACAAAGAAATTGATGATTAAATCTCTAGATTTCACATAAGACCTTATCCCGGATGGTGCGACGAGAAATATCAAATTTAGACACCAATCCTTAACCAAGAAAAGAGTGGAGAATGACCTTTTAATGTTGTATAAAATCATATACTGCCCGGCAGAATATAGTGTCAATGAGCTATTTGACTTAAAACCATTACGCACGCGAGGAGGAACTTTAGAGTTGCTCGTACCAAAGTCCACGAAGAACATAGGAAATTTTTTCGTGAACAGAGCAGGCACAGAATTTGGCAAATTCAGCAAAAAACGGCAGGTTGCATTATGCATTCGAGCATTCAAGAAGCAGCTGGATATTAAACAATAAACGATTGATTCAGCTCCAGATTTACGGCCACCTATTTGCCCTTTTTTTCTTGTTGTAATATTTAGTATTACTTCGAGTTCTTTAAGAGTTTATTGTTGTGTTATGTTTTCGTTACGCAAGCATTTGTTCTACATGGTCACCGATGTAATAAACATACAAACATACAAACTGGACACACCTCTAAGCCTGCCTATGAACTTCGAAATCAAACTGAACGTCTTCCAAATCGAAATGAGCTCCTTATAGGTTAAACTACAGACTCCCCAAGATAGTTATAATAATTTTTTGTTAATAGAAAATTTAGAATAACTTTTTTGAATTTTTTGTATCAGCTGCCCGAAAGAGCGTAATAATTTTATAGAATTTTTATTTTTTGAAAAAATAACAAATTAAGTTTTGTTTTAAAGCACAGCAAAGCAGCAATCATGTATTAAAATTTAAATTTAATTAAAATTTTTAATTTAGCAGCATTTAAAGACTGGATCGCGCCAGGCACTCGGAAAGCAAGTCGCAACGTTTATCTGATTGATAGTGTAAATACTGCTTGCATGCAGCGAGAAAGTCAGGGTATGTGTGCTTTTTTAGGTTTGTTTATGTAGCACCGCTTGCCGTTGTGATACTGCATGCAAACAGAAATTTGCTATCAATCGAATAAAAATCACGAACTTTCAGAAGGTGCGTGGCGCAATCTCTGTTTTGCCAATGTAAAATGGCCACCTTACCGCTCTGTAAAACAAGCTTTAAATCATTGTTTTTCCTCAAAAAGTAAAATTTTTATAAAATTTCAAACAGTGTGCTCTCTCATCGCGGAATTCCTTGAACAAGAATATTACATATTCTAATATTTTTGGAGAGTCTCTAGCTTAACGTAGAAGAAGCTCATTTCGATTTGGAGGACTTTGCTTCGATTTCGAAGGTCTTGGGCTAGCCTAGAAGAGTGACCTTGATTTCAAAAGTGTCCATTTCGACGTGAAAATACTACATGTATTAATATAAACAAATTTAGTTTATTAACATGAATATATTGTGTGGGCTTCATGCTCAACATCTACACACTTTTTGGTTCTTTTTGGTTTGACGAGTCAGTAAGCCCAAAAACGCGTAGGATAACATATTTGTTTTCATCGGTTTCTTTGAATGTTGTGTTCGTGAAAGCAAGGCATCATGCAGCTGGAGAACTTTGCCTTAAGACGATCTATTCATAGAAAGATATACAGCAATAACGGGTAGCGTATATAAGCGGTGTTAGCCCTCTTCAGGATGCTCCATGCATTCTTGGTACTTCTGAAGGAGATCGCGAGAGTGGACCTACGGTTATGGCCTACTGTGACAACTACATGCGCTGCTTAGCTGGCCGACAAAACTGTGTGTCGTATTCTTCCTAGCGAAGTTCAGGGCCAATCCACCGACCCTTGAAAGATTGAAAAGCTGGATTACATTCCACGGGACGGCTGCCCTCCTATGGATGGGACCTGAACCAAGCACCCCATGTACACCAGTACTTGGCGTTGAAGTAAAATGCAAAAACTTTCTAGCAATCACTGTCTGCTTATTCAAACAGTGTAGGGTCATTCCGTATAAGTGGATTTCAGTGTCACTAGCCGTCTTCACATTAACAGAAAAACTACAGATCAATCGTATTCTTGTTTGTGTTCTTGCGATCCCATTGCAAGGAAGAGATTTATTTTCATTGTTTTCCTGTCACAATTGATGTGTGCTATTATCGGTCGTAGATGGATGAGTAATGTCCTTATCTGAGATCTTCACAGCACACCGTATCAGTATAGAGCTAGAAACTAAAAACCCTATACAAAGCACAAGCGGTACGCGGCACACCTTTCGATGAGATCTGTTCTGTACACGATCACCTTCTCAAATATGCATTATGTATTCAATGAGAGGCACAGTAGGCTTATGAATGGTGCTAAGAGGTATATTAATAAATGTTTCCGAATCGTCTTCCAGGTATTACTGTCTCGTTTCGTCGGCTTGCATCGGTCCTCTCCTTCTTGGGCACTGATTTCTGAGCCTTCCTAAAACCAATCATTTGACCAATCTCACGCATTAGGAACAGCATCTTATTGAATACTAAGAGTAGCGAGAGAAACAAAAAAATGGAAAAAAGTACGAGTGAGATCAATGGTGTATGGCTCAACATCTCGTCTTTAGCTATATGGGGTTTAGCGTTATTCTTCTTCGTTCTCAAATATGCATTATGCTTTCTACACACCAGCTTTTTCTCCGCAGTTCTGTGCCCATTTTTCAGATCCTTCAAGTTCTAGAAACAAGCATATTGGACGATCTAGCCCTCTCCAGATCTTCATGTCACACCGCAAACGCCATTTTGTTACCTGTAGTTGGTCGGGTTTTGGTTCTTGGCGTTTCCATTCCTCACAATATTCTATCGTGTGAACCTACATTCCCCATGGATCTCCTCATGTGATATCTGTTTGGCTTCGGCTCTTAGCATCACACATGCGCAACTATGTTTGCGCACTTCCAGGTCCTAACACCCTTCCGAAGTGAAGACCAGGTCCGATTGCTGTCCTACTGTGCATTGTTCTGAGCTACGTGGAGCAGCACCACGTCAGAAAAGATCATAGTGGAATGACTCCACTCGATCGAGGCTAACTGGATCCTATCCTCAACGACTTGATTTACACTCATTCCTCAGATAGGTCATTCTCAAGGTACCGGAATTTGTTTGCCTTTCCAGTGACGTGTGCTTGACAATCCATGATTCCGGTGCGTGCTCAGTGACGGCGACTGTGTCTTCTCTTACAGCAGAGCTATTTGTTTTCTTTGTTGCTGTTTATTCCCTCAAAGCGTACCTCACTGACGCGCACCAAGGCAATGTCGTCTACATAGAGGACTAGTAGTTCTGACATTTTCCAAAGTAGCCCAAATGCAAGTGGACTTCCAAAAGAACAGAATACTCCCAAGAGCCGACCAAATATGAAACCCTAATAGCTTTATGCTCATCTTTCTAGTGAGAAAAAGCGGGGTTTGTATCACCGCTTTCGTGCGTACCCCTTGCGACTGCGATTATGTAGATGACCTAGAAGCCGCCTTTGTTCAACAAGATTAAGAGGTATTCTGGTGTATCGTCCTATAAATCGTAATATGAACCAAAATTTGTTACAGGATTTCTTTCCGCAAGCTTTAGGGAACCGGGTGGAGTTATCTTTCACAAAGGTCTTATTCAAGCCTGAAAAGCTATTTGCGACCTCGTTGCACCTTTTGAGGGAATGGGCCAATACACTAAAAGCCTAAGTCTTTGCCCATTGACTAATCATTGTAGGAACCCACAGTTTTGCCTGCTCTCGCCTTTCTCGTCTTTGCAGCAGACGGTCCCTCTGATCAACTCTGTCCTCAACACGTTGCCTGTTGGAACTGAAACAGGGCGTAACTAGTTTACAAAACGGAAACAAACAGGAATTTCCTTGAGTCTGTCCTTCCAATTCGCCACGACATTCCGATTCTCCAAAAGTACCTGGTGTCAATGGCGTTGTCCGGAAGGAAATACCAGGTGTCTCGGAAAGACTGTCCAGCAGCCACCAGCACGTACGCTCCTCGGGACATGAGCTGAGACGGCTCGGTGATTCGGCGACCGTCCATATCACACAATCTGTATTTCAGCCCTTCAGGAGGGCCCACTATTGCATCAGCTATTCAGCTAACTCACTTCATCGGATTCACATTGTATCGACGTGCTGCTAGTTCCAGTATGTAATTCATGCCTTTTGCAAGCTGTTTCTTTTGGAAGTGAATGTGCTGACACTCCATACCTTGGCCATTGAGAAACACACTGAAATGCGTTAAACTTTACGAAGGAGATAACACCTTGGCCAGTTTTTTGTAAAGCTTGCACATCTCGCATTTTTTTTTTCGCAACGATCTAAATTCGGATTTTACTGCAGTAATGCATGTGAAGGCATTTGCTCGATTTTCATTTCTTTCCATTTGCATTTTCACGCAATTTTTGTTGGAACGCCACTAGATAATAAAAGATTACTCACTAAATAATGTAAGCATCCGGATGCGTTTGATCTCTGCGATTATAAATGACTGCACTGCTTGATCGTGACTTGTTTGAAAATTTTCTGAAAGAAAAATCGTTAAAATTGAATTATATGCCTGCGTTGAACATTCCTATTTTATTATTCCTGTCTTATTCCTACCTCCGTAAGGACTTGAAATGGAAAATAATACTGCATTTCCAGCGATCTTTTTTTCAGTTAAGAAGGACCAACTTTCATATGTGCCAGTGGTGATTTTTTCGATTTTATTAGCTACAATGCTTCTATCAATCGGAAAACTAACCTTCTCACGCTTTATCGATGAAGGTGCTACCCATAACAAAAGGTCTTTCTAAGTTAGATTGAAAGCATCGCTTTCATGTTACCAGGAATTATGTAGTTTAGGATTAATCTTGCACGCTGTCGTGGTGGGCCAATGGGCCTTTGAATGTGCTTCACGTTACTGCACTTGCCCTATTTTAGGGAAAAGCATCAATTTTACGAAGACATGTATTATCATGTCATGTCATAGGGATTAGCACTAATCTAAAAAATGTAATAACAATCGTTTCTGACATCGTTTTGGACGAGATTTTAAACTAGTGGCGGATCATTTCTTTAATCATTTCCGAGTCTGCGACTGAAATTCCGGATTTCTGCCATTTTGAGCCACTCCCTTTCGTTTTTCGTATTCTCCTCTTTTCCATTAAAGAATTGTGCAAATCTAAAGGCTTGTCAATCTGCGATGGATACAGCTGTGGACTGGTAAGTTGGAGACTTCGTTATCAGCCCTGAAATTGAAAGTCACCTTAGAAAACAGGCTAGCAGAAACGATTATTGTCCTGGTAAGCAGTAGCTTAGTATCTTTGATTTTTCACGTAATTTAAAATTCACTTTAGACACTGATCTGCCTTTTAAATACCACTGTGGACTTGTAAAGAAAAAGGTGTTCGTGTTCTAGACAGTATTTCAAAGTCAGGATCAAATTTATTGCACACGGTAACCCTCTCAAACGTGAAAAAGAAGACTTAAAGATTTATACTATTTTCCGTCGAATTCGACAGTCTCCAAATCAAATTGCAGAGTTAATAAATTAAACTGACAGTTTTCGAGTCAAATCGAACACTCTTCAAATGAAATTGACACTTTTTACGTTAAATTGTCCATTCTAAGTTAGCCTAAGACTTCTGAAATCAAAGCGAGTTCTTCCAAATAGAAGTGACCTCCTTATAGGTTAATTTACAAACTCTCCCTAGATGGTTGAAATAATTTTCTTTTCAAGAAAAATTTGGTATAGCTATCACCTCAATTTTTTATTTATTAGCCCAAATGAATGATATTGAATAATTGAACAAAAAAATTGGTATAGCTATCTCCTGAATTTTTTTATTCATTAGCCCGAATAAATGATATTAAATAATTGAATAAAATTTTTACTTTTTGAGAAAAACTGTTAGAATAAAATTCGTTTTAAAGCGCAAAAACGCATCAGTCATTACAAGACCAGGGTTTTTGAAACTGTTTTTGTTGTATCGTTTACAAGCAGGCAAAAATTTTTCCATCATTTGAATGAAAACTGTGACGTCTTGTAGGACACAACCTCTTCTTTTGGCTCTAAAAAATGCCGCCTTCTTTTTCCCTCAAAAAATAAGAATATTATGAAATTTCAAACCATGGGTTCACTTGTTGAGTAGGTGAATTAAAACATCAAAGAAAGTTCTGCTTAAACAGAAAATTATTCTAACCTTTTTCGAGGGTCTTTGGTTTAATGCACAGGAAGCACGTTTCAATTTGAAAGAGTGCGCTTTGATTCCAAAAGTTTTAAGCTAGCTTACAAGAATGTCCAATTTGATTTGAAAATGGTCCGATACGACGTGAAAATGGATTGCATATTTGGAGAGAAATAAGATGGTAGGTGCTTGAATTTAGGACTTTTTCTTAGTTTCCTCCTGCAATTCGAGAATTGGTCGCTCGAGAATACAGATCGATCATAAGGGAAAATGTCGGGAAAGATCTATGTTTTTGACAAAACGAGCTGACACTAAAGTTCTAAAGTTTTCGCGGAAAAATATTTTATTCTCCTCAAGACAGCGAAGAAGACGTGTTAACCGGTATCTAAAGGATGCGTCCTTTTTATTTGTGTATCAGCATAGTGCGTATAATTCTTACTGTATTCGTGATGCGGTCTAGAGTTTTTCTTCACCGCGTTTATACTACCTGCAGAATACATAAATTCCGAGTCACAGTTCAAGAAGCGGTGCCCACAGCCTTCATAATTTAAGGTTGGCATGTTGAACGCCAGCTCTCTGATCCCTTTTTTCAACCCATAAAGCACTCTAAGATTATTCTGCAAATCAACAAGTCATCTAATGGTAAGTCCATTTACTCATTTATGCATATTGCTCGAGTTTTGAGGTCAATTCACTGACTGCCTAGTTGACAAGCACTTTTATTCTTGGCGAGAACTTCTCAATCAAGCACATCCATGACTTAATGTTCAACCCTCATCAATCTGATATTTACTCCAAGAGTTCATGCACGGAATAAGACCTAACAGTAATATCCCAAGCTAATGTCAACGATTTTGTCCATCCGTTAAGGGTGTTCATAGAAACTGGTAATTTCAGCCACAAAGAGGTGTTGTATTATTCGATTAATTTTTTCCAATCGTGGTCCTCATAGTATTACTGCTCAGCGGACTCGTTTCACTTCCAAGGGTAACGACGAGCAATGAAATATTCACTCGTTGGCACCATGGCGTGTAAAGAGTTGCTGAAAACCTCCAGCAGCCGATGGCCGAATCCGCTATGAAAACGAGAGCTATGGATAACAAACGTGACAGAAATAACATAAAGCGTGGCTTGAACTCAAGTAGATGACGTGCCATTGAAAGAAATCACAAACTCATGTAGCTTCCAGGTTCGACCTTCGATGAATTTCGGCATTGATCGTTGTCCAATTGTTTAAGATGGTCTCATGTCATTTACTTTACGTAAGGAACTCAGAATTTAGGAAGAAGAATTGAAAGATCGATGAAACTCTGGAACCCACTGTCGATGCCTGGCTAAAGCCTCCTTGTCTCTCTTCTTTGTCGCATCCGTATCAAAATCCGAAACGAATTCCTCGTTACGGTAGTCGTCATTCGCACTTCGGGACCGACTAGCCAACACTGTTTGGTTACGACTTTGCGTTCGATATCTATCGTCGCTAGACTGGTAGCCATCGACGACTCGAGGCATGAGACGCTCATCATCGTCGTCGTTATAGTATCCTTAACAGTAAGGATGAGGCACTTTCTCCAATCAGGATATGGTAAACTCCCAGTTCTCTCGCATTGTGTGTGATCATCGCGATAAAGTTTAGAACGGTATCATGGGTCGCATGAAGTTTAGGACAAGCCTTGAACTGCAGACGACCATCAGATATCGTTCTTTGAACGCCAAAAACATTAACCCGACCTAATACAGACAGACATTTACCTAATACAAGAGCTTCAAAAAAGCGTTAGCACATCGCAGAATAGAAAACTGCAAGCTTTGATTTAGCCAGCTCGCTTAGCACATCTGATTTTGGCAAAATTCGTTTTATGCGAAAGCAAAATGAAAGAGGAAAAATGCAACACGTCATTTTTTGTGTCCCATTAAATAAACCACATAAATTTTTTCTTCCCTCTTCAAGCTGCAACGGCTTCATTGGGCAGCCCTGTTTATCTATTATTTTCCTTGCTTACTAGGTTTGCATACCAACTATTAATTTTGAGGAGAGGATACTTTAATATCAGTCTGTTTATTTAACACTTTTATGAGGTGGTCCTCCCGAGCCATTTTGAACTATCTCCAAAATAAGTTTGCCCCTCATTAACGTTATTTCTTCGCTGCCATATTTTTCACACAATACTTGGTTAATTCAATTCTGGGGTCAATTCCGATTCCCACTTAAAAACTTCCCAACGATGTTTTGTTGCGATCCACTCTAGCGCCCGGTGGGACTCGAATCCGCACCTCCCTCTAACCGGGAGGGAATGCTCTACGCCATTACACCACCGGCGCTGTTTGGTCGAATGCATCCACACCTTGTAGGACCGATCAGGCGGGTTCATGAGCCAGCCGCTAATATCAGCATGGAACCAGTAAAGCGGAAGGTCTTGATAGAAATTATTCAATTTCAAGTTGCAGTTCATTTCAAATTCGGTTTCAATTTTCAACCATAATAATACATCTTGTCTGCCTACTTACTGGGTGTGTCTGCATCTTTGTTCTCGAAAAAAGTTCTAGATAACGTCAAGCCGTAATTTTCATCCATATATGGGGAGTTTCAGCTTGATGCCACTACCTAAACATATATCAGATGATTTTTGTCGCAAGACACCGTCATCAGATGAGGTTCTTCACAAGAGCCCCAAATCATTACCCAATCTAATACAGACGAACATTAACCTAATATAAGGGGAGTCTAGATACAGACACCAATACATTAACCTAATGTAAGGAAACATGCTTACAACAGGCAAACCTAAAGAGCATGCAATGAGAAACAAATAAATGAAAATGCGATTTGCTTTACGCCTCACGATTCGATCTTCATCTCCGCGCCTTCGTTGAACCAACTATGATATTCAGTGTGGTTTGTACCAATCCACCGTTTATATTGTATTAAGCAATACATATACTCCAAACGTACTTCTGGAATGCGTACTCCTGGAATTTCGCTTGGAGTATTCATCCCCGTTGCGGCTTTCTGGATATCTTCGCGGTGTCTTGTACTGCTTATCTAAATATTATAAAATGAGCATGACCATGGTAAATGCGTAGTACGAAATAGGCTGGAAATCAAGCAGCTTTCGATGTGAAACTTTTAGGTGATGAAACATGGGACGAACATTTATAACTACTACTTTGAGCAGAAGCGGCTGCATTGCGCATACGGCTTAGGCTTTTTCCGCTAAAATTGATCTCACGCTTCATAAAAGTCTACAAATATGACCAATAAAGGCAGTTCAGCAATGCTAGTACAGCAGGTATTATGAGGTATCATAAAATGGACTTGAACAACACATCCTATCCAGAATCGGATTCTGCTAGATCGGGCCTTTGTCAGATCAGGAAATCTTACTGCGTGATTTCCGCCTTGCCTCCTCTGAGATGGACATGATCGCGTCGTTGTAGTACTTTTTGTACTCGTCCCAGTCGCTCAGCGCTGACTCGCTGTGGCGCCGCGCTTTCTTCCAGTTAGAGGCTCTATTCTGAAAACCCTAGCGACTCGACTATGATTGGAAGGTCCACACGTGGCGCCTATAGCAAACATAAGGAAGGTCTACGTGCAAAAAAAGCTCGATTCACCTCCTCACCTGTGAAGTGGGTGCCTTGGATTGGAAACGCTCCAGTGACACGCTCTGGGACTGAAAAGGTTTTGGTGGAGGGGTTGGTGGCGTTGGTGCTGCAAATCACACGTGCAATCTTTACTTGAATGGTGAGCGCTGCTCATTATTTCATAACATTGGAAGCTTCTCTGCGTATGAACTTTTCACAAACCACATTAACGTTTTCGGTAGCCTTAAATAAATTTAATTAAATAATTAATCAAATTTACAGTGGTACATGACCAAAACATCCATTAGCATGTCCATATGGCCAGCCATGTTTAGCATGCACATTTTGTCCGGCCTTCCACTCCCCGTCCCTAGAATAAGCTAGGTCCACTATGTTTTGACAACTCTCCATTCTAACTTGTAAAGAGGCCACTTTCAGACTTCAATGGTGCATGCCACCGTGAGGTGATGGGATATATTAGGGTGTGCCAAAAGTAATGAGAGAAATTCAACAAATTTCTTTATCTCTTTATAATTCAATTAAAACTCAACGGTGCTGAGGAATGTATTCGCCATTAAGGTCAACGACCTTATTGCCGTCGATCAGACATCTTCCTGATCCCATCCTTCAAGAACTGCTTAGGCCTGACGCTGATCCACTGCTCGTTATGGTTGTCAAGGACTGCTTGGGTTCTTGTGTCCCTTCCGACCAGGAAGTCCTGTAGGCTCAAGAAGTAGTGGTAGTCGCATGGAGAGATGTCCGGCGAATACGATGGGTGAGGCATGTGATCGTAGCAAAGCTGAGCAAGTTCACCCGTGGTCACTTCTGCCCGATGGGGTGCGGCGTTGTCGAGGAGGAGGAACTTCTTGAAGCGCTGAGACCGAATAAGTGGCGTCGTTCACCATGGCCTTGGAGTCCATCATCGTGCCTTCGGAAAACAGCTTCCAGTGCACCGGTCCATGGGCGCAGACTCAAATGCTCAGAAGATGCTTCTTGCCATGAACATCCCGTCGAACGAAGGTCGCTAACAGGTCGCTAGGCCTCGCCCAGACTCGCTGCTTGGCAGGATTAAGGTAGAAGACGTACTCCTCTTCTTGCGTGACTATTAAGACCAGGCTGCTCGGGGTTGGGAATTGGGCAAGATTTGCGCGACACAGGTCGACCGTCAGACTGAGGTTTTGGGATGAGACAGACTGAGGTTTTGGCATGCTTCTGGAAAGGGCGAAAGTGGACACTTCTCAGGCGGTCTTCATTAAGTAGCCAACAAACATGCAAATACGAGAAGCACGAAACCGGACCCCAGTCACAACACATATGGGCACGGCATGAAGATTCTCATAACTTTTGCCCCCCCCCCTAAAAGGTCGGTGTTAATGAAACCTTTTACGGAATCTACCCCGCTTTCTATTGAAATGAAGAATAAGTTCGTAGCGTTTTCTTCGAAGAGTTTTATTTAAACGAATTTTGATTTTTGCTTGACAAACCGTTTGTGTTTAATAGAAAGAACTTTTTTGCTCTACAAAGCTGTGTTCTCCGCTTTGAAATTAATTTACTTTTTTGTTATTTTTTATCCTTAGAAGTTGGATACCCAGCAGGCAAAAATCAGCATTTTCGACACCTGCTCCTCTTTGCCTGGAGCCACCTACTCATTCTTTGCCTCACATTAACGTATAAGCACCATTTCTCATCTCCTGTGACGATTCGATTACGAGAGAAAATGCCCGCAACCAGGGGAGAAAAGGCCCGCGACCAGGGGAGAAAATGCCTGCACCCAGGGGAGAAAATGGCCGCGACCAGGGGAGAAAATGTCCACAGCCAGAGGAGAAAATATCTGTGGCCACTGAACGGTTTTCGATAGGGTCCACTACAACAACCACTACAAGAAAACACATGGTAATCACGTGTACAGGGATACGGTATTTTTCTCATGCGGTCGAGTAAAGGGGGGGGGGGGGGAACGGTCAGGAGCACCCGCCCCCTGCTGGGGGGTGTGCCATCTTCCTCTCATCCCCTTGCTCACCGACCCCCAACCCCTAGGCTTCTTCACCAAGAGTCTAATGGCTGCCTTACGAAACCTTTGACACGCAGAACAAAAGTTTCCGGTCCGCAGAACAGCGGTGTACCTCCTGCCGCCACGCCCCCCAGCAGGGGCGGGTGTACCTCCTGTCGCGCTGCTGAATAAATGGCATGGGAAATCGTGGACGTGGCAACTGAAACTGTGGCACACCACTTGGATTCCCTAGCAGACTTGATGGCCTTACCGTGATGGAGAAGCTTTGAAGAATACGAGGAAAGATTCTCGATACACAGTTAACAGGCATGCTCAACGGTTGAATTAGTACTAACAGTGTTTTATGTGAAAAGAACACTTAAAACACTGAAAGGAACAAAAGAAGCGTTTTCACCCAGGTCTCAATTTCTAGCACGTAAAACTAGAAAACAAGCACATCAACGAAACCTGGTAACTTAGAATTACTTTTCGAAGCATTGAGCTGCGGAACTGTAGGCCACCTCAATTTTTGAGTTTGTTTTTAAGCCACATGAACGCCACATGAAGTGGACAGGTACATGGACTTCAAAGCCATGAGAAGTAGAAAATGAAAAATGGCAGACCTTATTTGGGAATTTATTTACAAATTGGTTTTTAGGTTTTACTGAGGTTTTACTGAGTCTTTCTGATGAAGTCTACATTTTGACCAATCATTTCCTTCTTTACTAAAACAGGATTTGAACATAGATATTTCAACATTCATAGCTTTTCTAGTGATTTTCATCTGATGCACCCTTGGTATCGTAAATACTTGCTGTGCCCTTTTTTATTGAAGTTTTTCTCAGCACAGGATTTCTATTTTGATTCGCTTTGTTGCTGTGTTTTTCTGACATTTCCACATATCTGAATAAAGGATTTAAATATCTGAATGGTTAGTTACAACTTTGGTTTTACCAAAAAATGACCAGGACCTACGGCGTAGCACCTCGCCAAAAATCTTTCAAGCCACCTTCTCGAAATATAGTGTTTTCCGAACATGCAATTTTGCGATCAACTTCTTATTAAAGCTTTGGTGCGGAAAAAATAGACGTTGCGGAAATAGACCATTGTATAATATTAACGATACGTCCGAGGCTCTTCTAATGTACGGTTTTTTCCACAGTTTCAAACTTTTCTTAGTTTCCTAAGTGGTTATTACCGCTTAAAGTTGTTTCCTTTATTACGGCGCTTTTGCTATTCACCATATGATGGTGTGCTATACCCGGGAATTTTCTCCCTTGGTTGGGGGCATTTTCTCCGCACGCAACGCGCGCCGTGAGATTCGGGCATTTTCTCCGTAGACCTGACGATTCGGTCTCAAAAAACTTCGTTTATGGCCGCATATTGCTCGACGCCGGATGAGATGTGAAGCAATTTGAAGACGATGTTCCTTGTTGGTTTCAGTTAGGTCGTGATGCATCCAGGCTCCTAATTTTTCGGCAAATCCCATCGAGTGAAGATGGTTAAAAACTGTTTTTTTTATCGCAGTCCATTTTGTTGGCTCCCTTTTTTCACTTTTTTTGCGGCCATTCTCTTTCAAAAGTGCCTTGAGACGCTCTGCATCGAATTTCGAAGGCATTCCGCTGCGGAAGCTGTCGTCGAGGTCGAAGTCTCCGTTCTTGAACTTCGCAGGACCGTGCTATTCTACGTACACCTCGCAAATATCCCCTGCTTTTTGACCACGACGGAAGGCGAAGAACAGCAGGTGTCGAAAATGCCGATTTCTGCCTCCAGGGTAATCCATTTCTAAGCCTAAAAAATAACAAAAAACTAAGTTGTTCTAAAAAAAACAAATAACACAATTTAGTAGGGCAGAAAAGGTGCTTACTAATAAATACATACGGTCACGCAGTGGCCCCGGCGGTCGCCGCTCAACGACATGACCCATCGTTTTCGCCGTCCGCCGCTCGCCACAGAAGTGTGCGGGGACCTTAAGGCCTTTGTTGTACCACCGCTCACCCCGAGCGACGCCTAATGATAAGCTCCCATATCGATCCCATCGCGCGCCCGATCGATATGGGAGCATATCATTAGACGTCGCTCAGGGTGAGCGGTGGTACAACAAAGGCCTAAACCGATTTACGTCCGGCACGGCGCGTTGTGAGTTGAAATCGGCGCTTTACAGCACACTTTTGCTCCGCTTTTGCTTCTTGGAGGGAGCGGCACGTCCAGTACTGTCCATACTTCATCACTCCCAGACATGTCTGTTATAAGTTCATCGACGCCGGGGGATAAACGCCTTGGATGGTCTCGGCGGGAGCTGAACCATGATGCTCCATTCGCAATGCCAGCGCCTCCAACTGCACTGCCATATAATTCTACTGTTTGTAAAGTAGATGATCCCGTCTATTCATTCGTATATCATTCCATCCATCCTTCTGCGTTGAACGCTTCTCAAGGTGGGAATGACAGGAGAATGACGAACAAACTTCACGGCAAGTAAATATGTACTACATGTACTTTATGATCGGACATTACCAACCGAATCGATTTATTGACTTCCGCCCGGAGTTAACCGTTTTATGTGGAAATCACTAGAATATGAAATTGGTTGGACGGGACCCGCAACAAGTAAACAACATAAAAATTAAAGGAAATCAAGGAAATGATTCATATAGACTAATTTTTTTTGGACTATGTACTGTACACAATCACCAGTAGTCAGAGCCGGTAAGAGTTGGTTGCTTCTAGAAGTTTTTTTTTTTGCGATTCCGCTTACCAAACTGCTGAGATACCTACTCTTTAGATTCCGCTCTCGCTTAAGAAGCATTATTTCTTAAGCATGTAGCTTCCATGCAGCTATGTCCAGAAGTTTCCTTTTCACTTTAAACACCGTGGAGCATCAAAATTACAAAAACGGTACACTGCACAGGTCTTCATAGGTAACTGTTCGGATCGCGCAACATAATTCTGGGAAGTATTCTTCTTGAGAATCCGCCTAGTGCTGCACTATTGCGCCAAACGTTCGACTAGTTTAAAGTTATTAATGCTGATTTGTGGAGGACCTGACACGATTTGTTTCTGATGCGAATGTCATTTCTTCGGATGATAAATGTCGTGGTTAATGGGATAAGTTCTTTAGGAGCATTACATTGTTGTCTTTACAACACTAAACTTCTTGGTTGAACAGTTGTCGTGCAAAATGTTGCTACGCATGATATGAATATGAAGGTATCAT
The DNA here is from genome assembly GCA_947359475.1 of Heligmosomoides polygyrus bakeri. Taxonomy (NCBI): domain Eukaryota; kingdom Metazoa; phylum Nematoda; class Chromadorea; order Rhabditida; family Heligmosomidae; genus Heligmosomoides; species Heligmosomoides polygyrus. The sequence continues at coordinate 73,603,996 of OX375870.1, forward strand.
CAAGTTTTTCGGGTTAGAGGAAGGGATTCTAAGATTGCTTCGTAGCCTTGAATAAACGGAACTATTAGGTTGGCAACTAATTTCGTGGACTCTCAAGCGCCTTCAACAAAAGTGTTCATAAGCAAATAACAAATAACAGTTTTCAACCAAAGTAAGATCTGTTGGAACGTGGGACTGCTTCCCATTTATCAGCTACCTGGCCCTTCCCACAGCTGTAGAATTCTTGTGCTTTTGCAGCCAAGAATCCTTGGAGGTGCATTTTGACATGGTCCACATTAATAAGTCGTCCTCCAACCAAGAAGTGCTGCAGCGGGCTGTAAAGGTGCTGGTCATTTGGCGCACGGCCTGTGCCGTAAGGTGGGTGAGTTAGACGCTCCCAGCTAAGGTCCTCGATTTTTTGAAGCTCCCGATTCGTAACATGTGATCTGGCGCTATCTTGCTGATAAATAATTCCGCTCCTGAAAATCTGTCTGAACCGATTCCAGCGGAGTTCAGCCTGCGTGCGGCCAGGTTGAGAAGAGTAGATTACAGCATTAATGCTGGAACCGCTCTTGATGAGCTCCCAGAAGATAGTACCTTCTTGACACCACCAAACGGAGGGAACGTAGCGAACCAGACGCCTCAAAAAATCGAAGACCTTGACTGGAAGCGTCAAACTCATCCACTTTACAGCACAGACCTTGCGCCGAGTGACTACCACATTTTTAGTTCGGTGCAGTACTTCTTGGTTGGAAGACGATTTAATAATGTGGACCGGGTCAAAATGCACCTTCAAAGATTCTTGGCCTTAAAAGCACAATAACTCTATGGCCGTGGGATAGACCAGCTACCTGATATATGGGCAGCACTTCTGCGTTCCGAGGGATCTTATTTTGATTCAAGGTTGTCATTTGTTATTTGTTAATAAATACTTTTGCTAAAGATTCTTGAGAGTCCACGAAATTAGTTGCCAACCTAATACATAGGAGAGGGTGCATACCCCAGAGGACTTCTGCTTTACAGGTCAGTATCTTTCACTTTGCATAGCCGAGGTGTTGTCGACTACCGCGTGCCCACGATACCAGGTTGACGGCAGTTTATCGTTAGAGTTTAAGTAAAACATACCATTCAAACCGAAGCGTATTGAAATAATTGTAAGAACGAAAGGGTTGCAGCAAGCATGATCAGCACTTGCGGTGTGGATTTTAGGTTGTGAAATCGTGAAGAAAGCGTTCAGCTCTCGTCCAGGCAAACCGAACTTTTACTCCATTTTGAGCCTGTGAGTGGGTACAGATTTTTGTGGGAATAGTGACCCTCCTAACGGATGGCCACAGCAGTTAGGGCCCTGTGTATAAACAAATGACACATTCAGTTTGATTCTACAATTTATGCCGTTCAGATAGAATGCATGGCATACACCATTAAGAAGTTCATTAGCGCCGATCTATTATTATAAATGTACGTCTTTGAACGTTGTCGCCTAATTGATGTGGGCTTAACCAAAAGTGTTTCCAGGGGAAAATTGAGCCCCTTCCTGCATGGACACATTATAAAAATCAACTGTAAAAATCGGAGTAATCGATTAACTGCATAAAGTGAAACAAAGAAGACAAAACGGTTCGATGGTGATTTAGTGATCAATGGGTAGAAGCGTCTCGTTTCCTTGATCGACAACTCCACAAATCCACAACACAGTGAATGCATGCGTACAAATCTTCAATCGACGGATGTAATAGCAAGTGAAACAAGCCATGCCTCACTAAGTAACCCCAAGTTGAAACCCACTGTCATCCCAGCCAACAGCAATATTGTTCGGTGATAACATTATTGTGTAGACGAGTAGGTGCTCCATAAGAAGCATTAGTTCACTTCCAATGTAATTGCCCAAAGTCTGTGAAACTACCGTTTTCCTTCGCGCTTAGAAAACAGAAATTCTATTTTGCCTGCCTTTTATCAGACTATTACCTTGCTCGACATGTACTATATTGTACTTCTAACCACATTTTGTTATGAAGTTCTTTAAGTAAAAAACCTCATTTACCGTTATCATATAGAGACTGCCTTGATGTTATCATATCCGGAGACGACATAGTACCCCGGCCTCCTCCTCTCGTCCACGGCTCTCGATATTCTTCCTCGTCGTAGTCGTCGTCGGAATCAGGTCTGAATGCGGTTTAACAATCCTTGGTATGACGCATCAATGATATATAAATATTAAGGATATAATTTAGATTCAAGTTGACATAGAACCACTATATGTATACCTATCCGATATGATTTCAATTTTCGTAGTTTCTCTTTATTCAAACGCCTTGATTGAAAAAACAGAGAGCTTTTCTGCAGTCGAGGAAATTGCTTTGAATAATGCTGTAATTTTCTACCTTTTTGCCTTTTATCAGACTTCGAATTCAGCGGAGGGAAGCGGAATATTTTCATAGTACAAACAGAAAAACGGATAGATTTTATTATGGATTATTTGGATTGGATTGGATTTTATTATGGATTTTTTTTAACGGAGAGGAAACGAATAGATACGCTTCCAAAAATCCAATCGCTGCCAACCTATCATGTTAGTTCGCTACATCGCGCTTAACCTTACAGAATCCGAAATCCAACTTACGCGGCTAATTCTTTGTGAAGGCTTATACGAAGTTCAGCCTAACTTCAGATGATGTACTAGCACAGACAGAGGAGGAACCATCCGAATCGAGGATCTTGGTTTGTATTGGCGATGAATTGAATTTTCCAATTTTCTATGGGAAGGATGAAATCTGACTAGATTGTCCGTTGACCACCAGAATTCATTGCATTGGCCAAATTTGAATTCAGATTGCACCCAAACAGGGATTGGTTTATACCGCCCTCCACCCTCTGTCATTACCTTCAGACTATTCCTCACTTCCAGAATGTGTTCTTCTTTTTTCTAACAACAACTTTTTCTTTTTTTTCTAACCCTCTTTCAGTCCAGGTGCTTTCTGAAATACTTCTGATGAATAAATAAAGCCGCTTTTTGATTCTTATAAGAGCGATATCAGCTCAACCACTGCTATCAAAAACATGGAATTAATATAGCGTAAGCAAAAAAGAAGAACTAAGGAAAATTCTCACTAAGCCTTCTCACATTAGTAGCTCTTCATCTCCGACGACGTAGTACGTGCCATAGTCTTTGATATCTTCTTCTGAGGTAATACGTCGCCCATTTCTGAAGAAGCACATTGAAGTTAAACAAAAAAAATACAAAAACACAAAATTTGAAGGATTCTAATATTGTTCTCGTCACATGTGTTAGTACTCCGATACACGTATATTAAGAGCAATTCTTAGATTCGATTGCCTTTAAGTAATATGTCGCTGAAGGTGATTGTAAATTATTAGAAGCCTCAGACGAGATCTTGAATGAGAATTGAAAGGAGTTAACACCGTCCACTGACATGCACCACCTACGCCTCGATGACGATGTCGTAATCAAAACACCAACACCGAACCCTATCCGAATTCTACCGTGCACGTGGAAACCTCCTTGCAGTGCAGCTGAAGCTTAGCGAGGAAGGCGATCATGAAGCGCGTTCTTCTGTTTCTTCTGATCTTCATTATCGCTCCACGAAGGAGCGCCTCCGAATGCTCAAGCTATGGTGGCAAGGCTTGATGGTGTGGTATACTACACGACATGAATATTCCTTCACTCCTCTCTCTCCTCACTATTTTGGGCCCTGCAAAGGCAACGAGAATTCTTTAGCATTGCACAAGAAGTCTAGAATCTACAATGCAGTGCTCAGGGTAAGGTGTTCAGAGTTCCTTCCTTGGTCGGCGTTTCCAGATCACAGATGCTATCAGATGAGCAAAGAACGCAAAGACGTCGAGTAACATGCTGATCGGACTTTGTGACAACCCTGACGCTCAAAGGGTTCAAGCTCATTGAACAAACTGGATCAATTGGACCAGTCTGGCACGTAGGAGAAGTAAATTGAGACATAGCTGACGCCTGCGTTAGCAAATTAGAATTGAACGAGATTACTGATGAAACAGATATATAACATGCAAAATAACACGTGCAAAAAATTTTTCACTTCATAGATTGCGCTTACAGCCTGTATCGAGTCTTGGATAAAATTACCATATCCTGATCTTGGAAGCCACTCACGTCCGTGGAGGCATTATCCCATATTTAGCTTAAACTCTTACTACATGTCTGCAGTGAATGTCTTTGTATTTTGCTTCGACTATAAATACAGAATATGAAGGAAGAATAAGCCGCAAATGAGTCCTTCAGAAACTTGTTTTTTGTCATCACCGTAGTAAATTTGCTCTAAATTGAAATAAAACAAACATGTCATAAATTGCTGTTGCGACGTCAAGTCCGACGTAAGGTGCCATATCAGCTCGTAGACCTGCCAGCATGGGTGACTGCCACTTTCGCCAGACAAAAAGCTTCGGCCTAAATTTGTCAAGTGGAATTGCTTAAACAAATGGAGCGCGCTAAACAGATTGCTCTAGATATTGTTAGCTTCCAAAAGCGTTCGAGGAGAAACGACGTAACATATCGGAATCGCTTCGTCTGCTTCCGCCTGCCTTTACATATTATAGTTGCCGTCGAAAATATGGTGATTTAAGTTTATCAACTACCAGTAATCAACTGGTTTAACGGCCGGTTCACTATTGGATCGCCTCGCCTTGGTCACTTGCTGTGAAATCTGCCCACCAGTCAACACACGTGATGCCGACTTCAATTGGTCAACTGAGCGCAAAGTTCAATGAAATCAATCGAAAGCAGCTAGCCGATCGATACTGTGCATTTGATGTGAAGCCTGCGCACCAGCGGTGTGCGTTAAATTTTTTCCGGTAAATTTTTAACGACCATTTTTTCACGAAAAATTTTTGCGTTAAAATCGGTAAAATAGGTAAAATCGTTAAATAGAATATCCCTTAGCAGCAGTCGGTTTGGTTGTATTTTAGTAGGTAGAAAGCCAGATTTTTTCCTTATTGATTTTTTCGAGTCTATCTACATGACCACTATATGTATGAGTATGTATGTCTTCATCTTCAGAAATGTAACGGCAGTCTACCTATCATCAACAAAAATGCTAAACGAGAAAAATCATTAGGATACCAAAACCAAACATTAACAGCAATACTTCCAAAATTGCAGATTTCTTACTATGCTTAGTTCCTTTAGCTTTCGAAAAGTTGTCAAGCTTCTGGGAAGATTCGAAGTGCTGCTTACCATAGCATGGTTCAACGATTTTGAGCATTGTCACTTGTCCTGACAAAAAGATTTTGCTCTCGCTAAGTGGACGCTTACGGTCCAACATTTTCTATACTTCAATTATTGTTTCGGAGAACTACAGAATGTTTAAACAACGCCCTAACGTAGTCCTACAATCATTGCCTGACGCTGTACGAAGAACCCATCCAACTTTCCGGAAAACTCCCATGGAAAATGGAAGGATGCGTTTTCTTTTTTTTTTCGTTTCTTACACTTCTTTTTTCCCAATGTTTGTGTTTCGCAACGTTTTCTTTGCTTCTTCTATGCTTTTTCAACCCCACTTATGAGATAAATACCTCCAAAGAACTGTGAAAAGGGACTCGTTGGGAAATATGAAAAATTTATGTGTAGAAATCAAGCTAGAGAATCGGCCTAGGAGGTCCAAAAGGTACGAAACAACTGCCTAGAAAAGTGAGGGCTCACACAAATAAATTGGTCAAGGAGTAAGAAAAATGTCAGCAAAATGTTCTCAAAACATAAAGACGAAATCGACTGCCTATTTCCACTGATTCGAGAAAGTAGGGGTTTCCTCGGCATCGCAATGATACTACGAAAGCACATCGAAAAGACTCATCAGAAGTGAGTTTTCATAAAAAAGAAGTAAAAATTCTAAAGTGGCGCGTAAAATGTCGTTAATGCAATTTAACGGAAATTTTCGTCGTTAAAATTCGTTAAAAAGTTTTAGCGAAAAATGCCGTTAATAAATCGGCAAATCGTTAATCGTTAAACGCACACCCCTACTGCGCACCGACCAATATGTTCACATGACGGCCAACCTTCACCAGAGATCGATTACGTCGCTCGAGGCCTGGAGCTAACAGCGGTTGTTAGAATCGGTAGGAAGGACCGAAGACCGACGAACGCAGTAATGCAAGCAGTAAAAAGGCTAACAACAAGCTAACAGACGCACTTCTTACTTCTTGGGTCGCCGTTCGCTTTAATGTATATTTTCTTGACCGCCGGCTTTCCGACTCGATTCTCGAGCTTCTCGCTGTTCCGACGCTCACTTTCCCCACGACGTCGTTTGTTCAGCGCCACGTATGAGAAATCGCTATACGGATCATATGAGGCTGAAAATTCGGGAGAAAATTGAAAATGTCCGTTAATTTCATTTAGAGAGCATTGAGAAAAGTTTGCTTCATTTCCTAGTTTCTCATTTGATATTTAATTTTCATAAACACTTATTCTTTAAGGATTTCTGTGATCGTTTTTTTCTTTTGTAACGTCCCTTCCCTTCTCTATTTTTCTACCTTTTTTAGAAACGAGGAAATTGAAAAGAGGAAATGTAAGCACTACTTTGAAACAAATGTGATTGATAAAGGCAATAGTGTATCACTTATCAGTCACTGATTGTCACTGTTAGGCCCGTAAAAAAACTATCAATGGCTTAAAAACTATAAGTATGACATCAAAAGGGCGCGTGTAGCGCAGTCGGAGGAGGCGCGACTGTCGCGTGCACCCGATACCAGGTTCCTGGTTCGGATTTCCCGCCCAGGCCAACCAAGCCTTCCATCCCTCCGGGGTCGGTGAATTGGTACCAGACTTGTCTGGGAAGGATAAAGCGCTGACTTGTTCATCGGCTGGCCACCGCAAGTCATTGTATGGCCAAATACGCATTCATGTCGCCTCCGCGACATCCCGTAGAAGTAGAATGCGCTGGCGCATCCCAGAAGGGATTGAGTAACGCCGTCCTTTATCCTTTATCCTTTATGACATCAATAAAAAAATTCGGGTGCTTCATTGAAACCCATTAAAAATTTGCTGCATGAGCTAAAAGTGTTTGAGAGGGAATAGCAAAAAGAAAGACTTACAAGTCATTGTATCATTCGCGCCACTGCTTGCTTGATATCAGAGCTTAAGTGGAGCCGAAAGTGAATAGCAGACGAGCCGGTCGTTCCCGCGACGACAACGGATTCGGAACAGGCGACCTCTGGATGAGCGTTGCCAAGGACCAAAGTCGATATTATTCATGGGGAATGCTGAAAGGGGAGTTGTCGGTGTGTCGCCTCAAGTCTTGAACAAGAAGTTTCAGGAATTTTTCACTTAAGGTTAAATAGCGAAGACAGGAGCTGAGTATGCCAATTAAATTTTCGTATCGAGACGGAGTGCTTGTGAAAGACGTGAAAGTCGGAAAGCCCACGCCTACTAGCATCGAACAAATGTTCTGAATGTTTGAGTCTTCACATGCATCTATGCGGTCAAGGATATCGGAGTGAGAACTAACTGAGGAAGCTTCTAATCTTCTAACGCAACACGTGCACTAAACCGTTCATGAAGGGCTTATTTGAAGGGTTATCTTGAAGGGAAATTCGAATTCTTCAACATTTCTGCAATGAATTATTGTATAGAATGAAACAAAAAATGGCAAAAAAAAAGCTTTCGGTCTACACCGGAAGATATTTTTACATCGCAACAGGATAACGTTCCCGTCATTCCAAGTTTTCGAAACCGTTCATCCAACATTTTAATATCAGAACAAGTTTTTACAGTTTCCGCAAGTTTATGTTCATATAAAACGGTGATTCGGCGCTGATTACAGATGAGGGATAAGAGTTGGCAATTTTTATATAGCTACCTCCCCCAATATGCATCTACTGAATGTAAAGAAGTGGGAACAGATGCTATGTAGGAGCCATTTCTGCCAAAAATTTTAATGACTTAATGTTAATGTTTTTCTCCTTTCCTCGACGAAGCAAGATAGGCAAAGAGTACATAGGTGTGGCGTCTCTGGACACAATTTGAAATCATTACTATATGAAACCATAATTGAGGCCTAAAGAACATATTACGACCCAGTGACTTAAGCTTTTGACAGACGGTTCTCGACCATCTTAATCAAGAAATCCGTGAAGACGGCCGATTAAGATAAGTGTTATTTGCCACGTCTACTTCAATTATTTGCCAGGTCTAAAGCCTCTGATCACACCTTATACAGCGCACCTGAAGTTTACCATTACTAATCAAAAGCACCCCATTTTTATTAACGGAAAGGCAGTTCCCTACAATCTGACTAGATTTTGAAGCAGTTTGCAGCCTGAAGGGTTTCAGTATCTCCGTTTTTTCGATGGCTTTGGACACTTTAATTGTATTAATAAGGCGTGTATTTCACTAGCCACTTCACAATGTAAATCACAGAAAGGATAGATAACAACACAGCCCCCTGAGAAATATACGTACCATATACATATCTTATGAACGGGTAATAACTGTCCAGCAGCCATTTAGATTCACCAGAAACAACGAATTTTCACGTTTTTGAAGGGCCTCAGCTGCTCTGTAGAGTGGTTGAATGCATGGAGCCTTCTTTAGCGCTTTCTTTAGCTGTTCGTCCTTCAGCATTTGCAGCAGAAGTATCTTGTGCCATCCGGAACACTGCGTTTTAGATGCTGCAAGTCACTACTTTCTACCCGAACTCACGCCCTTTTTGGTTCCTTCCCATAACTCTCCGCTTTTTTATAAGTTCGAAAAACGGCCCGCATAGCATTCCTATGCAGCTCGAGGGTTTTCCTCTGACATTATATGAAGGGTATCCAAGACAATTGATATTTCCTGCCATTCTGCACCCCTCGTGTCTACCTCATTCAAAGAAATTTGTTAGGCAATAAGACGGAATCTGGAAGTGCGTGTAATCTGGAGATCAGATGCAGCAGGCAAATTACCTCATACTTACGTGAAGAACATCGAATTGTTATAAATATTTCAGAAAATTCTAGTTGGTTGCTTAATTTATCGTTGATCAGTGTCGTTGGTTATCGAGCTGGTTCCTAACTTTTTAACTTCCTTTATTAAGCAGTTCATGTTCTGGTTACCTGCAAAAAAGAACCAATCGGAAAAAGAACGCAGCTCTACCAACACTTTTACTTTAGTTTGGCATTCCTGAATAACGGTAAGAGCGGGGAATGAGCAGAACATAGAAAAACGCCCGTCTGCTTCACAACTACTGCGGCAAGAGCAACATGTACTTACTACAGCCACGACGTCTACCGCATGTAACTGCACAAACATCTTCTGCTGTCGCTCTCGCCTATTTCGGAGATTTCCGGTTCACCTGTGCAGAGAAAATGGCTACCTCGAGAGGGAGTTGGATGACCTAGTCGAAAAATAGGCAACTATTTCAATTGCAAAAAGATAAAGGGTCCGCTTGTGACAAAACGCTTCGCTTTAAAAGGCACATATTTAAATACAATATGTCATAATTCGATAGTTTGTTAAAGCTCAAATTTTACAGAACAATATACTTAGAAGCGCTGCGTCAGTGTCAGCTCGCCGCGCATGTGACAGACGGCGAAAAACTGCATGTCAAGACATGCAAATAGAAGCTTCCAAGCCAAAATGTCATTGGCTTATCTAATGGAAAGTATTTGCCCATTGGAACCGCTTCCACAGTGTCACGCGTCTGTAGCGTAACCGGAGGAGGCAACTGCTCTTCCATGCATCCGAATCAATTCATGATTCGTTGGAATCCGCCCAGGCCGAACAAGCCTTCCATTCTTCCGAGATCGGTGATCTGATAGTATACTTGTCATATATTATCTTATCTGGGTAGAATAAAACAGTGACATTTTACCGGATGGTCACCAAAAGTTACTGTACAGACTAAAGACGCATACAAATTGTCCCCAAGATATCCCGTAGACGTAGAATGCGTGACGCATTTCACAAAGAAATTGGTCTACGCCACCGCTTATCCTTTATGCATTGCGTCACCTAGAACCCAAAATCAGAACAGCAAAAAGAGAGAGGTAGCTATATCAACTTCACCTTTGTCGGCGTGAATTACAGTTTGTGTCATTGATATTGCAGTAATTGAGACTGATGCGAACAGGTCATGGCTAGTCTTTGAATGGGCAAGAACGTACTGGTCAACTGGTAAGGCTCAAAATGCCAGAGTGCAAAGCATTTTGTAAAGGATCGATTGCTGGTCATGGTAGCTTGGCAATGCGAGGGCATGATTTCATGGACCTGACACCCAGGTGTGGCGAAGGCGAGACGGCGCGAAGATCTGGCCGACGAGCGCTGTGCTCAGGTCGAGCCTACAGAGACACGAGTGGGGCAGAATGGCAGGAATTATCAATTGTCTTGGATACCCTTCATATTATATCAGAGGAAAGCCCTCGTGTTTCATAGGAGTACCACGTGAACCGTTTTTCGAACTTCCAATAAAGCCAGGAGTTATGAGAAGGAACCCAAAAGGGCGTGAGTTCGCGTCGAAAGTAGTGACTTGCAGCATCTAAAACATAATGTTCCGGATGGCACAAGATACTTCTGCTGCAAATGCTGAAGGAAGAACAGCTAAAGAAAGCGCTAAAGATGGGTCCACGCATTCAGCCACTTTATAGAGCAGCTGTGGCCCTTCAAAAACGTGAAAATTCGTTGTTTCTGGTGAATCTAAATCACTGCTGAAAATAACCTAGGCTCTCCACCATGCAGTTAGAGAAACACACAGCGCTCGCAATGATGATTTCGAAGTATAGAAAGACAACCTGAATTATGTGCTTGAAATCTCCAAAATTATCGCCCTTGAAACACCCAAACGACGGTGCTTCCTCTATGTACAAGCTGGATAGCAATTCATTTGAGCATTACTATCCAGATTCTGGTAGGACAAACCGCCGCTCTTCGCCTACATGTAGCATCCAAAAATGCAGCTTTCTACCGCTGTGCAGGAAGTGGTCACTGTCACAACAGCCGGTTCATCCTCAGGTTTGGGTGCAGAGACGTCCATAGGGTGCAATTAACGAAGACGCAGCTCGTTTACGAAAGCCCTCTGGTACTTCGGAAAAATGGGTGCGCAAAATTTAGGTAGAGCAAAATTAATTTAGACCGTTAGATAGTCCTTGTCATTCTGATCTGATTTCTGGAAATTTTTCTGGGAAAGGATGAAAATGAATAGAGTAATGTCAAAAGAACAAAAATAACGCGGATAACGTGCCTACCGCGCTTTTTCCCAATCCTTATGGTGGCTATTGTATTTCTATGCACATACATACATGACATTGCGGATACACTTTTAGCTGTTGTGTGAGTTCTATAAAAATGATTAAAAGCGAAAATGGTGCAGGAGAGAGAATGCAACCTGAAGTTGCACAGGCTTGTCACTTGGACGCAGTTGTGGGCTGTCAAGAACCCTTGCATGTCCAGGCAGCGCTTCCAAAATTTGCTTGCCAACCCAACGTTAAGACAGGTACATAATAGTTTTATTCGTACAGCGCATTAGTACAAGAAAGTTATTGGAGGTAATGGCAACATGTACAGCTCAAGATTCTTCAAGGAGGCGACGTCGTTCTGGGTCCTGAAGCTCCTTCAGCTGCTTTCGGTAAGAGAACGTCGTACATGCGAGGACAACAGTTGATATAATGAAGACAGCAAGGAGCAGAATCATTGATGCTGAAATCGTGAAATAAGGAACCGTTGGGATATCTCAGTAGCTTCTCGTCTCATAGGCTTTCTACCTGTGATGATGCTGTCGTCCATCCCTTGGGGACCGAAACCACGGCACTCCAACTCCCACGCCGTTCTAGTAAGCCGACGGTCCTGCAATATTTGCGTGCTCTTTTGGGGGCAAACGCAAAGTTTTTTTGCTGGAATTTTCACGATGTAGCGGCTCAAAAATAGCGCCTCCCTTTGTACGAAATATCCACACGCAAGTGCTAGAGGTTAGCATATATTTTCCTTCTGCACCCGAATTTTTATTGCGTTCTCCAGAAAATCGCATATTGTAAAAGATGCATTACGACTTCTATCACTAAATCACCACAACACATGCCTTATAGCTGACCAGCTCGTCTTCGTGTTTTGCCCCGGAGTTACGCGGAAGGCTTTGAACCCAAATTAGTTCATTCCCTGTAGGGCAAATTAGAGTAGATCTAAGCAATAAACATCAGAAGAAATGCTAAAAGACCCGATGACGTTGTTTCTAACTGCAAGTGGACTCGCTTAGCATTTAGCGTCAACAGCAGTGGATTTAAAAATAAGCTTGTCAAGCTACAGTTGTGAACCACTTCGGAGATTTCTGACAATTCTAGCTTCCTACTTTACTTCGACGACATTGGGTAATGTGGCAAATCACTAGTTCTTTTATGAAGGCTTCCAAATACCTCACGTGTGCAGCTCTGCAAAAAGCAAAGCAAAGTCTTCCTGAGAGTTATGGAGCCTCTAGAACATTTCAAAGTTTAGATTTCGGCCATCATATTCTCTTACCGCAGGATTATACGCACAATTTGTATTTGAGTTTCTTCTCTCGTACAATCTTTGGGCACGCTCTGTACTCGATCGTACTGTTATAACAACACGAAGTGAAAATAAGTTTTAAAAAAGTTCGCAACGAAATAAGCCATCAGCTTCGAGCTCACTTTCTTCCACATTTTTTGAAAGAAAAATAATGCGAGAGCAAATCTCTGTTGACCTTGTAGCCCCATTCATTCATTAAAGTATTTTTAAAGTAATAATCGGTAGCAAAAATCGAAGACAATTTGAAGGCTAACCATAAAATGAAGACATTCGCACATGTTATGTTCTACTGAAAAGGTTTGAGTAAAAGACGTTTAACCTATTGCAATATCTGCTTCCAATATCAATATATCCAATATTCCAATACTCCAGCATCTATTTCCTCTCTAAGACAGTTAGGTAGTTTTATTAGGTTGTCCCATAAGTCCCCGCCGTTTTTTTTTTCAACGATTCACTGCAGACTTCGCCGGCAGTCTCTTGCATAGCGCTGCATAGCTTTCGAAAGAGAATGATTTGCTCTATCAGAACATGTATTGCATTTCTTTTTTTATCATGAATTTTGCCAATTTTTAGGTCGTTGAAGTGAAAAGTGAAAAAGTGAAAAAGTAGCCATTTGCGCACTTGTTCTCTCCGCTTACGTTTGTAATTTTTTGCGCAGTTTTTTACACCATTTGGAAGAAAATGTTCTGTACTACAAGAATATGTGTTGGTCCTATTTTCTCACTTGCCCCTTATTGATTTTTAGTGCTTCCAGTGAGAAAAGAAATGCAATACACTTTCTGATAGAGCAAATCATTCTCTTTCGAAAGCTATGCAGCGCTATGCAAGAGACCGCCGGCGAAATCTGCAGTGAATCGTTGAAAAAAACGGCGAAGACTTATGGGACAACCTAATAGAAATAAATGGCTTCTGTGCCGTTAGATTTTCAGAAGCTTTAAGGAGGACTGAGAAGTGTTCCGGTTTTGTCACACAACTATGTATATGCACCTGTTGTTATACAGAACGAATTGACTGGCAATTGCATTAAATCCAAGTTTCTCTGCTAACTGACCTTGAGGGCATTCTGAAGCGTGTCCAGCTTGCACGGGTTCATGCACAATGGTATATTCAAACGAGTAAGTTCAGCTTCAAGCGAAGGAGCGTGCCACAGCTGAAAGGAGGACAAATTACGGACTTTTGCAGGTTTCGTCACGGCATTTCAGCTAACCTCTACGTAATACGTTCCGTTATTCAAGTGTAGCTCTATAGCTAGCAGAGCGGCATAAGAGACCATTTCGTTCGCCATTGTAGAGTCGCCGAGCTGACGACCAATGGTAAGAAAATTTGTGTCGTGCTGGAAACATCGCTCTCTGTTGTAGCTATAGGTAACGCTTATCATTCTCTTACCCCTGAGACGAATACGGCCTTGTTCTTCTTGTCAACTGGCCGATTGAGGTGATCCTCAATAAACGAAAGTAGCATCTCCAAGTGGTACCCTGCAATGTCTGCTCATACAAAAGAGAGTGTTTAATGTAAATAAGGTATTACTCACGCCCAGCTGTGTCGTTCTGAGAGTCAACCATTCTTTGATGGAATGTGGTGCGAATAGCGGACACGTTCTGTCGAAGAGGTTCTGCCCATTTCGGATACGGAAGGGCCTTGTCGTTCAAAATCATCTGCAACGGACAGACGGGGTGATTCAGAACGTTTGCAATCTCTTCTAAAGCACTACAGAGCGACTGACTAACATTGAACTAATGCAACACTGAAAACGTTTTGGTATGATTACCAATTCATACCACACCAGTAATCAGCCGACCTAACCAAAATTTGCCGTCCTTACTCGCCATTCGCCTGTTCCCACAGGGTCGGATGGGTAGTTTTAGTCACCAGTCAACTAATTTTTCTTCGTTCAAAGCTCCTTCGAAACAACGTGATTCTTAGGCAAGTAATTCCTCTGACTCTTTGCCTTTTCCATGTTATGCATAAGCAGTCGCGCAGAAACATCAGCCGAATAAAGTCTGGATAGCCAGCTTGGTTCCACAGCTTGAGAACAACTACTGTTGTTCAACAGTATCGCAGATCCGAGGCAGTCGAACGCGGAATTTTCTGGGACGCATAAAATGCTATTAGCTTCCCATCGGCTAGCCAGTGCAAGCCATTTTGTAATCCAATGTGATCCCATACCCAAGATATGATAAGGAAATTGTTCCCTATACAACAAAGAACTTTCACTAGAAATTTTCACAGGTCGGAGTGAATCTGCATATTTTGCAATCCGCGCCATGGGAAATTAATTGAATCTAGTCTATAAATGCACCATTTAAATTTTTCATAAAGGAAAACAAAGCCTTAACAGACCTTAACATTACCAAAGCATCCCCACTATCAGAGGGAATCGCTTTCTCCATTTATCTGGACTAGGACTACTCCGACTCGAAGAATAGTAAAAAGATCAGCACTAACCAGCATATTAAAATTATTCCTACCAGGTAAGGGTCTCAGGCCTAAGTCTGAACGGGGGAATGGGTAGTAGTTGACTGACTACCCAGGTTTGAACGTGGATGGTGGAATGGTGTGGGTAGAAGATCATATTCAGCAGTAAAAGTGAATGTTGGTAACAACAGGAGATATTGAAATCCAGAAAGATAGGAGAGGCATTTCCTAACGCGGGGAGAGGTGACGTGTATTGGAAAGATGACTTCTATCCCTCCAGAATGGCAGAACTTGTTCCACACATTTATGAGATCTTTTAGACAACGAACAGCTCATCGGCTTGTCCTGCACGTCATACTCATACTGCTTCAATGATCGCTAGAGGTGGAGGATCTGGGATATCCTAACCAGGTTGGTTCTAACGGTCAGTAATATCATTGAAGCAGTATGAATATGACGTGCAGGACAAGCCGATGAGCTGTTCATTGTCTAAAAGATCTCATAAATGTGCGGAACAAGTTCTGCCATACTGGACGAAAAGAAATCATCTTTCCAATACGCGACCTGTCCCCGCGTTAAGAAATGCCTCTCCTACCTTTCTGGATTTGAATATCCCCTGTCGTTACAAACATTCACTCTTACTGCTGAATATGATCTTCTACACACACCATTCCATCATCCACGTTCAAACCTGGGTAGTCGGTCAATTTGCTGTTCGTTATCCGGTCCAAGAATCACCGGATAACGAACGCAAGCCGGATAGGCCAAAACCCCGGAAACCGGCTAACGGATTACAGATAACGGTTAATCTGCTCATCCCTGATACTAACCGATAAGTATTAGTTTTTCGATTTTGTTTTTTTTTTGTTGTGAAGCTCACTCGCGATAACTAGCCTCAAGCCATAAATTATGAGCAAAAATCGACAATAACAAGAACCTCTACCGATTGATCGACCTCAACCACTCGTTAAAAAACTGTCTGCCAGCCATCAGATAACCATGATCTAGGCGTCAAATAGTCAAGGTTGGAAAAAATTCGATAACATTGACTAGTACCAGTTTATGCAACGGCCGTTAATTTCGCGCGGACGAATGTACACATTCAGGCGGTCCGACTACCACTTATATGCATCGAAGTTTATGACTTTTTAGAATATCCAAGCCTTTGACTTCTTACATTCTCGCTCTTTCACATTTGTACAATCAAAGAGAAATTTGCGGTCCTAGCTGGTTGAAAGCAACGTTCGAAGGTTCCACTTCCTCTTTTTGTTTGTAGAACCCTCACCCAACAATTCTGCGCGGACAGAAGGACAGACGGACATACACACGTGTTAGCTTTCTAATGCAGAATAAGACAAGCGAAACCTCATTTGATTTGTTGAACAATGTAACACGCTATTCTTACACCATACCGAACAATTAAGCAACAATGGACGATCATGATCAGTATCGATTGATATCGAATTGTGTTTTAATAGCGATCATCGTGAAGAACTAGTTTGATTCAAAGTCACGATTGTTTGATTAAATTTAACAGGCTTAACATCCGTCATGTTGTTACAGGTGCACACATACATACGGAGATCTTCAACTAATAGTAGAATGCTCGTTAGGGTTAGGACCGTGAATTGTACTGCTGAAGTTGAATGGTTCGGTACAGATAGAGTGTGAATCCCATCCTATGAAAACCCCTCTACCAAGCTTCCAATTCAGCTTGACTCTAGTGCTATTAAATTTCGTCCGCAACTTCAACAGAGAACGAAGTAATGAAGGGAAGGTGGAGACAATCAAACCAGCCTAGCTAGGAAACGGCCAAACCGACGTGGGAATGACTCAGAAGCGGTTGGAATCCACGAATACTGAGGAGTTATCTCAAGGAAGTCCAAAGAAGGGCGAGACATTGAATATATGTATCTGACAAAAAGTACGTCCCCTACCTTGGTCATCAGTGAGTCGATGACGTGATTGAAGTCAATTGGCGATTCGATAGAGACACCAGTACTGTTCTCAAGAAAAGAGATGAGCTCGGGGTCGAATGGAGCTAGAATTTCCAGGTATGCGGGAGATTCGAAGTACGTTCTCTCGTATTCCGGGCAGACTCCATTGATTCCGGTAGACACCTGTCAAACGAAGATGCTCACCGTTAGTGACAAGAATTACTCAAAGCAGACTTTGAAACGGCTTAAGAATCAAACCCAGTCGATTGTGGGGTCGGTATGAACAGCGACGGGTTGCCAGTCCAGCTTGTTCGACCATTTGTGTTCCGCGTCAGGCTTGAAAGCGGCGGCCAGAACAGCTTCAGCCGAAGCTACTGTACGATTGTCGTTTCCTGTCCAGACGTGTATCTGGAAGCGAAGAAATTTTGCAGATGGAAGCGTGATCTTTGGTCGTTTTAGATAGAAACGATTAAACCTAAAATCCTGGTCACACGGGATGCTCTTTTTCGTGTTCCAATGCTAGACCTCCCGCAAATGCATCCTTGTACAGCGGCTCTGATATTTCAGGAAACTCGAAAAATTGATTTTAATAATAATATGGAATAAATATAGATCCTTTTGCTCGTTTTTCTAGAAATCAAGTCATACTGCACAGATATTATGCCGTGCGACTACCATCTGTTCCGGTCGAGAAATCACTTTTATTATTGTAAGAGCTTTACAAAGTCGATGAGGTCGCGGCAGTGGTAGGCGGCTTCCTCTGGTTGAAGCCTATCAAATCTTACAGGAACTGAATTGCAGTGCATGAAACGTGGAAGAAACTTATTGAGAATAATGACAATTACCTCGTTTAAGTAAATAATTTTTCTTTTGTCACAATCTTATTTTTTCTCTAAGACAAGATTTTGCTCAATTCACTGCTCAACTTAATATTTGCTCCCTCTGATTTGTTAAAATCCTTAAATTGAATTAAAACTGGTGTACTCTCAACAATAGAAAGGATTTATACATTATTAAAGAATGAGAAAGCGTAAATCTGTTCCAGCTCCAGATTTCTCCATGCACTGCACAGATTCTCGCGAATTTTGCTGGATAGGGCATAACATGTGTTTTTTGGAAAACGGATCACAGAGGCTTTTGCGTACCGCTTTGCCGAATTACTAGCATGACTTGTGTTTTAACTGAGCTAAGTTCCATATAAAATTTCGAACCAAGACCGAAAACTTAAATTGAACAAGATCTCGAAGGTGTTGCAGCACGAAAATTACTTGATTGAAACATTCTTCAAATTCGTGTGAGAAGTAAGCCATAAGTTAGCGCTATAATTGACTGTTCAACCACATATCTGCTTCTGTTTATATCTTCCCCATAGAAGTCATGGGTAGCAAATGAGTGGTGGACGAGCCCTTTGGAATGAAATTCATGAATCCTTGTTACCACAAGAATTCAAGGTTGTTACGATCAAGAAGTACCATTTTTAGAAAACAAATACGGTGAGTAGGCGTATTTTTGTTGACCTTGAAGCACCAATTCTCATCAGAGTTTTCGAAGAAATCATGGGCAATCAGAAATCACAGTCAAAGAAAGTGTTAGGCCAC
Source organism: Heligmosomoides polygyrus bakeri (assembly GCA_947359475.1). Lineage (NCBI taxonomy): Eukaryota > Metazoa > Nematoda > Chromadorea > Rhabditida > Heligmosomidae > Heligmosomoides > Heligmosomoides polygyrus. Next base: position 73,622,418 of record OX375870.1, read on the forward strand.
ATAGCTGAGCTTATTCATACATGATGTGATCTACCGAAAAACTTACCAAAACGTAATAAACAATTGAACTGACAAATCATGTAAGCATCGCGAAAAAAAGAGCAAAAGAAAAGGCTAAAAAGTGCGGTAATTTCATCTTTTAACAACTAATGAATTTTTTGATGGTTATGTCGGTTATAAAAGTTGTAGCGATGTATCCATGTCGGTGAAGATTTTCTGACCATTTAAACAGCGTAATCATTTCATCAGACGAGCTATGCTACGTATATTCCACGGACCTATGCCGAATAAAAACACTTTAACAGTCAGCTCATTGACATCACTTACCAACCGCCTCCTGTTCTGGTTAATCTACGGCCCCTGTTGTACAGCTTCTGTTGTACAGCTTTGTGCTCATCTTTCGCTGCCCTCCACCTTTTCGAAGAAACGAGTTCAATTTTCACAACCACAAAGTAAATTCTATAAGCTTTTAAAATATATGGCTCCTGTTGTACAGCTTCTTCTATAGGAAATCATTTCAATTTTCAAAATAAAACCATCCACACAACACTGCTTCTGTGAGAACGGTGTCTGTTGAGCACTTATCTGTGTCTTATCGAAAGCCTGAGGATGGTTGGTATGCATCAACGAGGTACATGCAATAGTATGGATCACAACGATGGATTCCATTCAGCTCTTCTCACCTCTGACGGTCGATATACCTGGCCGAGGAAATCGCCATAACGCTGTCGTATGAATTCGCCTCGTTGGTAGGCTTGCAGTACTCCTCTCTAAAACATCACCGGATGACGCTACATAGCTGAGAAATCGGAGAAATTTTTAATGTCAGATGAACTGCGCATTTATAGGGTTATCGTTGAAATTCCCAAAGAACGGGATGCACTGTCCGCACACTTGTTATGCATCCACCCTATCAATCTGTAATCTCACGGTCGTAAACTTAGAGCAAACATTGCTTTCCTAAAAGTGCAGCTGATCCGTCAGCAGCTCGGCCTATAGTATGTATTGGGCTGATCTTTGCTGAAATACAAAGCAAAATTTGAATCTTTACATAAAACTGTTGTATCTGGACAGGAAAAAGGGAATTTATGAGGGCATTGAAAGTGCTCCTCAAATTTGGCTCATAATGTAGCTGATTTCCTCACGTATTGTCTACAATTTTAAATCAAACCTTCTTGAGCGAGCAAATTTAGCATTCTGTGACATTCTACCACTTAATGGATGCAGAAGGGAGTCGTTTGAATGGGTTGCGCTGTATGAAGAACAACTAAAAACGTAGGTCCACCGTAACAGAACGTTGATTGTATGAACTGAAGTGTAGCAATATTTTATTTATTTAATTAATATTGGAAACGGTGGCGATGTCCGTTCCTCCACGTGGTGCCACTGGAAACTGCTTGCTTTTGCAAGCCGAGCCAAACACGGACATTCGAATGCAGGCGACAGGCCCTAGTGACAGGCCGGCCTACGAACATTTTGTGTCACATCATATGGTTGATGGCGTTTCAGATTTCTCGAGATAATGCTACGGCGTCCGCGGGAGCCGACGCGCACTCGCAAAGCCCGGCGAGTGTGAAAAGTGTGCGAGGGTCCCTGATGCGAGGACGGCATCGGGGGGCAACTGAGCTAGTCCGAAAGTCCCGTAACGTAGGCAAGACCCGCGTAGCAACGTTGAATGTGGGTACGTTGACGGGCCGCTCGTGCGAGTTGGTAGAAGCACTGGAGCGAAGAAAGATAGATTTCTGTGCGGTGCAGGAGACGAGGTGGTCCTGCAGCAAGTCAAGGGACATAGGACGTGGCTTCAAGGCCGTTCTATGTGGAAGCCCAGGACCACCAGTGGTGTCGGTGTGATCGTCTCCGAGCGTTTCCGTGACGCGATTGCAAGCGTAGAACGTTTCGATGACCGCTTGATGAAGATTGTTGTCGCCGTAGAAGAGCGACGATGCCATTTCTTTTCTGCGTATGCTCCGCAGACAGGCTGTTCCGAGCAAACCAAGGACGAGTTCTGGTCCCTGCTTGATGAGAAGACAGCGGAAGTACCGTCACAAGATATGGTTGTTGTGGCAGGTGACCTTAATGGTCACGTCGGAGCAACGAAAGACGGCTACAATTGTCATGGTGGTTTTGGATATGGGTCGCGCAACGCCGATGGTGAGCGTATACTTGAGTATGCAGACTCACATGACCTCACCATCGTGAACACCAAATTTCGAAAGCGTGACTCCCACCTCATCTCGTTTTATAGCGGGAATGCTAAAACGCAGATTGACTATGTCCTTGTTAGGCGTCGCGACCAAGGCCTTGTCACAGACGCGAAGACCGTGCCGTATGAGACGGTTGCCACGCAACACCGTCCACTGATCTGCTCGCTGAAGATCACACCTTCGAGGTGTAAACATGTTGAGCGATGTGGGTCGGCTAGAATCAAATGGTGGCGACTGAAAGAGAAGGAAGCGGCAGTTATTTCTCGCATTCGGTTGCCGACAGTGACAACTGTCGACAAAACCTGGAAGGACGCTACCGATGCGATAACTCGGGCTGCACGCCTTGAACTCGGCACAACGAAGCCTGGACGACGCTGGGTCGACAAGCAGGCATGGCTGTGGACTGATGATGTCAGAGAGAAAGTCCGAGAAAAGAAACGGCTCTATCACGTGTTTATCGGTGATAAAACAGTCCATAATTGGCGGAACTATCGAGAAGCAAAGAAAGCGGCAAAGAAGGCAGTGGCCGCTGCTAAAGCCGCATACTACGCTGATGTCAGCAAAAAATTGGAAACGCGCGATGGTGAGCGTTATATTTACCGACTCGCCAAAGCTCGCTGTCGCCAAGCAGAAGACATTGAGAAGTTCTTTGGCATTAACGACGAGAGCGGTCATCTTCTGATGGATCGTAAGAGGGCTGTGAAGCGATGGCACAACTACTTCGAGGAAATCTCGAATGTAGAATATGAACATCCTGCTGTTCCTTTTGCATCACCTGTATACGGTCCCGTTCAGAAGATCACAGTGAGCGAAACTGAAGCAGCCCTGAGGAAGATGAAGTCAGGCAAAGCCACTGGTCCCGATGACCTGCCAGCTGACCTGTGGAAGTCGAAGGGCTGGTGCCCTGCTGACTGGCTGACTGCGTTTTTCAATCAGGTTGTTGCTGAGAAGAAAGTGCCTGAGGGTTGGCAGCAAAGCACGACCATCCCGATTTGGAAGAAGAAGGGCAGTCCTGCAGACTGCGCCAGTTACCGTCCAATTCGTCTTCTTTCGCACACCATGAAAATCTTTGAGCGAATTGTCGACGGACGTATCCGGGATGTCGTACAGCTTTCCACGAATCAGTGTGGTTTCGTATCTGGCTGTGGCACCGTTGATGCCATTCACGCCGTTCGTCTTCTGCTAGAGAAGCACCGCGAGAAACAGAAACCGGTGCATTTTGCCTTCCTGGACTTGGAGAAGGCCTTCGACCGCGTTCCGCGAGATGTTATATGGTACGCGTTGCGACAACATGGTATCCCTGAAGAGCTTATTGAGTGGGTGCGCATTCTATACTATTGCCCAAGGAGTCGAGTGCGAGCGCCAGCGGGCACCTCGATGGAGTTTCCCATCTCTGTAGGGGTGCATCAGGGATCTGCGCTATCCCCACTGCTCTTCGTGGTCGTGATGGATGCAATCTCACGAGATCTCCAAATGGCGGCACCTTGGACGCTGCTGTATGCTGACGACGTCATGCTTGCATGTGAAGACAAAACCGAACTCGAGCGACAGGCACAGGCGTGGTGCGATCGTTTGGCATTGTTCGGTCTCAAGCTAAACGTCAAAAAGACGGAATACTTGACGACGGATGTGAATGAGCACGGATCTATTAAGATCGATGGCACTGAGCTCTCACGAGTTACATCTTTCAAGTATCTTGGGTCAACAGTCACGTCCGATGGCAGCTTAAAGATGGAGGTGAATGCGCGTGTGAGTGCAGCCTGGTCCAAATGGCGCTCGCTGACTGGGGTGCTTTGCGACAGGACAATACCTGAGCACCTCAAATCGAAGGTTTATAGAACAGTAGTCCGCCCAGTAGCGACGTACGGTGCTGAGTGCTGGCCCGTGACGAAGGAAGTTGAAAGCCGCCTCAGTGTAATGGAGACGAAGATGCTACGGTGGACGGCTGGAGTTACGCGTTTGGACCGCGTTCGTAACGACACCATACGACAGAGGTTCGGTGTCGCCCCGATATCCGAGAAGTTGCGCGAAGCTCGTCTTCGATGATACGGCCACGTCCTTCGCGCTAACGACGACACCGTGTGTAAGATTGGCCTTAATCTTGTGGTCCCTGGAAAGCGGCCCAGAGGACGCCCGAAGCAACGTTGGCTAGATACGTTGCGCTTGGACTTAGAGATGGCTGGTGTGCACCCTGATCAAGCATTTGATCGGGAGAGTTGGCGTCACCACACCAGAAGAGCGGACCCCGCCACCAAGCGGGACTGACGCTAATGAAAATGATGAATTAATATTGGAAACATTTACCAAAGGTAAGGATGTATGAGGTCATAGGCTTCTATATTTCACCACTTCCAACATTGTCATCTCCATGAATTCTCTACGCCGATGCACCGATAACTTATTTTTATTAGCAGCGCACTCGGAGGAGGCGCAGGTAGGGTGGGCCAAAAGTAATGAGCCAAATTCAACAAATTTCTTTATCTCCTTATAACTCAGTTAACTCAGTTACAACTCAACGATGCTGAGGAATGTATCAGCCATTAAGGTCAATGACCTTGCTACCATCGATCAGCCAACTTCCTGATCCCATCCTTCCAGAACTGCTTAGGCCTGGTGCTGATCCACTGCTCGTTATGGTTGTCGAGGACTGCTTGGGTCCTTGTGTCCTTTCCGGCCATGAAGTCCTATAGGCTCAAGAAGTAGTGAAAGTCGGATGGAGAGATTTCCGGCGAATACGATGGGTGAGGCATGTGATCGTAGCCCAGCTGAGCAAGTTCATCCGTGGTCACTTTTACCCGATGGGGTGCGGCGTTGTCGAGGAGGAGGAACTTCTTGAAGCGCTGAGACCGAATAAGTGCGAGTCGCCAGTCCATCTCTTCTATTTCGTTCACCATGGCCCAGGTCGACTCGTCAGACTGGGGTTTCGGGATGAGACAGACTGAGGTTTTGGTATGCTTCTGGAAAGGGCGAAAGTGGACACTTCTCAGGTGGTCTTCATTAAGTAGCCAACAAACATGCAAATACGAGAAGGACGAATTCGGACCTCAGTCACAACATATATGGGCACGGCATGAAAAGTCTCATAATTTTTGCCCCCCCCCCCCTTCCCCTTTTAGACCTGTTTGGAAGAGATAAAAGAATTAACCATCGGCGGGTCACCACCACAAGTTATTGGATGAAGGCCGAGTACCATGGATGTCAAGGAGGCTGTCAATTCACCTCCTTGATATCCTGAAAAGTAAAAGTACTAAAGTAAAAGTAATAGTAGAAAGGGTACCATTCATATCGACCTCCATCCATTATATTTAAAGCATTCAAATGATATACGTCGAATTACAATTGTCTTCCATCAAACGTTGTCTAGCAGGGTTGCTTAATTAAAACGTTGTCTGCCATGTCTGTTGATGTACAAGAGACAAATTTAAAAGTCGATAAAGGTACATATGTATACGGCTTCGTGTTACTGCTACTTCAAAATTGTGAGAGGGGATTTTTTAGGATGCCCTGCATTTTTCGCAATAAGTATTGTGTTTTTAAGTTTTAAACTATGAAGGAAGCGCAAATCAATCGAAACAGACACATTGTGAAGAAATTAAAACACGTATTCAGGCAGAATACAATCAATCCAGTTTAAAACGCAACATTTCAGACGAGTGCATGGCGCATTCCATGCCGCTCATATGTCAGAAAATTTCTGCTTTCTCAAGCTTTCTCAAGCTTAAGCGCTGGTGGGGCTGGCGGCATCAACAGCCCTCTAACAATATAATCCGACCCAAATCCGAGTTGGTCGATATTTAACCTTCTGGAACCCAGTCGATTGACTAGACTGGGGTCGGACTCGACCTGAGCCCAGCGCTCGGCGGCGGGATCACCGATGACCCTTACTGGGTTCGCACCTGCATGCCATACCCACTGGCAGTGGGATAATCCGAGTTGCTTGATATTTAACCTTCCGGAACCCAGTCGATTTACTAGACTAGGAGCCCAACGCTCGGCCGCGGGATCACCGATGACCCTTACTGGGTTCGCACCTGGATGCCATACCCACTGGCAGCGTGATACTCCAGCGGAGCCATAAAACAGCACTGGTCGATCTTTTGGGAACCCTTCGACGTCCATCCTTCACCTTTGAAGTGGACTTCGATCCTATCGTAACATCCGCTGAACTTCCTATCTATTTGGTTAGTCCAAAAATTATGTCGGATTTGAAGTGTCACATTTAATTTAGAACATCCCAGCACAACTGTTTTTTTTTGTTGGAACAAAAAGTTCCAGTTTCTGCATGTCTTCCCCGATAATATGTTAGGAATAGCATTCCGTATATAGGTCTTCCATTTTCACATAAAATTGGACACTTCAAATCAATTGGATCCTTTTCTATAAAAATGAGTTAACACATTGATTGAAATTTCGTAAAATTGTCATTTTTGAGTAAAAATATTTGTTTAAAGCTTGTTCCAAAGAGCAGCAAGGCGGTCATTTTTTAGTGCCGAAATAAAAAATTGTGCCATGTCCTCTTCAGCGAGTTTTAGTCAATTGATTGAAAAAAATCTGTTTGCATGAAGTTTGCCTGTAAACAATTAAACAAAAACGATTGTGAAGATCCATTTGATGCCTTATGTAAGTGGCGTTTGCATTTATCAATGAAATAAAAATCGCTACAAGCTTTTCCAGTGCATGGAGGAACGATCTCGTCTTCTACTATACTAAATGATTTCTGCCTTCCTGATCTTTAAAATAAAATTTTACTTATTATTTTTTCAAGAGGCAAAAATTCTATACAAATATTACACTCAATCGGAGGAGGGAGCTAAACTAAAAAAAAATAAAAAGTTGTACCAAATGTTTCTTCAACAATAAAATACTAAACCATCTTGAAGAGCCTGTAGTTTAGCATTAAGAAGCTGGTTTCGATTTGAAAGACGTTCACTTTGATTTCAAAAGCAAATTTCAAAATTTTCGTTTAGAAGAGTAGGGAACCGTAAGGGAGGAAAACGAACAGTTTGCTTTCATCTATATTTTCAAAGTCTTGCGTTTTGCCTAAAACTTCCTCAAAAATCTGCGTATGATTTTCCCGAATGTAACAAAGAAGAATCCATTTGAAGATTGACTAGAAAAGATTGGCCGGAGCATCACACTGCCAGTGGGTTTGGCATGCAGGTGCGAACCCAGTAAGGGTCACCGGTGATCCCGCCGCCGAGCGCTGGGCTCAGGTCGCTTTCGACCCCCAGTCTCGTAACTCGATTGGGTGCAGAAAGGGTAAATATCCACCAACTCGGATTTGAGCCGGATCATACTGTTAGAGGGCAGTTGGTGCCGCCAACCTCACCAGCGCTTAAGCTTGAGAAAGCTTAAGAAAGTAGAAATTTTCTGACATGTGAGTGGCATGGAATGTGTCATGTACTCGCCTGAAATGTTGCGTTTTAAACTGGATTGATTGCATTCTGCCTGATTACGTGTTTTAATTTGTGTCTGTTTCGATTGATTTGCGCTTCTTTCGTTGTTTAAAACTCAAAAACATACTACTTATTGCGAAAAATGCAGGGTATCCTAAAAAATTCAGGTATTATTTGAAAGGTTCTAACATTGCTGCTAGTGAAGCTTTTGAAGATGTTTGAGACTCATACAAAAGCACAGAGTCATCTGTGGATTGCAAACAGTCAAGATTGCGCCATGCACCCGTCTGGAAATTTGCATTTCAGACACGACTGATTGCGCATGAGCTGGCTGCTTGTTACAATCTTGTTACTACTTGGCCATATTAATCTGTGTAGTGCTTATTTTACCGTTTTTCTTTGCCCAGCAGCTGTATACCGATTAACCTCTCCATTCAACTTGAATATTGCAGTCTCCAGAATCCGTCTTGGAAAATGAGGCTACTGCTCTCATTTAAGTTACGCAATCAATAAACTCGCATGTCACTTATCTTTCACGTGATTGTAAAGTTCTAAACGTTAAAAGAGTACAGCACAGGTTAATATGGCCAAGTAGTCGGAAGATTGTGACATGCATCTAGCCCATGCACAATCAACCGAGTCTGAAATGCAAAGTTTTACGCGGGGGCATGGCGCACTCTATGACGCTCATATGTCAGAAAATTTCTGTTTTCTTAGGCTTTCGTATGTGCTGAATCTTAAGCTACATCGCTGCTCTTTAAAGTTCTACTAGACCTTCTTACTGACTACAAAACTCACAGGCTGTAGCAGGAATGATTCAAAATTGATAGAGCTATTGCTTTCCAAACACGCCCGCGGCTGTAATTTGGCACATCAGCGGTCGATGTTCTCAGCGCCCTTACTCACTCAGATTACAGTTCTCACTAATCTAAGTAGCACCGTTCAATTCACCATCAAAAGCTCTACCGAATGTTGCACAACTTGGCCAAATTTGAAAATATTTCGGTGACGTCATCGTCAGCGCAGGCTCAGCCTAGGGCGCCATCGCCCTCGATGCAAAATTGTCAAAAAGTCGGTTTTTCTCAAATTCATCGAGATTGACACTATTCGGCAAAGCTTTTCGTGATGAACAGAACGGTATTATTGGAAATGTCGAATACTCAAACGTGGCAAGGGCGGTAGATTTTTTTTCGAGGCTTGAACACTTGAAATTGGCTGACAACTGCTGCACCTGTATAAACCTATGAAAGAAAGGGCATTTAACTTCTCAGGATAAATAAGCTAGTTCCTTCGTCATGTGCGTTGCTAACTAGGAATTGAAGGCTGAACTTCGAAGAATCTATGTCATAGAACAGGCCGACACTTCAAGCTTGGTAAATTTCGCAGTGTCTACTATCAAAGTGATGGCCACGCTCTACAAAACACAGGGAGATGAATCTAATGGTGCAATTTAATTTTCATATAAATGAATTTGAACGAAGTTATGGCACTGCGACGGTTTGCGAAGGTAAAATCTGTCGCAAAGCGTCGATTGTTCACGAATTAGGAGCGGTATTGTAATTGTCTCGAGCGAGCAAGGGACAGTCGTAAACTACAGTAGACCTTAGGCCAGTACCGTAACCCTCAAAAACCTTGATTTTTTCCTTCAATATTGGTTGATTGTTCCTACACCATCGGATAGGAAATTCGATGCTCATTCCAAATATGGGGATGCTTTCAGAAAGGAATCACTTTGAAGCAGGTTATTGCAAAGCGGTGCTTTCTCTCCTGGAACAGCGCAAAAAACCCGTTCTTGCGCCGAATGGACAAAAGATACGGCTTCGTGTTACTGCTAGTTCAAAGTTGTGACATCGCATCGAAATTATTTTTCAAGCACAAACCCAACCTTCTAATCCAAGCCCCTGCGTATTAATGAAAGTCGTGCGGAAGAAATTTATCGCAATACTTTAAAGCTTCTCCCACAGGACTTCGTTGGAATGATTTTCTATGGGGTATATCTCCCTGAAACAAGTGTAAAAAGTACAAATGAACTAGTGGGCGAGTGGAACAGCTTGTTTTTTCGTTGAGCTTATGTAGGAAAATGAGGTCTATGTTAAATGGAGCCGAGGACTGTTGTGTCACATTTGAAATTGTGCTAGTTATGCGTGTTTTGAGAATTGCGCTCCAAATCAAACTCCAGCTTTACTCGCGTCCTTACCTGCACTCATCAAAATCCAAGCTTATGTCTCTGTTAATTATAGCACGATCTTCAGTGGAGTCAAGAGAAAAGCTGTCCTAATGGGCTATCCAGCTCTCGCCCAACCCAGATCACCCCTTTAGAACTCAACGAGGGGTATATCAAATCGCTAGAGCAGAGATGTTGTGGAAGAGTGGAACTTCAAAAACTCGGTTTGTCAAATGTTGCCAATTCCTAGAATTTCACTACGTAGCTTACACATAACACCCTAACATAGTAATTGCAAGTAGTAAGTGGGCTTGATCGCTTGTGAGTAACGCAATATAAAGCGAATATTTTGAAGACAACGGCTAGTAGCAAATAGAGTAAAACCTCACGTTAGTGAGTTCTCCTGCTTCCGCTTGTGAATACTTCACAGTCGGTGATTCGTTCGGAAAATACATGAAGTGAGTAGGAGTTCTCTCGCCATGTCGAAACCACTAAAATTTCACAGAACGAAATCGTGCACATAACTTGGGGCATTCAAGACATTGAATTTTATTCCATTTTGAAGTATCAAGACAGCATATTTTCCTTTCAAAAATTCAGCTCAACCGAGAAATGCAGAAGAGCTATAAAGCGACTCACGAGTTCGACAAACTGTAAGGTGGATGACTTCTGACAATGGACGGTAGTCAGTACGCAGGAAAGCGTCAAGAGTTCAAGCAGGAGATTCATCCTGAAGGTGGTGTCGTGCTTTTCGAACGCGGGAACGCCGAAGAGAAATCAATTCGAGGCGAACACTCGAGTCTCTTCTATCGCTTACCGATGCCATGTCCTTATCGCAGGGAAGGGTCAGCGCGTTGAATGCCTAAACAACCCGTTTCAAATCACAATCACACCAGCCACAATCCTAAGTCAGCGGAGAAACTGTGCCCTGTGCCCAATTCACCACACATCTTGGAGAGCGTATAAAATTTGTTATCTCATATTTCCTGCCCTTTGTGCGCTTATTTGATAGAAATTCTAAATGTTTTAGTAGGATTCCAGCTTCTCTTTTCGTAACGATTGACATCTTGTGTAGGTTCTTTGCGTGGCAACATCAAAATCAAACTTCAAAGTCTAACATTGCAACATCGTCAGGACTCTTGAGACGAGGATCGCTTCGAAACATAACGTTCCACTTTATAAACTTAGCTGGGTCTACTTTCCCAAAGACCCCTGATTGACCAATATGGTTTAAGGTCGCCTGAAAACAGCAGTTTCTCGCTTGAAAGAACTACTGCAAAAATATATCAAAATTTTCATGTCTACACACTTTCGAACCACGAATTTGTTCAGCTGTTTCTACTCCTGAAGTAATGTTCACTTCCAAAATGCTACCCTGCATCCATGAAGGTTTCTGATGATAGCGGAATATGACCATTATACGGGACCGTTTCTTCCGGCTTAAACGCTGTAAATTAGTCTCATATCATGAATAAGGTCAGTGTACTTGTGTTACTTTATGGACTATAAATATACATATCGATGTGTTACTTTATGGACTATAAATATACATATCGAATTTCAGGTTTTCTCTTAGTCCATCGTGTTTTTTCACCATTCTCCCCCAAATAGAAGCTCAGTTTTGGGCACCCATTCGACCGATTATCGTGACTAGAGGACATAGAGTTAGGATGGTTGAATTTTGCGTCGCAATATTTTTATTCGTTCCATAATTTAAATGAAAATATCAGATGCGCATTGCATCTATGTGACTAGTATCCACCTCTTAACGTTACCCGTTTAACTTGGATTATTTATCCTGCCTTCGGGAAGCTTTTGCGAGGATGGCATACTGTTTTAAACACAGAATGCTCATAGAACCTAGTTTGGCATCTTTATTTAGGCTTCCGAAATGTATCCCTACGGCAAGAAAAGCCTCTGCCCGGACAATAAGCACTACATATTTATACGCCGATATCATTAGACTGGGCTTGGATTGGACATTTACGGCGTTTTCATACGAGAAAGTTTTCCCGGATCTGTGGACGGCAGACCAGAGGAGGTAACTGCTCAAAAAAGAAAGCTCTACAAAATCAGCGCCAGCTTTCACTTCTATTTATGTTGTTCCTAGCTGATATTATACGTAGGTTTGCAATTTGTGCCCTCGAAACCCCAAATTCTATCTATAACGTAGAGATTTACAAATATAATAGCTCTGTTCTAGGCTACGGTGTGCTGTTTATACTAAAAATTCAATAAGGGCAACTTTTTCATCGAGAACAGATAAATAAATAAAGACACCTGTCGGAACACGTTAGAGTTGGAATTGGACATGTTTTAATGATAAAACGAAAGCCAATCCATACAGAGCTCATCTCGATATGCCAGCCATTATAGGTGTTAGCAAGAAAACTATAGCTCGTGGACTAAATTCCATTGACTTGGTTGGAAACTCTGTCGATTGCCCCACGTACTGAGTCAACGCAAAACGGATCTCTAGGCAAATGAAGCACTTCCTGCTCACATACTTGAAACGTCAAGAAGTTGTTTGGGTTCGGGTGGTCTCTAGGACCACAGCTCATTCACCCACGATTCCTTCCAGCTACGGGTCTGGTGGTCCAACGTTATCCACCTCGAAGGTTAGTTGTATCTCGGATATCGGATCCTGCCTCTATTTTCCTTCGGAAGAGTACTCTGTAGTAAGAAATGGTGTTTGAGGGAACAGTTCCACAAGTGTCTCCGACTTTTCCAGGCTCTGAGGAAGGCGACGACGCCGGAACGTCAGCCATAATAAAGTTGATGACAATCTCGGTCAACAGCTGAACAATCTCATCTATAGATTGACAACTTATGCCAAAATTTATTGAAAGCCGAACTTGGACAGTTGTTTGGGTTGTTCCACCTACGTATCTAATCACCGTTGCCAGAAAGAAGGCTCTGTGCCCCAACGTCCACCGTTGTGCATAATGGATAGAGCAGTCAGGGCATAAGACGTCCTGAAGCCGACATGCTCGTGAACAAGGCGAAGCTGTGATTTTCGCGTAGCGCTCAGGACGTGGACCATAAGGAGCTTCAAGAAAAACACAAGAAAATGATGGCAACACCTATCTCAACAACATACATATTTTGAATACCTTGCCTTAGCATTTCAAGCGTATAGTAGAGCGATGTTTTCTTGATAACGATAGAAGATAACGATAGAAAGCACACTGCAAGGAGGAAGGCCAAGATGGCAAAGAATAGCTCGCCAAGACTTGTTCTCCGTTTAATCATTTCTCATGCATTCAATAGCACTCGAATGGCCTACAGGTCACAGTCCGGATGACTCGTTGTTGTTGATTAAAAACGATCAAAAAAATATTTTGTACCAAAAATGTCCCAGAACCTATCTCTCAACACCAAAGTAGGCGCCAGAGGGACACCGACCGAGCAGCTCACAATTACATAGCCTTGCTAGCTGCGAATTCGAGCACTCGTACTTCTGTTGCCACGCGGTAGATCACACAAATTTATTGCCGGACAACCTCAAACTTGGGTAATTAAACCAATATGAACCTTTATAAAATAACAGCAATCGGCCGCGGTACGAATAGAGTTACATAGGAAATATTCTAAAGACCTAATGATTCTAATGACCTAAAATAGATAATGAATAGAAAGCGATTTCAAAGAAAATAGAACATGAACTGCACCAGATCCTCGTCGTCGCTGCTGCACCAATGTCGAGTGTCGAGCTCGAGCCGTCACCAGGTTTATATGCGCGCGTATCAGAGCATTCCATCACCACCGCGAGGCTTTCCGCAATCTTCAACAAACGTTGTGAGAAAGAGATATTACTAATGATAACGAAATTCCTTCTACAAGGAATTTATCATTACAAATAGAAATTGTTCCTCTAATTTAACTCACGGTCGTGATACTGCCAGCCGCCTGATGTTGATGGTTCGCACGATTGATCGAGTCGCTTGAGAGCTTCTTGGAGGTACTCCAATTTTCTCTGGTTTTTCTCAATGTTCTCGGGTACAGTGCACAAAGCACTGTGATGCTTCTCCGAGTTGCAGTATTTGCATTTCATTTGACGTCGGTGACATCGGTCGGTCGAATGCTTAGTATCCAAACAGTTTCTGCACCAAATCCTATCCTCTCTCGATGCTGTGTCGCTGAACACAGGACAGCAGTCGCTGTAATGTAGGCACTTCTCATCGCAGAATGCACAGCGCAGAAATGCTTCCCTGTCTCTCAGCATCGAAATAAAGGTGAACTCCCTCTTTGGGATGTGGGAACTCAGACGCAGGGCCGTTCTGAGGCTTTCAATTTCAGCCACCAACTGCCGTCTGCTCTCACTAAACGATCTTGCGTCAACTCTCCTTGGGTTTTCCCCAGCATCCCTACCTCGTGGTCTATGCACCTCATCCCTTTGAAATTGCACCATATCATCCTTCCTATTAGGGCCCAAACGGCGGGTATCTTTTTCATGTGCGACGGCACTCTCCACGCCGTTCTCTCCTTCGTAGTCCAGATCGAGCAGGTCTTCCTCAATCTCGCCTTCAGAGCGGTTGACAACGGAGCCATCGTTGACGTCAGTGTCAGCTACGGTCGCAGCATTGGAGGCACTCGTCTCTTCAGAGGTCTTTGCTTCCTCCTGCACACCTCGTTGACCACTCGGATTTTCGGTGAATGAACCCTTGTTGATATGCTCCTTCAAGTTCTCGACGCTGCATGTTAGTGAGTCCACTCGCTCCACTACTTCCGCCACCTTTACTTCCGCCTTCTCCATTTGTTCCTTGAGGCTAGCTATGCCCTCTTGCAAGGTCTTCTGGAGGCTAGCTACCGTCTCGGACAATTCCTTGAGAGGGCTGGTATGGACTTCGATGCCGATCTGCACGTTCGCGGATGTTATCTCGCTCTCCATATTTTTTAGCAGCTCGTCCAGAAATTCTATCTCTCTACGGGCATAATCACTGGCAAATACTGGCTCGATCGTCACACCTTCCACGTCCTCCTGGTAAAATTTCTGCATCGAGTCCTTCTTTGCTGCTTCTGCGAGGATGAGGTATTTGTACGTTTCGTGTGTCATCGCAAGTCCCTCAACGGCACTGCACAGGCAATCCTTTAGGTGACTCGTCTTCAGGAATACGTTTTCCACTTTCGCTTTGTAGAGAGTGGCTTCCCCCCTGGCGTAGAGTCTGGGGCGGCTTCCTTGCACCTCTGTAAATGTCTTCTGCGTGTTGTTGGATTTGATTAGGTTGATGATCCTTTTCATGAAAGTGCGGATCTTGGTTTGCACTTCATCTTCTGTTGGCAAGGTTGGGGCAAGTTTCACACATGACCGCCTGTACTTTAGCGTGTCGATGAGCTTCTGCTCTTCAGCTCTTCGCTTATGCCTTAGCTCTTCAGCGGGAGGTCTCTGCGCCATGATCCTGAAACAATGCACCATACGACGAATGTTTTAGAGTGTTTTTTCCGCATTCTTCTGGCTATGCTTAATCTTTGAATAGCTAGAAGATATGACTCGGATGCCGTAATAAAACATTCTAAGTGAGGCTTTTACTAGAAATCCATTCACTTTGATGATTTTGGCGAGGCAGCTGCATAGAATATTTTTAAATAGCGATGCTAAATAGAGGTATGTGATTACAAGAGCACCCGCAATCGCTAGCACCGTCATGAGAATGGTTTTGTACCACTGCATATAGACATTGAGTATGTGCGTGAAATCCGGCCAGCTGAATTCTGAGGTTACATTGTGACGTTGTTGTAGAGTATTCCTTAGCCCTCTGTGAATGTTATGGACATACTTAAGAATTCCTGTGACCTCGAAGAATGTTGAGTTGGATCCACATCTTACTGAGCACCTCATCCAAACTTGTGCATGGTTGAGCATGAAGCGAAGTTTGGAGATTTCCGTGGTTGGAGAGCAAAGCGTGGTGAAGCTCTCTATGCCACAGTCGATTTCTGCCGACACCGTTCCCTTTGTGGATCGACATCGAATTTCAGCTAATGCACCTTTGTTGCAGCTATAGCAGCCAATTATATGAACGTTGTCAATTAAACACTGTTCATCCGTAAAATCTACGAGACTGCTATCAACTGTTTCCTGCACATTCAGAATTAGTTCCGCTGAGACTCCTTGATCCACTGTTGCTGTTACATCTGTGCGCGGATCTGCAGCGATTCTCAGGGAAGGCCGTGTTACCGGCAGCACATCCTCGATGTTTCTAAACTTTTTCGTGATATCTTCGTCTTCGCAGCGACAGTTCACTTTCGACTCAGCAGCCGAACATGTACAAGCGTCCTTTATATGACATTGCAGTTTTTTGGCCTCTTCTTGCGTTGGGCACTGCATTATCGGTTTCTTGTCCTTGGCCCATAGCGCCACTGTGTTCTTCGTGGAAATGAAGTCTGTTTCCAAATCAAGAATAGGTGGAATGGCAAGAACGCTTAACGTGATGCTTGTGTTCAGTATTTGGACGGGAACGTTAGGGCGTAATGCGACGATGAAGGTCTTGAAGCTTTTAGTAGAGGGTCGTCTGATCTGAACTTGGAGTTTCACCTCTTCTTTCCAACGTGTGCACGTGAAAATTTCGAAGATCTTTTCATCCGTCGGCACAGCGTAAATCCTGTAGAAGAGGCAACCGGAGCTAAGATAAAAGCAATCGCATCCCGGGCCTCCGCAGGACTCCAGACATCCGGTTCTTCCTGGATAGTTGTTGCCTAGAGCTAACTCAGGTAGCAAGCTAGTAGAGTGTACATCTGCACATTTGTTTCCTCGGCAAGAGCCCATGTGTGCACACCGTTTACTGTCGATCACATTTTGGGTAACGTTCCTAGTGTACATAAGTGTTGACTTGTCGCACAGTAAACGCAGATGCATCCAGTGCATCCGTACTTCCATGACCGTAGATTCGTTGTGCTGAAGCCGAAAACATGCGTCTCTTTTAAAAGTGTTAATTTTTAACACAGACGCCATCTCCAATTTACAGACTGTTGCTCCTTCTGACGTTGTGCAGGTCCGAAGTGGATGTGAGAAAATGTTCACTATCTGGCATGCCGTGCCTGCTGAGAACAGTGAAAAGATTGCCAATGCATCGAGAATCCTTGTTGACTGCCGTTTTCTTTTCCGTAGGCGGAACACCATACAGCATGCACACTTTCCCAAAATGTAGACGATCAAATATAGAAGTCCGCAAAATCCTTCGAAGAGAAGTCGAAATGGACGACCTACAGTCAGGGGAACGTAGCATATGGTGTAGCAAAGAGCGATGAGGAGGTAAATCACAGCACCAAATCCAAGTATTGCTGAAGGTGGCCAACACTCCGGATTTAGTATGTTTGTGAAGCACAGCGTACACTCGATTGTTGAGCAAAATGGTTGCGCTGGGCACGATTTTTCTACGAAGGCGAAGATGTCGTTGTACCGCAGTTTCCATCTGGCTTCAAAGTCGTAAAGGAGTTCCTCAGACGGTAGCCAAATTACTTTCTTCACAGGAGGGGAGGACTCTGTGACACAATGGTCATTTACGCATAGCTCGTATCCATGGGCGTTCGGTGCGTCAATGTAGACGCCTTGCTTCCTGCATTCGATAACATGTTCGGAAGGAAATTCCATGGGAGTGGTTGCCGCAGGTTCTGCTACTGAAGAGGCGATGGATAGTACCATGAGAGCCATTTTGAGATAAATGGAAGACGGCCAAACCCGAGATGCTGGTTTTGCCTTTTGAGTTACTATGTGCATCGCACCTGTGTTTGAAGGGGTATCTTCTTTGGTTTGGCCTTTTGTCCGGCGAGGTCGCAAGTGGTAACGTCCTGGAAAGGAAGCTCCTGATTGTCCAGTTTGCTCATCCTCTTCATGACATTGTTTATTGTCATCCAAGACAGTTCCCTCAATTTCTAAAGGGTAGAGCTGGTTTACAGGGCGTCGTAATTTTCGTTTTGCACAGATAATTTCGGCTTCCCGTATTGCTCCGTCACTGCTTATGACTATTTTCGTAATTCTTGCCATTTTCCACTGATGTCGTTTTTGACAAGGATCCCATAGTAAGACGACTTCTCCTTCACGGGGCGTTTTTGCACAACCTTTTTTCTGGTCCATGTATCGTTTGTGGTGCTCTCTGAGTGCTGTCAGGTAATGCTCACGCCAAATCTTCCAGTATTTGTCAGTCAGAGCTTGTGATGATAGTAAAGCCTTCATCGTTTGTAGCTGGGTTTGCAGTCGTGCGGCATCTTCTGGAGGAATGTACGCTCCGTCTGATGTCGGCTCCTCGTCCTCATTTATTGGGAGATTAATGTCCATGTCCCTTTGTATGAAGTCGATGGGGCGTAGTGCGTATATGTTGTCATCAATATTGTCCTCCTGATACGTTAGTGGTCGTGTGTTTAAGCAACCTTCGATCTCCGTAAGGAAGGTTTGTAACAGATCCAATGTGAGGACTCGCTTCCCTATTGCCTTTGTGAGAGCCTGTTTGACGGACTGTATGAGGCGCTCATAGAATCCACCTTTCCAAGGGGAGTATGGAGTGATGTGATGCCATTCAATGGAGTTGTTGCTCATTTCTCGAGCAACGTCTTCGTCTAACATGTTTTCTGAACTCCTTTCGCGA
Source organism: Heligmosomoides polygyrus bakeri (assembly GCA_947359475.1). Taxonomy (NCBI): domain Eukaryota; kingdom Metazoa; phylum Nematoda; class Chromadorea; order Rhabditida; family Heligmosomidae; genus Heligmosomoides; species Heligmosomoides polygyrus. The sequence goes on from OX375870.1 coordinate 73,640,761, forward strand.
AGAACTTGGCTCCCAAGAATAAATGTGGGAGCATTGTCGCACGTGATTGATTGGGGTCTTCCACGACGAGCGACAAATCTCCGGAATGCGTTCAGGAATTTCGACGTTGTTCCGTCAGGAACGACCTCGAGATGTATTAATCGTGTTGCGCAACAGGTGAAAATGCATCCATAGACATCCGAACGAGTTCCTCCTTCCTTTATCATTATTGGCCCAAAGTAATCCAAACCAATATGCTGGAAAGGACGAATTCTTGTCACTCGACTTGCAGGAAGATCGGGCATTTCTGGATATTTGTAAGGCAGCGCATTTGCCTTTTGACAGGGTACGCATTTACGGATATGTTGCTTCACCTGTTCGCGAACTCTTGGTATCCAGAATCTTTGACGAGTATTTGATATCGTATGAGAGATGCTGTTGTGGAAGATTCCGTGGGATTCTGCTATGATCAGTCGACTCAAACCCGTTCTCGGTGCAATCAGTATAGGATTTTTTGAAGCGTCGGTAAGATCGGACTTATTCAATCTTCCGAAGGCTCTGAGGATTTGTTGTTGATCCTCTATGACGCTTAAGTTCCTCGTGAGTTCCTTTTTGTACTGCGTGTCTAGATGCACAGCTTGGTGATTCCTTAACATGACGATTTCTGCATCTCTCATATCCATTGCTGACAAGTACTGATCGTTGTCTTGCCTACTTACCCACGGCACTGACACTGCCAGTTTTTCCTTCAGAGGTCCTCGAAGACGGCGAAAAATATGTTTCAGGAATCTCAATGCATAAGCTAGGACTCGGCGCGCTTTTGTATAGTCGCTGTAGGTCGACAGATTCATGATTTCCGAGATACGCTGTTGTGTCGATAGAGTCTTTGCATGCATAGCTGCACAATTTTCCTTTTCTTCTCCTTCATCCTCCGGAATGTTGAAAAGTGTGGAGACAAATCTGCCCTTTGTTATCTCATCGAGAGTGTATCCTCTCCACCAGATATGGTTTGAGAAGTCTTTGGCGGACACTCCTCTTGTGGCGCAATCAGCTGGATTCCACTTTGTCTCCACGTATCCAATTTGAACTGGCGTTTGTAAGCTTTCCATCTCCCGTACCAAGGAATGTATTTGCTTAACTCGGTTGGAAACGAATTGTCCGGTACAATGCTTGCGAGGATGTATTTGCATCCATTTCAGCGCAATATCCGAATCTGATAGTAGGATGACACTATTGATTCGTATGCATGGCTTGAGACTCAGAAGGATGTTACGAGTCAACTGGGCTCCCATTGCTATGGCACTGATTTCCAGCTTCGGCGTTGTTGTAGAACGCCTGATGTCCGTGATTTTAGATTTTCCCATGAGAAAGTGTGAGTCGGTATTGGTGGTTAGATAAGTGCAAGCAGCCATTGCGGTGGTGCTTGCGTCAGAGTATGTCACCAGCGTGTACGCCTTGTCCCTCTGAGCGATACGCCTTGGAAAGAGACGACTGTAGCCTTCTAAACCACTCAGGATGCCGAGCCACTCGTTTTTCAGGTCGTCGTTAAGGTTTTCGTCCCATTCATGGCGTTCTTTCCACAGCTTCTGTTGAAAGGCTTTGGCCGTAATGAGCAGGGGTATGAACCAACCCAATGGATCGTAGATAGAGGCGATCTGCTGAGCGACAACACGTTTGCTGACAATGTCGCTTTTCTTAATCCTAATGGATAGCTCGAACTGGTCGGTTTCTGAGTTCCACGGAATTCCCAACACTTTTGACGTGCGATTTCCTGCACGGTCGTCTTTCGGGATTTTATTCATGACTTCGGACTCATTCGACACAAATGCGCGCAAGTTCATTCCGATTTCTTTGAAAAGTGATTTGAGCACCTTATACTTTCTGATGGCTTCAGGTTTGGAGTCAGCATTGACAAAGAGGTTGTCTACGTAAAGATTTGTAGAGATTTCCTCTGCCAGCGAACGATCCTTTACGAAGTTGTTCAAGTGATAGAGAATAGTGCCACTGAGAAGAAATGGAGAAGCATTAATTCCGAACGTGACTCTTGTAAACCTGTAGACAATTAGGTTCTCTTCCGTTAGTGGCTTTCTTATATCTTTCATCCACAGACAGCGGGTGAAGTCTCGATCGTTCTCGTGCAGGTAGACTTGGAGAAAAGCCTTTTCTACATCAGAGAGAAGCACATATTTTCCTGTTCTGAAGCGCAGTAGAATTCCATAGATCTTCGGAAGTATTGTTGGGCCTTGGTGCACAATGTCGTTCAAAGACGGGTAACCTCTATAGTGTGCCGATGCATCAAAAACTACTCTGATTTTAGTGGTGTCTTTGTCCGGAGTGAAAACGGGCTGGTGAGGGAGATAGTGCTTCATCATCATGTAGGAGTCCTTGTTTTCATCGACTACTTCGAGGACTTCTTTCTTTAGTTGGTCCTGGAAAACTTCGTGATACTGCTGGAGGACATCTGGTTTATCCCTGTACATTCGAAGAACGCTCTGAAGACGTCGCAACGCTAACATCCTGTTGTCAGGGAGAAAATCATGATGCTCTTTGAAGGGAAGTCTCACGAAGTACCCTTCTTGTCTTTTTTCGATGGAGCTGTTAAATTTTTGTAGCACCTTTTCATTGATTTTTGCCTTTTCTTCTTTTTCCGGACCTGAGAACTCGTTTTTGATTTCTGGAGTTTCGCTTTCCCAATGTTGCTCCCAGGGATCCGGAGACTCATCCGCATGTACGGTATTCACCGTCGTAGTCACCTTTTCGAAGGATATGTCGTTTAAAGTTCTCTTCCCGGAGACCATGTATCCAATGCAGGTTGGAATGAGAAGCAGTCCTGAGGGTAAAGTGAAGTGTGGGGCTTCAAACTTTATAAAGTTCCATAGCTGATCACAACCCAGTATGATCTGCGGATGGTTCGTGCTTTGTTCATTGCTGGTGCACAGCGAAATTCTTCTGCGCTTAATGAAGTCCAAGTCCTTCTTGCTAAGCACGTTCTGAACACGGCTTTTAGTCAGCGTCTCATGGGTGTAGAGCTGCAGTTCGTGCTGGACATTCTTGGTATCCCAAATCTTGAGCTTGGTGATCTTGCACTGAACCGTGGTAGGCTTCCGAGCACCAAATGTGCACAGTTTCATGGTCGTTGTTCCACAGTTTGGCAGTTTAAGCTCTTCTGCCAGCTTCGTGTCTATAAAGGAACGGTCAGCCCCTGTGTCAAGCAGCACGTTGATATCAACGAACTGCTGTGTAATGGGATGTTTTGTTCGGAGGACTCCGGACAAAAGAAAGACATCAACTTTTTCATCAGACAGTTGCTTCTCCGTTTCCGAATTTTCTACGGATAAAACCGTGTGATCCTCCATGGAATTGTCTGATTGAAAATCTTCGTTGTTGGCGTCTGAGATACTGCCCGCTTGTCCGTTGTCGCACTGTATTACATTTTGTCGTGTAGAAACATGTTTCTTTTTGAATTCGCTTCTCGATTTTGTAGGCTCCAGAGGGAGTCCTAGCTTGAAACACGTTGATGTATGGTGTTTCTTTCCACAATTCCTGCATCCTTTTGCTTTGCATTCCGCCAAAGCATGACGTCGAGATCCACATCCAATACATCTATTGGTAGCTCTCAAGTGCTCCAAACGTTGCTTTGGGTTAGTGATTTTGGTACAGGAAATGGGCCAATGGTCCTTCTCATCGCAGTAGAAACAAAATGGAGTGAATTTGTTGGTTTTTATACTGCTAGATGTCGTTGGACTATCTCTTCTTTCTTGCGGTTCCATTCTTTTAGGAAGCTGTTGTTCGATAAGCTCTTCCTGTCTTATGACGTCGTCCAGGGACTGCATTTGTCGCTGAATGTTCCACGTACCTTCATCTGATGAAATCTTTTCTTTCAGTACTCTCCTCTGTATATCGTCGGCAAACTTTGACAATATCTTGGTTAGGAGCCATGGATTGTCCAGGTTTTGACCTTTGGCCTCCAACTGAGCAACGATAACCGAGATTTGGTCGAAAAGCTTGCGCTGGTCTTTGAGATTTGCGCTCTTGGCACTCCATTTTTCAAGCTTCCTGTGCAGATCGCAGACAATCTCACTTGGCCTCCCATAGCGTTGTTGCAAGTGAGCGACAGCTAGCGCGTAATTTGCCGAACTGACTTGAAATCGTGCGATGGACTCGCGGGCTTCCCCTTTTAGTGAGCTAAGGAGGTAGTTGAATTTTTGTAGGTCTGGAATTGGTAGGGAGTGCACTGTAGCGTTGAATAGTTCCCAAAAGTTATCCCATTGCCAGCATTTTCCTGAGAATTCTGGAATGGGGATCCTCGGAAGTTCCACTCTCGAAATGTGTTCATTGCCAAAGCCGTGGTTCGATTGAGTAGCTGTTGGTCGGCCAACTGACATACGTGCTTGCGGAAAAATTTGTTGTTTCCTCACTTCGCACTGGGCGAGCAGGTCCTCCACTTGAGAAATCAGTTCCTGCGACTTTTCTATGTGCTCCGACACCTTTTGGTCCTCATCGTCATTGAGAGGCGTATCCAGAGAGTCAACTGTATCAGTGAACGCGAAAAAAGACCTTTTAAATGACGCGTACATTGCTCTGGTTTTTGTTTCTTCATCGCGGATCTCCTGGAGAAGACCGCCTGATTCGGTTTGGTCCCTCGCATGCTCATCTGATAGTACTCTCCCAAGTTGTAGCAGCTGCTCAGAAAGGGCATTCGCGTGCCGCGTGAGAACCCCTTTCCGCGCTCGCAGTGTAGCAGCCATTTATCGTCACAGCTATCTATTGATTTTTTTTCTGAAGCACCGTAAAGCAGGAACAAGTCCGTTCTCCAAAGGGATGGAATTTGCACCGTATCCCAGTGTCCCGTATCTAGCTCTACCGTCTCCCCTACTAAGTAGGTCGACCTTCGGGCAAGATTTTTTTTTTGCAAGAAATTTTAAGCTTAAGCGTAGCCAGAACCTATGCTACTCATATACAAATAAGTGGTCTTGAAACTCGCACCTTTATCCTTTTGAATTGTCCTTGCTCGCTTGGGTTGTCCTTGGTTCAGAATCCACTCGGCTCGTTCGTTTGCGCTTGCCGATGCACCATGCGAATTCGAGCACTCGTACTTCTGTTGCCACGCGGTAGATCACACAAATTTATTGCCGGACAACCTCAAACTTGGGTAATTAAACCAATATGAACCTTTATAAAATAACAGCAATCGGCCGCGGTACGAATAGAGTTACATAGGAAATATTCTAAAGACCTAATGATTCTAATGACCTAAAATAGATAATGAATAGAAAGCGATTTCAAAGAAAATAGAACATGAACTGCACCAGATCCTCGTCGTCGCTGCTGCACCAATGTCGAGTGTCGAGCTCGAGCCGTCACCAGGTTTATATGCGCGCGTATCAGAGCATTCCATCACCACCGCGAGGCTTTCCGCAATCTTCAACAAACGTTGTGAGAAAGAGATATTACTAATGATAACGAAATTCCTTCTACAAGGAATTTATCATTACAAATAGAAATTGTTCCTCTAATTTAACTCACGGTCGTGATACTAGCTCCTCTCAGTATGTGGAGTGTGGTTTGTGATGTTGGTCCTTGGACTGCTACTACATACAATTGCTACGCCCAGCATACAGTTCACTGAAGAAAGCCAGGCTGCTAACATATCACGACACAATTCTTACCTTGTCACGATCAACAGAACACTTTGCATCTGTTGTTGAGCTACTAGCAGGATGACAGTTTTTGGTCAACCTTACAAATTTCTCTGCAAAGGTGCATGAGGATTGATGGGATATGGCAGGCATGAGCACAGCGAAGTTGCCCTCTTGAAAGACCAGTTCAATATGCTATTCACGTAAAGTTGCTGCTAGGGTTCAATTAAGGTGGAGTTTTAGCACGAAATTGGAGCATAACCTTTATCAAGGCTAGTGTTATCATTGCTCCGGGGCTGGAGGCTATGTATTGGACTAGCCAGATAGCCGGAAAAGGCTACATGTGCACATGTTTGAGGCTCTAGAAACGACAGCAATAAACTGCTTGGATGATGCCCGAACTTCTTGAGCTGGCACCACACTTTCCCCAACAGTACTTCCATTATTCCAGTATGCACACAATATAAAATATTGGCCCAGTGCCGGTTAATTGTTGAACTCTGAAACCAAACTATTGTTTCGAGAACCATCTAGGAACTGTCCAGCTATGTCTGTTACCTTCATATCAGGGAGCTTCTAGGCTGGTACAGAATGAATATTCTTGTTAAAGTGTGGACCCACTACGACTAACCAATTACGATCTTAGATCCCAGGATGAAATCTGAGTACTAGCTTTAATGAATGTATTATAACTGCTAATGTTGAGTGCGCAGACATCTGTGCGGTCACCACATCGTCCACAATGCCACAGGTTGGTAAAAATGTTGAGACCAGAGAAGAGTCTTTTTTAGTCCGAAAATGACCTAGGGGCTGCTTCGGTTTCAGCCTTTACCCGAGTCTGTTTTTTTTTTTGTTTGTAATGTGGCTTTGGACGTATCTCAAGAGGTTAAGTCTACTGTTCTAATTGCAACAACAATAAAGTCAAAAACTTGTAGTCGGAACTAGATATGTTAACAATGAAGAGACTGCATGCTGAAACAATGCGAAATAAACGAGGAAGAAGTGAGGAATGGTGAGGTAAGACCTGAATTTGACAGCTTCACATCAGCTTCGTCATAGTAATAAACTTCTCATCATGAGTTGTAGCTGCCATCTATGTTATGATTTCGGCTGGAGGAACACCTTAACTACGTCGAGTGTGGCAAGCTATTTAGAAAGGGTCACGGAGAGAGGCTGCCATTCTAGAGATAGTGAACACTACTGAGAAAAGATTGTGCCCACCAACTATGAATCCGCACGTAATTGTTTCTCTAATATAGTGACGCCACGCTGAAAAAAATCCAGCATTTTTTAATGCTATGAAATATTCAGAGAATCATCATTTCCTTATAACCGAGAGAGGATATTAAAATGCGTGTGAGAATATGAATACAAAACATTCATCGACTACCTTTCAGCGACTTCGACTACCACCAGGGCTGAAGTTTCGGACCGCTTTAATGACATCCACAAAACAGCGATTGATGATTGTTGGCGATCGACACTTCAAAAACGAACTTCGGATTCGTGTTCAGCGACCTCGACTACCCCTAGGACTGAAGTTTCGGACCGCGGTCGATCGCCATCTATCGTTGAGTACCTTCAATACGCCATGTCCCACTCCAGTTGTGACGGCCAAACGGACGGACAGAAACACACACACACACTACTCTTTTGTATACATATATAGGGGGATAGTAGGATGATGAGGGCACGTATTGATTTATGGAATATTCTGCTGCTGAAGAAGTTCTGCGCAAGAAAAGTGCAATAAAAGCCACTTCTGACGCCCGCCGTTTCAGATGCACTTTTGAAGAAATGCCGAATAGGTGTCATTCACGATAAAAAATTTTAAAAAATTTCCTCACATCCCTGAAGACGAGCCTCACTCTTGTTGACCCACAGCGATATCGTTGGATTAACTAAAGAAGCTGGCGCAACAGCAACCGTATGAAGGTTGAAGGTAAGCGATATTTTGTTCTCAGCTGTTACCAGCGCACCATGGGCAATGAATTGCGATCTCTCGGAATTAACCCTTATCAGGTTAATGATCAGCGCTTCAAATAACCCTCCAAATCAACGTTTCCACAAAATTGGTGATCCTGACCCCACCTCCCTTACTCTCTATACCAACCGTGACCTACCACAAATAATCGAATTTTTAAAAACCGATTAGTGGTCACCGTAACACCTCACTGTGAGAAAATTTAGAGGAATGGTTTTTCGAGTTATAGAATCGTCAACGTGCATTAACATAGTACATTAAACGTTTATTTATTTACCAGAGGTTCACCGGCCTGGCGGCCACCAAACGTCTGCTTGGGGGCTTCGTCTTCAATTCCAGAGAAAACTGGTTCTACTATATAGAATAGTATATCGGGATATGGTAGAGCAGAACCTTCAAAACTGCACCTATGAAGCCTGTCCACTCTCTATCACACGTACGCGATCTATTCTCCGAAGTTCTGTGGCGAGGAACAGATTGTAGAAGTATCAATCCGAAGTATCAGTACCAATCTAACTCTATACTTATACCAACTTGTGTACTTGTCCTTCTTTTGTATGTCGGTCAACTGCGAACGTGTAGTTTTTATAATTAGTTCATTATTCTTTCGCCGATAATATTATAAATAGTAAATAATAAGTGCTTTCTTTACCTGCGAAAACATAAATACAATCCATCGGTATTGGTGGAGCGCTCGATACCGTTAACTGTCCGACGGCAGCAATAGTACTCGTCCGAAGTCATTCTCCCCCCCCCCCCCCTTCACTGATCCCCCTTACTGGTTTCCCTTCACTGGACTCCCTCTACTCAACCCCCTCCACTGGTAGCCCTTCACTAGCCCCCACCCCTCCCACCGTTTTGCTGGTCTCCCCTACACTGCTCTTCCTCCCCCTACCTGATCCTCCTTTACTTTCCTCCCACCCTCTCTTGCATGGGGTGCTCCCTTTACTGACGTCAGTAACACGTCTTTTAAATCCGTACGTTGGTTTGGCGTTGATGACACGCCACCTGAACCAGGACATACCCTTGCGTGACACCTATGAAAGGCACCGGATAGACGGACGGACAGACAAACAACAGCTCTTCTATATGTAGTAGGACTCACCTTCGTTGTGTTCCTTATATTTCTCAACATGCCATGGCATGTAATAAGTACCAAATATTAAACGTACTCCACCACTGTTCCTGCTCATGGGCGCGAATTTTATACCATGATTGCGTAAGAATGCAATCTACGTGCATATGGTCCCCCGTTGTTATTAATTTGGTATTAAACAGATATGCAATATTCAAACGATGATGACATGATCTCCATTGTTGTTTCTCAAATCATCTCGACATACCATCCGCGGAAAGTCGTCAAGAAAGTACATTCCCCCCTTCAAAGAGCGATTTCGACAGCAAAATTACACATTCTTCGGGCTGATGTAGAGTTGTTGTTATTGTGTGTTCTGTACTATGTAGAAATAAACTCTCTTAAAGCACATTTATTGTTCAACAAAAGACACCGGTGAGAGCAAGGACCAGCCCTTGCCACCAACGACCTCAAGCAATGCTCCTGCGTGGCTTAAGTGAAATGATTTTTATTTATGAAGGTGTTTCAAATTCGTGCGGGTCAAAGGAATCGCCTGCTCTGAAGACATCCAGAAAGTGCTGAAGCGTGGATTGCTTAAAGGCACAGCAAGGGAGGGGTCAGTTTGGTACCCCAATTTCCTAAATAGACGTCGCATATTAGAGGAACTGTGCAAGAGCGGTTTGACCGCCTCACAGCAGTTGTCGCCACATCCCGTATTGCGCTCAGCGGGGGATAGGGACAGACCCAAAGGAGACAGGCAGCACGGTGTTAAGAGATACAGGGAGCAGTTTAATTACTATTAAGAATAATATTAAAAGCGATAGTAGAGAAAGCACTCGGTGGGGGTTCGAGCACCTGCTTCCTAAGGGAATTGGTGAAGTGGACTTGTGGCGACGTTTCCGCACCCGGGTAAGGCAGGTGGAGAGCGATAGCAGCCCAGATTGACATAAACGATGGAACCCAAAAGGAAAGACAATGACTGAAGCACGGCTTAACGAACAACGAATGGCGTTGGGAAAAGAAAAGCTCATGCTTCCCGTAGTGATCTGTTTGGACCAAGTAGCTCATGCTTCCCGTAGTGATCTGTTTGGACCAAGTACCTAGGATGTGTCGCTCTCGCACCAGAGGGAACTGTGCCCAGGAATGCCACGCTCAAGCAGGGGAAGGGGGGTCCGGGTAGAGGGGCAGGGCAGGTGAGCGAGTTCGTCGATGGAGACAACACACTTACCGCGGGTTAACGATGGCTTTAAGGGTGAATGCTACTGAATTCATTCGATACTAGGGATTTATGAAGCCACCGGGTGGGGACAGGGACAAGCTGTTAGAGCAAAGCGCTCGTAGGATGACCCATTCGCGCTCGTCTTTAATTGCTTAATTAATAGGTGCCTACATTTGCAAAGCGAGGTACAGGAAGTTCGGGGGTCCATGCCGCCTGGAATGAGACGGGGAGGAACTCACGGGCTAGAACAACAAGAACACTGAACACCGACAAACAGAGTGATGGGGCTTAGAGAAAGCGGCGCTCTGTAGCTACAGGGATGAACGAGCAGAATCGTTGCCGAATCAACCATCAGCCACACCTGGAAAAGGAGTTTGTTTCCGATTCTTGCTATGCGGGAGATCCACATGCTACTTCCAATTTCTAGATCACTTACTGAACGTTATAGCCCGTGTCTAATCTTCCAGTTCTTCTGGTCTTCTTTTCGATGAGACTGCCTTAACACGTCGTCAGCACCGGTGATGAACAAGCGACTCGTGTCGCGAATCACGACCTTGGAGTCTGTGACAGCCGGTAACACACAGCATAGCCCGCCCATGGCCCTATAATCACCGGAAAATCGCCATAGATGCTGAACGTTGGCCTGTAAGGTACAAATCGACCACCATTCGGTTAAAGATGTGATCTATTGTACCTGGAGAGCTTCGGTGTGCTAGAGCATCTTCCGGGATGGGTGAGCCGCCTGAATCGGTCAAACCGATGACGACTGCACCGACTCGACAGCTTCCTAGACGGATCCTTAAGCGCGAGTGATTTCGTTTGGTCCCAATCTAAAGCACTGTAGGGCATTAACATCGTCGTCTTTCGTGCTTTTCGCGCAGATCGACCACATGGCGCCGCTACAAGCAATAAAGCTGCGCAAGAAGGAAGACCCACAAGTTCATCCCGTCCTCGGTACATCCGAGTGCGGGAATAATGTTGTACTCGCGAAGATGACCCAAGTGTTTGAGTGTGCTTCGGTATTTTCGATGCAGTACGCTTCTCCTGAAACGATGGGTGCATACAATTACACAGAAGATCTCTTGTGACCCGTAAGGCATACTCGGTCATGTTATGGAGCTGCTGTTCCTCTGTTCAGAACCTAGAGAAGCTTCCGACGCATCCTTTGGATGTGACCCGCCACCCTGCCGGTGTGCTCGACTCCACACGACATTCGAACCAACTTAAATTTAGAGATATTTCAACGATAATGGTCCTGACGAACTGGATTCTTACCTTCTGCACACCGTTCAGGCCATCCCAGCTCAGTGGCGGGCACGCGACTCTGTAGGTGTTCGGGAACGAAGCTACTGAAAACATCGCCTTCAGTTAGTGGACAAACGCATTAAGAGACAACGAAGGAGTAATCCATTCATCTCATGTGGGGTAGACATACTGGAAAGAACGGACAATGACCGTCTTGAAAGAGCTCCACATCTATGGAAGACGGCCGGAGAACGGCTAAAGATAACACTATCGAGGCCGAAGTAATTGAAAGCAACTTAGTAAGACATGGTGGCACACGCCTCACTAGGCGATTAAGAAGTAAGCCACTGCTCTCTTGTGGTGGTCTAGTACCGGTCCGAAAAAATATCCAGGTGAAACGTCCTAGAAGAGTTGCAGATCTAGGGAAAGAGTGGAGCAGCAGTGTATGGCACCGCCAAGATACCAAAAGACGTCGACGAGAACTGAACAAGGCCGTGCCGACCTCACCCGACCACCGCAGGCGATGAAATGACGACCTCGAAGGAGGCGCTTCGCGCGCTACAGGTGGCGACGCGGCTCAGACCGCGTTTCCTGAATCGTCTCAGGAACCAACAAACGCAAGTCGCACCTTTAAAGTCGTCCAAAGCAATGGGTCAATGCGTCCTGGAGAAGCCATTTCCTCAAGCTTACGGCGCTTCCTTAACAGGGTTCTGGTGGCATCAACAAAATGTTGAGAAAGAGAGTATGTCTGCAAATTTTACGCCTACGCGACGCCTATTCAATAATTTTCGCACAGGACGCGATAGAAAAGGGGTAAGGAGATTGTTCTTCCTGTTTTGCTTTTGCATGTGTCTTTTGTGGATTTCTGTTGCATTCTCGTTGCCTAAATTCCCTTTTTATGGCTCTTTTTGTCAACCACCTGCAAAAGGTTCTGCTTGAAGAATTGTTCACAACAAAAAATTGGTTGAATGATGTCATCACGTTTTTTGTTTCTGCACGACGTTACATCAACTCAATGTTGACGCAGATGGGTTCGGAAGGGGGGGGGGGGGGAGGGGTGTTACCTTGTCCCCAGTGGTTATCCGCCTCGGTAAGAAGCCATATGTATGCATACTCAAATCAGAAATGGCTTGCTAGGCCTAGAACTGGTGCCGTTTTCTGATGTTAACGCCTATGGTCAGTTTTTACTTGAAAATGTAAATCCGCGTCGAAAAGCACAAGGCGCATGCTGTTCAACTGATACCGAGAGCAAGCATGTTTCGTCTTGTACTTCACTTTTGTCGGATGAATCTTGTGATTTTCATGTTTAAATTTGGATCTGAGCATGATCTCACGCGTACAGGAAAGCTACCTACAATGATAAGTCGATGTTCCAGTTGAGGGATCCCTCCACCCAAATCATACTCGGAATTCTGCAATTCATTGAGTGCCCTGTACTCACTACTTTCTATACTTGTATGACAGAATAGAATTTTTAACAATTACCTTCCTTCTTCAATGGGCGTCCACTTTTGTTCTTCGTCATTCATGAAACGAGTACTCCTACAACAGGTTTTCTAAACTTCTGCCCCCTGAGGGCATTCAAAAATTGCGTATGACGCCCATGTCTCAGGGGCCATCGCGGGCAATTGGGAAAAGTTTTCAACCAGCAATAAACGCACCTCGGCAGAGCCTCATTGGTCACGTTATCGCCACTGCGCAAAGCTAACGGCGGAACACCACGCTGCGACCCCAGCGGGTGCTGCGCCGTGTCTCACGCGGGTTTGGCGGCATGTGCTGGAATGAGACTATGCAAATAATGTCCTAATTACTTCGATTTGGATAAACACATAATAGCTATTCCATGCTATTGTCCAGTTCTGATCACATACGTCCAGGGCTGTTTACCGATGGCTACAAAAGGTGTAAAGGCATACAATCAAGCTCAACGAATCAAAAGGTTCAGATAAGATCGCTCCATGCATACGCATGCCGTTCGCGGATGATATCGGTGACGCATATTTCATCCATATAGAGTAATGCTACAGAAGATTTTTAAACGACGCTCTGTTGAGGCCCACCTTTATCGGTTATTTATTACCGAACCAGAAGACTGTCTCAACGGTAAGTTGAACCGCCCAGGTGTTGAATAGGTGAAAATCGTCTTTTTTTATCAACAAATGTTTGACACCATAGCAGCACCACTATTGCTGCCGAACACGCCATACAAACATCCAAACCGAAATTCGCCTACGAATTCATGCTCCACCCTTCGATAAAAACGAGGACTGGAAAATCTTCTTAAGAAGGCTTCCTTGTAACTGCAAGAGGATTTCAGAAAGAGCTTGTAGACGCATTAGCTGGACGAGAATGTGCGCCGCGTCCTCATGGAATCACATTAGTCAATGGCTCGTCTCGCTCGTCTCCTTCTCGAGGAAATTTTAACCTTCCAGTCATTTGTTGTCTTTTTTAAGGGTAAAATTAAACATGGGAAAGAGGTGGGTAAAAGATTGTCTCAATACTTGTCGTGATCTTACACACAGGAAGTTAGACGCAAATTCGTTCTTCAATGAATAAACTCTGCTTTTAGTACTCCACACATTTTAGCGGATTGTTCCCCAATTAATGACGGATTACGGCTGCTGGTTGCTCTCTGTTTGACAGCCTAGAGGGTGAAGCTTTTAAAAAAACATTCAGAGATCTGTGATTGATTTTTCGAAAGCGCAGGTTTTGGTCTAGCAAACGTTTTAATATTATTGCTAAATATTCGAAAGGCAGCTAAATTTTAATACAATTTTCCGACGTAGAAAATGTGCTTCCATGTTTTTATAGGGTCAAAATATGTGTTATATCCACAAGAACAAATCGGGGAGTCTAACTCTCATTCAGACTGCGTGACACCAGCGTAAAGCATCGGCGCTATTCACTCAAAGGAGAGGACCAGAGGCTTCAATTATTTGCAAACCTATAGGGTGAGAAGCACGGCTTCAGACGCAGCATTTTTCTTGGAAGTGGACAGAAAAAACTTAGCAATTTAGAACACCATAAGTTGGTGGCGAACGGACGACGTAAGGGACTGAGTTCATGTAAAAAATTCATTTTGTTCAATAAGAGAGACCTATTTGTAAGCTGATCGCCTACGATTGTATCCATTTATTATAGCAAAAGAAATTGTTCCGTGAGGATTCTGGACTGTGTGCATCACTGCTACCTTCCACAGGCGATTTACACCCAAAAATAATTCTGGCGATCATTTGATCAGAATTCTCCGTTAGTTAACCCAGCGGTTCTAAAAGAGTTACGACGACATCGAACATTATCGTAAAAGCTTCCTCTCCTCAGTGGGTAATTCTGGGAGTTTCTGAATTTTTCTGGCAAAAACACCATTTACCATCAAGGTCTGCTTGACACTTCCTCATTATTAGTTTAAGGGGGCATTGAATATGTAACCGATCCATACCTGACTGATCTGTGACGGCCAGCTAATGGCACATATTGTTTACCATACTAACATTGTATGGACAGAAAGAGTCTGAAGCCTGGGCCAGTAGATTCGAATGTCGAAATCATTCGAAGATAGAAAAAATCTATGATGCAGTCGAGATCGGCTCCTACGTCTGACTGCACCACGATTGCTGCTATTCTGTTTATTTACAAAGTGCAAAGCTAACAAATCGGTAGATTTCTTGTTGTGGCAAGTGAAGCTGCCACAACAAGAAATCAGCGTTCTATCTATTCTAAATCGGATACGGTGGAGCAATATGCTGACCAGGCAAGTGCAGCAACATCCCTCGCGTATTAGTGTACTTGTAGCTGCATTTGAACCATCCTACTAATATAAAAGAGTTAGTCCGTCTGTCTGTGTGTGTGTGTGTCACAAACCTGTGTAAACTTGCAAAACGTGTTGAACATGTAAAGGAGACTAGCGTGCGCACGGCAAACCTGTGTGAGCCTTTAAAACGTGTTGAACCTGCAAAGGAGACGAGTGTTCAGCCATAGTTAACCTGATCACATTTCGTCGTGTTAAGCCATGACAATGACGCGCAGGTATCAGGCCTGGGGGTAATCGAGGTCGCTGAACACGAATCTGAAGTCGACCAATCGATATCGATCGATATTATCGATTTTTGAGGATGGCGCTCAAGTGGCGCGAAACGTCGGCCCTGGGGGTAATCGAGGTCGCTGAACACGAATCTGAAGTCAACCAATCGATATCGATCGATATTATCGATTTTTGAGGATGGCGCTCAAGTGGCGCGAAACTTCGCCCCTGGGGGTAATCGAAATCGCTGAACACGAATCTGAAGTCGGATCAATCGATCCATCTCGATTAACATAAAGGTCAGAAGGCTTAGGGAAGAATAGGAAACACGTAGCGGCCATGGCGTCCTGTTCTCGGGGTTTGGGGGCGAAGCCCCCAACCAGTCGTAGGCGGCCGTTAGGCCGACGAACGACTGGTTTCGTTATATCCCGTTACAGCGAGTGTCGCGTCGATTTTTCTGGTAGAGTCCTTTGTCGAAAGCACATAGGGAACTCAAACATTTCTAGAAAACGCTATTCCGTAAACATCCGAGCGCACTTTTTCGAAAGGAATGTATAGGGTAGTTCCCATTTCGTTTTATCCTCGAATGGTAAAAAAGAGATGCGTGCGTCTGAGAGCATAAAGCATCGACATCTTCAGGTTACAGCCCGATGGTCACAGGTGAAGGTCTTATTGCCTAAAAAATCACACCTGAAAGGGCTCATCACCTCAGTTTTCTATACCAGCCGAAGAGAAGCGAAATTGAAATGGGTTTCATTTCATTTTGCTCCAGCTGCGTCTATGCGTAGCAGGAAAAATTAACGCCAGCAAAGTGCGAGAGCGAAACTGCTTTGAACTACGCACTAGCTATAAAGCAGGAGATGAAAGCGGTTTGAATAGGCTCTGTCGCTAGAAGCTGCACATGCACATCATATCAATATCGCTTGAGGCTTTGAATTCGAATTTTTCAGAGAGTTCTGGTGGGTAAATGTGTCTTTAGGTGTACTCACACAACCGCCCTCATTTAGACCTTTTCCGCTCATTGTCAGGAGTTCCACGAGGAGAGGTGTTTGATATGTGACTACAATACCGCTCATAACTAGTGTCGCATTTGGCGTCGACGATGCTCTAGAGCGTCGCCGACGCTCGCGAGCGTCGTCGACGCCAAATGCGACACTAGTTATGAGCGGTATTGTATGTCGTGTTCTCAATACTTGCTTTGCCTTCATCGATCGCACGTATACCCATATATCATTTGCAGAAGGTTTCGCTGTTGCCTCTGGGATTAGAAAGAATGGTGTGTCGGATGGTATCGGAGGGTGAAGAGATGATCAGTACCAACGTGCTCTGCGACAAGCTCGACGAATTGGACCACGCCGTCTGGGAAACCAAACGGTGCATTGAATCAACTGCGTTGTTTACCAAGCCCTCATAGTGCTCACCCAGTTTAAACACGGCAGATTTCGGCGGAGAATATATCATAACTTGGCTCCTATGCTCATGACTATCAAGCGTGATCAGCCAAGGGTGCAATTTGAATGATCTGTGGCCTGTACATGCCATAAAATAGTAAACAAACGATAAGACAATGTTCGTGTCTTCCCATTATCAAGTCTTTAATAACGCCTATAGTTTGATGGTTGCTGAAGTCATATGCCCAGAGTTAAAGGTTATAAGCAATTGCTTACGCATCCCTCCTAAGAATGAGGTCTGAATATTCGCCATGCCAGAGGAACTGAAGAGAGCCGCAGGCCAGTAACATTTTCACAGTGATGGAGAAATGATCTTTTCAGGAAAACAGCGAAAGCTTTGGGCATACAGACAAAGCTCGAATTCACAGTTTATTTGTCTTTCCTAAACAGTAATGCCTTCCCTTTACTAACAACAGCTTACAGTGTGTTTTTCCGTTCACTCGTTTCTTTTCGTAGTTCGTTCTTTTCCATGTCAAGTTACTGGCGAATTAGCTCAGTTCAGCATTTTTGAGCCAAGCCAGTTTTGAGTAACGATTCAAGGTTATAACGTTTACGATGACCTCTATTTCATACAAGTTTGGCTCACTTCTTGAAATTTGTTTAAGTTCCGGGCAGAAGACTCGAGGACTCTTCTGCGGTTCTCACCGTTAGCTGACTCCAGAAGTTCGCTTCTAGGGCCAGAGCGGCTGCGCTTTCGAGAACGACCGACCACCATCACTGGATTCCCCATCATCTCAATAGTGGGTTTCCAAAAATTATAACTGCCCAACTCCTCCACTGCGAAAAAAGCTGTTGGCGAAATTCTAAAGCACAGGAACCGCGTTAAATTAGCGCACCCTGCAGGGTGAGGCATCCGTTGGTGATCCGAGGAGTGCAAGACTGACGCAGATAGTGAATGGGGCAGTTGATTCCTGGACTGGGGTGAAGGCACGATTTCGGGTCCTCTCGTGGACGAGGTAACAAAACAGAAATGTTTTTCGTGGAATTATTTTCCAAATAACACCTCATAACAAAGAAGAGGTGGGAAATCAACGAATCTTCGATAAAAAAGGCTTTGATGATGGCTCCAGATTTTTTACTGAGTCGACAGTGAGGAAATCCATTTTACGAATTCATTGTTGACATTCGTCTTCGTTCAATACTCCAAGGGATGCTATTTAGTGCACTACACGTTCGGAGGAGGACGATATCACACATTCTTTTTTCGAGTTCCCTCCAATTCCTCCATGAGCTTTAAGACAGCGATTATATCGTGAGCAAATACACGTTGAACTCTCTTTTTACAAAGACAACTGAACAAGGGGAAGGAGTTGTCGGTGAAGATGATTTTTCTCTTTTTGGAATTTTGTTGATATTCGACAGAAATCAGCATGAGCCAATAAACGCGACACAAATTCTTACAGGGCAAGACATTCTCTTTCGAACGACATATAACTCTGAGCAAAAAAGTTCCACCACAGAGCAGGAGTTTCGTTAAAAGTTCGGACGAAGTCGGACGTCCCAACTTGATGACCTAAAAATCAATAAAGGACAAACGTGCAAATAGCGTCAACACGAATTCTTGTAGTACAGAATATTGCCTTTCAAATGCTACGAAAAACTGCGCAAAAATTCCAAACTTAAGCGGAGAGAAGCGATTGTACAGATGGGCACTTTTTCACTTTTCACATTAACCACCCAAAAGTTGACAAAAATCAGAATGAAAAAGAAATGCAATACATGTTAAGGATAGAGCAAATCATCCTCATTCGAAGGCTGCACATATATCGCTATGCAAGAGACCGCCGGCGAAATCCGCAATGAGTCGTTAAAAAAAAACGGCGGGAATTATGAGACAACCTAATACCTGTTCAAACGGCAGCTCTCCATAAATAGATGTACAACCAAAATCGCCAGTATCACCTGTCGTTTTATTGATCATCGAGTTTCTCGTGCGGGCATCAGCAACGTCTACATTCGTCCCTGTTGCGTACGAGAGTGCTCCAGCGGATACTCCTCGCTCGAGGGACATGAAGAGCGTGATGTCATTTTCATTCAGTGCTCTCGCGGTGAAGTCGAGGTGGTGGGTGTCCTGGTGTTCTCTTGACATCCCGCCGAATCCAGCCGGTGACGGCTCTCGTCCAGTGGATGTCTGCGAAAGGCATAACATAGCTGGCACATCTGATTTTCGACATCGCTCATGCGACGGCGCCTCTGATTTTTCTTTTTTTACTACCAAAATTCGCATTCAGAACTCCTTCACGACATTCCGTAGAAGAAGAATGAGTATCTCATTGCCTAAATAATGCGATTAACGCCGTCCTTCATCATGTGTTCCTTCTTTTGACCGTTGTGTCAGCATATACAGTAGACTAGAACAACACATAATTGCTTCTTTTGACACATTTATTTGAATTTCGAAATGTGGCGCACCACGTGTGGACCCTTGTGCTTACGTTTTGGAAAAATAATAAAGGATAAAGGATAAAGGAGGCGTTACTCAATCCCTTTTGGGATGCGCCAGCGCATTCTACTTCTACGAGATGTCGTGAAGGCGATATGAATGCGTATTTGGCCATACAATGACTTGCGGTGGCCAGCCGATGAACAAGTCAGCGCTTTATCCTTCCCAGACATGTCTGTACGAATTCACCGACCCCGGAGGGATGGAAGGCTTGGTTGGCCGGGCGGTAAATCTGAACCAGGAACCTGGTATCGGGAGCAAGCGACAGTCCTCGCCTCCTTTGACTGCGCTACACCCGCCCTTGGAAAAATACGTTGAGGAAATGACGCAGTTGCACTTCTGCTCGCATTTCATTTTAATGACCGCCCATAATGCAACACACTACAGACAATCTTCCATTTCTGAAATTAGTGTCTGGTTAAATCATTGGGATGGAATCGTGCTCAGAGGCCTTTAGCGTTTATGTTTCACTGTCTCTGGAGACTGCCTTGCCAAAAATAGGGTTTTTGAAGCTACTCTAAAATGTAGAAGAAGATAAGCTTGGCAGTAGCTAATTTGCAGATCTCTTCTGGTGTTCCTAGATATTTTGGAATACGGTGTGAGGTTTTGGCGTGAATACTGAAAAAGCGAAGAGGTACAATCCGTAGGTAAAAGTAAGGAAGCATTTTTGTACAAATCTCTGACGCTGTCAAGGTTATTTTTCAGAGATACAGGCTTGATCGACTCAGTGCTCTGCATCCATAATAACAATGGAGCCGGAGGATCAGTGTAAGATTTTGGCTAAGCATGTGGTAGGTGGGATCGTTTTGTTTTGATGCCATTCCACTGCTCTCGGGCAAAATCTAATTTAAAGAAGGAACCCGTCATACGATTCGTTCTCTTAGATGGTTCACTTGTGTCAAACGACGCTCTTGAGTGAGGCAGTGTGGAACCCATTGTCCTCTTTTTTACCTAAAGTTTCATGTACTAGGCTGCACATCGATATTTTAAACGTCTACCTTTTCAGCCCTATACGTCAACGAATGCTGCTCATCGTTGACATCTTCTTTTTCACAGGGTGTTCCAAAATAACCTGATGAAAGTTTGACGTTCTCCCAAGTGAATGTATTGATCTGCAGCATGGCAGCAATAGCGCCATTTTTTGTACGTATTTTTCTGTCCGTGTTATAATTTTTCAAGTTCTATTTGTCCCAGTTACGGTTATCTCAAGATGTCATAACATCGCGCTGCGATTTTGGAGCTTCATCGTCGAGGAACTCGCCAATGCGACATCGTTAACCTGCTCGGTCGACTGTCTCTACAGAAACTCGCCGATGTAGGGAGTTTGGCCATGAAGGTGATCGTCCAGGACAAGGAAGAAAGCGCACTTTCAATATGCCGCAAATCCGGAAAATCATCGAAAAGCGAAAAATCCCAAATTCGGGGGTCTCCTGAGAAAAAATCGCCCGTAATATCGGTATCAGTCCCATATCAGTCCCTCGGATACCCAGAAAGAAACATGGACTCAAGCCCTACAAGTTCCATGAAATCCAGCTCTTGATGGACAACAATAAGCGCGAACGGTTGGCCCAGAAGGAATCTTTGCGTCTTCAGATGACCTGCCTCCCATTGCCAAAGACTTCACCACGAGTTTTGACTTCTGTATTCGCGCCAAGGAGGCCAGTTCGAATCCTGTCGAATATATTGTTGCCTAGTCTCTATACTGTTGTTATTTATGAATTGTTTTGTAAACTTGTTTCGTAGTTAGTTGTTTTGTAGTTAAAATCGAAAAACCTTCAATACGTTATTTTGGAACACCTTATGGCACACTACATACATAGTGTGATTCTGCCAGGTTCCTCCTTGTCTTGTCTCCGTCCTCATTCTTCAATATTTGTTGGAATCTAGAAGAAAAGCTGTTTTCCTCGATGTCGCTTCCTTCTGCAACAGCTACAGTTCCAGTGCCCTGCTTTGATTTTTGAGTAACTAAATCATAGCATATGAAGTATGTTGAAACTCTAGCTCTTGAAGTAAAAAAGGAAACGTGGGTGTGAATGTTTCAAGGTGATGCAGTGATCCAAAGAAGTTACTAGTCGTCCGTATGCACACTATGATGGAAAAAGCAAGTTTTCTGTTTCTAAAAACTATAAAACGATGAATGGGTCATTAGGCATCAGGTAGGGTCTATTTTATAAGGATTAATGATAAAGTATGGCGTTAGTTAATCGTTTTTTGATATGCGCCACGCATTCCTCTTCTACTGGCCGTCGTAGAGGCAGTCTGAATGCGTACTTGGCTTATACATACAATGACTTGTGGTGACCAACCGATGAACAAGCCAGTGCTTTTTCACTCCCAGACAAGTATAGTACCAGTTCATCGACCTCGGAGGGATGGAAGGCTCGGTTGGCCTGGGCGGATACGTTGTAATACCGCAAATGGGCGAATATTGGCAGAACTTTTCTGACAACCTCTTGTTTTTCTTTTTTAGAAATATTAGAGACACTGGATAACGTGTGTGTCAAACAGCGCTGGTGTAAGAGGTCTGGCAACCTGCCAGGAAAGAAGAAGTTGCGGGTTCGTGTTCCACCAGGCGAAATATTCTGCAACAGCAAGTAACATGTGTACCGGCCACTTCAGCAAAATATGACAAACGTATCAGTGATACTATTTTGCAAAGCTTCTTCCAGCCAACCACAGTTTAGCAATGTGCTTCAAAAGTAGGGCTCTATCAAATAAATGCTAACTATAAGTTATTACATGTATAAAAAATTACGTTGCCGTGATATGGTGACTACGGCGGTTCACAAAAAGTAGCTTGAAGTTGTCATTGCATTGTTTTTTCCAATAATTTTCATCGAAAGCTGGTCGCATGTTTCAAATCCTGCATCCGTTCATTGCCTTCTGTGCTAGAGGATATGTCTGAACAAAATAACCAGCTTCCTTCTATACAAGTTTAGGCTTTTGCACATGGGGATATTAGCGGTGCTTAGAATGACGTTTCGGAACATTTGTTGAATATCTTGGTACTTTTCGACATGAGAGGACATGCATGCACTTGTATTTGGTCTGTGGATGTATGTGGTCGCGATTCTCTAGCTAAAAGGAAAACAAGCAATTGTACAAAGACGACCTAGTATACTTCCACCATGTTGCTCATGTACACAGAAGTCTAGGGCGGCCACCCTGCTGTGTTTGAGTCGTCTTTGAAATTCACTGTGTTACGCTACGTTGCTGCAGCTTCGCCTTATCCTCACCAGTTACTTCGTCGTTGTGGCCCGTACCCAAAAAGGTATGCAATAGTAGAGCACTAACACTCGTGGCTCTCCACGGCCTTCCATGCACCTGCACACAACTATTGCTCTTATGGTTAGTACACCGCACCAGGCATGGGATCCGACGTCGATTCGGATAATTCAGCTCTGTCTTTCGTTTTCAAACCCTGTTCGAAAGGATTGTCCGACCAATGGGATTTTTAAAAAGCCCAGATCTTAGGGCGATACAGATAGGGGTGATTTTTACCAGATCGGATTTTAGGATAACCTAGATGACTGATTATGATCAGAAATCAGATGGTCCTATCCGATTCGAATATCCGATGCGAGATCCGAAGATAAATCAGTTATTTGGATCATCCGAAAACCCTTCTCGCTAACGCTGTTCATATCTGAATCGTCCCAAAATCCGGATCTTTTCAAAAATGTCATTATTCGCACCATACTTTTAAGCATGTTTGAAAAAATGACGCATCCGAATTATCGGATACAGTGTCTACAGCACACTTCACGCAGAGAGATAACGAGATCTAGCGTGGAGGGTGTAATGCCAGTCGAGTTTTTGTTGATAAAAATTTTGGAATTTGATGTCTTTTCTTTCCACTAAATTACAACTATGTACATGACGGAAGTGAGGAACAGTCCATAACAATTGAGAATATATGGGAAGTATTGATCGAACTCTGTTTTGGATAAGCAGTTCTTGACATTAAGTTAGCCATTCTCCATGCTTGCCTCAGCAACAGGGTTTACTAGCGCAAACGGTGACAGGGTGACCTCGAGTGTAAGATGACGTTCTCAGAGGTATGTACTACATAAATAGAGGATTTGAATCCACTCCGAGTCATTAAAGTAAACAACCTCTATTAAAGTATTTTGTATGCTTTCAAAAGAACAGTTTCTTGCATTCGCTGGACGGATTTTGTGGGATTTTATTGCTTTGTTCGAATTTTTATGATATAGAAAAAGCTATTCGGCTAATTCTTGTACAATTTTTCCAAACTCTGTACTTCGCGCAGGTGCAACTCTTCAAGATTATATTCGTCTCTTTTGGAAGCCCAATAGCAGAATTTCCCCAGCTTCCATATTTAGATTTGTCTTGTCAAATGCAAAAACAAAAAAAAAATGTCCGTTTTGAATAAGATTGTGTACCAAGAGACGTCAGGCGACCGGGAGCGATATTTCCGATGTCTGAATGCTGCCGATAAGGCAGAAAAGAGACGTCTTGAATAAAACTACACACTCCTGTTCCTTGAAAAAAGATAGTAATGCAGCTTCCGTAAAAGAAGGGTTTTATGACGATAACTGGGGATGCCCTGCAGCGTTTAGGTAGCTACTGCGCATTAATGATCAACATGTTCCAAACGGCTAGTCCAAACTGTTACTTGATCTCAACGATGGTTTCATGATCTTTAAACGCGAGCGGAAAACCTCTTAGGAATCCAACGTTTTTCAAGAAAAGAGACGAAGTAGAAATGTCTCGACGTACGCCCCTGCTACCAAACCTGAAGGAATTTTTTTGCGCCACTTGCAGGAGCGTGAAAGTTTTTCACATTTCAAAAAAAAACAGTCCGTTGATTCAAAAATTCTCTTTGACTTCATTTTCACTTTCTCTGTAGCTGCGGAAGGACACGTCACTTTGTTAAGCTATGCCCTGTTTTTGCTCAACTGTAAACTGCAAGCTACAAATAGACAGTTACTAGAATCACGTTTATATAGAACAGGCATGCACTTGAATGTGATGATAAGGAAACCGAAACAGACGGAACAAATCTTTCTAATGACGAGATACGTGCTACAATCGAGGTATGACAATCTATAAATGAGGTGTATCGACGGCGTGTACGAATCGGGACAGACGATGACGATGTGTATGTGTAATAAATATTATACGCTAATTTTATAGAACGTCGAGGGGCAGAAATAGGAATTCTCGACTCGAACAGTGACGGCGATGGTTGGTGGGCATTCGTGATTACGAACTCGAAATTTGGTATACGTAGCTAATTACATTTGTCGACTACAGTATTGTCGGGTAAGCGTGTACTTACAGGAATTTCTCCGCGATTCTTTCCCTCTACTATGAATGAAATACTAGCCGGTTAAGGAGCTCGATGAGTGATGGGGAGGAAGAGGTGGTGATGACCACCACTATTTCCAATTCTTTGGCATAGTGAATAACGGTCTGAATTCGGCTTCGACGATACAACCCTGAGTGATTAACCGTACAGAGACACACACGCATGTGGAAATAAATCTTAGTGTAGGAGGTAGGACAGAGCGCAAACTAGAAGACAAGTACTCTCGGACTCACGTATGACCAATGGCGAAGATACGAGCGCTGAGTAAAAATCGAGTGAACACTAGGTAGAATGTAAAACGGCTAGCAGACCACTAATCTCATCTACACGACATGTATGTACCGATCGTGGCGGGAAACGGTAAATGAAAGAGTGAATACAACAAAACAACGAAGGTACACCCCGCCAGGATCTGTTCAACTAGACAGAAATGAAGGTAGTGGAGATGATGACAATAATATGTAAAGTGTTCCAGTAAGGATGAGCCAGTTAGCAGCCCGCGAATCCCTGATTAATCGAGGAATATTACTCGATGTATGTGTGTGAGGAAAATGACAAACGAAACAAACATCAAATTTGAGGAAACAATGTCGAAGTGATACACTTTAGCGCTGATTAGTCTCGTCTACGGTTTTATGGCGGAAAGTAACAACAGCGGACGCTAGCAGCCCGTGTCGGGTGGTAACGCGAATCTAGCGACCGAGGACAACAGACAACAAGTAACATCCAAGGTAAAAAGGAAGTCGTGGGGAGTTATTAGGGACGGGTGTACACTACAGTGACAATCGACGAACGCTGGAATCAAGGAGAAGGAGAAGTAAAGGAGTGCGTGTGACTTCGTTTCTATGTACAAGAATGAACCGATGCGGTTCAGTCGGTCAAGTATTACACTTATTACTAGCGAACAACGTGTAGCCGAACAGGAAAACACCAGCGTGACGGAGCAAGAACGCGTGATTTGTGTGGCGCCCCACGTATGTAACGAGATGATGGTAGCTCTTAGACGATGCCGGGCAGAACGAATGCGTCTGACTCTTTCTTCTGTCTCTGTCTCTCTGGCCAACTGGCTACTCGTGTGATGCTTGCAGCAAATGCAGATTAAAGTTCAAAGAATCTGGCGCGATATGACCGCAGCGATTGCACTTGAACACATGCTCGTAGCCGTGATAGCCCATGTGAATGTGGTACAGAGCCTGATCCTGAAAATGAACCGGAATGAGCTTCGCAGCGAAGGACGGAGTTGTGAGGCGACGTACCTGGAAGGCCATGCGGCAATGGTGGCACTGGAATCGCCACGAGACCTCTTCCCTTCTCATACTGAGCGCGTTCAGCTGAGCAAGATAGGCTCTCTGGAAGAGGTTCAGGTTGTCATCTCCGCCGAACGGCGTGAACGGCTGCCCAATGGATTTGACGACTGTTGTCGACACAGCGACGGTTGGTGTTTCGGGAGCCGGAGACACCGACATCTTGGGATTTTCCTGAAGGAAGGCGATTTACTTATTGGTAAATGGACGACCCCAGCACTGCTATATAATTTTATGATAAGTGAAACAAACCTCCACTGTGTCCTTGTCCTCGCTGTCTTCGCTGCCGTTGGGGCTCTTTCCCTGAAGGCGTTGACTAATCTGGTCCAGTTTGAAAGCCTTAATCTTCCTCCCCGGCTGCTCGGTTTCGTCTCCGGATCCTGAACAGAATCATTGGTTCACTGATATTTTATCAGCAGGATTTCTCTACTTACCCTTAGAGCTGCAGTGAGGACTGCCGGTGCTTCCAGTACTGCCCTCCATTTCATCATCTCCGACGTGCCCGCTGTCGCGTTCTTCTTGCGTGTCCGCAGTTACAGGTTGCTCTGCGACTGCCTCGATTTGAGGAACAAAAGAGTTCATCTAGAAAAGTAACGTTACATTCCTCCCTTCCGGCCTTCCAGGTTAGTACCCTTACCTGCGGTAGAGACTGATACAGGCTAACGATTGGACTCTGATTGGACTGATTCAGGAAGTGATTCACATTGTGCCTCATCAGCTCTTCTTGCGAACTAGTTTTGAAGTCGCAAACGGCGCAGGCCAAAGGCTGCGGAAGTGGAGGAAGGCCGCTGATCAAGGAGCTCATCTGCTCCATCTAGAAAATGTCGGCTTATAAGCTTTACGCACCATAATCACGAGCCAGATTTTTGATTCATACACACCTGGTGCTGTCTTAGAAGCATCTGACTGGCATAGTTCAAACTCTGGCTGGTGACAATCGGAGACAGCCCGAGAGTCTGAGCCAGTGTGGTAGCCGGTGATTGTACTTCTAGTTTCATACCAAAATTCGGGTACGGTACCAGCGGTTCAGGCTTTACTTGAGTGGGAGACGTATCTCCCATTTCCATGCCATCGGGCACGCGGCGGTGGTCGTATTTCTTCAGATGGAGCTAAACAGTATTTACTACAGTCTGCTTCACCCACATGGGTAATCGCGAAGGGAACTTACCTTGAGACTATGACAGTACTTGGTCGCATAGGTGCAGTCCATGCACCGAAACTGATAGACATTGGTGTGGCTTTTCATGTGTGAGTTCAGCATCGATTTGTTCACGCACGTGTAGCTGCACTTCTTGCATTGGAACGGCTTGCTGCCAATATGATTTCGGATGTGATACTCCTGAAAAAAGCTGAATCTCAAGGAGAACCAAGATTCTCAGAGAGCTCCCCGTTTCGTTTTTTTTTCATGTATGGTCATTGCACTTTCGAACAGCAGGCACTCTCACTTTCGGAATCTCCACTGCTTTTCACATACCGATTGAACACTACATGCAGCAATATAGTTATGCTGTAATCCTTTAATCTGTCGCTGCAACGGAGACACAAAAGTGCAGGAAGAACACGTATGCAATTACACCGTCGTCTGCCCATATCATCTACCCATTATAGGTTATACGCAATTTGAAATGCTACGCAGTAAAATCTTAAGCGCAATATTGCATCTTTCTAGGAACAGGCAAATTATTGCTGCAGATGAAGCTCAAAAGCAAAGTGCTACCTCTTTTTCAAAACTCTCTTAATGTGATCTAAAAAGTTAATTCAGCTGTGACCTTTGTGAAAGGGCTCGTTATATGAGACCTTTTAAAACATTTATCCATCTTTTGAATAACATACCGTGTTGCAAATTGGACCATCTATTTGAAGTCCAGTAGGCCAAGCTATTTCTAATTAATTCCGACATCTGACGGCCGAGACCCCTTTCTCACATAGACAGCCCAGCCCATAGCACAGCGAAATTGTTCTAATCACCCTTCCTACAATTCGTGTCTTCGTTTGCTCGAGAACGCCTTCAAACTCCTGCTTGGAAAGAAATCCACGCTGAGTGAGAAGCGTTTTCCTATTGATATAATTTTCACCCTGGTAACGCGGATACACAAAAAGATACTCTACTCCGGAGGAGCTTCTCCTTGCTTACATCAAGTGGAACATAAGCGCTCAAAAACATAGGCACACTCAGCACGAGTTATTTGTTGACAAATCAGATGGAGTTTCGAACCATGTTGGAGAAGGAACCTCACTTTTAAAGTGAGACAAAATCCCAGATTCAATCTCACCATGTGACAATGAATGAGCTCGTTTTTGAAGCAGTTCTTTCCTAGATAAATGTTGACAGATTATTTTTTAACAGAATAATTTTTACTATCAATACTGCTATTACTATAAATGTGTGCTATCTGCTCAACTAGAGGATGGATAAGGAAGTCGGCAACAAGCTGAAACCTAATAGTAAGGTTATAGTCCGCAACCCTGTTCCCATTACCCAATTTTTAACGAATTTTCGCCCTCACTGGTTGAGAGGAACGTCAGATTTTTGAAAAGAGCACTACCCACTCCATGATCTGACGTAGCTTTTTCGCATTTTATGCACTAAGGACAGCAGCGCTCTGAAATAGGACACTCCGAAACTCCCTCCTGTATATATCTACCGGCCCATAGCTGTTGAAAAGAGGCAGATTAATACGGTCAAGAGGCGCGTGAAACGAACCAGATGGTGTTTGTACTCGGTGACAAAGTTGCACGTCGGACAGTTCATCTGCTTGTCAACAGGTATATGGGTACGAGCATGTGCCCACTGATCGTCCTTCGAGAACGAGATGTGAGGACACTGCTTGCACTTGTACTGTTTCATCTTTCCGTTGCTGTTCCGTCGCGGTTCAGCGTTGTTGAACTGAAACCGAAGTGATCGCATGAAGCCCAGTGGTGGCGAATGAAAGCTGGGTGACTGACCTTCTCAGGTGATTTCTCGAAGTCCATGACCTCATTCGACATCGCGCCGAAGGCATTCACTAGCGTCGTGCCAGAGTCCGGCAGTAGCGCCGAGTTCTCAGCGAATGCTCGGATCTGGTCCAGCGCCGATGGGAGGGCGGTTGAAGCGATCGTGCTTAGGAATCCGCTCGTGCTGACTAGATTCTCCATCGACAACGCCGTTGCCAGAGAGCTCGGTGTCTGAAATCTCTGAAGGTGAACTGATGACAAAGCTGGCAGGGCTTTTAAAAAATATTTAAATGACAATACACACAGCACTCAAAACTCCTGTTGTTTTACCGTTTGCAAGGTTCGCGAGCGAAGAAGCGCAATCAGATAAGGTGAGGGTTGTGACGTACACTCCGAGTCTGGGTTCCCGGTTCGGATTTCCCGTCCAGGCCGAACAGGTATTTCAACTCGGTCAGTTACTACCAGACTTATCACGTAAGGATAATACACTAACGTTTCCTTCGGCAGGTCACCTCATTGAGTACGGAACGAACCTTATAAAGGATAAATGACTGCACAGGCAAGCAAACCGTTGGATTCACTAAGAAAGACCGAAAGTGGTTGGAAGGTGAAGTCCCATTTTTTCGAGGAAAACATCAGGTTGGGGATCTAGCGCTTCTAGTACTCTACTTGCTCCTTCCACTCGGATATGAAAAAGGACGTGTGTGGCACAAAAGACAGAAGGAGCCGAGTCTCGTGCACCACGAATCGCTTCTGGCTCAGTTCGCGTCATCGGCATTGGTCAACCGATCCTACGATGCTGTAGGAGTGGAGCTGCGGCATCAGACTTGACTTGTGAAACCAGAAAATCGGCTCTGTCCCCATCGGCTCGTTTCAGAAATTCATTGAATAGGCCAAATGGGCGCGTGTAGCGCAGTCGAAGGACGCGTGCGTCCGATACCAGGTTTCTGGTTAGGATTTCCCGCCCTAGCCAACAAAGCCTTCCATCCCTCCGGGGTCAGTGAATTGGTACCAGATTTGTGTTGGAAGGATAAATCGCCAACTTGTTCATCGGCTGGCCACCACCAAGCATTGTATGGCCAAATAAGCATTCAAATCGCCCCCACGACATCCCGTAGAAGTACAATTCCTGGCGCATCCCAAAAGGGATTGAGTAACACACTTACGGCGTCCTTTACCCTTACTCTTTATAGGCCAAATACACATTCATGCCGCCATAAGGACATTCCGCAGTAATAAGACTCACTGCGTACCTTAGGATTTCTCTTAAATACCCGGTTACGCCATTTACTCTGACATCATTTCAGCGCCCGAATACTTTGCCCCCTTTCGCGCTTCCACCGGAGCTACTGGCATCACGGAGGGTGATCGACAATTTCAGTAGACTGTACATGTAGAGGCTACTAGATGTTTTTGACTGTCCCAAAATTATTCCACGAGCATATACGAGTAGTTCACTAACATTCCTGGCGTTAGATCCTGTTTCAAACACAGACAGTTGCAAACCCTGATGTGTTGGAGCACGATCTTTTTCTTAAAGGAATTAGTTGTGCGCCTGAACGCCAACTTGACTCCTGCTAGTTGGAGTAAGTTTCCCGAATTAATGGTCATACAGTCCTTCACTTCTTACCAGCTTCTGGGTCAGATGTTTTTTCGAAGAATGCGTTGACATAGCGCTTCCAACGTGCTCCTAAGGTGTCCAAGGTGTCCTCGTCAACCTACCTCCTGCTTAACAGCCACAGCGGCGGCGGCCATGTTGGCCACGTCGACCAGCGAAGCCATGGTAGTGGAGAGATTCGCCATCTCGGCCAGACACGACGACGAGCTCTTCGAAGTGGTGGACACCAGCGACGTCGACGCACTCGATGACGGAACCGGAGTCGACGGCTTGATTTCCAATCCGACGGCCAGCTGC
The DNA here is from genome assembly GCA_947359475.1 of Heligmosomoides polygyrus bakeri. NCBI lineage: Eukaryota > Metazoa > Nematoda > Chromadorea > Rhabditida > Heligmosomidae > Heligmosomoides > Heligmosomoides polygyrus. Next base: position 73,671,305 of record OX375870.1, read on the forward strand.
TCTTCGACCGTGTGTGACTCACGCATGTGCTTTTTCAGTCTGCAAAAAACCAGTAGGAATGACACTGGCCCTCTGCAAAACGAATGAAAAACGGCTCCGACGGATGAAATTCGCACCTTCCCTCTGTGCGACTCGTGTAGTCACACATGCTGCACTGGTGATCGCCGTGAGTGTTCATGTGACTGTTGTAATGGAATTTCGAGTTGCATGAAAACCCGCAGATGGGGCAAACAAGAGCTGCACTCTGGCCCGTTGTTGGAGTGCAGAACGCGGCAGGACCCAATCCAGGAGGACGGCAGAAGGACGCTGAAATAACCGTCGTCAGAAAACCAACGTCAGCTACAGTGAGGAGATGAAACGCTGGAGCGCTCGGGCCATCGCACTCACCATTGACCTCCGAACTCGAGGCACTCGGATGCGAATCTATCGAAGAGAAGGCGCTGCTGAGGATAACCGGTGTGACCAGGTGTGAGGTAGTTGTGGTGGACACATTCGGATCGCTGTCTTTACCGCTTTCGGTAGATGATGTTAGGCACTGGATACGTGACTGTTCACTCGACGAGGTGAAGGACTGCTGGGAGAAGTTGAGCAGTAGGTGCCTGAAATAAACCGCTCAACGCCATAGCACTTCGGGAACTCTCGGTGAACTCCAGCGCCGCGTTCCCTGCGGCTCTTCCGGGTTTTTGCACTGAAGCAGTTCGTTTTTCTCGAAGCCGGAAGAACGGCGACGAGGCGGAGAAGCAGACCAAGAGAGCGCGCCGGCCACTCCAACGACCAAAGTGCAGCTGAACTCACGAGGCTTCGTCTTCCTTGTGTGATGTCGTCGTGCTCACTTGGTTGTCGTCGTTGTCGTCTGGATGTCCCTCGTCCGTCTCTGAAACTCAAAAACATCACCGTTTTTCCAGCATATCTCATCTAAACGACTGCAATCGATTCCTTTTTAGGGGCATCTATCGCACTAACAATACTACACGCTGCGGAGCGGACAGCGTTCAGCTAGTCTGGGCAACAGAAGAGGGAAGTGAAAGGCTTTGCATCAGAATTGCAGAAAAACAGCGCTTTTATTCTTTCCCCGGTTTTTGCAAATAGATTTGTTTGCGACGTGTTCAGATTGGAAAAAAGGCAGTCATACCACACTAAATTCACTGGCTAACGCTTCTTCACTAGTCCCTAAAAACGGAACCCCATTTTTTCTTCAAGGAATTTTCCCATAGACTTTTATGCCTGATGCCCTACCGTAGTCGACACTACACCGAATGTGGTGCTCCTCAGGTGTTTTCGCGTCGTCGACCTCGACATCCTCCGAATGCTGGTCATCTCCACCCTCTACGTCAAGACGACGCTCGTCATCATCGCCACTTAGCGACGGTGACGCCGAAGCATCGTACGATGCCGAGTGGTGCTCGGCGGATTTCCGCTCTTCCTATAAGTGACCACAGTTTACAAGCAGCCGGTTTCACCACAAACGGTGAGCAGCAGCTTACCTCTTTGAGGTTGTGGATGTCATGTTGGTCCATCGGTTCACATGGCTTCTCATCACTTGTGGTTTCTGTAGGACACGCTGCCGGTAGAGCCGCCTGTCCGCTGGGCAGTACAGGTGACCCAAAGTGAGGCGAGACAAGCTGCGGTCGGGGTCTGGCTAAGTCGGCTGGAGGCTCCAGAGCACTCCATTTTTTCCACTCGTTAATCTTGTTATTGTTCGCCGTCCATTCTCCTGCGGATGGTTGCTGCCAGGTGGATCTGAAGCACACACATGATTATCTGATGGACATAGTGTTGATGTTTGAGTCGAATGGACGAACGTACCGGAATAGAGGCTGAGGTTGTGTTGGCGTGAATCCAGCGAACGGTATTCGCCACGCACCTTGCTGCATGGCATGAAACGCGGCCGGTACGCCTTCTTGCGGTCGAGGAACCTGCAAACGTCGACAATGGCAATGGGGTATGTGGACGACGCAACGAATGCGTCGCGGTTACGGATCACTATCACAACGAGATCACATTAGCTGGAGTCATGGTGTACGGAATACTCGGCTGAGTCATGTGCACATATGAATGTATGTGCATACGAGCATAAATACACCCTGCAAAAACGCGTGAGGCGTTTTTCTGCCGTTCGCTGATGATGAAGCCGTGAGAAGGACGGAGGGTAGACGGCGTGCGTGGAGAAAAAATGTGTGTCGGGGCGTTTGCGCCCGTTCGTGGAACGCAATAACCAAAAGTACACTCTCTGTTTTATGCTATTCAGCCGGCAAAAAAGTGCAATCCGTGATAAAAACTGGAGGCATACACACGCGCCCTGTTTTCATCGCAGAGCCCCAAAAAATGCACTAAGAGTACAGCCATAGAGCGGAAGTGTATGCGAGTGTATGTACGTGTGTACGCGTCTGTGTGTCACGTGTGTGTCTGCATATGTGAATGCGTTTGTGTGCATGTCCATCCAATCTAGGTGACCTGGAAAGTGTGGGGTATATTTTTCTTCTCGGTGGAGTAACGGCTGTCTGCAGCTAGACTCAACGTCCAGGAGGGATCTGCTGGACCTGTGCAGACGTTTGTCGGCAGGAGCCGACGTAGCAGCAGAATTGCTAGAGGCAGTCTTTATATTCAGAGCCGGTGCGATGTCGGTGTATCTCGGGTGTATGAACGGGAGACACTCTTATTCGTGTACGCAGATACCATGAAAAAAGTGCAGGTCGCAGCCCGAAAACGAAAACAAGCGCGACCTACCGTAGTACCCCATCCAAAGTGTTATTTGATTATATAACATGTTGAGTTATTAAATAGCTGCGCGTTCTACCAACGTTAGTTTGTGTCAGTATTGACTTAGCTTTTTCGGGAAAGTGCGAAAAATACAAACCCTCTGAGATGTGGATTTTTTAGGAGCCGTTTTAGCACAATTCAGGCAGCTACGCAGCACGTTCTTTCGCCACTTTCACCCAATTAATCAAATAACAAAATGATTAATGATTAATGTTTAACACATTTATTTAAGCCTGGAGCGGTTGGTAGAGAGAATACATGTTGTAACAGGATGTTTGGTTGCGATCAAAACTCTGTCGCCAGGCGGGGCTCGAACCTGCACCCTCTGCTTTCCAGGCAGGGTGCCACTATGCCTTACAGCACTGACAATGTTTGATTTTAGAATAGATTTTAGTTAGCTTCTTCGCTGCCGAGGGAAATGTGTATAGACTATGTAGGTAAGCGGCGTAGAATGTACTTTAATAGAAAAGACTAATCACTGATACTGCTGATGTTCTGAGTTCGAGTGTTCAACTTCCCTATTCGTCATTCACGGTAGAAAACGCTTCCAATGCTGCAATTCACGCAGATGGCAGCATGTCGGCGGTAATAATCCTAATTCTACACTGTTCCACCTCTTCAAAAGAGCTAGGGAGGATTTTAGGGGCTTCACAATCCAATAGTAAATCCTGTGTGAAGTTTACAGCGACACAACAGAAGCTAAAAGCTTCTTTAATCAAGGCAAAAGGCTACTGTAAAGATTAACAACTTAAAGCTCTTTACTCCATGAGTCCCTCCTTGAAAACAGACGATCTTCTGCCACTCAAGTTAGTTCCACAGGAAGTAAATATAAGAACGTTTGATCGTGATAAGTCAGATGTATGCCTCTGACAACACTACGGCTTTCCTAGACACGTCGAGGAACGTTCTTGAGGAGGATCGTCCACACACCTCATCAGATATAATTTCCTTGAAGCAAATAAATTTGCGTTGTTTGGAGGTGACAGTTCCTTAGATGCCGTACCTAGATTTACTTATGGCATAAGACTTGGAAAATGTGGAAGAACTTCAGGCGAAGGACCCCTTATACCTAAGTTTTCTCTATTCAAACACTTCAAGCTTTGAATAGAGAACCGATCCTATCCTAGAGGGTGGGACCGAGAATACCAAATCGAGCGCATACACAGGGTGTGTCCTCTGACAGGAAATTGCAACGCGCTGCCCTCTTCTGGGCTAGTTCAGTGTGCTTTTTTTTCTATAATGACTTGCTTTCAATTTTCCCGCCGTTGTCGAACAGATAGACTGAAGCGCTCCATCCCACTAGGATAGATCCGACAGAATATGAACTCCGCTACTGTTCGATGCAGTCGACCAGCCCGAAGTTCGTAGATTTTCATCCAACGCCACGGACAAAGTGCGACGCAAAGCTAAGGCGGAAAACATACCTGGATGGGAGTGTGAGTGGCGAGATGGGCTAGCTGCTCCCTTAGAGGGTCACGGTTCCAACTGGACGGAGGTTGCGTCGAATCGTCACACTGTGCCATTCCACGCTCCCTACCGCATATACCTCACCTGCATCAGAAACGTATACCATATCCGCACAGTAACCGGTAATGAACGGCCAAACGGTCACAGCGGAATCGGACTGCCTCATGCGAGAAGTAGAGAGAATTGATAGAAGTAATACGGTATAGGTACCGTGGTGCTCATTGCAGTTTTGAGATATGACGTGAGTGCCAAGCGGGAGACCCAACGGTCATAAGACGACGAAGAAATCGTAGTGGGAAGCAGAAATAGCGTAATGAGCTTCGATGCGACGGAAGCGAAGTAACTTTTGCTGGAGCTTCTGTATAGCATTATCGGGACAGAGTTCGAGGTAACTATTTCGCTCGTTACCAGTACTTGAAAACGCTCTCAGAAAACTGAACGGCCAGAAAGCTTTGCATGCTTTGATATAATATACGATATACGAAAGGTCGCAGAACATATACCGAAAAGGATTTCGTCACTGGGTGGCACGAAATCGCTGAGGAGGAGGTTCGTGGCATACGCAGAATGAGGGTGAGGTGGATGTAGCATGAGGATGACTATTCTAATTTCGTGACTCTGACCGTTTGTCGATAGTGCATCAGAACGGAGATGGCACGACGTGTTTTTCGGGTGTGCATGTGTGTCGAAGCCCGTTTTTCTCTCGGTGCGTTCTCCTCAACCACCCTCCACAGCCGTTCTCTCCCATGCACTTGCTGAGGCTCCAGAAGGAAGACCTAGCGTGCTGTAGGGATTCAGAAGACCTCTGCAGAACGGACAATGATTATCGAGATATGCGGATCGATAGACGCCGTAGATGGGATACGCGCGGTGGTGGTGAGAAGAGAGCTGCTGTTAGATGGCCGGCCGGCCTGACGACGACCACGACACGATCGAAACGGTCAGCGGGGTTTTGAAAAATCGCCCCGACCGCTAACCAGATGTTTCCTAGCGCTGCATCGCGTCCGCATGCGATTGCCCGACGCAAAGACAAGCGCGATGCATGACTAAGCGAGGCTTTTTTCGACCGCGTATGCAAATTCGAGCCGATTCGGCTTCTTCTCCACGCCACCCCCCCCCCCTCGAATCGACACTTCCACAAGCGGAACGGCCGGCCACGACGAACAGGGGCATTAAGAATCGCTCGCGCAGCCGGCCGGCTGGCCGGCCAGCCAGCGGCGGCGATCGGTCGGTCGGACGGCCGGCGGCACACGACGGCGACGGATGGATCTCTCGGACGAAACTCATCCCGAAGAGACAAAACATTGGCCAGAGAGCAGCCGAACGCACCAGCTGATAGTGCTCGGAAAAACCCCTGAGGAATGCTACTGGAAAAGCAAAGATAACGACGGCGCGCAGAAAAACGCTGGTCAATTCCGAAATTTCGCAGCGAAGCACGCTTCGCTCTTCAAACATTAGCAAATATGTGGTGAATTGCCAAAAAACGAAAGACAAATGGGTACACGGTCACGGTATGCATAAATCATCCTCACCGGGTCGCCAAAATTTTTACGACCTATCCGACACAAAGGAAAAGGCCACGATTACCAGTACCGCTCACAATGGTCACGCCGCTCTGAACCGGATGCGACATGTACCGGTAGACATCCGAGAGCGATCTTCCAGGCGCCATCGAACTTACACGGTGAACCAGTACTTAAGTATTGCTGCAATTCCTACGCCTTTAGCTAATCCTTCTAAGAAGAATTGGAATAGACTGGAAGTTAGCTTTCAAGGTTATCCGTGGGAAAACCAATAAGATCGCATTAAAGATACACTAGCATATAGTTCCCCGGTTCGAGCCTCCAAATGGGATTAAAAGCGAAATTTTAGTCCCAAAGACACAGGAAGAATATGTTATTTGCACATCTAACCAACATTCAAGTGAGACGACAGAAGCCGATGAATAGACGCACATACGCCTTGTGATCTATCGTATTGTTCCACCACTGGATGGCCAGGTAATATCAGCACTGCTTACTGGTCGAATGTTATCAATACCAATGGCAATGTTTTCTAAAAAATAGTTGTTCAGTTTTTCGAAAAAAGATTTAATGGCTTCGATATAGACCATCTTTATAGCATGCACTAACATTTCGAATATTTCATACAATACGTACGTGATTTCGTGAACTTCGAAATTTTACAATCATTCTTCAGCGAGGACACGATTATTACATCGGATACTGAGTTCGCTATTACACCTGATCTACCGCAAGCAACTGTAATTGGTCAGCGTGATGAACACCAGCTACATGCGATTGCAAAAGCCTCGCATAGTCGCAGCGACTTAACTTCCTCTAAATAAGCATAGCATTGTTTCAACACTGACTATAATCATGATCTCCGTATGAGAACCCTGTTAGTCACAGAATGCAAAAACTCGCAGTTCCCAGCTACATGCGATTGCAAAAGCCTCGCATAGTCGCAGCGACTTAACTTCCTCTAAATAAGCATAACATTGTTGAGATTGACCGTTGAGGATGATCAGTGTCCAGTCTGCGCCATGCATTCCGCTTCATCTTATCTTCTCAATTGTCAATTGCAAACGAGTGAGTTTCGCGATCACAGATGGTGCAGATTAAGGCAGAACAGTTTTCGAGAATGAAACGCTAAATGTGGAATGATTACTACGGCAGCCTATTATCCACTGCTTGCCTTATTTGTTTTGACTTGGTGTACATACAGTAAAACATCATTGCGAACTACTCTCGACCTTTGTCGTCAAACATTCGCCAATATATCAAAATTTTGTTCCTATGGAGGTGTATCTTGCATTGAGTGAGGATATTTATCAGTTCGCCTGCTTGTCGTGCGGACAAAACTTCCGCGATCCCGAATGTTATGTTATGTTTTGTGGTTCTGCCCAGTTAATTAAATTCCGAAGAATGGCCTGGAGCTCCAGCAGAAAAAAAAACACAACGTAGAGCGAAAGTGCAATATTGAGATGGCGGCACGTTCTAACTCAAATGAGTTACTTTGGCAATTAGTGATGTGGGAACGGAGTACAAGGGGAAACGCAGCAAAACAATGAAGTGCAGCAGAGAAGCGTGTGCATTATTCAATCCATTCCTTTCGCCTAGGCTCACGCCAGCGCCTTCAGAAGTCCTGTAAAAGGTCTGCACTGATGCTTGTGCGCTTCCACACCCTTACAGCTCTCCGTCGCAACCGCCCTCAATTTCAATCTGTCGTAGCTGGTTTTCCGTGTCGGTTTTCTCCGAGGGCCTCGATAAAAATGTCTCTTTGTGTGCGAGCGGGCGAGGCGAACGTGGTGCCATTTGAATGCGGCAGTAAAACGAATCCTCCGCGGGTCAGTGTCGTTAAATTCTGGATCCAAAATCGCGTCAAAAGAGACTGCATCGGCAGTTCGCCTCGCACAGTGGTCTTGATCGGAAAGCGCTCACAGTTTCCCGGAGATGTTCGGAAAATCGTGCGCACCGTATACGGCTGACTTGAAGGCCGTGGATAATACGGTGCCCCGAAAGGTCAACGCAGGACGCGCGCGCGCTAAAAATCCCCCTTTGTTGATTGAAACATAGTGCAACCAGTAAACAATCGACAGGAAACCAAACATCTCCGCCGACGCAGACATGGTCGCGCCGCGAGTAGTGAGCGCCTAGCGAGCGTGCACGGCCGGAGACGCGGTCGGCGAGCGTGTTCGCGCAGGCAGCGCGCCGCGGCTGAAGATTGTTTTTCACGTGTGACCGTCGCGCGTGCCGTCGGCGCCGCCCGCCGCCGACACGCTGTCTCGCGCTGGTCAGCCTGATATCTGTCCCATGTTTAGGGCGGTCACTTAGGGTCAGCAAACACAAAACGCCGATAAAATTATGAGAATAGAGGTTTACTGCATGAGACACACACAGCACAGCACCGACACAGAGATCTGGGCCAGAAACAACGACACCAAGAATGGGAGGCCGATAGGCGAAGTCCACGAAGTCGGAGCAGTCGGGGCTTACGTGTTCGGAAGGTGGTCATGAGATCGCGAGTTCTTTTTTGTTTCAAGCGAAAGATCGACAAATTATACTGATAGACTGATACCATTTTTTGGAGTGATAAGGCAGCAACGATGACGAGTCGCCAGCGAGTTTTTGCCGAGTGCATCTGATTAGAGGTGGCCGACGATATCAGTCAGTGCAAAAGCACAAAACGAAAAGAAAATGGTCGACAGGGGGCAACACTTCAGGGGACTAAGCAGCAGAAAAATTGCCGTAAAGCCGGATTCTGCCTCAAGATTATTCGACTCGGCCAAACAACCACAGCTAGTCGAGTGTTAATGGAGCAAAGAATCGGGAGCGATTTAAACACATAAAAAGCACATTCATGTGTTTGTGGCGCGATTATCTCTGCTTTGGCATAGCCTCTGTGCTGTTAAGCTAAACCAACTCCAATCAGCTTCTGAGCCGATGAGAACACTCCGAAGGTATTGCCTAAGCTTATCATCCTCCATATGATTGAGAGAAGACTAGAAGAAGATTCTTCTGACATATTCTACATACGCGAACCACATGACAAATGCCTAGTGGTAGCGGTAGTGCTAGGTAACTCATATGGTTGGAACCCTTATGGCGGAGTAGTGTGGCTTCTAGTTAACGCAGAAGGCCGTTCCCTTCATAGTGAAGTACAGACGAACTCCGACAAATGCAATGTGCTGATATACGTCGTGATTTATGATGGAGGTTTTGTACAGAATAATCAGAGCGAGGCTGCAGAATAGTGCGCAGCGAGATGGACATGACAGCGACAGCGAAATCCACGTAATGGTGAGATACCGTAGTGAGGCGAGTGGTGACTGGACACCGTCCGAAACACGACTTCGGAACGGTGCGGTGGAAGAAGAAGGAACGACGAACGTGTGTCCACTCAACAAAGTGCGAGTGGAGTTTCCGAGGGCGAGGGTGGGTGCGCGCGCCCTAATGAACGCGCCAGCCGCGCCAACGCCTATATGCAAATGAATGTTTTGCGGGTGGCACGGCGCGAGCGCAACAACACAACACAGCACACGAACGGGGACGCCGGCGGCCGCCGGACGGCGGTGGTCCGCGGCCGACGGACCGACCCCCTCGTTGGTGGTCCCGACTGCACCAACAACACCTGCAGCCAGCCGCCACCATCCACTCCCCGGCACCATCGCCATCGCCGGCGCCGCCAGCGCCACCACGACCACCCACCACGAAAATGACCGCTCGGTGCAGCCGACTGGCGAGGCCCGGCCCGGCTATGGTGCACCTGCTGCGCCCTACGCGGTCAGAAGGTGCTGGATGCAAGTGAAGGTGGTGACGGTGCTCGCGGTGGTAAGAGATGCACAAGGAAAGACCACCCGAGGTAGCAAAGAAGAAGACTGGATGCTCCGAGTGCTTTAAGTAGCTTTTTGTTTAAGGCGTAGAAGGCACAGGTCACAGGTGAATATACAATTACAGAATGAAAAAGGCTATGCTTCAGCACGTCACCAGCAACACGCCGTAGAACGTGCAGTCACATTCATGACGTTTGATATGCAATAGCCGATGAATGGCGTTGCAAATATTCTTATGGTGTTGTCATACATACCAAGCATGCAACTATTTTTTTAATTGCATTCAGGATCTTACAATTAGTCCATACTTCTAGGAATGTTCTCTGCACACCCCAAAATTTCCGTGAACAATTCACCCAAGCAAGGTGTTCGACTTTTAGTGTTTGTCGGTGATAATCTTGATCATCGTGATAGAATCAGCTTTCGTCCGCTTGCTTAGCGAATGCAGAATAACAACAAACCAGAGATCTTTTGGAAGCTTTAATGACCAACTTTCCGACGAGTTCGGTTCCTCCAGGATGTTAAACATTTTGGATCCGAGTTCAACACACTAGTGAGCAAGTCGACTTCGCTAAATCACGAGATTCATCAAGATCAGCTACCTAAGAAGCCGTTTTGTATCCCTAACCCATCTAACGATACATTTCTAGCGTGACACTATCGCCAGCCTTGTAGTGAAGCTGCTTAAGGACGATAAGGAGGGATGGCGGCAAGATTTTTTTTGTCGAATTAGGGGTCAGTACACTTCGGGCTGATTCAGATAGTTCCTTCTGATACAACTGTATTTTTATCCAATAATCTGCGTTAATCGCAACAGCTAAACTTCGAGATCAGATGCACGTTTTGTAATACAGAAGTGCCAATGCGAAGTCAATAGACTAGGAGCTATTGTAAGCGCAGAAGAAGTAGCGAGGAAGACGAACAAGATTGTGAACACTATTTTTTATGCCCGAAAATTTGGGCTCTCCACGTCCCTCGAAGAGCAGGGCTCATTGAGCCATTTTGGCACTCGACGTAGTGGTAGGAGACTTTGCTCGTCACACTCGAACAAATGGACAATCAACAGGAGGACAGATGAATCTGCTACAGAAACATCAAGATTGTTCTTGATTGCCAGATGGAGGTAAGAAGGATTCACCCGCCTTCGCACCTCAAGAATACGGTTCAGATTCTGCATCATGAGTAGAAGCATTGTTCCCAAGGTGGGTCTTGCAAGCCTCGTAGGATCTGCTCTCCTAGTTATCTTTTACGATGGAAACCAGCGCTCTCATTCTTCATCCGGAACATCTCCACAGGTATTTCCACCACAAAATTTGCACAACCTACAAATTTAGCACATATCTCGGTTACTGCAAATCGCTGCGCCTTAGGTTGCTACATAGACAGGACAGCTATCCACGGAAAACCACGAGTGGTGGTGCACATGGCGGCTGAGGTGTTCTGTTCGTAAAAGGTGGTACAGGGGTGGAACTGATAGAAGTGGCTGAAGATGACCGAGATGCACTTGGCTTAGAGGTGAGTGATGCTGTTTATCGACTCGATGATAGTGCTTGGTATGAACAAGAGTGACAAAGGGCGGCTTCAGTCTATTTGGGATGTGTTACGGATTCTGGCTCTATGACCATCGTGCAGTCAGGTTGGAGGCATATTTGGACTATCAAATGATATGCGATGGCCAGCCGATGATGAATTCAAGGCTTTGCCGTTCCCCACACAAGTTTAGTGCCAGATGAGCTATCCTGAAGGAAGGGATGGAAGACTTGGGTAGCCTGGGCACATAACGAACATGCAGAGGAGCGGTCCACGGAGCCACACAAAAACTTCGGCCTGCTGCCGATTGTGCCACCCACCTCCACAGTAAGAAGGCTAACATGAAATTCCAGAAAATTACGCAGTTTTTTTCAAATAGTCTCCATTGCAGAAACAGCTCACAAACGGCCATCTGCAAAGACTACCAAGGGAGAGGGCACTTCCCAGAGAAACCCATAGATGAGATCAGTGTGCCGCTCGATTGCGTTTAACGCTTTCTCAAGCGATAAGAGTAAAGGTGTTCAGTAGTGGAGCCGATATCTCTAGACTAGAGCTGGAAGATGCAGGAAACGTGTACCGTCTACACCATTGTCACCATGACTGCAAAAAACCATTACAAGGCGGCGGGGTTTGTGCAGCAGACGTGATTCGACAATGATGAAGACAAAAGCGTAATTCAGTACAAGGGAATGGTTGAATGAGTAATGCAAGGTGCTAGAGACGAGGACAATTCTAGAGGTGTTGATAAATGTTTCAGTTAGGAAAAAGAGGTTGATTCAGTGCGGTTTGCTGCCCTGACATGTAGCGACGGTGACAAATGTGATGTCGACTTGGATGGTGCGCTAATGGATGGTAGAGGTTCAACAAGAAAAGCGCATCGAAGTGAGCAGGGAGAATCATTTCACTTCTATCAAGACCTGCAGCTTAACTGGTTCCATGCTGATATCAGCGACCAGCTCATCCCGATATACGGGTGAGTGCTGATGATGGGTCGCATGAGGTGTGGATGTTGCGTTCGATCAAACAGCGCCGGTGGTCTAACGGCGTAGAGCATTCCCACCCCCCCCCCCCCCCGGTCAGAGGGAGATGAGGGTTCGAATCCCGCCTGGCGCTAGAAGTTTTGATCACAACGAAACATCGTTGTAACAGCTTAGATCCGCGGTATCAGCCAACTGAGGCTTAAAGAACCTAAGCAAAGGGAGTTTTGAACTGCCAGTCCATTACTAGTTAATTTTTCTAAGTGAGAAACGCTAATGTTGACGGCGACGTCACTGCGGCCAGTTGCTACAGATGTATAAGGACCACATAAGAAACATAAAGGTGGAACTCCTGCCGAATACTGAGTAAAGGTGGTGCTTGCTCATACAGTGCTCCGCTGGCTTTCATCCGCTACAATATCGGGCATTAGTCAGAACACTGTGCAAAGCGTAAACGCAAGTATAGCAACAATACAAACGGTTTCTAAGGCAAGGTACTGATTCAGTCCTGGTACTATGGAGGAGCAGAATAATCTGTAGAGTGTCTCCTAAGCCGAGGTGTGACGCCCCACTGGCTTCCACTGCTGGATTACTGATGCTAATACGAATTTTAAAGTAATACGTGGTAGTAGTGCCGGTGCAATGAACTTAGAATTAAGCGGAACCACAGTCATTAGTACAAGGACTCATTTACTTGTAGATGAATTCTAAAGCATATGTTCTATGCTCACTCCACACTACAATTTCCGAGAATTTCCTTGTCTTTAAACTCTAGGCTTCAAAGAATTTCTGCAAAGTAAAGCTCGCGGTGGTGTTCAGACGAAAATAAACGGCGCGCAGGGACGGCGAATCAGTTTCATCAAATAAATTGTGAAAGGAACGGACTCCGGAAATCATATAAGGAATCAAAAACTGAGAACCTTTGGAAAGTCCTTTTCTTATTAGTTCTCTTCAATATGGAGATACATGCCGAGGCGGGTCTGTCCCAGTCGGGAAGGGTATCGTGGCATTTTCGAAAGTCCTTTCATGCAACCTTACGTGAATTCGATAGAGAACATCACGAGAACATAACATGTGAAAACAGCTAAAGATTTGAGGAAAATGCAATTGAGGAGACCATAAAGCAAAACGTCACATGATCCTCCCGAATAGGATAAATCCTGTTCCTGGTAAAGTAATTTAGTTCAAATATCTTCCTTTATTAATATAACCAAGGGATAACTGTCACACAGAACAGGATACTATCAGTTTCTAAATTAGCTGAATTCAAACCAGTGTTGAAATTTGTTTCCGTTTTGAGATTGAATAACGTGACAAATGGATAACATGACATTGGATAACTGAAAGGAGGGAGGGAGAAAGAAAACGTAGATGAAACTTTCAGAACTGCCGAGTCCATAGAACTACAGTGGCGTCCAAAAGTTTGTGAACGCTTGCATTTTTCTTAACAACTCGCTTTAAAAAAGTCCAAACAGAGTGAGATTTGGATATTTGGTAGCAAATTAGATCTCAATAACAACGCTTTAATATACGTTCGTTATTAGCGACTTTTTTGCAAGTGCAAGGTCAGTCATGCGCAACGGTCAAAAGTGAGTTGCTAAAGCATCGAGTGTATTTGTTAACATATCTTCTTATGAAGCAAGTATAGTAGCGGTCTGACATAGTGTGGTCTTTAGCAGGCTCTCTCTTATGCCGAGGTGAGAGAATATTTTTGCTGAAGTATGAAATGCCATTTTTCGATTCGTCCAGAAGAAAGTCCCTTATCGACAGGCAGGGCTGCTTTTCGGATGCGGAATTTCGACAGTTGCTGCTATAGTCAAGAAAATAAAGCTGTCCGGGGTAGCGGTCCAAGACGCTTGTAAGTCAGGCAGCCACAAATTACGACCTCTGGAGATGATTCTGTCATCCAGAGGATGTCGAGGCGTAACCCGTCGCTGACTGCCGTCGATATAAAAAAGTCCGTAGTCACTCACCATAGCCTAGATGTGAGCATGAGCACGGTAAAACGTCGTCTGAGATCTTCTGAACTCTATGGAAGATGTCCCGTTAAGAAAGCTTTCATCAGCGAGGAGAATAGGAAAGCTAGACCCCGGTTTGCCGAGGAGCATTTGAGCTGAACGATAGACGATTGGAAAAAGTGCTTTTCAGCGACTAGAGCAAGTTCAAGCTACTTGGATCTGATAGACCACACTATGTTAGATGTCCAAAAGGCACGAGCTACGATGGAATATATCAACTGCCAACTACTATCAACCTGCGGAGGAAGTGTTATGGTTTGGGGATACTTCAGTGCACACGAAACCGGCTCTATTTACCACATCCAAGGAGTTATGGACACCAAACGCTACCATGAGATTTTGAACAATGTTTTGCTTCCAAACGCCAGAGAAACTTTCTAAACGCCGTGATTTTCCAACCGGACAACTACCTGAAACATGTTTCGAAGACGGTGAAGGAGTGGTTCAATGAAAATGGAATTCATCTTATGTCGTGGCCTGCTCAGTCACCAGATCTAAATCCAATAGGATACCTTTGGAAATACCTTGCTAGAAGTTTAGCAGATCTCCCAGCAAGAAACAAAACCGAAAATTTGAACAATTAACGCAGAAATGGGAAGATATTGGACTCGACGTGATCAACAAACTTCTAGAGTCCATGCGAAGGGGGCGTGAAGCTGTAATTAAAGCAAAAGGTTTTGAAACTCGCTACTAGCAAAGCTACATTGTTTCTGTGTATAACTTGTCTGACGTTAGTAATAAAGAAGGCTGCTTAAGTGCTATAACCTGTGTGGCAAATTTCACGTTTTTTTTTCTCGTTTTTATGCTTGAAATATGGAAAGGACCTATATGGAACCCCAGTGAAGATGCGATATAAGAATATTTGTTAATTGTTGCAATATTTCCAAATTTCACATTTTTACAGCTCTTTTGAAGCGAGTTCTGGCGAAAAATGCAAGCGTTCACAAACTTTTGGACGCCACTGTATTTCCTCCAAACCAGTGCCGACCTTAAGCACTATACTTATGCTCTCCCAAAAACTTCGAGTATTCGAATGGTTTCGAATACCGAAAATTTTCGAGCATTCGAAATCGAGTATATTCGAAAAACGCGATTTTTCTGAACATTCGAATTCGAATACATTCGAAAAACGCGATTTTTTGAACATTCGAATTCGAATACATTCGAAAAACGCGATTTTTTGAACATTCGAATTCGAATACATTCGAAAAATGCGATTTTTCGAATATTCGAATTCGAATATTCGATTCGAATATTCGAATTCGGATGAAAAATCAGGCTGTATTATAGACATGATAGGAGGTAACACAGAAGAGAAAAGGGAAGCAATACATAACGGATCCCTTCCTAGTTAAGCACAAGGTTTTTATCGACAGGCATCTCATAAACCCCCATGTGAGTCGTAAAAATGAGATAGAGAACTTACACGTAGAACGATCAAAGGGCTTATGGAAGCGTCTAATTTCCTTGCTTACTGGAATACGAATTTTTCTCAAAGGAATACTAGTGTTTTGTTAATTTCTGCTTATGAGGAACAAACGAAACGTTTACAACACATTTGAAGGGAACATTATCTGGTTGAGCCACTGCAAGCTTCTAGGTCACTTTAAAACAATCCCTTTTGAAATTGGTGGCAGACTGACTCTTAAAGAACTTTCATGAAACAATGCTTTTGCCTAGCGGCAGCTAATGAAGGACTGACGACAAAGTACTACATGTAAATCTGTATCAAGTCTGTCCTGCTCATCTACAAATGTGAAATATCACAGTCGATTTTGCGGCCACAAAATGTATTACAAGTAGCTAGGAATAGGCTACCTATGAGGGCCAGTCTCATTTCGTTCTGGTGATTCACCCAAGTAAGTGGTAGGAATAAATATTTCTTATTTGCGATGAACTTGTGGATGTAATTATTCTCCAGCCAACATATTGATAAACTACGGTAAACTTCAGAAAAATAGATCGATCGATAACATCCGGCCGAAATACACTGCCTTTGTGAAGTCCGGCATACGGCCGACGTATCCATGCGAATCCCACTTCAAATGGCGAATTCAGAACAAAAATCGATAAAATCGATCGATAACATCCGGCCGACCTACGCCGCCTCCCCTTTGTGAAGTCCGGCATACGGCCGACGTATCACCTGTATCACCTGTCGTCCCGTTGATCATCGACTTGCTCGAGCGGGCGCCAGCAGCGTCTCCATTCGTCCCTGTCGCGTGCCAGAGTGGTCCAATGGATCCTCCTCGCTCGAGGGACACGAAGAGCGTCATATCGGTCGTTCAGGGCTTTCACGAAGAAGTCCGACCAACGTGTTGGTGGGCGTCCCGGTGTTCTCTTGACATCCCGCGGAATCCAGTCGGTAACGGCTCTCGTCCAGCGGGTGTCTGCGAAGCGCATTAGGTGGCCGGCCCACCTAATTTTCGACAACTTGGCCCACGCGACAGCGTCTCTGATCTTCGAACGTCGGCGAAGCTCGGAACTCCGGAGGCCTTCTCTCACTTGCGTGAGTCGTGTCACTCCGAGCATCGTCCTCTCGATTCCACGCTGCGCGACGCTGATCGCGTGTTCATCCTGCTTTCGCATAGCCCAGGTCTCTGAGGCGTATGTTAGGGCAGGAAGAACGGTAGAGTCGAATAGGTGGGCACGGAGTCGGACGTTCTTCGTCTTCTTCGCGACTTCTTCGACGCTCTTAAAAGCTCCCCAAGCCGCTCGTTTCCTCCTGCTCAGCTCCGGCGCTAGGTCGTTGGCCATATTGACTTCGCGACCCAGATATACGTAGCTGGAACATTCGGAGATGTTCGTTCCGTTGAGCGAGAACGGGGCATCAGAAACTTGTCCGTTCCTCATGAACATCGTCTTCGTAAGATTCAGCTGCAGTCCAACATTCCCACATACACGATCGAAGTCGGCCAGCATTCGCTCCGCCTGGCTGATGCTCGGTGTTATGAGCACGATGTCGTCAGCGAAACGAAGATGGTGCAGTTGCCGGCCGTCGACCTTCACTCCCATGTCTTCCCATTCTAGTTCGCGCATGACGTTTTCGAGGGTGGCGCTGAAGAGCTTCGGGCGATTATGGTATCCCCTTGTCGAACCCCTCTCTTCACGTCAATGACGACGTCGTTGTAGAATGGTGAGATCTTGGTCGTGAATCCACTGTACAGCTCTCGAAGGACTCTGATGTACTGAGTAGGAACGCCCTGGGTGAGCAGGGCTTCCATGACCGCTTCAGTCTCGACGGAGTCGAATGCCTTCTTCAGGTCGATGAACGTAAGGCACAGCGGCAGCTTGTACTCTCGCGACACTTCGATGAGCTTCGTAGTGGTGTGTATGTGGTCGATCGTGCTGAATCCTCTCCGAAATCCTGCTTGTTCGCATGGCTGTCCTTCGTCCAGCGTTCTACTAATCCTATTCAGGATGACTCGAGTGAACAGCTTGTAGACTACGGACAACAGGCAGATCGGGCGATAGTTGCCAATGTCGTGCACGTCTCCCTTCTTGTACAGCAAAACGGTCTTGCTGGTCTTCCACTGAGATGGAACCTTGCATTCGGACAGGTAGCGTGTGAAGAGCCGCGCCAAGGTGTTGATGAGCGCTGGCGGGAGGTTCTTCAGATGTTCAGCTCTGATCCTGTCAGAACGGGGTGCTGTACGTTTCTTTACCGACGAGATGGCGTGTCGGATTTCGGAAGAGAGAACAGAGGGGACGACGTATCCATCCTGCGGAAGATGGCATGGGGGCAGGTGGACGTGGCTATCGAAGAGATCGGAGTAGAAGTCGTGGATGACCTTCTCCATGGTCCTTCTGGAAGAGGTGACGGTTCCGTCAGGACGTCGAAGAGCGGTCATCTTGGTCTTGAAGTTGGCGAAGTTCCGGCGGGCATTGCGGATGCTCAGCCCTGCCTCTACTGCTTCAGCCAACACTTCCGCCCTTCTCTCCTTGAGATCTTCCTTTATCGCCGCTCTGCATAGCTTTGCAAGCTCGGACGTCAGTTGGTAGTTGCCTGACGCTCGTGCTGCTCCACGCTGGCGTATCAGCTCGAGAGTTTCCGGAGACAGGCGTCTCTTGGTGGTCTTCAAGCTCTCGGCTCCCTTAGCACTGTCGTGGAGATGGTGCACGAAGCGATCGTATTCCTCGTCGACGTTGTCCATGACGGCATCTTCCCAAAGGCCGACAAGAGAGGTGTAGAGATCCCAGTTGATGGTCGTTCTGGGATTCCTCTTCTTGAACTTCGCGGCCTTCTCTCCTTGACGCGAAAAGCGGAACCTCGCGCGAAGGAGGCGGTGGTCCGATCCCGTGTAGATCTTGGGGACAACGGAGACATCGGTCAGGCAATACTTGCGATTGAAGATGATGTGGTCGATCTCGTTGTGGAACTGGCCACCGGGGGATTCCCAGGTCCATCGTAGGGAGGGAGGCTTCTGGAACTGCGAGTTTCCATGGATGGTCTTGGTCGACATGATAAACTCAGACAGCCTTTCACCTTGCTCGTTCCACTCCAAACCGTGGGTTCCGATGTGAAGTTCTTCCGGCGACCTTCGTGGCCCGATCTTGGCGTTGAAGTCGCCGACGATCACCTTGTAGAAGGTGTGATCTTCCTTATAGAACTTCTCCAGCTCCACGTAGAAGGCCTCGACGTCTTCGTCGTCGTAGTCGGATGTTGGGGCATACGCGACGAACACAGTCAAGGCTGGCACGGAGCCACATCGCTTCAGTCGCAGACGTCCGATTCGGCTTGTCAGAGACTCGTACGAATCGATGTTCATGGCCAAGTGCGTGTTGACGAGGACACCACGGCCGACGTATCCATGCGAATCCCACTTCAAATGGCGACCATCGTACCTTCAAATGGCGACCATCGTACGATGGCACCGAGCCACCATCGTACCACAGCTTGGATTCACAGACAGAACCGTTTTGGCGACCCAAATTACCCGAGAAACCCACCAAGACTTTTCAAAATACGCCGATACACAAATTCTTGTTGGGCATTCGAATGACGCTTTTCGAATACTTGAATAATTTTTGCTTTCTGGGAAATTGCGAATATTCGAATGGTTTCGAATACCGAAAATTTTCGAGCATTCGAAATCGAATATATTCGAAAAACGCGATTTTTCTGAATATTCGAATTCGAATACATTCGAAAAACGCGATTTTTTGAATATTCGAATTCGAATACATTCGAAAAACGCGATTTTTTGAACATTCGAATTCGAATACATTCGAAAAACGCGCTTTTTCGAATATTCGAATTCGAATATTCAAATTCGAATGAAAATCATTCGAATACCTATTCGAATGGGTCATTCGAGCATAAGTATATTAAGCACATGGACATAGGTCTTCCCCCTAGAGTAGTGCTTCAGGTGAAGGCATTGTACATAGTCGAGCAAGTCAGAGGTGAGAGTTTCTTAGAAGGCCTGCAGGGGACGTACACCTTCGCATTGGCCGTCAGCGAAATGTGATAGTGTTCGAAGCGGTCGGCGCTGACCGGACAATGAAAGAGGTGGAAAAAATGAGGGCCGCGACGGAAACACGGGCTACATGTCAGCGCCAAGGTTGCGTTTCAGACGAGAAAAAATGGCGCCCGTTTTTGAATGGTTTGTCTGACGGAGAGCCGACGACGACGACGGACGAGGTAGGCGGTGGTGACTGCAGTGTGGAGCGCTGCGCCTCGAAACTGCGAAACCGTTCGTTGTCAATGACGCCGTCGGCTCGCCGGCCGACACCGAAGGTCGTGGTGCCCAGTCGACTACGACATCAAAGTGAAATTGTTGATATCATGATATTATCTGGGAGTTTCACCTCATCGCAAGGATATTGTGGACGTGGTCGACGGAGTTTGCTGTTCAGAAACACTTTTTTGGTATTGAATTTTTTGAAAAATGCCTTCCAAATTTTATCTTCTATGTAGTGAACGCGAATCTTGCAGCTAGTTTCGCTGCGGGTCCACTATTCACCTATACAGGTCTGAGCAAAATACAATGGGAATCCCGGCGACTCCTCAAAATCCCAGCTCGGCCTCTGTTCGAAAATATTCCCTAAAGCAAATCCGGAAGAACGCCTTGGAGGTATTGGCAAATATATACGGTGTTCGTAGGATCAATACAGCAACTGTCATTTAAAAGAAAAGGCTTAGTTGAACCCTTTTGGGCGAGTTGGCTTTTATGAAACTATCTCCTGAATAGCATTCGAGCGCCGAATTGCAGAACTTCGTCCAGAGATGCTCGGAAATCCTGAGTTTTCTCAAATGTGCGATGTGTTCAACTTTTCCTAAGCGATCAGTCAGATGACGTGCTCGTTCTCTTCGGATTCTGCTCCTTTGTCTGAACAATGACAAAAAATCGACCGATTCGTGTACACAGTGCGGCTGTCGTTTCCAACTGTAGATGACGCGAATGAACACATTTTCTTTGCTCATACATTACTATGTAGGAAAGTATGCTCTCTAGCGCCAGAGCACACTGCCCAGATTCTATAACGGCCATGCAAGTGGCTACGTACTTCTACTTGTCTCCGAAGGTGGAGCTAGAACTATGCATGCATGTGGAACAATGAGGCGAATAGGGAGGAAATCTACCAAAACGAGGGGAAGACCAGTATTTTTTGACCACTTTGTCGTTTGATTGTATCGGAAGAACCCATCTGAACTTTTTGCCCCATGTGCTCAGGGTATGTTATGCCTGTGTTCATTATTGCGTTTTTATATTTATGCTAGAGTGGTTCTACAAAGATATGCAAATATATTAGATCGAGACATCACTACATGAAAAAGAAGACACAGCGTAACCGCCAAGCTTGATTTTCTATAATTTCGCACCTTAGTATTTTTCGCGCAGAGTACGTAGGTCTGCGTCGAATAGGCCCAAGTATAAAATTGGAGTAGAACTGAAAACAACAGATCTTCTCAAGCGCTAAAATTAAATGCTACACCAAGGTTACTGAGATTTTTCCAGATAACATAAGAACTACTTGTCTATGTACCGTGGTCGTCGTAGTGCAAATCTGCAAGAGTTCTACTTTCCGTGACTAACGAAGTGCCTCAGTATTGGAGAGCTGCAGATTTTGTGCTTTCAGCATAAATTAAGTAAAATTCACTTGCGATCCTCAGATTCACAGGAGCATAATTTGAAAGCCTGCGGCGTTTAAGCGTTTAATGCGAATTCACCTTCCGATATTTTACTAAAGGTTAGAAGTTTTTAGAAAATGACTCAGGTGCAAGTCAAGGGAATTTGCTACCCTCTTTCTCTTACACAATATCAACAGTGTTTGTTAAAACACCCAAGACCTAAAGGTGAACTTGGATATTGCGACATGCATGATAGTTTTTTGAAAGTTGCTCTGGCGCAAGTGGAAGCAGATTTTAGGTTTTTTAAAAGTAGATTTCCAGACGTAGAATACATTTTGCAGAATAAATTAAATTTTTACACGCATTTTCGGACCATGACCTTGATCTTAGGGAATCGGTTAAATACAATTTCCGTGCTTATTGCATTCAGACCCTCAGCGAAATTTCATCATACCTTGTTTCCCGAACTGTCCTGGGATGCAGAAATACGACATCTCATCCTTGAGTAAAGTTTAGTAATGAAATGCAAAACACACTTTGCAATATGTTGTTACAGGATGTTTTGTTGCGATCAAAACTCTTGCGCCAGGCGGGACTCGAACCCGCATCTTCTGCTTTCCGGGCAGCGATGTTCGCCTTACACATGTTCGTCCTTTTGTTACGTGTAAGGCGAACATCGCTGCCCGGAAAGCAGAAGATGCGGGTTCGAGTCCCGCCTGGCGCAAGAGTTTTGATCGCAACAAAACATCCTGTAACAACATATAGCCTCTCTAGCAGCCGCTCCAGGCTTAAGCAAATGTGTTAGAACACTTTGCAATGTTTCAGATTTTTCATAGAAAGTTCTGAAGATTTTAACAGAAGTGCTATATAAAGACACTATCCTGCTGTATTAGCATAACATATCCAGCTCCGTCTTCCTTGCCTATTTCAATGTTTGATGACCGAACTGCCTACCCATATTAAACACCTACTCCCGTACGAGTTTGAATCTGGGCACACGGCTGCAGAAGCCTACGGAAACTTGTGTCGTGTATTCGGCTCTGAAACTCCTTCTGTACGGTCTGTGTAAAGCTGGTTCAAACGCTTCAGAAGTGGGAATAGGTGTCTAGAAGATGAGCCTTGCTCTGGTCGACCGACAACGATATCTTTGGATGAACTGAGGAAACTGGCGGAACAGCATCCATATGAAGGTGTGCGTTATTTTGCTGTTGCTCTTGGCTGTTCCCGAAGCTCGGTCAGTGGCTCCCACACGAACTGACTGCCGACAACCAGCGAAGACGTCTGGACATATGTACTCAGCTGTTCTCCCGAAGTCGCACCTTGAACTGGCTGGACACCATCATCGCAGGAGACGAAAAATGGGTCCTCTACGTCAACCACGCTCTTAAACGTGCGTGGTGCCAACGCGATGAAGTGCCGAAATCTTTCGTAGAAGGTGAAATTCATGCGAGGAAAGTCATGCTGGTGGGGAGTTTATGGGATCTACCATTTTGAGCTGCCGCCTGACAGCACGACTGTCACTGCCGAGGCCTACGCTACCCAACTGCAGAGGCTGGCCTACAAGATGCGCAAGGAACAGCCCAGGCTCGACAACGTTCGCTTGCTGCACGATAACGCGCGCCCACACATCGCGAAGACGACTTCTCAGAAAATTCTGGAACTCGGATGGGAAGTTCTGCCGCATCCACCGTACAGAACAGATCTTGCCCCAAGTGACTACCACCTTTTTCCATCACTTCAGTATCATCTGGAAGGGAAGCATTATGAAGATCGTGACCACTCGAAAATAATCTCTGAGCTTTTTTCGCCTCCAAGTCGCCGGATTTCTACGCCAACGGAATTAGAAGTCTTGTGGAACGTTGGCGAAGAGTAGTCGATGTTGATGAAAATTATTTGGTTGATTAATAAAATGTTGATAAAAAATTGTATTATTTTGAAAAAATTGTCGTATTTCCGCAGATACTTTCCGAGCACCCTAATATATTGAAAACTGGATTGGTACAATTACAACAGAAAGCAATTACAAAATTTTGGTCACATTTTCGCTCAAGAAGCTTAATTTTAGTTCGAGTTGTTCAGCATATGCCTCTGGCACAACAAAAGGACTCCACCAAGATTGTGTTGCACCTCCCCTCCACCCGTGCGTCTCTATTTCAAGATTGCACTGTTAAGGCTGCTTTCCTAGGCTACTTGGGAGGATTTCGTTCTAACTACGTATCTAACTTGCTCTCCTTACTTTAGGAGCTTGCCATCGTTGCATAGGCTCTCTTATCCCGATGGATGGCTTCTGAAAGTCCTGCTTTAATGTCTAACGCTGCCGTTTCAATCTTACTTTGTTGCCTGATTTTTCATTTCGTCTTCTTTTTTATCTGCGTCGTCTATTTTTTGGCTGTTTTCACATGTAGTGCGCGTCCTTCAGACGCAGTTAAATAAATAAATATGGATTTTTTTATTTGGAAAGTTCCATTGGTTCGGTTTCAAACAAAAAGCTGCTCAGATTTTATAGAGCAGGATTTTGTAGATGGCATTTTACAGATGGCAATTAAATGTTGCCTGATTTTTACAAGTAGTAGGGGTTTTCTCTCTCTTAGCTGTGTATAAAAACCTACGGTAGAATAAAATCTTTAGATATCCTAGCGTTTACCCACCCCCACTAGGACTTAGCTCGTGTAATGAACTCTAGTTGGAAAAGAGCTATGAAAGACGCCAAGTAACTGTAATGTCCCCAATCCATATTGCAGCCCGCTGAAAATTTTTGGTGCACATGTTTGTAGATGCCTTTTTGCAGAAAAAATAAGTATTCCTCGATTTTTTCTTACTACACCTTTGCAGCTGAAGAACCTAAGGCCATCCACGAAGTTCTGCGCTTCCCCGGATCCTCCGTCACCTCGTAGGTGCTGGTTTCGGGCGCGCAGTGTTTGGTGCAACGCGTTTTGCGCCATGGTGAAAACATACGCGCCGCGTCTCGCGTCGCGCACAACGGCGCCTGGCACCAACGGGCGCTATCTCTTCTTTTGAGTGACCAGCCGAAAAATCAATCGGGGTATCAACGCGTAAACAAGCGCAGTGGCTGGCACGGAACGGCTCCGCGCGGCGTCAGACGAGCGAGAGCGGTCAGCGCGGCGGCCAGGGACGCAGCGATGGTGCAACGACGGCGGCCGCCAACCGACTGCACCACGGACAGCGCGCGAGGGGTCGTGCTGAAAACGCCATTTCACCGCCAAAACGCGACGCGTCCAAGCGAAAAATCGATACGACAATATGGTCCTTTTTTACCAATAACCCTAGGTGCACATTAGAAAAAAAACTCTTCCGAGGAAGCTCTCAGTGGGCGCATACCTAAAGAAAAGGTTCGGGCATTTTTCGTGCATTTTTTATTCTCTCCACCCGTGATGGGTGCAATTCGGTACGAACGTAAAAATCTACTCCTTCTGAATTCTCTATGACCCTGTCTGCTGATACGAATGTACCCATTCACAGACAAAAAGCGTAAGAGAGCATCACTTTGCCACCAAAACACAGCAACACCAAATGGTTGTGACGGGTGCATAATTTTTGACCTTACTTTGAACAAGGTGAAGGAAAAAAAACCGTTTTTTTAAGGGACCTCTGAGTAAGGAGGAAACGTCGGCGAGTATGTCTGGCTGTATTTCACGCGTTTTTGTTGTTTCCACCCAAGGTTGATGTATCACTTCAGAATTTGTAGATATAGACTGTTTAAATCTACGTTTAACTATTTTGTGCCTCTGTTTGCTGACATGATCGCACTGGTGTACACTAGAACACTATTTTGCCATCAAAACACGGAGAAATGATATTGGTGTGCTTGGTGCATCATTGCTCTTCACCTGGCCCAGAGTGATGAGAGAGTCGCTTTTTTAATTTTTCCCTGGTATCTACACACCTATAGGTAGGACGCAGGCGCCCACAAAAACGTTTACGCATTTTTCTACATTTATTTTACCCTGACCCTCCGTAAACAATTTCTGCAGACGCTGTTGGGGAACGAATAGATTTTCACCTTCCCGATTTTTATGCTTTTGCTCGACTATGCAGAGTTGTCGATTCACACATGGAAATCCTGGCTAGCCACAGCATATGTAAATATTTCGTCTTCATTTTATTTACTATTCAATCTCAAGCGCTGAAAAGCCTACAACACCATGTATCTGTATCTTTTTGCTTGTGCTGTGTGAAGTTCACAAAATGGAGGCAAAAGGGAAAAAATGGAAAAAAAATCGGACGCATGTACAATTTTTAAAAAGGAATATTTAAAGCATTTGGAAAGTAGCACGCCTCTATAGGAAATATCCAACTATTATAAATGGTAAAACCCTGGTAAAACTACAAACTTATGACGCTGCAAGGATGGAAGGCTTGATTGGCTTGGGCTGGAAACCCGAACCGGGGACCTGGAATGGGGTGCACGCGACAGCCACACCTCCTCCGACTACGCGCCACGCTCCCAGCGCCCATGAACGCCCATCAGAACAATTTCTAAAACGATTTTATTGGCGCTATCATTGCTGTTGTCATTATTGTTTTAGCGACAATAACACCATTTTAGAAACTGATCTAATGCCGAATTTCTGCGGAGTCCAATTTTCCCAATTATGCTTAAGATTCTGCCAACTGAAACGCTGACACGCTCTGAATTGGAAATTCGCTACGAATTGGAAGATTTACATGTGAAGCAAAGAAACAGGAGATGTCATCTAGAAGGGCACACTCCCATATGAGAATGCAATGAACGTTCTATAACACTGAAAATGTGCTTTGTGAAAATATACGTTGCGTAACATTTAAATTCTTTTATTATGCACTGTAGAATAGTGCACCGGTCTGCACGCACGCTCGAACTTCTGCACCATACCCGAATGAATTTCACTACCCTTTGCAGCTCCACAATGCTCAGAAATGGGAGGGAGAGAAATGGATTTCTCCATAGTTTATCTTCACGTTTATTAAACAAATGTGGTACTTTTCAGACAGAGCTCACAGCGCTCCTGGGCAGCGAACAATATCGGAGGCATTTACATCAAAATAGCTTCAGGTGGAAAGATCTCTGCAAAATCTTACTGAAAACATTAAGGCTCTGGTTCTCAAAGTTGAGGAAAGCAGAATTCGCGAGGAAAACATGGGGAGTGTGAGAGTTAAGTACGCTCTTAAGTCGCTCTCCATCTTTAATAAGAATAGCCTCTTAAATAGGAGTGAAGGACAACGAGGACAAAAGTTGTGCCTATGGCGACCTAGAGCTTCGTTATTCGAAATTGAATGGATATGATTTATTGCAACACTTATGGAAACAGCTAGGGGAGACATAAGTCAGTGATTACTCCGTCTAGTAGAAGAGTGGTACTAATTCATAAGTTTCCATGGCATGAAAGGTGTGGGCTAGGCGTGAGCCGAACCTAAGACCATTTCGGAATGGATTGAAAACAGCACTTTCTGCCAAATGCGCTATACATGCTCTTCTTGTTTAACAGAAACGAGTGGTCCCAGAGCAAGTTGCAAAAAAACCGATAAATAGAACAAATACGTTTATGTAAAAACTCCAACTAGCCGTTTCTTAATAGAAATGAATTATCTATAGTTCACCGTCACCTTTACTGAAGAAATACGTTTACTTTCCGAACAGAGCTCACAATGATGCAGGAAAATGGAGATTGAACTAGCCCCTCGCCGGCGACCGATATCGGAGTCCTTCCGCTTGGCCCTCTCCGTGCTCTTCTTATCGTTAGTGAAGGAAAGGAAGAGCCCCCCCCCAACGATTGAACGGCGTGCGTGATCCCTCTGGAGTGATGTGACCTCAGCCCGGAAAGCACCCGAATATGTATTTGTTTAGAAGGGAGTGATGAAATTAGAACCATATTAAAATGCGAACAAAATCGATGAAAAGCGGTTGTGATCAAGATCGTGTACCACATTCGTTTTTTGTATGTTTCTGCAAATAGATGAATGATAAAATACAGAACATAGAAAGAAGGAAACAACGTTTTTTGGAATACGCCACACATTCTGCAAACTTTTACGGCATAACATGGCGGAGTGTTTGGCCTACACAACGACTCGAGGTAGACAGTTCATGGGCATGACAGCATGTAGTTCATCCCATCGAAATGGGCCGCTTACCATTTCGCCGACTCCAAGAGGATGGAGTGCTTGACTAGACAGAACCCGCGAAGACAGATGCCGAACGAAGAATCTCGATTCGGGATACACGCGACAGTGCGCGCCTACTCCGATTCCATTCTCACCCGCCTTTTGGATGGAAAGAGCGATGGCTTTACTTCTCTTACTTTAGTTAGAAAAACCACGCTAAATCTGAAGCTGAAGACCGTTCTGCATTTGCTGACATACATGAAAGATACCAAAGATAATTATACCATTTTCACCTCGAATTAGATACATTTCGAATCAAATTAGACACCATCCAGCTCAAGCTTGACACGCTTCAAATCAAGTTGGACACTCTTCTAAACTAACTTTAGGACTTTTGATCAAGGAGCTCTTCCAAATCGAAATGGCCTTCTTGCAAGGTAAACAGGTGCAGGGTAAACAGTCTACAGTCTTATTAAGACGACTAGAATAATTTTCTCTTCAAGAAAAATTTAATGTAACTCCCCGTGAAATTTTTAAATCATCTGCCCATACTAGATAATTGAATAAAACGTTTATTTTTTAAGAAGAAAGTAAAAGTAATAAATTTTGTCTTAAAAAGCGACAAAATAGCGATCATTTAGCGCATAAAAAGACCAGATTACTCCATACAACTGAAATGCTTGTCATGACTTTATTTGATTTATAGTGCAAATGCTGCTTACACGAAGCATCAAAGTGAGAATATATGTATTCTTTACTACTGTTTTTGTTGTATTGTTTACAGGCGTGAAACTCCAAGCAAAATGAAATTTGACTATCAATCGAACAAAAATCGCGACGTCTTGGACGAGGGCATGGCGCAGTCTCCTTTTGGCAATAAAACATGACTGCCTACCTGCTTTTTAAAACAAACCTCAAATCATTATTTTTCCTTAAAAAATATAAAATTTAAATATTTTCATTTATTGGGTAGGTTAAAGCATTAAGGAAATCATGCTTAAGTTCCTCCTGAACAAAAAATTATTCTACCCCTTTTGAAGGGTCCATAGTGTAATCTAGAAGAAGCTCATTGCAAAGCGAGTTAGCTTTGATTTCAAAGGTTTCAGGCAACCTTGTAAGAGTGTCCAATTCGATTTGAGTGGTGTCAAATTTGATTCAAAATGTGTCCAATTCGACGATTAAATGGTGTATTTGGCCCACAATCTCAGTTGGAGCCGACAGCTACTGTGCAACATTGGCTTCTTCCTTCTGAGAATGTGGACGGAAAACTGAAGAGTATTCGAGTACGGGGATGAACGATGAGTAGCCACCACCTCTAACCAGAGCACCCATAGTGGTATAAATAGCAAACTGAAGGGCATGTGTGAAAACTGCGGAACTAGACAACA
The DNA here is from genome assembly GCA_947359475.1 of Heligmosomoides polygyrus bakeri. Taxonomy (NCBI): domain Eukaryota; kingdom Metazoa; phylum Nematoda; class Chromadorea; order Rhabditida; family Heligmosomidae; genus Heligmosomoides; species Heligmosomoides polygyrus. The sequence goes on from OX375870.1 coordinate 73,699,957, forward strand.
CCATCGAGAAGCTGTCGCTCTAATTCCGATATGTGGTTTCCGTAGCCTAGCCCAGCCATGTCTCTCGCGTTTGGTGAACGGTCTCGAGGATAACATGAAGCTGAGGAGATAATTTTACGAGCACTGCAAAAAGGATGGGTAGATGCCGCATTCATAGGGCATCAAAATTCGAATACATGATTAATGGCGGCAGTGTGTTCGTCATCACTCAATATGTCCCACATCGATCGTCAATCAACCATTATGCTAATCCAGGAGATCGATATGTGCAAAAATTGCAGCCTCATAGACGAAGAATCCGAGCAGAATGCAATATGTAGCAGCCGCGACTTAGCCACGTCGTCGGATGAAGACGTTGTTTTTCTTTAAGGGTTTTTTCCTTGCAGGCTAGTACTATTGTTATCGTGAATGCAGGCGTTTTCTACGACCGAAAACAACCAGCTGGTCGTACACCATTGAACTCAACGTACACGTGAGGGTCAGGTACCGACTGAGGAACTCGAAGTCAACAACGTGCTATTATAATGGATTGGCACGGCTTCAGCACGCACTTTTGAGCTCCCTCTGTCGAGGTCAAGGCTCCATCTCCGGCGAACATAGGGCAGCGTTGAGGAAGTGTTCTCAACTTGGACACCATAACACAGTTCCCAGACTCCCACATATACGGATGAAGTGCCGTCGCCATACGTGGTTAGCGCTCGGGCTCCCGTTCTCGGCTAGTGAGCGATCACGACTAATGACAATCCCGAACCTCGTGAGAACCGAACAGCTGACCGCACTAACTGCTCCACTTATGCCATAATGGAAGAAACAGGGCGCTTTCAGTGTGGGCGTGTGCATTTTGCGTGATTTATTTTCCTATTACTCACGTTTTCTCATCATTTGGTGAAAAGAGTTTTCCGCTGAATGATCGCGCTTGACAGAATGGATTTTATTTTCGAGCAGCATGTAATTCAACACAAGGTTGCGGGCAAGTGATATCCGTTTTGCTTGCCACAATTCCAAGTATCTTTGTTCCATTCACCGTGGGTAAATTTTTTTTCGATTGAGGAAATGAACTAGGGCTGAACATTCAGACCTGAAGGACGTCGACGTTCAATATTCTAGGTGGCAGCCCAAAGAGGGGCATAGCTACGGCTCGTCAACTTGCGGGGTGCTTACCGGCCTTCGACCTCGGATTCATGTACGGTAGAAGATGGCAATAGTGCACGCTCTGGCAATGGCAATGCTGAACGGCCTGAAACAGTTGGTAATGCGGAACAGTGTTATGGTTGGAGGCCTGGTGAGCAGCACGGAAAAGGTTGACAGAGCAGTCCTACCCATCTGGCGGTAGTTGTACTTTATTTTGAATGATGCTGCAGGCCAGTCAGTGTCCAGGTCAGTGGCCCGAAAATATGTGTGTCCAGTGTTACTGCACTGTATTTACTAAAGGGGAGGGGAGGAGTCCACCTTATTGAAATTTGACTGAAGTTGTAGAACACATGATTACAGAAGATGACATCACCGTAGTGTGGACAATAAGGTACAGAATGCAGGGCAAGCTGAATGACAAAACAGTGGTGACACCGAAGAGGTCTAGCTTCGAACACTCAGAACGCTAACGATAATTGAGTAGACAAGGATAGAATAGGGGAAGGTATTCAATAAAATGGCGAAAAACGGAAAATGTTAGCCAGACTAGCAAAACTGTGCTACTGTCTCACTCACTGCATGATTGTTAAATCACCGACCTTTAGCGCAATTGTTTTTTAACTGTCGTTTTTGTCTAAGGTTTCTGTGTAATTTTTTGAATTTTTCAATGGCGGTAATGGTAAGTATTTTCATTTTTTGTGTGCCATTTATTGCACTCATGTAGCCTGGAACGCCATACAATTTCAAACTAGAAGGATCGAGAACAGTGCAGCAGAAATATTGAAAAATTAGAGGACACCGAGTGAGCTGTATCTCTTGAGAATATCTCCGCCCCTTTCGAGATCAGGAGGCGATTTCGCAGAAGCGTACTGTGGCACAGCCACTAGAGAACTCGGCAAGGAAACCTACCAGAAGCAATCGTTCTTGCATATCCTTCCGTTTTCCATAGCCTGCTAGACTTTTACCACTGCTTGAGAAATTGAGAGAAGACGTTAGACTTAACAGCAAGACAGTGAATTGATCAGCTAATTGAAATGCAATTAACCTAAGTATCAGGCATAATAGCGAGTTTGGAGAGCATCTTCCGCATGATAATAGCACAGAGGAAGTTGAAAGTGCGCTGAAATTTACCGAAAGGGCATCTCTCTTGCAAGTTTGCCATACATACTTATGACGGCAGTTCGCCTACAATTAAAGTACAAAGGTTGATTCTACTAAAAGGTGTGCACATTCAAGAGCGTCGAGCTTGTGCAAAACACTAAACAACAGGCGCGCAAGCACGAGTGGTTACACCTCTGTCTAAAGAAGGTTTAGAACTTGAAGCAAGTTACATAGTAATCAGTGGGATAAAGGGAAAATGAATAGAAGCCTAGGCTCTATCATGGTATCCCTTAAATAGATCCCAGGCGTGGTAGGGCAGCCGAAAGGATCGCTGACGCATGCGTGATCAAAGAGTAAAGGTCTTCACCAAACAAGCCTTTCACCATTCCGAAGTTGCGGGGTTGGTACCAGACCTGTCCTGGGAGGATTAGTTACTGACTTTCGGAAGCTAAATATGCATCTAAACTCCTTTCGCGTTCTTCCGCAAAAGTAGAATTCGTGACGCATCCCACAAATGACTTTATTAACGCTCTCCTTTACTTCATAATCCTCTATAATTCTTATCGTTAGTGCAGCCTTCGTGTAGATACAGCAATGGGAATAAAACACTAGCAAAGTGAGCTACTGTGCTTGAACACTCTAAACACAATTTTCAAACGATTCCGAGGCAGCCTTTGTGGCATATTGCCTCAGTGATATGTGGGGTCGCTTATTCTAAGCGCATGGAGTTATTCTTTTACCTATCTAATTTGGCGAACACCTCTGAAATTCCAGTAACCGCCAGAGCTTCTGCATGTTTTCGTAGTAAAATGCAAGCAGTAATCAGATTGAGACAATTGCTTCTTCTTTCAAATACATCACCTACCTTTTCACACATTTTGAATCTGCAAAATGGTTTGGTTGACTGTAACTGTGGTTTGAAATTTTGTTAAGGACCATTTTCATGGCTATTTGTTTTCCCTTCTAATCGCTATATTGAATAGGCGAAATATTTATCTTTTTTTGTGGGCCATTTATTACCAATTATACAGACTGGCATGGTTTTCAAATTAAACCTAGAAGAGGACGAGAATAACGGAGCAGAGATACTGAAAATTTAGATAGCCAGCCGTATTGCTTTTGAATAGTTCTACTGGTTCTCAAGATATTCAGGAGACGTTTTAGCAGAAACCCAAGCCACTGTGGCACAACCACTACCAAACGCGACACGTAACCTGTCAGAATCAATCTTCCTTCGTATACATATCATTTCTCTTTCCGCAAGCTCCTCGTACCCCACCGTGATTGCTTCGAAAGAGAGGAGGTCTACTAAAAGCAGAAGCGCCCGCAGATTTAATGTCGACTAGATCGCGCGATTTTCATCAGGCGCTCTATTCTTGGAGAGACATGAGCTGGCCATTGCTTCACATCGTCGTCGTTTGGCATATGTCGTCGTTTGGCATATGTACATGCCAAACTACATAGGGTTGTGGCATTAAGGAATCTCTAATTCTTGAACTTTTATTAATATACGCCTAGCATAGGTGGGGCGCCTATACACCGAAGCTTATCGGGGCCACATATAGATATTATTCTTTCCATCACATCGGCATTACCATTAACAAGCGATAAAACGAACCTTCCGAGTTGCTTCACAAGAAGCACGTGAGCACGTAAGGCATTCAAGCAAGTCACGATTAGGTGAGATTTCCACGGGACAAAACAGTAACTGTAACGGTTTTTAAATGGCAGTAGTAACAGGTACACCAACAAAAAATACAATCGACAAATAATGTAATTTATGTGCACGTACTATAAATTATACATCCATTATATAGATTTTCAGACGATTTTCAGATCAGACGCAACAATAAGGTCGAAGTAAATAATAAGTATGTTGTGCTAGCTACTCAGAGGTGACTTAGGGTGATTCATATGTTCTTGCGATTTTTTGATATTTTTCAAATTTTTATATATTTTGATCAAGCTAACCTTTCTCATCGAAATACTGTCCTTTCGCGATGACTGTCCTTCATCGTTCCGGCAAGGAATGGGTGCCGTGGCGATTGAAATCCGGGGGTTTCAATTCAAAAAAGTGGAAAAGTGGGATTCGAGTGCCGCTCGCTCATCGTATCCTTTTCCTTCCAGAAAGTGAGCTAACGATCGGAGCAGATAGCAGTCAGTTGTGCCAAGGTCTAGTGAATAGGGTGGGTGGGGAACCATTTCCCATCCTAATAGCTGGAGCTTTTGGCAGGTCATTTTCGAAGTATGCGGTTTTGCATTGTCATAGAGGAAATAAATCTTGTTGAGTTGTGGGCGTTTAATGTGAAGAGCGTGGCTGAGTTCTTGCAGTTGGTTGCAGTACACCTTAGTGGTGGTGTCAGAATGGAGAAGCTCCCAGTACACAACACCACGAACGCCCCAGAAAACCCTCGGCATCTCCTTACTGCAGATCACGTTTGGAAACTGCTACCGGCTTCTCCTCTGCTGGAGTCCAAGCATTCCTTGCCGTATGTAAAACATACAGTACCCACTTCTCATCTCCTGTAACGAGCGAGTCCAACCAGTCAAAACGGCGAGAGCGGATAAGTTGAAAAGGCATGCATCAGCTCGTGTGGCGTACTGGTATCAGGTCCGACCTTTGTCACTTTTTCGAATCGAAATCCCGTATTTCTATCGCAACGGTATCCATTCCCTGCCGGAACGATGGAGGACAGTTATCGACAAAGATGGGTATACCCATATCCATGTATGTCGGTGTCTGTATTAGACCGTTCATCACTACACATCTGCTTAAGGCCCCCACAGAGTTCTGCGGCAACGCCGCTCGCCGCTATGGTTAAGGATAAAGGCCCCCACAGAGTTCTGCGGCAGCGCCGCGGCCCTATGCTTAACCATAGGGCAGAGACGCAGAGCTCGCCGCCGGCGGCGTCCCTGCCTTATCCTTAACCACTGCGGCGAGCGGCGTTGCCGCAGAACTCTGTGGGGCCTTTATACTCCCGCTGCGGCGCGGCGCGTCAAATTGAAGAGCGGCGCGGCCAGTCGCGCTGCGTCCCGAATTTGACGCGCCGCTGCGCGATTGCAGTTAGAAAGGGGCGTCAGCGACGCGCGGTCACTAGTTTCTGTGCACACGACTCGTGGTCCATGCTCCGGAAACGGTCCATGAGTCATTGAGGGACCAAAACAGAAAGGATTATTCTGGCTGATCAGCGCAATGCATCTTGTCAATGTTTGTTGTGGGATTCCTATGGGGAGCGACGAATCCCTTCTTAAGCCTGGAGTCGAAGTCGTTCGCTCAACCTACTGTTGAAACTGGTGAGTGTGGTAGTGAGTCGAATCCCCTGCAATGCAAACGGCACCAAACCACTCCCTATTTTGCGTCATGTGCGGGTCCAAAACTAAAACTGCTGAAAGGTAATCATCGTCGAGAACCACTCAAAATTCGTTCTCATATGGTCATTCTGGGGTCACTGTGCACTAACTATATCTTTAGCGTGGTATATGAAGCTTCATGACTGTCTACAGATCTCCATCTTCCTCTCAGATCCTCTTCCTAAGTCACAGAAGGTAGGGCTAAGGTCATGGTCACCGATTTCGCCCAAACTCCCTAATCATCCAAACCTAGTAATCCCCTGTAACTTCAAAAAATGATGTCAGATTCGTGATCAGCACCCTAAAAACCCCATCCTCCTTCCCAATAGGAGAAGTTTGGTCGAAAAGGTGAAATCTCCCACCCTATACCGAGTATGCCGCGGTTGATCGCGCCGCGCCGCGCCCTCCATCTCAGCGGCGCGATTCACCGAATACCGTAACCCAAAGTTCCGTCAAGTGTGGTGTTTTGTGGCGGCGGAGTGTAAGGCCTATGTCATACCTTCGCTCACCCCGAGCGAAGGCGACGAACAGAGCGATGAGCGAAGTGTCTTCGCTAGCGTGAAGCTAGCGAATAGGCGCGCAGTTAATAGCGTTGTGTGCAGCTGCGTCGTAGCATCGCTACCGATGCTGGCTGACGCTCTGCTCAGCTCAGCGACGCGGTCGCATCGGTAGCGATGCCGTATCGCTCGAAAGTATGACACCCCGCTAGCGAGGCTTCGCTAGCGGTGGATCGGACAACTGCTACAGGCGTCTGCCCCTCCACAACGTCTGATACCGTCCCTTCCCCAATTGTGTTAGTTGTCCATCGCCTTCGCTAGCGAAGAGCGATGGTATGACATAGCCCTATGTCATACCATCGCTCACCCTGAGCGACGCCTAATGATATGCACCCATATCGATCCCGTCGCGCCGCCCGATCGATATGGGAGCATATCTTTATAGGCCTAAGGCGTCTGTTATACTCCCGCGGGAGCATCCGCGGAAGGGCGGGAATCGCGCCGAGACTCCTCACCTGGCCAATCGCCGCGCCTCGCCACGCCCGCCTCCGCCGTGCACCATTGGTCCGCGGACGTTCCGCTGATGCTCCCGCGGGAGTATAACAGATGCCTAAAAGCGATGCGGCGCCGTCTCGCGGCGCGAAAAATCGATAGCCATGCCGACCATCACGCCGCGCCGCGCCGCGGCGCAAGCATAAAAGGCGCCTTGATCAGTGCCTTGTAAATTTGTTGATAGATGATTCTGGATAGCAAGCTATTTCCCGAAGCTGGGTTGGTGTTCCAGTGCAAAAATAACACTTTGCCGTGAAACAACAGCCAGCACCAGTCTCTCAAAGAATAGCCCGCAGCAGTCGGCAAATCTGCGGGCGCTCCTGCTCTTACAAGGGAAGCCCATGAACTTCCCCCAAAGATTCTCAACGGGACCTATATCTTCTTGTAGCGCATCGGGCGAGGATCACAGAGCTGTGCTTCGTTTTTGCTACTGGCCACTGGGTGGTCCGAAAATGGCAAAAAATTGTACCGCTTCAGAGCGGGTTGACAAGGCATAAGTGACACCTGGAGTGGTTCCCTTTCCTAACAACTTAAACTACAAAACGTTTGGAGTTCAAATCAAAGTTTAGATATAGTAATATGATAATTTACGACGTTTCCTGGACGTAGTTGCAGGGTACATTCAAGTGATTCATTCGCAATGAGATCGGCAGCGACTGGATTGCTCAGTGGATAGCGAGGCGGACTTGCGGGAGGGGATCTAGGGTTCCATTCCGGAGAAGGTTACGGGATTTGCTCTGTGGTCTGCTGCCATTTTTGCAACTGAAGAATACATTTTGGTGAATAAGGATGACGAAGTCATGGCTACCGATTTCGGCTAGACTTCGCCCACGGAAACTGTTTGGACTGCTGACCCTGTCAGTCGTTTCCCTAATTATCACTTTGCTTGCACTACTTTCCACCAAAGGTTGAAGTTGAAGGTTGGAAAATAAGTCTGACCACATTGGAGAAGGAAGCGATCCCACTAACGTGGACCGCTTTACTCACCCATATCTACCGTAACCTGCTGTATTATACAGAAATTTTAAAAACAGGCATCATATCCGTGATGAGCACCCCAAATAACCCCCGCGGGCGATGTTTGGGCGAAATTTTTTCTTTCGTCCTCTCCTCGACCTCTCGAGTCGTGAAAGGCAGCAGTGCCGGTTATTCTGCCTACATCCCGTTACTTACACATGCCCATTGTAACCTTCTGCCATCCATCATTTCAACGAAATTGGTTGTCAGATTTTTGATCTGCATCCCAGGTAACCCTATAGATTAATTATTATTAATTTCCTTATTTGGGACGAAAAATCTTTTTCGATCTCCAGAGTTGATGGAGTGAGTACAAGTGCTCCCACCTGCGGTGCTCCGACCCGTCTCCTGTAAGTGCCTAAGAGAATGGTCAGGAAAAAAATACTCAGCTCGATAAATACCATGAGGTGGATGAGATATGCTGTACTTGGTAACAGTTAGTAGAACTGTGAAAGTTGAGAGAAGAATAAAAAGCAGTCTATGAGGAAATGCGAAGAGCAATGAGCATGTCTTGATGACGGGTCGGATCAATGCTTGTTGATCGTGTTCATGAATAAGGTGACAGTGAGAAACACTTCCAAAAGTAATTGAGAACATACCAAGGAGGTGATGTGGGGATAGCATCTAACGGAACCTCCCTCAGAGAGACAAGCGTCGTTTAATGGGCGCGCGATGTCGCTCCACACAATAAAACCAGCTTCTTCCATATCTGACAACAGGTTGAAAGCGGGTTAGGACGCGAAGAATGTACCCTACCGAAGCCAAAATGTAACCTAAATTTGCGAGAAAGCCAACAGTCCATTAGGGATGCAGAAACCCAACCCCCGGGAATCGAACTCTCGACCACCTCCCGTAAGTCCGCCTCGCTATCCACTCGGCCATCCAGTCGCTGCCGACGCCCTTGCAAATGAATCACTTGAATGTACACTGCAGCTTCGTCCAGGAGACGTTGTAAATTATCATAATGCTATAAGCAAACTTCAATTTGAGCTCCAAACCTGTTGTGAGTTAAGTTCAGAGCAGGAGAGGGCCATTCCAGGTGTCACTTTTGCCTTATCAGCCCGCCCTGAAGCGGTACCATTTTTCCATTTTCGGATCACCCAGTGGCCCGTAGCCAAAAACGGAAGCACAGTTCTATGGTCCTCTTCCGATGCCCTACAAGGCCATATAGGTCACGTTGAGAATCTTTGGGGAAGATCATGGGCCTCCCTTGTTAGGAGACCTCGAAAGAAAGAGAAGATAATCTTGGCAGCCAGATAATGACTAGAACAATTAAATGCAACTAACCATATGTGAGGCATAATTCCGCAATTTATATAGCATTTTCAGCACGGTAGCAATTGAGAGGAAGTTGATAGTGCGCCTTAAACGTACCCGAAAGGGCATCCCTCCTGCGCAATTAGCATTCTTACGACGTGATTTCGATTACAATTAAAGTGCAAAGGTTAATTCTATTAAACGTCATGCACAATCGAGATCGAAATCGAAAGTATCCAATACACTAAACAATACCTGTGCAGGTATGAGTGGGGCATCACAATTTAAAAAAGATCAAGGATTTGAGGCAAGTTGGTAGTCAGTGGCTTCCATGATATCCCTGGCATTAAAACGAGGCCTGGTAGAGCAGCCGGAAGAATCGCCGACTCAAGCGTGCTCCAAGAATCAAGGTTCTCGCCAAGGTTTTAAGGGGGGGGGGGATGGGCAAAAGTAATGAGACAAATTGAAAAAATCTTTATCTCTTTATAACTCAATTACAACTCAACGATGCTGAGGAATGTATTTGCCATTAAGGGCAGTGACCTTGCTGCCATCGCTCAGCCAACCTCCTGATCCCATCCTTCCAGAACTGCTTGAGCCTGGTGTTGACCAACTGCTCGACATGGTTGTCAAGGACTGCTTGGGTTCTTGTGTCCCTTCCGACTAGGAAGTCCCGTAGGCTCAAGTAGTAGTGGTAGTCGCATGGAGAGATGTCCAGCGAATACGGTGGGTGAGGCATGTGAACGTAGCCCAGCTGCCAAGCTTATCCGTGGGTTACTTGTTCCCGATGGGGTGCGGCGTTGTCGAAGAGGAGGAACTTCTTGAAGCGCTGCGACTGAATAAGGTCGAGTCGCAGGTCCATCTCTTCTATTTCGTTTACCATGGCCTTGGAGTCCATCATCGTGCTTTTGGAAAACAGCTTCCAGTATACCGATCCATGGGCGCAGACCCATAAGCTCCAAAGATGCTTCTCGCCGTGAACATCTCGCCGAACGAAGGTCGGTAACAATTCACCAGTCCTCACCCAGACTCGCTGCTTGGCAGGGTTAAGGTAGAAGACGTACTTCTCATCCTGCGTGAATATTGAGCCCAGGCTGCTCGCGTTTGGGAATTGGGCGAGATTTGCGCGACACAGGTCGACTCGTCAGACTGGGGATTCGGCATGAGACAGACTGGAGTTTTGGCATGCTTCTGGAAAGGGCGGAAGTGGTAACTTCTCAGATGGGCTTCATTAAGTAGCATATAAACATACAAATACGATAAGCCCGAAACCAAGACTCCAACCACGAGATATACACATGGACACAGCATGGGGTGTCTCATTACTTTTGCCCCCCCCTCTAATAAATCACGCCTTCATCAATCCGAAGTTGCAGAATTGGTACCGGGCATGCTCTGGTAAGAATTAATTACTGAACTCGAACTGGGTGACCGCCGCAAGTCAATGCTTAAGCTAAATATGCGTTCAAAACTGCATCATACGTTATTCCACGGAAGAAGAAATCGTGGTGCATCCTGCAAATGTTTCATGAATGCCCTCCTTTATACCCTAATCTTTTATAAGAGCTAGAACTAATGCAGGATCGCATTTTTACACATTGGGATGGCATTGAGTTCCTAAAGGCTTATTGACAGGTATCTCCAAGAACCTTCTCAATAGCCTACCAATTAAATTGTGTTTATGCATGCATTACCTTGTTATCACTATTTCTGTTGTCCTATTCATTGACGCGCTCTCTTTTTGTTTTTTTTATCCCTGCGTGATTGTTCGCATACAAAATAATTAAGTAATTCTAACCACTAGAACAGCCTTCGTGAAAATGAGCTATTCGAACATTTTAGCACAATTTTAAAACGTTTTCTTTTGTAGCTTTTGTGGTGTACAACCTTAATGATATGAAATTTTCGTAGGAATCGCTTATTCTAAGCTAATGGCGTTGTTCTTCTAACAAGGTAGTCTGGCGAACACTTCTGAAACTCTACCAGAACGAATGCATGTTTTCGTAACAAAAATCTAGAATCATTCAAAATCAAATAACTGTTTCTTCTTCCTACATCAGAAACTTCCGCACGGGTAAAAAATCCGCAAGAGAATGGGGAGGTTTAACCACAGCCGAGTAATATCATTAAGGTCTGGATGGGAACTAACCGGAAACACTGGCAAATCATCAGAACTGTGCTGCTGACGACAAATTGATTAAGTTGTGATAAACTATGTAACCATATCCTGTTCGTACCACCACAGTCCTACTCCTTAGAGGTTTTTGTTAAAGTCCACTATCGGCTTTCAAGAATTTTGGCCGTTCCAGAAATTTTTAGCAGTCATACATTTATAGGAAAAACTATTAGATGCTAAATTAAAAGTATTCCTTAGGTGTACCCAACCGTAGGGTGAAAAGGCCGCCTCAGTTGGTAGTTTCTTAACCTTAGGTAAAAAAAATGTGCGCACATTGCTATTTCATTTTCATCAAAGCCCGTGAAGAGATCTACATACACAACTAGAGGCGACATCGAAAACTTTCACACTTGTCCGTTTACCTTCCTAGGTTCCGATAAAGGCGACAATACCGAAAAATAAGCTGAATAAAGTATGGCGCCAATTTTTCTCAAACAATACCGAACAACATACACCAAGAGATCTGCTTTGACTCGTCCTACAACAGCATGTGCTTACCGTACATAAATTGAAGGATAATAATGGCCGTTCCCTAAGTACCCTTTCCACCCCACTCAACATGTATCGCTGCTCCCTCTCGAACGTTTCAGTTTGAAGTCCTGTCGGCAATGTTTTGTGGCAGTGATGCCACCGCATATACAAAGACACCTTCATATGAATAAAGTTTCGTCTCGCTGTTCTCACCGTAAGAGATGTAAGATATGGATGCAGAGGACTCGGAATCACCACTGCGGCTAACCTTTATTTCTTTGGCTCCCTTTTCACCTATAACTTTCAGAGAAATGTTGACAGAAATTCTACCGCTTTTGTGGCTACCACACACAAAAAAAAATCTTTAAAGGGAGGTTAACTTAACTATAATGCATTCCAAACTGGCGCTCTAAAAAGGCTGGTGACCCTCCTCCTTAACATCGTGTTGGAGGATAATGTTTCCAAATCTTCTATTACACCTCTATATTGAGTATTACCCTCGTTAAGTGTACGACACCACACTTGATATCACGGTGAGTATAAAGCGTGGCGTATCCCTCCACCATATTGGATAACCGCAGCAGTTATTCCTCTAACATCCTCTTATATTTTCTTGGAGGGTAAAGTATCGGAAGGATCACAAAAAGACCCTTGATGCTTTGATACACCAAGCATTGAAACTCCATTGGTGATTTTCGGGACACTACATGCTCGTCAAAGACCCTGGTATTCCACGAGATACGGTGGCTTACAGATGCGCCAAGAAACAAGAGTGGCGTGCTATGGCACGAGATCAGCGGAATGAAGAGGAACACCCAGCCACTGCTTTTTATCCCCTTCTAAGTCTGCAAATCTACAGCTGTCCTTGCATCGCGCCACAGATAA